>JAWHQI010000393.1:1391483-2087225 GCA_033032865.1 Dactylorhiza incarnata
CTCTTCGATCCCGAGAGCATGAGATCGTGCCCCCACACCTTCATCCATCGGCCAGGTGTTGGTATTCCCAAGTTGATCTCAAACAATCAACCAGTTAGTCTTGCTGCCAATGCAATATGAGCCTATAGGGTCGCACATAAGAGTGTTGGAGAAGTTGGATGAATGATTGTGTTGGTCTTACTCATATTGGATATGAGTGGAGGACCAATCCTGTAACTGATTGGAGTTGTGTCGAATTGTACTCGACGCCGCGTCGAGATTGTCTCGATGTGGTGTACTCGACGTTGTGTCGAGATTGTCTCGACGCAAGTCTTGTAATCGATGTCGCGTCGAGATTGTCTCGACGTGATGTACTCGACATTGCATCGAGATTGTCTCTACACAAGTCTTGGACTTTAAGTTGCGTCGAATTGTCTCGACAGACAGATTATATTCGACCCTGCGTCAAGAATGTCTCGACGCAGTGTACTCGACGTTGCGTCGAGATGGACTCGACGCAATTCTTGTACTCGACGTTGCATCAAATTGTTTCGACAATACATGTTTAACTCCAATCAAGTCTCTGGTCTGTGGATATTGTGTTTTGTGCCTTGAGTATAAAATAGGAAGCGATTAGGTTTCCAGCAGAGATAATCCTCTTCGTAAAACCATCAGGGCCGAAGCGGAAGAGTTCCGCATAGGTATCGACATTCTGAGAGATCGCTGCCACCGCCTCTCCCTGTCGTCGGATCTAGCAGTTCATGGGAGACGCAAAGGGCATTCTTCCTCCATCCCAGATCTTGCTCGACAAGAGTCATGGGGTTCTCCTTCACTGTGTGCACTCCTATAGAGGTGCTGATCTATTTCAGTACTTGGAACTCAGAGTTTGGTTTTGGGATCAGATCTTGGAGCATCTTGATTGAGTGTTGACTCAATCCCCTTCAAGTATATTGCAATGCATGTGTTGCTCTTTTATTTCTAGAACTATGAAATCGCAAGGTCCCGTAACTCTTTTGGATTATTCTTATTTATTTCCGCTGTGCACATATGATGTTTTATTTTAAGGAAAAACCCAACAGTAGTATCAGAGGTAGGTTCGCGATCTAGTGCGTGAAAATCAGAAATTTAGAAGTGTTCTAAATGCTTAGATTTCCTTCTGGAGCATCAATTTTGATGTATTTTCTGAGTGGTTTCTGGTGGTGTTTTTTTCGAAATTTTCGTTGGGGCTCTGCCCTGCACCCCGCAGGGGCACTGCCCCTTGACCCCGCTCGTTGATCAGTCAGGGGCGCTGCCCCTTGGAACCCCGCCAGGAACGCATGTGATTGTGTTGCGATTTTCATGTTTCAGAAATCATTTCTCCTTTGCAGTAATCGTCCCTCGGATTGGTTTGTGAAACCAAGTGTCTTAGATTTTGAATTTGACATTGAGAGACGAGTTTGTCTACTGCATAAGTGGAGTTGTTTTTTGCCTGTGGCCAATGCATGTAAATCTGGAGGTTTAGAAGTGTTCTAAATGCTCAGATTTAGCCCTTTCTATCAAAGGGTTGATAATTTTATTTTTTGTGCACATCTGGGATGTATTTGGTTTGTGAATCTTATAATTTTGTGTATGTGCACATTGATTAATTGTTAATCGATTATCATAAAATCTCTTATCCAATATTAAGTATTCAGATGCCTTTCGATGGATGACACTCTTCCTGCCTCGATCGATGAAGTGTGGGCTTTCCAAAGCAAGGTGCATTAATCTATCTTAGTAAGAGTGCGAGCAGATAATTGTGATATCCCACTGTCGACATCGGGTCCAGCTTAACCAGGTGACCTCAAAGGTTGAGTGCCTAGAGGCATAGAGTTGGCATGCACCATATGATGGATGCGAATACAGAGTTATTCACCAACCATACAAGAGTTGCATAATGATGCAATTGGCAAGTGTTGTCTACCTAAATAACTGCATTATGAGAGGAGCGCTAAAGCAGACTCATTATGTTGGTGAAATACGGATCTTGTCCACTAAGAGAGTAGCTCGCATAACCTCTCCGAATTGATATTAAGGGTTATCAATTTGAATAAAATAGTGCGAGAATTTAATAAAAGTGAAAGAACTTAGGGGTTTAGATTAATTCACCTAGAAGGGGGGGGGGATAGGTTTTTCTTATTTCTTTTAAGCTTAGAGGTGTTAGTAGCCTAATATGCCTACACATCCAATAAATTCAAGCTCAAAGAATCACAGCCACAACACAAAGGATTTTATAGTGGTTCCCCAAGTGATGGGTAGTCCACTGTCCCCCTACACCCCTCTAACTCCAATGTTAGATAGGGTCAAAGATACACATCCAAGTTATCTTCTCAGCTTTTAGAGCTTACACCACAAGTTCCTCAGAACTTCTCAGATCTCAGATGATCCTACTTCAGGACAATTGTCCATACAACTCAGAGCTATCACTAGCTCCTACCTTAGGCACAGCAGCCCTACAACTCAGAGGAATCCTCCTCCTACAACTCAGACCACCTCCTGGTCCTACCTCAGACAACACACTTTTTCAACCTTCTCAAAGCTGAATAGCTCTTACAAAATAAAGTAATAATAGAATGAAAACCTCTACTACTGATTCAATCTTATCAATAGAATATTTCAGCAGATGCTGATTTTGAGCTGATCCTGGACAGGTTGGTTCAGAGCAGCTCCACTGTCTCCTTCTTCAGAAGGAAGAAAGAAGACTTCTATCTCTCTTGATGATGAAGGCTTGAATCTCTGCAAGAGAGAACAACTTCTGTTCAAGGCAAGAAGGCTGTTGCAGCTACAGGAATTTGCAGCCCGCTTTCTTTTCAGCTTGAACAACTTTGCAAAGATGAAAAAAAAGAGTTGTCTTTGTTGCCCTAGCTTTAGCTTTTATAGTACTGTACATCTTCAACGGCTATAAGCACGACCTCCCTTGCCCATGCCAATAAAGGTATTACTTTATCACTTTTGCGCCTTTATTAAATTCTGGGCGGCGCCAGTCAACGGGAAATAGGTTTGATTCTGTCTCAGCGGATCCGCTGAGACGGCTCCTTGTCTCAGCGTATCTGACCCTTCGTCTCAGCGGTTCAGCTGAGACAGATCTCCATCTCTTAGGATTTGATTTCTCTTGATCTTAGGTCATGATTGGCCCTTTCTCTTTGAGTCACCTAAGCCTATGTATCTTACAAAAATATGGCTTTATCAAATACATCTTGTTAGCATTGTAAAGTGCCCCCTTTTCAAATCAAGGGAATTTTAGGGCAAATTCCCAACAATCTCCCCCTATTTGAAGAGGGCAAAACACCTGCCAATGCTAAGTAGCCTCTTAATCAGAAATATGTCATTTTACTGAAATTGATTAAATAAGTGGAGTTATGACATTTCATGATACATATAGCTTGAGTAAATTTCTGTGGACATTAACAGTTTCTTATTTATACCAAGCATCATTAGATACACATATCAACAACTCATGAAGACACATCACATATATTTCTATTATATAATGACTCAGCATTTCTTCATTGCTATATGAACTGTGCACAGTATATTTAATAACTATTTAAGGTAAAGCATAGATATTCAAATGCAACATACATACATAAACAATAAATGACACAACATAATTTTTAGGGAATAAATGATCATTTCATTCAATTGTCCAAAACAGATATACACTATCAGTTCAAATCACATAGCTACATCAAACATCCTAAGGAGCTCCTAAGTATAGAATTTTCTTGGATGATCCCTGGGTTGATGTGTAGCTTTCTTCTGTTTCCATAGACTTTCTCTTCCTTGCTTCAGCATCAGCCCTCATATTTTCCTTCCTTTTGAAGTACAGGAATGGATTTGGAAGATATCTTGGGGGTACCCTTATAGGGATTTCCCTTCTCACCAATTTTTCTTTGTGGATTCTTTCCCTTAGAGACTCCCTCTCAAGATGTTTGATCCATTCAACAGATGAGTACACATGGTCAATATCCTTGAGTGGATTGCCATGACTGACCCAGGCGTTGACAACTATGGTATCCAGTTCCAGATTATCTTCCTCAGCAAATGGACCATTCTCCCTTTCCATCCTCTTCTGGGCCATGTACTCTTCAGCAGTCTGAATGCCCTCTCTCCTTATCCTCTTTGCTTCCCTCTCATCTTGAATATGTTCATATAGATTTTGAAAGTCAAAATCTTCAGGTCTGTCAGGATTCAGTACGGGAAGATTTAAGGCAATTCTGGTTCCTTGTAGCACCTTCAGATTTGTGTCCCTATGATCATCATTTACCATCTTAACCACTCTTAGAAGTTGATTTTGAATTTTATTTGAGGCATTATTGACTTCTTCCACCACTTTCTTGTAGGCTGCTTCCTGGTTAGTGTAATACAGTTGGTGGGCATTCTCCAGGTTGGTGTCCAACCTTATGTGAGCCTCCTCCAGGTTTGTACTTAGCTTGGCAATTTCTTCCTCCCCCTTTTTGCTCTCTTCATATATCTTCTTTTCAATCTCAGAGTGTTGGTAAAGTATGGATTGGGAGAGAGTTTGGAAAGTACTGTCCACATCATTCAGTATGTTCTCCTTGGCCTTGTCAATGTGGGACATGACATGGCTGCTAGTTGTATTGGCCACTTGTACCATTCTGGCCAGTGCCCTTTCCCAGACATTTTCATTCTTATAGACTTGATGTTTTACATTGGCAATGTCCCTTGTGGAGTCCCCTTGTTTGTCTTCAATTTGCTTTAGTATGGTGAGCTGGGCAGCAACATTGCTTTTAGCCATCTCAAACCATCTATTCATCCGCTGGAGGATATGAGCAGAGGCTGTGTTGACACCTTGGAACTGAGAATTCAGCTCAGTCCTTACTGCATCCACCCTGGATTCCATTCTCTGCTCACTGGCTTGGATATCCTGAGTCAATATTGCCCTTGTAGCATTTAGTTCAGTTTTGAGTTGGGCAGTGGCACCATGAACGTTTTCTTCAATGTGCTCCTGACAGACAACATCTGACCCTCAATAATGGATTTTATTGAGCTTAGTAGGTCAGATGTGTTCAGCACAGCTGCTGGCCTTTCTTGGGCAATTTCCTTCTCCACTACCTCTTCAGCCCTATCCTTTTCCTTCTCCACTGCAGGGTCAGATCTTGACAGCTCATCAGAGGGGAGTAGATAGTCTGGCTGTAACTCAACTGCCATGTTGTCAATTATCTTGTTCACCTTTTCCTCAATCTGAGCTTGAGCTCTGTCAGCATCTGGGCTGTTGATGAGTCCCATTTATATACACATTTATGGGTTCATTTGGGCCGATTATCGAGTCTATGCACTATACTTTAGGCATGTTTTCATTCATATTCGTTATTCCATGCTATGTGAACTCTGATGCCCGTTTTGGTGTGCATTTGCGCTCCTTGTCATTGGGGTTAAGCACATGGTGCTCCCCAATCCTTTTTCTGTGTTTGATTGGTGCTGGAGGTGTATTCCCAACTGGTTTGCTTTGCTTGCAGGTGGTTGAATCACCCGGTTCTCCAGAAATCATGACTGTGTACAACGCACGGTCGTGCATTTTATTGACGCACGGTCGGATGCGATCGTGCACTCTCATCTGGGAAGGAATCCGGTGATCTGACTTTGATCGTGCGTTTTAACGCACGAGCGGTTTGCCCGTGCGTGAGTAAAACGCACGATCGCCTATTTCTTCTTATTTTTAGCTATTCTGAGTTTGTCCGTGCGTTCTTACGCACGAGCGGATTTGCCTGTGCGTGAGTAAGACGCACGGGCACTTCTGCTTCTTCCTCAAGTCAAGTTTAATCGTTTAATAACGCACGGGCAGCGCACGACCGTGCGTTCGCCCGTGCGTGACTAAAATTCTGCCTGTTTAGTATTTAACGCAGGAAATCTGTAGCATTTAGGAGGATTCCGGGGGGGGGGGGGACGATCCCTCTCGCGGGAAAAGCCAGAGAAGCCCGCCATTTTCACCTTTTCCACCCTAGGAGACCACCTCCGGTGATCTCTTCCACCACACTTCCATCCGGGATCATTTGCAAGCTTTCTCCACCACGAGTTCAAGCATTCTTCATCTTGGAGGCCATAGAAGCACTGAAGATCACTGGAGAAGTGACAGCCTCCTTCGAGTCCGCACACCATCTGAGGGCCGAGCCCGGAGAGAGACCGACAACCTCTCATTCCGGCCGAGAACCCAGGATACGGTGACATCTTCTGTTGGGTCCTTTCTAAACCTTGAGCATGTGTTTATTTTAGTGTTGATTTTAATGAACTCTTGCTAGTCTATTGTTATAGATCCTTTGTGTGATGTTCATGTGCAATGATGCTATGGTTGTGAGAAGCGCTTTGCTTTTTGTTGAGATATCCTGAGTTGTTTTCGTGTGAAGCCATCTAGCAATTGCTAGTGGTGATGTTGGCGAAGAGGTGAATACGACCCTCGCAAAACCCCGCTCTGTGTCCATTTCACCCGCTTACCGAAGCGCGACATCGCGGCCGCTGCACTCACCCCCACTTTGCGAAGCGGAGCTCTAGGCCCGCATTTTCCTTCTCTGTTGTTAACTTAGGAAAACCACTTTCAAAACCCTCTTCTTTCATTATGTATTTGAGAATCTCTTTAAACATTTCCTAATTGGCGAATCATACTACCCAACTTGCTTTCCTCAAGAGATCGACATTCGGGGAAACTATTCCCATGATTATTACTTGACAGCGACCGGTGCACTTGCCGAACGCGCATCAAGTTTTTGGCGCCGTTGCCGGGGAATGCAGGCGTGATCAATTCGTGTCTGTGGAAATCGTTACTAGAGACATTATCTTATCTCTCCTCTTCTACCTCTGTTATTTTCTAAAATTTGTTTTTCTTTTAGTTGTGCGCTAATCCATTGTCTTGCAAGCAAGTCTATTATGACTTCTATCCAGCAATATATCTATCAGGGAAGTTTGAACGATCTCAGGATCCAGGCACGAACAAATAATCATGCATCTGAAATCTCCATTGACCTCATTGAGTTTATATCCGAGAATTGCAAATTCAGCGGGGATAAACATGAAGATGCAGTACACCATGTGCAGGGATTCTTAGAAATCTATTACACGCGGAGTGGAAAACGACCAACAAAAGATCCTAGCATTTTCATTCTCTCTGCATGATAAAGCTAAAAGATGGTACTGGGATACCTGAAAGAGTGAGACAACTTCGTGGAAGTAGTTTGAAGGGAGGTTCCTGTTTGATTTTCAACATCGCATGCGAGTTATGGATAGGTACAAGGAACTTATTGCCTTCGGTCAGGGAAAGGAAGAGACATTAGTTGACGCATGGGAGCGTTTTCAATCCTTACACAGGGAATGTTACCGAGAGGACTTATCAGAAGACTTTCTAATTAAGATTTTTTATTTTGGCGTAGTGGACAGATTCCGTTTGCTATTTGATGTCGCAGCTGGAGGCGCTTTGTTTAATAAGTCGGGGAAGGACGCCTGGGAAATAGTTGTGAATATAGTGCAGACTAGTCAGCATTGGAGCCACTCTACTCATCCTCCCAGCACTATTGAAGTCAACGCAATAACACTTAATGGAGCAGTGGAATGTCTGTCGTCACAGTAGACGGAGCTGTTTGTTACTTTCGTGGTCGATATGCTGCACAAAATGAATGACCAGTCCGCAGCAATCCAGTAGTTCCACTCTACTATTAGTACTCTCGCAGATGCTGTTTCTGGGATTGTGGGTCAGCAGCCCGATTCTGTCAACACCATGAAGTTAAGAAGTGGCAGGAGTGTAAAAAACCCCCACGACAGGAAACACCTGCATAACAGGAACCACTTGCGAATCTTACGGACATGCTAAATGCAGATGTGGCGGGGGAGCCGACTCCTATCCCTACTGTGTCAGATTCTGCGAGTGTGGCACAACCCTCAAAAAGTATTGTTAGCCCTCCATTTCCTCACAGGTTACAGAATGAGAAGTCCGAGAAGCAATTTCGCAGATTCCTGGAAATGATGAAAGGAGTGCAAGTAAGCATACCACTGATTGAGGCGATCTCCCAGATACCGGGTTACTCTAAATTCTTGAAAAACCTGATTTCAAAGCGGAAGGTGCTGGAGGACCTCAAAACCATTGATCTCACTGAGGAGTGCTCCGTCCTCATCACCGATGTCCCTACAAAGTGTAAGGACCCTGACAGTTTTACTATTCCTTGCAGAATCGGTCACCACCTATTCGGTCAGGCACTCTGTGATCTAGGAGCCTCACCAATCTAATGCCGCTCTCCATCTTTCAAGATCTAGGTGCGGGGATATTGAAGCCGACGCAAGTGATGCTACAACTAGCTGACAGATCGATCAAGAAACCGGCCAGGATAGTGGAAGACCTTACCATAGTGGTTAATGACCTCGCCTTTCCAGCTGATTTCGTCATCCTCTACATGAATGCTGATGCTAGAGTCCCTATTATCTTGGGGCATCCTTTTCTCGCGACAGCTCGTGCTATCATTAATGTGGAGCAGGGGGAGCTCACTCTCAGGTTGGGACAGGATGCCATATCTTTTAATGTTCACAATCCGGCGCAACTGTTTGAGATCACAGACTGCGAACCGGCAGAGCCGACCGAAGAATTGGATAGTCAGTTTGATATGAGTTCGGAGGATTGCGAAACTTTTTGGCAGCAAGATGGTGTGGGCAATGAAGGTTCACCCTCAGACAAGTCTGAGGATCTGCATCCGATCAGAGAATCATTTATTGTGCCATCATATTTAAACACCTCTCCAGCCCTCAAACAATTACCTGACTCTCTGAAATATGACTTCCTAGGAGAAAATACCACGCACCCGATGATTATTTCTGCAACTTTGTCTGTGGCCGACGAAGCTGCGTTGGTGAGTGTGCTAAGAAGATACCGAAGAGTCTTCGGACATTCCCTTGCCGATATTAATGGAATTATCCCCACCGTTTGCATGCATAAGATCCTTCTTGAAGATCAGTACAAGACGACGGCTCAACCCCAAAGGCGGCTGAACCCGATGATGTAAGAGGTAGTAAAGGCAGAAGTGATGAAGCTTTTGGATGCAGGCATTATCTACCCAATTAGCGACATCAAGTGGGTCAGCCCAGTTCAGGTTGTGCCAAAGAAGGGAGGGATCACCATCATCGCCAACGAGAAAAATGAGTTACTACCTACCCGAATGATCACCGGATGGAGGGTCTGCATTGACTACCACAAACTAAATGACGCTACGCGCAAGGACCATTTTCCACTCCCTTTCATTGATCAGATGTTAGAAAAGTTGGCAGGGCAAGACTATTATTGTTTTCTGGATGGGTACTCCGGGTACAATCAAATCCTAATCGACCCTGCTGATCAGGACAAAATGACATTCACCTACCCTTCCGGTACCTTCGCGTTTAAGCGAATGCCATTTGGACTCTGCAATGCTCCTGCAACTTTTCAACGATGCATGCTCGCAATCTTCGCTGACATGGTGGGAGATTTTCTTGAAGTCTTCATGGATGATTTCACTTTATTCGGCAGCAGCTTCGATTCGTGCCTCGCCAATCTAGACAAGACCTTGAAGCGGTGTGAGGACACCAACCTCATCTTGAATTGGGAAAAATGCCAATTTATGGTGAGCGAAGGAATCGTGTTGGGGCATAAGGTTTCCCTCCAGGGGCTTGAGGTGGATCAGGCGAAGGTTAGTGTTATCAAGAACCTTCCTCCGCCGTCTTCTATGAAGGGTGTCCGCAGCTTTCTCGGACACATGGGATTCTATTGGAGGTTCATTAAGGATTTCTCATCCATTTTGAAACCTCTTTCTCACTTGTTAGGCAAAGATGTCCCATTTTATTTCGATAAAGCTTGTATGCAAGCCTTTAAAACCTTACGGGGGCAACTTATCTCCGCCCCGATCTTGGTGGCACCTGACTGGAGTTTGCCATTCGTGATCATGTGCGACGCTAGTGACGTAGCCGTGGGGGCAATGCTTGGTCAAAAGAAAGACAAAACCTTTCACACCATTGCATATGCCAGTCGAACTCTCAATAATGCTCAAGCAAACTACACCACCACAGAGAAAGAAATTCTAGCTGTGATCTTCGCCTTCGAGAAATTCCACTCCTACTTGGTGCTTTTCGAAGTAATAATGTACACGGATCATGCCGCACTTAGGCACCTATTCAACAAAAAAGAGGCCAAACCGCGCTTAATCCGCTGGATTCTACTTCTGCAAGAGTATGATTTGGAAATCAAAGATAAGAAGGGGGTGGAGAATGTAATCGCGGATCACTTGTCGCGGCTGGAGAACGACATGACGACTGATGCTTCCAACAGCAAAGAGGAGGAAACAACCGATTATTTTCCGGATGAGAAGCTATTCACAATCACTACGCATCCTTCAACAACCCCATTGTACGCTGATATCGCAAACTATCTTGCGTGTAAAACTTTCTCTCCCGATCAGTCACCGCAGCAGACACGGAAGTTATCCTCTAACTCAAAATACTATTTTTGGGAAGATCCGCTCTTATTTCACATATGCAGCGACAAGATTATCAGGCGCTGCATTCTAGAAGCTGAGTTCCATTCTATTCTGCAACACTGCCATGACAGAGAAGCTGGTGGGCATTTCAGGGATGCTAGGACAGCACGAAAGATCTTACAATGCGGATTATTTTGGCCGACTCTCTTCAGGGATGCTCATGTCTACGTCACCAAGTGCGACGAGTGCCAGAGGACTGGAAACATCTCCCGGCGTGACGAGATGCCCCTTAATAATATGCTAGTTTGCGAACCATTTGACGTTTGGGGGATAGACTTTATGGACCCGTTCCCAATGTCTCATGGTAAGCACTACATCATTGTGGTGGTTGATTACGTATCAAAATGGGTGGAAGCCGCGACAGTTGCCACAAATGACGCCGACACGGTACTACATTTTATTCATAAGAATATCTTCTCCAAGTTCGGAACGTCGAGAACTATTATTAGCGATGTAGGGAGCCATTTCTGCAACAAGCAGTTCCTGCAGCTCATGAAGAAATTTGGGGTCCATCACAAGATTTCATTAGCTTACCACCCCCAAACGTGCGGACAAGTGGAAGTATCCAACCGCGAGCTCAAAAGAATAATCGAAAAATCTATACATTCAAACAGGGAAGGAGTGGTCCAAAAAGGTTAACGGCGCATTGTGGGCTTACGTGACCGCCTTCAAAACACCTATCGGCATGACCCCCTTTCAATTGGTTTTTGGCAAGGCATGCCAATTGCTAGTGGAGCTGGAGCATAAAGCACTCTGGGGACTAAACTGTTGAACATGGACATTGAAGCTGCAACAGTTAAGCGTCGTTCCCAGCTTAACGAACTAGAAGAGCTCCGACATTTTGCCTATGAGAATGCCCGCATCTATAAAGAGAAAACAAAAAATGGCATGATCGGCACATCATTCCTAAGGAGTTCAAGATTGGGGATCAAGTGCTGCTTTACAAATCCCGGCTCCGCCTCTTTCCTGGGAAGTTAAAGTCTAGGTGGAGCGGCCCTTTCTCGGTGACTGACGTTTCTCCTTTCGGCGCCATCGAAATATCAGGGGACAATGGAGACAAGTTTAAGGTCAACGGGCATCGATTGAAGTTATACGATGGTGCTGCTATAAACAAGGAGTGTCATTTGTTAACACTTGGCGATGTGCACTACAATAGTGCTTACTGCTGATTTTATTTTTCGTATTTTGTGAACTTTCCTGGTAAATTCTTATTTAAAATTTCTGCATTGTATGAACTATGATAATACAGGTTTTTGGTCCAGCTTAAGGACAATAAACAAAAGGGCTTCTTGGGAGACAACCCATGGGAACCACCCGGTTCTGTGTGCTTATTTAATCTCTAGTGTTTTGTTTGTTTGTTTTTATGTTAACAATGCAGGTGTGAACTCGCTTGGAGGATGATGAAGGAGAAATTTAAAGAAGGAATTGCCGCACTTCTGGCATGCTCATTCGTGAGCATAGGTCCACTCTACCCTTGTATCCTTTTTCTTGAATTCTCTATTTTATATGGTTTTGATTAAGTCCGGGGGAGAGATCGGTTATGCACGTGCACCAACTTTGCATAGCATGCTAGAATGTGCTGAGTTAGGATTTTTAATTGTGTTGCACACATTTGCACCTAGTTCACGCGTACTTGATCACACACGCTTATTGGGTATTGCTGCGAGGTTCCCCGCTCGTGAGAATTGGAATGTTAGTGTAGGAGTGAGGGGTAGAGAAAAATGTCTACTCGAGTAGTGCTCTAGTTGAGTGCTGCCGTCACGCTTAGAAACTCAGTTAGAGTAGAATAAAATTCAAAGTTATAATTTAATTATTTCTATTATAATAGTTGCAATTTATTTTACTCTAGTGGTGAATCCGGTGAATCCAATGGTAGCTTAGGGTCGAGTGTAACAAGATTAATAGTAGCTTATTACTAGGGTCAGAAGGAAGGATAACCTTTCTCGGTGGCTAGAACTTGCACTAGGCGACTCTTGAAACGATTGCGTTGAATAGCTCATTTTAAAGCGTGATTTAGGCCGTCTCTTGATCCGTTTGTGCTTTTGAAATCCTAACCAATGTAATCAACTTTGCAAGCTCACTTGAGCCGACCTTACCTCCTTGTTAGCTCCACTTAAATTTCACCAAAGCCATACGGCCAGCCCTAATTTCGCACCAACAAATGAGTTGAAAGAAATATATATATATATTTCGTTTGTTGTTATCTCTGAGTGTATGGTAGCTTTGTAATAGCTAAAGGAGAAGTTTATTGTGCCTACAAAAGATATTCTGTCGAGAAGAGAAAAGAAAAGATTTTTTTTTTACGAAAAGAACGTTCAATTGCAATCTCTTGAGAAAACATTGTGTGATCGGCTTAGCACACACCTAGTGTCCAGTGAAGTCTGGGGGTGTTGTGTGGTTCTTAATTTTCTTGTATTGGTGATTTTATGCTCTCGTGTGCTCAGGTTATGTTGAGTGTGATGCCCATCGTTCTTCTACTTATCTAACCTAAGCTCATCCTAAGCCAAATCTTAACCTATAAGTCCTATTGATTTTAGATATGAGTCATCTCATGCAGTGGAGAGAGTGCGAACGTGCAAGCCTATGGACACCGACTTTGATGGATTTCTTAGGAGATTGTCCTGAGCTTTGATTCGAGTAATCCTCTACTCATTAGTCATGCTATTTTCCCTTGTGCGCGACCGAAAGATTCACTGGGATTCACCATCCGAGTAAACTAGATTTCAAATTACTATTCTAGAAATAGTTAAATATAATCTTGAGTTAAATTCTATTCTAACGTATTTCTATGCACGTGAGCATGCGACTTCGCATGGGTCTCTACCGCTCAAACTCACTATAACACCAAATTGTTCTGACATGAGAGCTGAGTAGTTTGCCCAAGACATGCAAATGGTTAAGTCTGGGGGTGTGATGAGTCCCATTTATATACACATTTATGGGTTCATCTGGGCTGATTATCGAGTCTATGCACTACACTTTAAACATGTTTTCATTCATATTCATTATTCCATACTAAGTGCACTCTTAGGCCCATTTTGGTGTGCATTTGCGCTCCTTGTCATTGGGGGTAAGCACATGGTGATCCCCAATCCTTTTTCTGTGTTTGATTGGTGCTGGAGGTGTATTCCCAGCTGGTTTGCTTTGCTTGCAGGTGGTTGAATCACCCCGTTCTCCAGAAATCATGACTGTGTACAACGCACGGTCGTGCGTTTTATTGACGCACAGTCGGATGCGATCGTGCTCTCTCATCTGGGAAGGAATCCGGTGATCTGACTTTGATCGTGCGTTTTAACGCACGGGCGGTTTGCCCGTGCGTGAGTAAAACGCACGATCGCCTATTTATAACGCACGAGCAACGCATGACCGTGCCTTCGCCCGTGCGTGACTAAAATTCCGCCTGTTTAGTATTTAACGCAGGAAATCTGTAGCATTTAGGAGGATTCCGGGGGGGGGGGGGGACGATCCCTCTCGCGGGAAAAGCCAGAGAAGCCCACCATTTTCACCTTTTCCACCCTAGGAGACCACCTCCGGTGATCTCTTCCACCACACTTCCATCCGGGATCGTTTGCAAGCTTTCTCCACCACGAGTTCAAGCATTCTTCATCTTGGAGGCCATAGAAGCGCTGAAGATCGTTGGAGAAGTGACAACCTCCTTCGAGTCCGCACACCATCTGAGGGCCGAGCCCAGAGAGAGACCGAAAATCTCTCATTCCGGCCGAGAACCCAGGATATGGTGACATCTTCTGTTGGGTCTTTTCTAAACCTTGAGCTTGTGTTTATTTTAGTGTTGATTGCAATGAACTCTTGCTAGTCTATTGTTATAGATCCTTTGTGTGATGTTCATGTGCAATGATGCTATGGTTGTGAGAAGCACTTTGCTTTTTGTTGAGATATTCTGAGTTGTTTGCGTGTGAAGCCATCTAGCAATTGCTAGTGGTGATGTTGGCGAAGAGGTGAATACGACCCTCGCAAAACCCCGCTCTGTGGCCATTTCACCCGCTTACCGAAGCGCGACATCGCGGCCGCTGCACTCACCCCCACTTTGCGAAGCGGAGCTCTAGGCCCGCATTTTCCTTCTCTGTTGTTAACTTAGGAAAACCACTTTCAAAACCCTCTTCTTTCATTATGTATTTGAGAATCTCTTTAAAAATTTCCTAATCGGCGAATCATACTACCCAACTTGCATTCCTCAAGAGATCAACATTCGGGGAAACTATTCCCATAATTATTACTTGACAGCGACCGGTGCACTTGCCAAACGCGCATCAGCTGTGCTCCCCCTAACTAGTACCCCCACCTTCCTCTTCACAGTGCGAGCTCTGCTCCCCCTCTGAGTCAGGATCAACATTTGCCACATCATCTTCCCAGTAACCTGCTGGTTCAGGAGGGATTTGATTAAACCTTTTGTTTAGGTTGAGGATAATTGAATCAATCTCACCTTGTAGATCAATAGGGTCATTGTCTTCATTGTCTTCAGGGGAGGAGTGTGAGATGGTGATATTTCTATTAGTTGTGACACTATCTTCTTTATCCTCTTGATGCACTATCTCAGCATCATCATGTCTCTCTGGTTCAGGATTAATGCCTGCATGACTTTCAGTGTTATGATTAATTCCTTGGTTATCCTGTGGAGGACTGATTGCTGGAACTTGGTTATCCAGATCTTGTATATCTTCTTCTGGCTCTTGTTTTGAGTCAGAGTATATCATTCTTCTTCTCCTCATCTCCTTCACCAGAACTCTCTTTTTCTTTTCCTTCAATGAAGAAGGTTGGCTCATTGGAAGAACCCTAGTGAATCTGTCTAGAGTTTGTATGTCCATTCTTTTTAGATAATGGAGGTTGAGTCCTTTGGATTTGTTAAAGTAGTCTGGGTAGGTGTTTAGAAGTTAGATAGATAGGATTCTTCCTAAGTTGGGGGCTTGCAGACATTCTATAGTTCTCTGAAATAATACCTTTGCCCAGGAAGTCTTCTTCTGTAGGATAACTCTTGACATCAATTCAAACATGTGTTTGGAGATTGTGTCATGAGAGCCTGGTTTGCATAGTATGGCCTTCCCAACTATGTCGGAGAGCAATTTGCCTCTTTGGTTGAAGAACTTCCTCTTAAGAGAGCCAAGTTTGGCATCAGAGTAAGCATACCACTGTAAGGCATTGACTTTGTCTTCCTTAGAGACATCATCCTCTTCTTCTTTACTACAGGAGGGCAGATGAAGAGCCTTTTCAATTTTCTTATTGGATATCTTTATCCTCCCACTTCCTATCTTTCCCTTAATGGTTGACTTTGAGGAGGACAGTGTTGGAACAAGCTTTCCGCATCTCTTGGTTTGACAATAACAAATCCTATTATATTTGATCATACTTGCATTGTGTTTACAGTGTGCAGGATCTTCAACATTCAATCCCCAAAGGAGTGTGAAAAAGAAAGACGTCGAAGCGACATCAAGATGATGGTCTATTGATACAGCGACGCGGCAACACTATCGCTGACGTTAGCGGTTCGACAAAACGAAAAAGCCGTTCGACGAAATTGAGTTCGACGAAATGAAAGCAGCATTCGACGAAAGTGCGTTCGACGAACTGCATGCTCTACCACGGTGATCGACGAACTGTATTCCCTACCACAGAGCGTTAGCACTACCGCTGGCACTAGCGAATCGATGAAATGGTGTTCGACGAAAGTAGCTGCCGTTTGACGAAAATTCCGTTCAAAAAAAATGCTGTTCGACGAAATCAAAGCTCCATTCGACGAACTGAAAGCTCCGTTCGACGATCTGTATGCTTTACCGCAGTGCATTAGAACTACCGCTGACGCTGGTTTTCGTTCGACAAAATAAAAGCTGCGCTCGACAAAATGTGAGGCCAGTTCGACGAAAATGCGCCCGACGAAAAGAGATGTGTTCTACCGCGGAGCGTTAGCACTACCGCTGGCGCTAGTATAAATGGAAACAATTGACAGGAAGGAAACCGTGGAGAAAAAGGAATGTCGATGGGACACTATTTTGACAAGTACTATCGCGGCGTGGTAAGTCTAACGCACGATGGTAGCTTTTGGAAACTTCCCGTCTGGAGTTGATTGAGGAGCAGATTTGGAAGAAGATTGTGGCTAAAGGAAGGGTATCTCGCTATCGCGGGGCGTTAGCGTTACCGCGACGCGCTAGTGTTTGGCGGTCAAATGTTGCCTAAACTACCACGATCCGTGTGCTTCATTGCCTAATGTGGATACCGCGGGGCGGTAGTACTACCGTAAGCGGTAGTGGTTGATTCTATAAAAAGATGCGCGCCTCCTCCGGTGTGGCTTGCTGTTACAGAAGGAATTGAAGCCATATATTCAGAGCACTCGTGAGAGCCTTCTCCGAGCAGCCCGAAGAACTCCTTCATCGTCCGTGAACGCAAAGAACTTGAAGACCAATACGATCGCATCTACATCGACATCAAGTTCTACTTTTGAGGGTATTTCTAGTTTGTGTTTTATTTTATTTTCTAATTGTAACCTTTGTATCTTTTGTTCGGTAGAGGAATTCGCCACACGACGACTAGGTCCTTGCGAGGACTAGGGGAATTCGCCACACGACGACTAGGTCTGGGTAGGACTTAGGGAGTAATTCGCCTCGTGTTGGCGACTAGGTCTAGGGAGTAGAACTAGGGGGTGCTCGAGGCCTTTCTGGGGATAGGAATGCTAGAGCGGCTTAAGGCCGTATCTGGGGAGAGATCGGCTAAAGCCAACCGGTTCGTGGGGATACGAGTTGGTATAGAAAACAAAAAGGTTTTTCATATTATTCGCTTCGATTTCTAGCGTCATTGAAATTAGATTTTTAAATCAACTTTATAATTAATAATCATGTCTTTTCTTGTTTTATAAAATTGATTGCATTTCTAATTTCATTATCTCTTACTTTTGATTTAACTTATTTTGACCAAAATCTCAAAAGTTCTCTATTAAAGTTTAAAGTTTTTAAAACCCTTATTCACCCCCCTCTAAGGGCGCCTACAGATCCAACAAGTGGTATCAGAGCCAGGTTATTCCAAAATGGCTTCACAACCAGGAATAATGGCGCTTCATGATCTCGCATCCACTAGAGGGGATGAATTTTCATTAAATGAAAAATCTTTAGCACCACCTTTATTTTTTGGTGAAAATTGTAAAAGGTGGAAAAATTTAATGGAAAATTTTCTCAAGTCCTTAGGCATAGATGTTTGGAACATTACTATTAAAAATCCACCTAGCATATTAAATAGAAACGAAATGGTTTCAAATGCAAAATCTATGAATAGTCTATTTTGTGCGTTATACCAAAATATTTTCAAACTTATTTAGACTTTACCTACCGCTTATGAGATTTGGATGTTTCTTGAAAGAACTTATGATTCTCCTTCTGTAGGTACGGAACAAACACAAGAATTGGAGAACATACAAGCTTTCTCAAATATTCAAGAAATCTCCTCAAATGATGGTTCAATAGAATGCTCATCAAGCGTGAAGGATGATGGAAACTCTTGTTTGGAAGAGGAAGATGAAGACGACAAAGGAACAATATATTCAAATCTTTCCTCATCCAAAAGCAATGTAAGGAAATCAAATTCCATTTTTTGTACTTCTATTTCTACATTGCATTTTCTACAAGCTACTAAGCGTAAAATTAAGAAATTAAAAAATTCAAATTCAAAATTACGTTTAGAAAATAAAAACTTAAAAGCTAAATGTAATGTAGAAGCAAAGATTGATGTGTGTGATTATTCTCCACCTTGCAATTTAATTGAAAATATAAAACCTTGTTTTGATTGTAACATTCTTAAAGAGAAACTCAAGGTATATGAAAATGAACTCTTAAATTCAAAAGAACTAATAGAAAAGTTATCTTTCGAAAATTCATCTTTGAAAAATAATTGTGATATGTGCAAAAACTATAAAATTGAAATTAAAGAGATGGATGAAACTTTTGATGACTTTAGAAACGAATACAACAATCAGATTGAGTCTATCGTATCCACTCTCAAAAATAGCACAATAGCGTATAATAAAGCAAGACATAATCTTAAAGTTAAGAAATATGAATTAGATACTAAAGTAAACATGCTTAAGGAAATTATAAAGAAATATTCTCAACACATAAATCAACAATTTCAAGCAAATTCCAAAAGCAAATTAAATATGAATTTTCATAATATGTCTAAGCCTAACAAAGGAAATGCAAAATATCCAATGCTTGAAAATGAAATTTCAAATCATTATCATTTACAACATCATCGTTCTCCCAACATAAACTTAAAGATAAACAAATTTCCTATAAACAATGTTTCACAAAATTATCATGGAAATTTGACAATTAAAAATAATATTAAACCAAGGTTTGAATGGCGGCCCAAAGTTAAAGATGAAACACAAAATCAAATCAAAAGGGCCCATTCAATCATATCTCCCCTAAAGCAATCATGATATATTTGGGTACCCAAAGGAACCGCCACACCCGGTCCTCTTTGGATACCTAAATCTCTCATTCAATAGTATCCTATCATTTGCATGAAGTAGAAATCAATTAAAAAAGAAATATCAATTTTCTACTTCATGACATGCTTAATTTCCTTTTTGTTTTTGTTTTTTTTGTTTCTTTGAGCCATCATGATAAAATCACTTTATATAACTTGTGATATGATTTTCACATAGTAAATCAAAATTCATTGATACTAAATTGAAATAGCTATGATAATGCCACATGATAATTTAACTTTTCACATGATAATGCCAAGACAAATAAGAATAATTATCAAACTATGAAGTAAAAATTTTTTCGTAACCATGCAGGAGATCCTTAAACTATTTCGGCAAGATAAGCATAAAAGAACACTTAAACAAAGCTAGAAATTAGTCCAAACTGAAGAAAATATATCAACCCAGATAGTATGCTGATACTAACGCCAACGCTAGAACTAGCGCCACGCGTTAGTAACAGTAGTCTGTCTTGCTGTCCCTGATAACCTGCATTAATTACAAAAATGAAAATAAAATTCATTATCCTATTCTCCAGCCCCCATACTACTGCTCTCCCCTTCATCACCTCCACGACGTCTCCGACGAACTGATCGTCGTGGCTGCTCCTCTTCAGGACTCTCCTCTCTAGGCGGTGATGGAGTTAATTTAAGTGCCACCATTATCTTCTATACCATCTTCTCGATACCGGATATCTTCTTCGACATTCGTGTCACTTTCCAATTTATGTTCGCTCCCTACTCCGCTAGCTTCTGTAGTTCTCACTGGGTCTCTCTCACTGACCCACCTCGTCGAACTGGAGGTTGTGGAGATGGAGCCCTTTCTTGTCGTGGAGGATGAATTTATAGGGTAGATAATCTGGCTGGTCGACAATCAAGATGATAAACCTCCCTATTGAGAGACCGGCATTTCTTGTATTCAATTCGTTGAATTATTCCTCCCAACGGAAGAGTATTCAATCGCTATCACCGTGGATCTTTCAATTTATATGTATATCGGATCATTGATAGTAGGAGATCTGCCATATCAAACTGAATGTTTTCTAAAATATGGTAAGTGACCATACTCAATTGCGATGTTATCATCCTTGTATCTCCACCCTTGTCATGATCGTACGTCGTAGGATCTCTTGGATAATGTATGCGTCAGGAGTTAGTGTTGTAACCGATGAAATCAAATCCTCCACACCTTCTTGACCATGCAACACTTCATTTATTCGAGTCCAGTTCCGAAGTGTTCGAAACCTCTCTACAATATCCAAGAGATTACTACTCCAGTCAAGACCAAACTCCTCACATAAATCTTCATGAGTTATTACTACCTCATGACCCTGGACATAGGAACGTACTCCTCCTTGGAGATTAGTCCGAGCCGGATCCTCCAATCTCATGTAAAATTCCCTTACTAAAACTGAAGAAAAGTTATCATCTATGATCACTGAGAGAACATGTAACACCCGAAAAATCATAGTTTGTCGAAGTAGGCGGAATGGTAATGCGGGGCTCGAAGTAGGCTGAATTTTCCCTACCTGCTCCTCGCGCACGGTCAGTGGCTTTCTTCGCGCACGACCAGTGATCGTGCGCCATGATCGTGCGTTAATTGAGAGGAATAAGGGTCGGCTGAAAGGGTGTACGCGCACGACCAGAGGTTCTTCGCGCACGACCAGTGACCGTGCGCCTGTGAACGTGCGCACTGTTTATTCTGCTCTGCGAAAATGAACGGAGAAGATGACCCGGCCGTTCAAAATTCTTGGAATTTGATCCAACGGCTGTGATGAATGGCTGGAGGGTATTAGGGCTTTTGAGAGGGGTTCTATCCTCATAATATCAAGGCTCTTCTCTCTCCTAGGCTAGAGAAAGAAGAAGGAGGCAAGGAAGAAGAAGAGGAGATTCTGCCATTGACGGAGCTCCGGAGCTCCGTTTCGCGAGCCGTTTCCAGATCTGGAGAGTGCAGCCCGGTGCGGTCCTATCCCTCCGTGTAAAATCTCAGATCCATGGCTAAGAAGAACGCTCCTAGGGTAACGATTCTTCCTCCCGATATTTGGACTTGTCATTTGTCCTCTCTTTCATTTCTCTTTGCTTGCATGAGGAATCCCTTTCACCAAATGGGTGAAGTGTAGGATTTTCCTCAAGTTCTTCGGAACTCCGGGTTGATTGTGTCCGTCCCCGGCATATTGCATGTAGAAAATCCGGTAGTCGTGCAGATTTAGGCATTTTGTGTGAAGCCTATTCGTGGCCGTGAGCCCGAATCGGTGATGCTTGATTTGCAACGTTGCATTTAGGTTAAGCCTAGAATGCGTGCCGGAGAATGACTCCGTGGAATCATCTATAGTATTGCGGGATTTAAGTGTAGGCGTCTTGTGAAGATCCTAACGAAAGCCCCATGCTTTGAGATTGGATGAAGGCAAACCTTCACCACGAAATTGATGCGGAGCGTATTGTACCTCCGTTGTTGAGTATTTGTGAAGCCTAGATCTTGCGAAGGGGTTAGGTGCGTAGCTTATAAATTGTGTAGGACTTGAAAGTGCTAAACCCTTACGGGCCGAGGTGAACCCGTACTCGCGTCGTGCGATAGATTACGACGATTAGAGCACAGGAAAAGCTAAACCGAACCCGTTTCCATGCAGATCGGTAAAAGGTCCCTACCTCATGGAAGCCGTGTGATCATGGGAGAGGTCGTGGAAGGTGATTTACCTAGACCGACCAAAAGCTCTTTTCCCCACCTAAGGCGATGGCCCTTACGGTGGAGTGTTTTGTGGAATTGATGTTGTTAGCCTCATGCGATTGTTTAGGCGATTGTGGGGAACCTTCGGGTGAACCCAACCAACACCATGTGCATACCTAGGTTCCCTCCTTTTTGATGCTCAACCTAGAAGATTGATTGTGTTTGAAACCTCACCTTGTGTAGTTGCACTTTCTTTATATTAGTACTTGTGCTAGTATGGCTTGCTTGCAGGGTAGAAGCTCTGCCACCCCGGGAAAGGGGTGGGGTCGTTATAATTTGGTCAGCTGTGCTGACCTTTACTTTGTTTGCCACCGCTCGGTGGAATGTTCCTATGCAGGTGCAGGTGAGACTAGTGGGAAATAGCATGCGATGGCCCTATTGCCGAGTTGGCCCTTGAAGGCCAGCCTCCCTTTTCTGCTTTCTCATGTATTGCCGGCCTGCGTGCCGAAGTATGTTCTGAGTTTTGAACATTGGTGAATGTAAGGCCCTAAGGCCGTAACTCTATTTTTTATGGTTTCATTCCTATGATAGTGGACAGTTCTAAATGAAATGTTAAATCATTATGCTTCCGCTAGTGTTTAGTATACTCTATTGTAGTTCTTTCTGTTTATCACCTTTTAACTCCTAGCTAGTGTGGTTTGTATGGCGTGGGGTCCCGGCCGGAACTACTGTTATACTATTCGTACTGGCAGGGTGTTACAATTTGGTATCGGACTTAAGGCGTCGATCCGTAGTTTAGCGAATTCGGGATGAATTCCTTTTAAGGGGTGGTGTGCACGGGATGTGCATTCACCTACAACGACAAAAACTAATAAGAATGTCCACTTAGGAATGGAAAAACATACTTGTTTGCGGAACCTGAGCGTTCCACGATTGTTGTTTGCTATGTTTTCAGTCACTAAATTGTGTCTTACACGATTATAGGTGACTAGGAGTGGTGAGGGGCCGTCTCAACCCCGTAACACTGCTGAAAGTAGTGGGTCGGCTGAAGTGCCAGCGACCACTCCTCCTGCTGAGATGATCAGGTTAATCGCAGAAGCTGTCTTTGCGATGATCAATGCTCAACCGCAAAGGCTTGCACAACCTGCTACGCCTAATACAGATGCGGCCCCGGTGATCGAACCTACAGTGGAACCTGCGGTGGAACCGAGGGTTGAAACCCCTGTGCCAGTGGCTGCAGTGGAACCTGCGGTGGTGCAAAGGGTGGAGTGTCCTGTAGAGCGCGTAGCCGTTGCGCGAGCGCGTGATCAACAACTGCAACAGTTTCTAAGCTTCCACCCTCCAACTTTCTCGGGGACCGGATCCCCAACGGAGGCGGAGGACTGGCTGTCAACGGTTAGAAAAACTCTAAAGGCGACAGCAACAGAAGAAGCTATGATGGTCACTTTATCCACCTTCCTCCTTAACGGAGAGGCAGAGCGTTGGTGGGCCGAACAGGAAGTGCACAAGTTTGGAGGCAAGGTGATTACCGAGATCACGATAGCGGAGTTCTCAAAGTCATTTCTTCAAAGGTATATTCCTTCTGCCCAACGCATTGCGTTGCAGAACCAGTTTCTGAAGTTAACTCAGGGCGACAGCTCAGTGGATGAGTACTTGCATGAGTTCACTAAACTGGGTCGTTATGCGGGGCCTATGATGGAAGATGAAGAGACAAAGACGAACAAGTTCTATGAAGGTCTTCGGGACGAGTTGAGGCTGCTCCTTGCAGGCCCAATGACGTTAGGTTTCCATGTGATGGTCCAAACTGCCAGATCCCTAGAGTTGGACATGAAGAGGGTACAAGCAAAAACCGTGGCAAAGAAACCTGAGTTTCATGCGCTGGCCTCTCAGTCCAAGTCAGAGTTCAGAAAGAACAAAAGGAAGTTCAAACCGGCGGAGCAAACTCGCTCAAATGTTTCGGGAGCAACGACTGTGCGGGGTCCTATCACGTGTTTCACCTGCGGGAAGGTGGGACACAAGGCCGCGGTGTGTCGAAGTGGTCCCCCGAAGGCAGAGAACCGAGCGTTGGACTATGCTCGTGCTGCGGAAAAGGGTAAAGCTGTGGAGTCTTCGGCTTCCCAGCACATTCCGACTCAGCTGAGAGTCTATTCGCTTGGCCAGCAAGAAGCTATATGACAGACTGATGTCGTCACAGGTACGAATTAGAAACTAGCTTTTACAGTTATTTATATAATTCATACTGTTGTACGACTATGCTTTATTTGTGTACAATTAGGTTTCGTCCTAATTTTCAACTATCCGGCAAGAGCTCTATTTGATACGGGTGCATCACACTCTTTTCTGTCTGAGGACTTCGTGGTGCGAATCGGAGTGCCGTCTACCTTAGTAAAGGATAGATTGGAAGTAGTGCTACCCAATGGATCTCGCATGAGTGCGGATAGGAAGAGCCGTGTGAAGGTGTGGATCGGAAGTCAGGATTTCGACTTGGAAGCGTCGTTATTACCGTTAGCGGAATTTGATGTGATCTTCGGCATGGACTGGCTCTCGGAGCAGCGAGCATGCATTGATTGCAATTCAAAGGAGATCACTCTGGGAAAGAACACCGAAGACGAAACCACGTTCGCCGGTATGCGAGGAGCGAGCAAGACGCTGATGTCTGCTCTCCAAGTGGTTAAGGCGGTGAGACAAGGCGCCGAGTTGTTCTTCACTTTGTTGGAGGCTTTGGAACCAAAACCCAGGCTGTGTGATGTCCCAGTTGTAGAGGAGTACACCGACGTGTTTCCTAACGAACTCCCTGGGGCTCCGCCTCAGCGAGAGATTGATTTCTGTATCGAGTTGGTGCCAGGTGCCAAACCTGTGGCCCGTTCACCGTACCGGATAGCGCCAAAGGAATTGACAGAGCTGAGGGTCCAATTGCAAGAGCTGCTAGAGCAAGGCTACGTACGTCGAAGTTCATCGCCTTGGAGTGCACCGGTCCTCTTTGTGAAAAAGAAGGACGGGAGCTTGCGTCTATGTATCGATTATCGAGAGCTAAACAAGTTGACCGAGAAGAACCGCTATCCGATTCCAAGAATCGATGATTTATTCGACCAACTGGTTGGGTCAACGGTATACTCCAAACTGGACCTAAGGTCCAGTTATTACCAACTGCGGATAAGGGAATGTGATATTCCAAAGACAGCGTTCAGTACCCGCTTTGGGCACTATGAGTTCACGGTGATGCCGTTCGGTCTGTCTAATGCACCGTCGGTATTCATGGACTTAATGAACAGGACGTTTCGAGAGTATTTGGATCAATTTGTGATCGTCTTCATCGACGACATTTTGGTATACTCTCAGTCGAAAGAGGAGCATGTAGGGTATCTGCACGCAGTTCTAAGCACCTTGAGGAGGAGTCAGCTATATGCCAAGTTCTCCAAGTGCGAGTTTTGGCTACCGTATGTAGCATTCCTTGGTCATGTTGTTAGTGGAGAAGGAATTGCAGTTGATCCGTCGAAGATAGAAGCGATCCGAGCGTGGCCTTTGTTGAAAAACGTAGCGGAAGTCCGAAGTTTCTTAGGATTTGCCGTCTATTATAGGCGCTTTGTGGAGAACTTCTCGAGGATTGCACTCCCTCTCACTAAACTGACTAGGAAAGATCATAAGTTCGTTTGGTCGCCCGAGTGCGCACGAGATTTTGAAGAGCTGAAGAGCCGTCTGACCACGGCGCCCATTCTATGCTCGCCATGTGGTACGGAAGGCTACGAAATCTATAGCGACGCCTCGGGGAGTGGTTTGGGTTGTGTCCTAGTGCAGTTCGGAAAGGTAATTGCCTACGGCTCCCGACAGTTGAAGGTTCATGAGAGGAATTACCCGGTCCATGATTTGGAGCTAGCGACCGTGGTATTTGCTCTCAAACTTTGGAGGCATTATTTGTATGGCGTGAAGATCGTCATCTTTACCGACCACAAGAGCCTCAAGTACCTGCTGGATCAAAGGGAGTTGAATTTGCGTTAGAGGAGGTGGATGGAGTTCCTGGGGGACTACACCTTCAACATCAAATATACTCTTGGAAAGGGAAATGTAGTTGCGGACGCGTTGAGTCATCGGGCTCCCGCTCAAGCAAATTGGATTTTGATGCACGATGAGCGTCTAATCCGCGAACTGGAAGAAATGGAGATCATTTGTGTTGATAGAAGAGCGTCTACTTCAGCATGCTTGAACTGGACGAAGGTTCAATACGACCTTGCCGACCGAGTTTGACAAGCATTGGAGCTGGATGAGAGCATGAAATGCTATAAAGCGGAAACCGTGGATGGGTTAAACGCTGATTTCTCCTTCGAAGATGGCCTTATGTGGAAAGAGGGCAGATTGTGCGTCCCAAACATTGGTACTCTACGGGCGGAGTTGATGTACGAGGCTCATCATACCAAGTACTCGATCCACCCTGGGAGCACAAAAATGTACATGGACATGAAGAAACTTTTCTGGTGGCCGGGTATGAAGAAGGACATTGCCCTCTACGTGGCCAAGTGTAATACTTGCGTTGGTGAAGGTGGAATGTCAACGTACCGGTGGATTTTTGAAGTCCTTGCCGATTCCGGAATGGAAGTTTGATGATATTTCGATGGATTTTGTGCACGGTTTGCCGAGATCATAGCATGGAAACGACGCCATCTGGGTGATCGTGGACAGACTGACAAAGGTATCACACTTCATTCCGAACCGGAAGGATGATTCTGTAGAAAAGCTGGCAAAGTTGTACGTGGATAACATAGTACGGTTGCACGGGATTCCCCGTAGCATCGTCAGTGATCGTGATGGGCGGTTCACATCGAATGATTGGAAGCTGATTCATCAACTATTGGGTACCAAGCTGAAGTTTAGCACGACCTTCCACCCGCAAACGGAAGGACAGACCGAAAGGACCAATAGGACGATGGAAGACATGCTGAGGATGTGCGCCCTGGATTTCGGAAAGAGATGGGAAGACCACCTCTTTATGATCGAATTTGCTTACAACAACAGCTACCAAGCGAGTATAAAGATGGCCCCTTTCGAGGCTCTTTATGGTAGGAAATGTCGCACACCGTTGTCTTGGGCTGAAATGGGCGACACTAAGTTGTTAAAACGCAAAGACGTGGATGAGGCGAATACATCGATCCGGGCTATTCGGGAGCGCTTGCTCATTGCCCAGGATCGCCAGGCAAAATATTACATCGCAAATCACCGAAACGTCGAGTTTTCTGTTGGCGACTGGGTCTATCTCAAGATCAAACCGTTCAAAGGAGTATCAAGGATCCGACGCTTGAAAAAGCTAAGTCCGAGGTACTTAGGACCGTTCGAGATCTTGGAGCGCATCAGTGAAGCTGCTTACCGGCTTGCTCTATCTTTGGAGTTGAGCGGGCTGCATGATGTATTCCACATCTCTGTGTTGCGGAAGGCTGTTAAAGAGCCTAATGTGGTTGTTGCTGTCAACGAAGTGTCGGTAAATGATGGGCTAACGACGAAAGTCAAGCCCATTTGCATTGAAGACACTGAAGTGAAGCAGTTGCGGAACAAGTCCATACGGATGGTGAAAGTCCGTTGGAATAATTGCGGAAGAGAGGAACTCTCTTGGGAAAGAGAGCAAGCGATGCTCGCGGAGTACCCCGAGCTATTCCCCTCGGGTAATTTTAGCTGTATTTACTATTACTACGGTTTTCGAAATTTCGGGACGAAATTATTTTAAGGGAGGTGGAGTTGTAACACCCCAAAAATCGTAGTTTGTCGAAGTAGGCGGAATGGTAGTGCGGCGCTCGAAGTAGGCTGAATTTTCCCTACCTGCTCCTCGCGCACGGTCAGTGGCTTTCTTCGCGCACGACCAGTGATCGTGCGCCATGATCGTGCGTTAATTGAGAGGAATAGGGGTCGGCTGAAAGGGTGTACGCGCACGACCAGAGGTTCTTCGCGCACGACCAGTGACCGTGCGCCTGTGAACGTGCGCACTGTTTATTCTGCTCCGCGAAAATGAACGGAGAAGATGATCCAGCCGTTCAAAATTCTTGGAATTTGATCCAACGGCTGTGATGAATGGCTGGAGGGTATTAGGGCTTTTGAGAGGGGTTCTATCCTCATAATATCAAGGCTCTTCTCTCTCCTAGGCTAGAGAAAGAAGAAGGAGGCAAGGAAGAAGAAGAGGAGATCCCGCCATTGACGGAGCTCCGTTTCGCGAGCCGTTTCCAGATCTGGAGAGTGCAGCCCGGTGCGGTCCTATCCCTCCGTGTAAAATCTCAGATCCATGGCTAAGAAGAACGCTCCTAGGGTAACGATTCTTCCTCCCAATATTTGGACTTGTCATTTGTCCTCTCTTTCATTTCTCTTTGCTTGCATGAGGAATCCCTTTCACCAAATGGGTGAAGTGTAGGATTTTCCTCAAGTTCTTCGGAACTCCGGGTTGATTGTGTCCGTCCTCGGCATATTGCATGTAGAAAATCCGGTAGTCGTGCGGATTTAGGCATTTTGTGTGAAGCCTATTCGTGGCCGTGAGCCCGAATCAGTGATGCTTGATTTGCAACGTTGCATTTAGGTTAAGCCTAGAATGCGTGCCGGAGAATGACTCCGTGGAATCATCTATAGTATTGCAGGATTTAAGTGTAGGCGTCTTGTGAAGATCCTAACGAAATCCCCATGCTTTGAGATTGGATGAAGGCAAACCTTCACCACGAAATTGATGCGGAGCGTATTGTACCTCCCTTGTTGAGTATTTGTGAAGCCTAGATCCTTGCGAAGGGGTTAGGTGCGTAGCTTATAAATTGTGTAGCACTTGAAAGTTCTAAACCCTTACGGGCCGAAGTGAAGCCGTACCCGCGTCGTGCGATAGATCGCGACGATTAGAGCACGTGCAAAGCTAAACCGAACCCGTTTCCATGCAGATCGGTAAGAGGTCCCTACCTCATGGAAGCCGTGTGATCATGGGAGAGGTCGTGGAAGGTGATTTACCTAGACCGACCAAAAGCTCTTTTCCCCACCTAAGGCGATGGCCCTTACGGTGGAGTGTTTTGTGGAATTGATGTTGTTAGCCTCATGCGGTTGATTAGGCGGTTGTGGGGAACCTTCGGGTGAACCCAACCAACATCATGTGCACACCAAGGTTCCCTCCTTTTTGATGCTCAACCTAGAAGATTGATTGTGTTTGAAACCTCACCTTGTGTAGTTGCACTTTCTTTATATTAGTACTTGTGCTAGTATGGCTTGCTTGCAGGGTAGAAGCTCCGCCACCCCGGGAAAGGGGTGGGGTCGTTATAATTTGGTCAGCTGTGCTGACCGTTACTTTGTTTGCCACCGCTCGGTGGAATGTTCCTATGCAGGTGCAGGTGAGACTAATGGGAAATAGCGGGCGATGGCCCTATTGCCGAGTTGGCCCTTGAAGGCCAGCCTCCCTTTTCTGCTTTCTCATGTATTGCCGGCCTGCGTGCCGAAGTATGTTCTGAGTTTTGAACATTGGTGAATGTAAGGCCCTAAGGCCGTAACTCTATTTTTTATGGTTTCATTCCTATGATAGTGGACAGTTCTAAATGAAATGTTAAATCATTATGCTTCCGCTAGTGTTTAGTATACTCTGTTGTAGTTCTTTCTGTTTATCACCTTTTAACTCCTAGCTAGTGTGGTTTGTATGGCGTGGGGTCCCGGCCGGACCTACTGTTATACTATTCGCACTGGCAGGGTGTTACAGAACACCTGCATCATCCAAATATTCATATATATGCGCATGAACGGGTAATTCTACCCCCACCGTCATAGCCACTCTGATGGTAGCATCCTCAATACCGGGAAATATATTTCCACCCTCTCAATTCCAATCTACGTTTGATCGTCGAGCATGATCACTGGAGGAAGCCATTCTCAAATCTGAAACAAAATAATATTGAAGGAAAAACATCAAAATCTGGACAGGAGATTTACCGCGGCACGGTAGATTCTACCGTCGTGCGGTAGCTGATGAAACTGCTGTTCGTCTTCCTCCTTCAAATCCACAAAAAAAAAATCCTCCAAATCATTTCGGAAAGGCTCAAAAATTTCAGATCTGAGATATTTCAACTAATCTAACATGAATACTCAAACAATAACTCATAGATCTACCAAAATGACTTGAAAAGTTGTCAAACAGCCTCCTATGACTACACTGCCATGAAATTCCTTTAAATCAGCTAGATCTTAGCTTGAATCACTTACATGAACCATAAAAGAAAGTAAAATAACAAAAGAAAATCCTTACGTACTTCTAACGCCGACGGAAGTCGAAGGAAAATATGAGATCCAAAACCCTTAACCAAATGAGATCTGACAGGGTCAAATCCTTTTATTGCACGCGGCTACCGCGCCGCGGTAACTCAATCTCTGGCAGTAGCGCACCTTTTCTATGGGTGTTTATTTTTTTACCAAAATTCGTATTTTCATGACCAAACATATCTGATTTCTGTATTAAACAACATTGTCACTATTCTGCACAACTATATTCAAAAGAAAAATTCTGAAAAATTTTACGTTTTCCCAAAAATTCGAATTCTGTCACTACCGCCCAGCGATAGCTGGGTATCGCTGGCGGTAGTGGATATTTCTGAATTTCCTGTTTTCTCTTTCATTTTTTTATTTTTTAGTTCTGTTATTTTCTTTTAAAAAAAATTCTAAACAAAAAAATGTAAAGCAAATCAAAATTTAACCATAAACATGCTTTGTTTTTCTATATATCAAAATCAACTACAAAATTGAAAAACCAATTAAAACATCGAAAATATGTTGTTCTTTGTTTTTTTTTGTTTTTTTTTGAAAAACTTAAGAATTATAAAAATCGGTGTAATTTTCTATGTTTCAAGGATGATATGGTTTATCTTGCCAAGTTTAGTATACAATGTTTCATTCTCTATTTCAAGTATCTTAATAACATTGTTTTTGTATCATGCCTTGATCATTATTTCTTGTGTGCTTTGAAATTGATTATAGAAATCATGTGTAGTATTGCATAGCATGCCTCTATGTATGAGTAAATGGCTTATATTTGCAAATGATTTTTTTTCACTCACACTTTTTTGATATACTACATATGACTTTAATCTTCTCCTTCATGATTGTGTAGTGTAACAACTTATTATTATTGATTAGGCATGCTTAGTTTTACCTTCACCACATGTTAAAATCTTTTTCATGCACCTATTTTTTGAAGAAGTATGTCTTTTCAATAATCTTTTGTTTGCACATACAAGTGAATTCAGAGACCTTTGTAGTTAAGCAAGAATTCAAATGAATAATTGACAAAGATAACTCCACCAAGCACTACTCACCCTCCTGATAAGTCTTAATGAGCATTGTGAGGTTGAGCACCTTGGAGAGAATTGTAAAGTGCCTTGTTGCAAACATTTTCCTTTTACACTACTTCTTCTTGTACACCGAATCACAAATAACTAAAATTCAAAATAATAATTGTGATTCCCCAAGTACTACTTTGCACCCTGATAAGTCTTAATAAGCATTGTGTGTGCAGATCACCTTGGTAGTTGTACTATTTTTCTATGTGCATTGAAAATTTTATATAGCTTTGTGGGATGAGGTAACTCTAAAAACGCTTGTTCAATAATATTGTGTTTATTCCATTATACATGTCATGTGTTTTGATTAACTCATATGTATACTTTTATCAAAAACAGTATCTTGTACACATCATTTTCATTTGTAAGCCTTCTACTCATGAGAATTGGAGTCTATTGCATACCAACATGTATTCTCTAAATTCATAAGTAAATGCACTAGATAGCCTTGCAAGATCAATACAATGTATAAGTGTACTTGGTTTCTCAATTTAGAACATTGTATTCTTCCATCTTGACTTGATATCTTGTATCATGCTTACATATTTTTTTTTCCGCTACGCCATGAGAACTCTGTATTGCATACATTTCAAAACTAGTATATGGCTATGTTACAACTGAAATTATTTTTTGTACTTAAAATGCTACAATATCTATTTTGTTATGTCTAAAATTCTTAATCATCTACTATGCTTCACAATTCCTATATAGATGTTCACTTCAAAAAGTATTTCGTCATGCTTTCCACCTCTTTACTACTTGTACGTCAATCATGAATACGTTGTCCCAACAAGTGGTTTATTTATGACAATTTCTTCACATTCCTTTCTTTTTTCTCTCCTATCTATTGTATTTTTCCTAAGCGTTTAACTCTTTATCATGATCATTCCCTCTCTACACAGTTATTGCACACTTTTTGTTGGCCTTCCTCTCCACCCTCTTTTGATAATACCAAAAGGGGGAGAATAAATTTGAAAGAAATTAACATGTTTGGGGAGTCAAGTTTATAGGAAGTTTTGTTGTAGGGGGAGCATTCATTTAGGGGGAGCATATGCACATCTCTTAAATTTCATGCTTATCCTTCTTAATAAACACAATTCCTATCTTTTGAAGTATTTCTTTCTAAAGGGATTTGTTATTATCAAAAGGGGGAGTTTGTTGGAACATGCTTTCCGTATCTCTTGGTTTGACAATAACAAATCCTATTGTATTTGATCATACTTGCATTCTGTTTATAGTGCGCAGGATCTTCAACATTCAATCCCCAAAGGAGTGTGAAAAAGAAAGACGTCGAAGCGACATCAGGATGATGGTCTGTTGATACCGCGGCGCGGTAACACTACCGCTGGCGCTAGCGGTTCGACAAAACGAAAAAGCCGTTCGACGAAATTGAGTTTGACGAAATGAAAGCAGCGTTCGACGAAAGTGCGTTCGACGAACTGCATGATCTACCGTGGCGATCGACGAATTGTATGCCCTACCGCGGAGCGTTAGCACTACCGCTGGCGCTAGCGAATCGATGAAATGGTGTTCGACGAAAGTAGCTGCCGTTCCACAAAAATTCCGTTCGACGAAAATGCCGTTCGACGAAATCAAAGCTCCGTTCGACGAACTGAAAGCTCCATTCAACGATCTGTATGCTTTACCGCGGTGCGTTAGAACTACCGCTGGAGCTAGTTTTTGTTCGACAAAATAAAAGCTGCGCTCGACGAAATGTGAGGCCAGTTCGACGAAAATACGCCCGACGAAAAGAGATGTGTTCTACCGCGGAGCGTTAGCACTACCGCTGACGCTAGTATAAATGGAAACAATTGACAGGAAGGAAACAGTGGAGAAAAAGGAATGTCGACAGGACGCTATTTTGGCAAGTACTATCGCGACGCGTTAAGTCTAACGCCCGGCGGTAGCTTTTGGAAACTTCCCGTCTGGAGTTGATTGAGGAGCAGATTTGGAAGAAGATTGTGGCTGAAGGAAGGATATCTCGCTATCGCGGGGCATTATCGTTACCGCGGCGCGCTAGTCTTTGGCGGTCAAATGTTGCCTAAACTACCACGATCGGTGTGCTTCATTGCCTAATGTGGATACTACGGGGCGGTAGTACTACCGCAGGCGGTAGTGGCTGATTCTATAAAAAGACGCGTGCCTCCTCTGGTGTGGCTTGCTGTTATAGAAGGAATTGAAGCCATATATTCAGAGCACTCGTGAAAGCCTTCTCCAAGCAGCCCGAAGAACTCCTTCATCGTTCGTGAATGCAAAGAACTTGAAGACCAATACGATCGCATCTACATAGACATCAAGTTCTACTTTTGAGGGAGTTTCTAGTTTGTGTTTATTTTATTTTCTAATTGTAACCTTTGTATCTTTTGTTCGGTAGAGGAATTCGCCACACGACGGCTAGGGCCTTGCGGGGACTAGGGGGAATTCGCCACACGGCGACTAGGTCTGGGTAGGACTTAGGGAGTAATTCACCTTGTGTTGGCGACTAGGTCTAGGGAGTAGAACTAGGGGGTGCTTGAGGCCTTTCTGGGGACAGGAAGGCTAGAGCGGCTTGAGGCCGTATCTGGGGAGAGATCGGCTAAAGCCAACCGGTTCGTGGGGATACGAGTCGGTATAGAAAACAAAAAGGTTTTTCATATTATTCGCTTCGATTTCTAGCATCATTGAAATCAGATTTTGTAATAAACTTTATAAATGATAATCATGTCTTTTCTTGTTTAATAAAATTGATTGCATTTCTAATTTCATTATCTCTTTACTTTTGATTTAACTTATTTCGACCAAAATCTCAATAGTTCTCTATTAATGTTTAAAGTTTTTAAAACCCTTATTCACCCCCCTCTAAGGGCGCCTACAGATCCAACAGACAACTTAGCACTGGAAAAAAATTCCAGAACTTCTGTTTTGAGAATTGTTGAGGGCTCAGATAGGGTATATTCAAGACCTTGGGCTGATAGAAGATCAATCACAGCTTTAATTTCCTCTGGAGCATGCAAGAAGCCATCCCTAACTATTTCATAGCCTTCTTGCAGCTCTTTTGCCATCTTTGGCGCCATTTCTTTTGAGTTACAGGTCGCTGAGTCATAGGGGAGAAGGGTTTGTCTCGCCGGCTAGGTTGAAGGAAAGTGTGATATTTTAAACAATCATTAAGCTATTTATATGGCTTAAGACTTAGGTAAAATTAAACCTAGTAATGGAATTTGATTGTTCTTATAATTATAAGTGTAAATGAAACTTATCTCATAAGGCTGAGTTCGTCGAACTCAACTGAGTTCGTCAAACTCAAACTGGAGTTCGTCGAACACACACTGAGTTCATCTAAAACTACATCATAAGGCTAAGTTCGTCAAACTCAAACTGAGTTCGTCGAACACAAACTGAGTTCATCTAAAACTACATCATAAGTCTGAGTTCGTCGAACTCGAAGCTGAGTTCGTCGAACTCAAAGCTGAGTTCAGTTGAACTACATCATACAGTTGAGTTCGTTGAACTCAAAGCTGAGTTCGTCGAACTCAAACTCGACGTTCGTTGAACTCAGGAAAGAGTTCGTTGAACCCAGACTTTTCCCAGCTGTCTAAGTGCAACCTGAAGCTCAGTTGAAACAGATTGTTCTGGTTAAGCTGATCATCCTACTTTAAAATCATTAGAGATAGGATTGCTTGAATGCCTAATCATGTCTCTTATAGGGTTGATGTGTCAACATTTTAAGTTATATTAAATCAAGATTGGAAGAATGAAGAGTTTTACACTATTCTACGTTTAACATTCCTAGTTCAATCTTGAAGGCATTAAACTTGGCCTCATCCAATGGCTTAGTGAAGATATCAGCCACTTGACTGTCAGTGGGGACAAATTCAAGGCAGATATCTTGAGATTCTACATGTTCTCTTATAAAATGATATCTTATTTCTATATGCTTAGTCCTGCTGTGAGAGACAGGATTCTTAGCAATAGAGATAGCACTGGATGAGTCACAATAAAGAGGAGAGTTACTTACCTTGAGGTTGTAGTCCTCTAGCTGGCGTTGAATCCACAATAGTTGTGCACAACAACTCCCTACAACAATGCATTCAGACTCAGTAGTGGAAATAGGCACACTTGTCTGCTTTTTGCCGCTCCATGATACCAACCTTCTTTCTAGGAATTGACAAGTGCCACTTGTGCTTTTCCTGTCTTCTTTGCAGCCTGCAAAATCTGCATCTGAAAATCCTGTTAGTTCAAAATCATTATTTTTAGGGTACCAAAGGCCAAGATTTAAGCTGCCGTTGAGGCATCTCAAGATCCTCTTCACAGAGGTGTAGTGAGATTCCTTAGGACAAGCCTGATACCTAGCACAAACACATGTAGAATACATAATGTTTGGCCTACTAGCAGTCAAATACAACAAGGATCCAATGATGCACCTGTACATGGATTCATCAAAGGCCTTCCCCTTTTCATCCTTGTCTAGTGATACATTAGATCCCATGGGTGTTCTCATGGTGGAGGCTGACTCCATTCCAAATTTCTTGATGCGCTCCTTGGTGTACTTAGTCTGGGAAATGAAAATTCCATCATCAGACTATTTCACTTGGAGCCCAAGGAAATATTTGAGCTCACCCATACTGCTCATCTCAAACTCCCCCTGCATTAGATTAGCAAATCTCTTGCAGAGGTTGTCATCAGTAGACCCAAATATTATGTCATCAACATAGATTTGGACTAGGAGACACTTGCCCCTTGTTTCCCTAAGAAACAATGTGCTATCTATCTTTCCTCTCAAAAATTTGTTCTCGATGAGAAAGCTAGACAAGCTATCATACCAAGCTCTTGGAGCTTGTTTGAGACCATAAAGGGCTTTCCTAAGGAAGTAAACATGAGATGTGAGAGTTGGATGAACAAAACCTGATGGTTGCTCTACATATACATCCTCTTTCAGATTTCCATTTAGGAATGCTAATTTGACATCCATCTGGTACACTTTGAAGCCTTTCTGGGCTGCATAGGCAAGGAATAACCTTATGGCCTCCAACCTTGCAACTGGGGCAAATGTTTGGTCAAAGTCTATTCCCTCCTCTTGCCTATACCCCTTTGCAACAAGCCTTGCCTTGTTCTTGATGATTGTCCCATTTTCATCCATCTTGTTCCTGAAGATCCATTTGGTGCCTATGATATTGTGTCCTTGTGGTCTTGGTACCAACTTCCATACTTTGCACCTCTTGAATTGCAAGAGTTCTTCCTGCATTGCCTGAATCCAGAATGGATCCATGTTGGCCTCTTCAAACTTCCTGGGCTCTACCTGTGATAGAAAACTGAGGAACAAAGCCTCATTGTGAGCCCTGCTTCTAGTTATTACACCTTGTTGAACATCCCCAATGATCTGCTCCAAGGGATGATTTCTGTCAACCCTTAGAGCAGGAGGCAATCTGGCAGCTCCTATTTGCTATTCATTTACTGCATCCTTCTGAACTTCTTCCAATGCAGCAGTTTCTTCATGCAGTTGAGGATCATCATCTTGTGCTTCTTCATGGTCAGTTCCAGTTAAAGCTGGAGGCTGACTTGTCTTGGTCTGTCCTGAAGTCTCATTTCCTGCAATTTCTCTAAAATTCCTGCACTTGGAGGTTGGTTAGACCATTCCTTATGAACAAGGTCGAATTCATCAAAGACTACATGCATGGTTTATTCAACAACATGTGTTGTGATGTTGAAGACCCTATAAGCTCTACTATTAGAGCTGTATCCAACAAGGATACCCACCTTACATTTCTCAGCAAACTTGGTGAGGGGTTGTTTTCCATTGATCAGGATGTAGCATTTGCAACCAAAGATTCTAAAGTAAGAGATGGTTGGTTGTTTGCCCTTGAGAATTTCATATGGGGTGATACCAAAAGCCTTATTGATGGAGGCCCTATTGAGGACATGGCAAGCTGAGTTGACAGCCTCAGCCCAAAAATATTCTGGGAGAGAGGAGTCATTCAGCAGTGTTCTGCCAGCCTCAATCAAAGTTCTGTTCCTTTTCTCAGCTACTCCATGTTGTTGTGGAGTTCTGGGAGAGGAGAACTCTTGGGTGATACCAAGTTCTTGGCAGAAACTTGTCATGGCTTCATACTGGAATTATGTGCCATGGTCTGATCTTATTATAACCACTGAGCACAACAATTCATTCTGAATAGCCTTGACAAATGTCTTGAAGACATCCAAGGTATCAGACTTCTTCCTTAAGAAGTGCAGCTTGGTATACTTTGAGTGATCATCAACAATCACTAAGGTATACCTCTTCCCATTTAAGCTCTCAATTGACAAAGGACCAAACAAATCCATGTGCAATAGGTAAAGACACCTTTCAGTATCTTTGGAGCCAATACTTTTAAAAGTGGCCCTTGTTTGCTTCCCCATTTGGCAAGCATAACAAGGGCAGCTTTTAATACACTTGATCTTGGGACAGTCCCTCACAAGGTTTTTGTAAAAGAGCTTGTTCATAGTCTTGTAGTTTATGTGAGCAAGTCTCTTGTGCCATTGGACACAAAGTGACTCATTCTCATTAGCTACAAGGCAAACAGGCATGGAGGAATTTATTTTAATGAAGTCTAAACTATAGATATTACCATACCTAGTGCCTGAGAGAATGACTTGGTTGTCACTCTTCCCTTTTATCAAACACTTCTAACTAGTGAATTCTACAACATGACCTAAGTCACATAATTGGCTTATGCTCAACAGATTGTGTTTCAACCCATCAACATGAGCTATATTGGTGATAGAGATTATTCCATTAGAAATCATACCAAAACCTTTTATTCTTCCCTGTTCAGAGCCTCCAAAGATGACCTTTCTTCCTTTGAGTTCTGGAATGAAATCCTTAAGGACCTTCCTTTTTCTAGTCATATGCCTAGAACACCCAATGTCCAAGTACCAAATCATGTTGGCACTTGAACTATCCTGCAACCACAAAATTAGTAAGCCTTAGGACCCCAATAAGGATTGGGTCCTAGGAAACAGTTAGTCAATGGGTAATTGTATCTGATGGCTGCACTTCTAGGAGGAAATCTACTCCTAGCACTCGGGGGACTTAAGTTGTGCCAACAATCTATGGCAAAGTGACCCACTTTACCACAACACCAACACTCATGAATGTTGTATCTCCTTTTCTGAACCATCCTGGAAGGATCAGAAGTCTTCTTAGGTTCAGAGAAGGAGACAGCCTTCTTCTTAGGCTTTGCTGCTGGAGGAGGTGTGACAGCTGTTTGGGGCTTGTGCACATGAGAGGATTTCTTCATGTCACCTTCAGCTTTTCAGCTCTCATACTGTTGACAGCATCAGAAATGCTCTGATGTGGGTTTGTCCCACTGCAGCAGCCATCATTTTTCTCAGCTGGGCCAGTCTTGGAAGAGCTGGCTCCCTTTCCCTTGAGTGAGGGTGCTGAGGTACCAAAGATAAATGGTCCAGGTTGGACCATTTGAATTTCCTCATGGGGAGCTTTCATTGCACTCAACCCAAGTCCCTTTCTTCTTGTAATGTTTGATTCATTCAAATTGCAAGGAGCCTATTCATTTTGCCTCTGACCATATATAATTGCTTGGTCATACTGGTTGGAGGGCAGCCACACCTTTTGAAAGGTAATTTTAAGATTAGCTGGAGTCCTGCCCTTTCTATCATTCCCTGCCTTGGCTGCTTATTATTGTAACCTAATCCCCCCTTACCAGATTTGGAGGAGAAGGTCCCAATAATGGGTAGCACGGTTTTGGGTTTGGAGAATTGGGCTACTAAGTTTTGTTCCATGAGAAGCTGATTGTTGAGCTTCTTGATATACACCCACATTTTCTGTTTCTCATCAAGAAGATTATCAATCACCTTCTGGAGCTCTATGGACTTTTGTCCATCTTGATGGAAGATGTCCATCTTGCTTTGTAGCTTAGCCTTAAGTGGCCTTAGATCTTTGAGCTCTTTAGCTTGTTCTTTAATAATCTTTTTCTTCCTGCCCAAGGCATCAATGAGAGCCCCATATCTGTCAATCAAATGATCAACATCTATGTTTGATCTTGATTCATCCTCACCTCCAGCCCTTGAGGATGTATCAGAATTTGGGATGGTTTCATACTCAGAATCTGAATGGGATAGGTTGAAAGTGTTGGATCGATTGGCGCCCTTAGAGGGGGGGGGGGTGAATAAGGGAATAAAAATTCTTTTTATATTTTATGAAAATTACTAAATTGTTTTATAATATGAGAAAGACAAAATAACAATTTAGCTAATTTGTGAGCATATCATAAAAACCAAGTTTAGGAAGAAGTACTAAATTGTTTTATGATGAAAGAGATTGAAATAAACAATTTAGATAAAGTAATTTGAATTGAAGACTTTGTAACCAATATTTTAGAGATAAAGCCAAAGGAGAGAAATCAAGTAAACACAAATAGAGACATGATTATATTATATAAAAAGTGTTTACATAAATTTGATTTCTATATCGCTAGAAATCGGAGGCGTACAAAAGTAAACATCTTTTCCTTTTCTATACCGACTTGTATCCCCACAAACTGGTTGGCTTTAGCTTATCCTTCCCCGGATAAGGCCTCAAGCCGCTCTAGCCAATCCTTCCCCGGATATGGTCTCGAGCCCCCTAGATCTAATCACCTAGAACTAGTCGCCAACACAAGGCGAATTTCCCCCTTAGTCCTACCCAGACCTAGTCGCCAACACAAGGCGAATTCCTCCCTAAGTCCTACCCAGACCTAGTCGCCAGCACAAGGCGAATTCTCTAAACGGTTACAAAAAGTATGGAATGAAAATAATGATAATAATAAAAACTCCCTATATGAGATCTTCTGAAGTTGGAGATGAAGGATCGCTGTAGTATAAGCGAGGTCGAAGCGATCGTCCTTCGGATGTAGCGTGACGTTGTCCTCCTCCAGAATTCTCCTTAAGCTTTTAGTGGGAGATCCATCTTCGGCAGCATAGCATCAATAGAATTGCGGCACTTGCAACCTCTCTGGGATGGATAGCCAAAATGATCGAAGTTGGCTCACTTTATAGAACTTGGAGATAGCGCCTGCGGTAGCATTCGTGTGGAGCGGTTGTGAAACCGTCGGCGGCGTGGCGCTGTGCACGAACTTGAGATAGCGCCTGGCACTGGCGGTAACGCTGGTGGTAGCGATTGCGAAACCGTCGGTGGCGTGGCGGAACAAACTTTCGTCGAACGAAAATTTTTGTTGAACGGAGCTTCAAGTTCGTCGAATGGAAACTTTCGTCGAACGAAAATTTTTGTCGAACGGAGCTTCAAGTTCGTCGAACGTGCTAGCGCCTGGAGGTAGCGCTAGCGCTGACGGTAGTGCATTGTTTGAGATTTTTGAATTCAGCTGCTTTCTACCTGTGAAGTATTGCACCTATAGTTCCTGCACACTATAAACACACGACAAGCAAGATCAAATACAATTTGGGATTTGTTATTCTCTAACAAAGGGATGTAACACACATGTCCAACAATCTCCCCCTTTTGATAATAACAAATCCACTTAGCAAGAAATCAACAATAGTGTTTATAGTATATGATAAGCAAGATGATAGTGCAACTATAGTATATGATAAGCATGATGATATGCATACTCCCCCTATCTTAATGCTCCCCCTACATAAATGCAATTTATGTTTTACTCCCCATAAATGATAGATTATATGAATTATTCTCCGCTTAATCTTCTATATTTCTCCTATATAGATTTCTTCAATTAATCTCCCCCTTTTGGTATTATCAAAAGAAGGTAGGGTGAGGGTAGTAAGGAGGCATTCTGTAGGCTAGTTATAAATAATGATCGAGCTTTTGTAATATATGAAATGATAAAGAGTTTAAGCATAATATAAATCATGATCGAGCTTTTGTAATATATGAAATTATAAAGAGTTTAAGCATAATACAAAAGAGATTTCAAATAAAGAGATAAGAGTTGTAAGCAAGCGGAAGATTATAATAAACATCTTTTTGTAAGCATGAAAAGCATAAGTAAAAAATATGAGTTTTAGTTCAAGATTGAAAGATGTTTTAACCTTTTTGAAATCTCAAAGCTTTTCATAAAGATACCAAGCATGAAATGAACATATCAAAGAAAGATTATACTACAATGTTACTTAATTTTAAGTTCAAGAGATACCAAAACATTGTAGAGATCATGGTAGGTTATCTAGTGCATTTCTTATATAATGAGTATTATAGATAAAGCATTAGAATCCAATACTCTTGAGATGAAGTGTTATGAAAGATAATGATGTGCACATAAGTGTATTTTGGGCAATGTTACCAATTGATTTAAATCACAAAATACAAGACATATGTAGAGTAAAGTGCACAATAAAACACAGGTATATTACTTTCACACACTTTAATACACACTATTTTTATAAAAAGTGGTTTATTAATCAAGGGTTGCACAAGATACTTTACTATTCTTTCCAAGGTGCTCAACCTCACAATGCTTATGAAGATTTATCAGGAGATTCAAGTAGTGCTTGGTGGAGTTATAGTTGTCTACAAATATAATTTTTTTGTTCACATTTGTGAGACAACATTCTCCGAATACACTTGTTTTGCAAACCAAACAATTTTTTAACTTAACCACTTTTCTAAATTTCATAAGTGCAATTCAAATGTAGTGTAGGCAATAAACTTATGCAAGTTTTAATTCATTGTACAATTACAACACACAAGCAAGCATTTTAGATTTAAACACACATGTTGATTACCAAAATAAGTGAGTGAAATGTATCATTATCAATCATAAAACATTTACTCATACTTAGAGGCATGCTAAGCTTGGTTTCACACATTTTCTAATACAATTGATGCACTTTAAATAGATATATCAAAGCATGATAAACAAAACAATGTTCATAGTAATTTCAAGGAATAAATTTTAACATTGTAAATAATTCTAAATAATAAAATTCATACATGTTTGATATTGGTAATAAAGATCATACATTTTTTTGTTTTATCATTTTTAAATCAATTAAAAAACAGAAAATCACAAAAAACATATTTTTGTAATTTTTGAATTTTGAATTTTTGTAGTAGATTTTTCACAATAGGAATAAAATACAAATCTCAAGAACATATTTTTGAATTTTGAAGTTTTGTAGTTGATTTTTCATAATATGAATAAAATACAAATCTCAAAAACATATTTTTGTATTTTTGAATTTTGAATTTTTGTAGTTGATTTTCTTAAATATAAATTAAAACAAAAATAAATGTCAGAAATTCAAAAAACAAATTAGTTAATATAAACAAACATATTTTTAATGATTTTTAGAAATTTTAAAATTCAGAAAAATTAAACACCATGCTAGCTCCGATGCTAGTGATAGTGCGGCAAATAGTACGTGATTTTTTGAGAATTTTAAATTTTTGATTTTTGATTTTGATTAAGTGTCCTTAGGGTAGTCTTATGCAGAAATTTTGTAAATTTTGTAATTTTTTTAGATGTCTTGATTGCTCAAATTTACATAAAACTAAAGCTTTTACAAATACATGTGTTTTACAAAAACATTTAAGCTAAAAAAATAAATTATTCAAACACAAGAGGACATTTTTTTATTAAACAACCCAAAAGATGCATGATTTAGGTGATAAGTAAATAAAATGATCATGCGAAGAGTAATATAAGTATGTCCTAAGATTAAAGACTACCCCGACCAAATGTCTACACCCTAGCCCCGTACTATGTGACGGATGGGCATGAGGAGCTGCACGCATGCCGTAGGTTGGGGTGTTAATCCCATATGCACACACTAGAGAATGCTCAACCTAGCACTCTTTCCCCCCAGTGCCTCGCAAGGCCCCACTAGAACCCTCCCCGGTTAAGGACAAGACATGTCTTAGAGGTTAGGTCTCTAATGTATCCAATCCTACGCCCCTGCTATTGTGAGATATGAAGTCATAGGTGAATAATCCTTGGACAACCTATGCTTTTAAACTATGGGTTGATTTATAAACTATGGGTTTTGTTTAATGTGATGAGTTATATAAAGCCGCATATTTTTTCTACTTTTATGAGATGACGTTATGTGATAACTAGCACAATCACTAATATTCAATAAGTGATTGAGCTAGTATGATGAGTTTTGGGTTTAATGTCATGTCATAAAATTAATATTAATGTTGCATGTATTCCAAAATAGAGTTTCAAAGTATAGATCTAGAATAGAGTGATGATTAATTTTGATTTATACTTTCATTACAAAGTTGATTCTAGAGTCTACAAATATGAGAGATACATGCAATCACTAGCAAAGCAAATCAATACATCAAATAATGTAAAGAAAACATTATTCATATTTTTATCATAAGATTCATAATTCCTAGGTGATAGATATCATTAATTTGAGATATTTCTTGATAGAATATGAATTATGAATTATGATTATAGAGAATTTTGCATAGAATATATGTTAGATCATCAAGATGTATGTAAATTCTATTCCTTCCAGACTTATGGCAATTATGATTTGATGATTTTCTTTTGAATGAGCATGTTTGATTTGTAAGTCTAGAAAAAAATGATGATCATCCAATCATACCAAAGACAAAGATCACATATATAACATTTTGAAATTTATAATAAAATTGCATTGGATAATTAGATTTATTGATCTTTGGTTTTGCATGATGATATATAGTTTCATGATATATATACTAATGATCAAACCATAAACTATGTGTTTGCTGGAATTTTAGTATTCTATTTATGATTTCAAATCACATAGTTATCATGAAATTTGAATAACATTGTAAGTGTTATACCTAACAAAAATATATAAGCATAGACCAAGAAGTGATGCTAGGATGATGAGTTTGAATGCAATGTTATTACATAGGATTAATGGAGATAATGTTGCATGTAATATGAGAAGTTTTCAAATTAATTTTCGTTAGACCTAGAATGAAATGATTAAACTTTTGATTTGTTCTTAACGATACAAGATGATTCTAAGGTCTAAATTACATGCAAACATTGGTGACACACATCACACACATAATATCTAAATTAATATATGAAACAATTATACTAAGGATATCATGTGATGAAAAATCCATAAACACAGAAATTTCCAAATCAAGCAAACTAAGATAGCTTTTAAAATGGAGTTGAAATTGGGCAAATTGACAGCACCAAATGAACTCAAATGGGCAAGCCTAGTTTGCCATTGGATGGAGATTTCTGTGCTCTTTCCGAAAATATATTAAACGCGAAAATCAGCGAGCGGATCAAAAGATATGGTTATTTGAGGTTTTGATCGTAAACTCGCATTTTTGAAAGATTAAACATGCGTTTAGATGAATTTATGTTTTCAATTTTTCTAGATAATATTCTTCATTATAAGGGCTATCATATGCAGCAAACAAAAATAGAAAAGTATCAAAAAACGTTGCGCATTTTAATTTTTAGTTTAAGCCCTTTAATAAACCATTTAAATCCAATCTTTAAAATAGTTTCAATAGTCTTGATAATAATTTCAATATTCAATTTCTAATGATAATTTAAGACAATTAAGGGTAAAGGATTTAAAAGGATAAAGAACAATCAAAGATGAGAGATAGATCACTTTAAAAAATATATGACTTAATGTTCAATTTTAATTCAAATTTGATTTGATAAACATTAGGCTTAATATAGAAAGTCATATTTCATGATAAATAAAGTGATCATAGCATGTTTGTTCAAAAATAAAAAATAAACAAAAGAAAAGAGACAATAAGCATATCATGAAGTAGAGTAGTGATATTTCATTTTCATTTGTTTCTACTTCATGCAAATGAATGGATATTAATGAATGAGAGATTTAGGTATCCAAAGGTGACCAAGTGGGATGGTTCCTTTGGGTACCCAAATACATCGTGGTGGCTTTTTAGGAGACAAGGATAAATGGGTCCTTTCAATTAAAGTTGATGTGTCATTTTTCTTTAAGGGTCTCCATTCATACCTTGGTTGTTTATCTTTTAAATTCATATTATGATTATGTGACATCTTTATATGATTATATTTGTTTGAAAAATAATTCATTTGTGATTTATGTTTATTCAAATTATTTTTCAAAATAGATTGATGTTGATAATCATAATGAATTTTATTATATGGATTCTTTGAAATTTTATAAGAGTGATTGTCTTTCTTTAGAAGTGATTGTTGAAAGAGTGGGTTACAATATGTTTTAAAAGATTGATTATTATTTTGATGATTTTCATTTCCACTCTTTCATATAGACATACTCTTATAATATGAAGGATAATATTTTGTACTTTGATTTTCATGTAAAGGAGTTTTTAAATTTGAGTCATGATTGAAAATATATTGAGACTTATAAAAGTGACTCTTAAGAATTTTGTGAGGGTCATAATTCTTTTTGAAACTAAACTCCTTTTGAGTTGATGTATGAAAATGATCATTTTTAGAAATGATTTTGTAAGTTAATTTATCTTTGTTATTCAAAATCTTATAATGAAAGTCATTACTAGAAATTAGAACTTTTTCAACAAAAGATTTTAATTGTCTTAACTTACAAGTTAAAACATCATTTTCAATTATCAATTTTTCATTATGTTCTTTAGAAACTAAAAGCCAATTTTCAATATCCTTGAATTTTTCTTTTAAAAGATTGCAATCAAAACAAGGAGTAGGAATTTCAACTAAAGAGCAAGATGGAGAAGCCACATCATAATTAGATTCTACATTAACATTAGCTTTTAACCTTTTATTTTCTAAACGTAATTTATCATTTGTAATTTTCAATTTCTTAATTTTACGTTTAGAAACTTGTAGCATATGTAATGTGGAAATAGAATTAGTCACAAAGATAGAAGAATTTGATTTACTTACATTGCTATCGGGAGAGGCAAGATTTGAACATAAAGTTCCTTTAACATCTTTTTGGCACTCCCCTTCCAAAGACAACATTTCTTCTTCTCTTCCACTTGATGTGCTCTCCATGGTTTCATCCTGAGAGATTCTTTCTTGATTGCTTGTGCCAATTTGAATATTTTCCAAATGTTGTGTATGCTCCAAACCTATACACGGAAGATCAAACATTTCATCAAGAAATTTCCAAACTTTGTAAGCATTAGTAAAACAATAAATCAATTTGGAAATGTCTTTCGATAAAGCACAAAATAAAGTATTCATAGCCTTCGCATCTAAATGACATTCCAATTTATTTGATTCATCCGCTGGTCTTATAATTGCCGTATTCCAAATTTTGATATCATATGAGTTAAAAAAAGATTTCATTAATATTTTCCACCCTTTATATTTTTTGCCTTCAAATAAAGGTGGTGCCAAAGATTTTTCATTTATAAGAAAATTTTCCCCACTAGTAGAAGCGAGATCATGAGACGCCATTATTCCTGATTTTTAAATCGTTTGGAATAACCTAGCTTTGATACCACTTGTTGGATCAATTGGCGCCCTTAGAGGGGGGGGGGGGTGAATAAGTGAATAAAAATTCTTTTTATATTTTATGAAAATTACTAAATTGTTTTATAATATGAGAAAGGCAAAATAACAATTTAGCTAATTTGTGAGCATATCATAAAAACCAAGTTTAGGAACAAGTACTAAATTGTTTTAAGATGAAAGAGATTGAAATAAACAATTTAGATAAAGTAATTTGAATTGAAGACTTTGTAACCAATATTTTAGAGATAATGCCAAAGGAGAGAAATCAAGTAAACACAAATAGAGACATGATTATATTATATAAAAAGTGTTTACATAAATTTGATTTCTATATCGCTAGAAATCGGAGGCGTACAAAAGTAAATATCTTTTCCTTTTCTATACCGACTGGTATCCCCACAAACCGGTTGGCTTTAGCCTATCCTTCCTCGGATAAGGCCTCAAGCCGCTCTAGCCAATCTTTCCCCGGATATGGCCTCGAGCCCCCCTAGATCTAATCACCTAGAACTAGTCGCCAACACAAGGCGAATTTCCCCCTAAGTCCTACCCAAACCTAGTCGCCAACACAAGGCGAATTCCTCCCTAAGTCCTACCCAGACCTAATCGCCAAAACAATGCGAATTCTCTAAACGGTTACAAAAAGTATGGAATAAAAATAATGATAATAATAAAAACACCCTATATGAGATCTTCTGAAGTTGGAGATGAAGGATCGTTGTAGTATAAGCGAGGTCGAAGCGATCGTCCTTCGGATGTAGCGTGACGTTGTCCTCCTCCAGAGTTCTCCTTAAGCTTTTAGTGGGAGGTCGATCTTCGGCAGCATAGCAACAATAGAATTGAGGCACTTGCAAGCTCTCTGGGATGGATAGCCAAATTGATCAAAGTTGGCTCACTTTATAGAACTCGGAGATAACGCCTGTGGTAGCTCCTAGCGCCTGCGGTAGCGTTCGTGTGGAGCGGTTGCGAAACCGTCGGCGGCGTGGCGCTGTGCACGAACTTGAGATAGCGCCTGGCGGTAGTGCTAGCGCTGGCGGTAGCGATTGTGAAACCGTCGGTGGCATGGCGGAACAAACTTTCATCGAACGAAAATTTTCGTCGAACGGAGCTTCAAGTTCGTCGAACGGAAACTTTCGTCGAAAAAAATTTTCGTCGAACGAAAATTTTCGTCGAATGGAGCTTCAAGTTCGTCGAACGAGCTAGCGCCTGGCGGTTGCGCTAGTGCTGGTGGTAGTGCATTATTTGAGATTTTTGAATTCAGCTGCTTTCTACCTATGGAGTATTGCAGCTATAGTTCCTGCACACTATAAACACACGACAAGCAAGATCAAATACAATTTGAGATTTGTTATTCTCAAACAAAGGGATGTGACACACATGTCCAACAGAAAGCTGGTACCTCATCAGCATCAGATATTCTGCTTGAGGAGCCTTCAAATATGGCCATTAGACCATTGAACTTCTCTTCTTCATCCACCTCATCATCACTTTCAGAGTGAGATAGAGGGGCCCTGATTGTAATCCTGCCAGTAGCAGGTTCTTTAACAGCAACCAGCCCAATGAGGGCTTCTTCTTTCTTAGATTTTGATGAGCCAGAGTCTGATGCACTCCAGCTCTTCTCCTTCTTAGCTAGAAAGGATTTCTGTCCTTTCTTGCCTTTTGGCTGATGAGCCTTCTTCTCATCCTTCTCTCTTCTCTTGACAGGGCAGTCATCAATGACATTCCCAGGATTGCTGCAGCAATAACAAACAACTTTAGAGGAATTAAATTTAGAGTTGGAGCCATACCTGTCACTCCTGGAGTGATGCTTTGACTCCTTGGTATCCTCCTTGTTGTGATATGAGGAGGAAGACTTGTTCTTCCATTGCTTTCTCCTCAGCAACTTTTTGAAATGCCTTGTGAAGGCAGCAAATTCCTCATCAGAAGAGGAGCAACCAGATGAGCTGGGCTCAGAAATTTCTGGTTCAGCAGATCTTCTGGGAGGTGAGTGAGCCTTCTCCTTCACTCTTCTAGATCTTTCAGCCTTGAAGACCACGGATTTCTCCCTGGTATTACTCCTTGCATTCTGCTCTTCTTCCTTCCTAGCAGTTAGCTGCATCTCATAGGAGAGCAGCTTTCCATAGAGAGTGTGGGGAGGAGTTTCAGCCAGCTTTGCCATTTCCCTTATGACACATATTTTGTTATCCCACTCTCTAGTAAGAGATCTCAGGAACTTATCATTCAGTTCATAATTACTGAACACTCTCTGATAGGTTCTTAACTCATTGACTATCCTGAAGAACCTTTCATAGCACCCAGCTATTCCCTCCATGTTCAACTGCCTAAAGGCTTCATACTCCTGGTTAAGAAGTGACTTCCTGTCATCCCTAACTTCTTCAGTGCCCTCCATATAGACAATGAGGGTGTCCCACATCTCCTTGGCTGTTTGGCAATGGACAAGGTTCTGGAAGGTGGAATCATCAGTAGCACTAATAATAATGTTTTGTGCTCTCTTGTCCATGCCAGCCAGGACAATCTCATCCTTGGTCAGTTCAGCATATGGCTTTGGCACCTTCACCACTGGCACAGTAGTGGTAGTCTTAGTGAAGGTAAAGGGACCTTCCTCTACTGTCACAATAGTCCTAGGGTCAGTTGCTTCCATATACAACCTGACCCTTTGCTTCCACATGCCAAACGACTCTTTCCTACAAATTGGCAACTTCATTGAACTCATCTCATTTTGGTGGCCAACCATGGAGATAAACTTTTATTCTAACCCTTGGGATCTTGCTTGGCTGTTAAGCCTTTTTAAAGCAACCTCCCTCTGATACCACTTGAAAGAACTTAGGGGTTTAGATTAATTCACCTAGAGGGGGGGGGGGGGGGGGGGTGAATAGGTTTTTCTTATTTCTTTTAAGCTTAGAGCTGTTAGCAGCCTAATATGCCTACACAACCAATAAATACAAGCTCAAAGAATCACAGCCACATCACAAAGGATTTTATAGTGGTTCCCCAAGTGATGGGTAGTCCACTGTCCCCATACACACCTCTAACTCCAATGTTAGATAGGGTCAAAGATACTCCTCCAAGTTATCTTCTCAGCTTTTAGAGCTTACACCACAAGTTCCTCAGAACTTCTCAGATCTCAGATGATCCTACTTCAGGACAATTGTCCATACAACTTAGAGCTATCACTAGCTCCTACCTTAGGCACAACAGCCCTACAACTTAGAGGAATCCTCCTCCTACAAATCAAACCACCTCCTGGTCCTACCTCAGACAACACACTTTTTCAACCTTCTCAAAGCTGAATAGCTCTTACAAAATAAAGTAATAATAGAATGAAAACCTCTACTACTGATTCAATCTTATCAATAGAATATTTCAGCAGATGCTGATTTTGAGCTGATCCTGGACAGGTTGGTTCAGAGCAGCTCCACTGTCTCCTTCTTCAGAAGGAAGAAAGAAGACTTCTATCTCTCTTGATGATGAAGGCTTGAATCTCTGCAAGAGAGAACAACTTCTGTTCAAGGCAAGAAGGCTGTTGCAGCTACAGGAATTTGCAGCCCGCTTTCTTTTCAGCTTGAACAACTTTGCAAAGATGAAAAAAAAGAGTTGTCTTTGTTGCCCTAGCTTTAGCTTTTATAGTACTGTACATATTCAACGGCTATAAGCACGACCTCCCTTGCCCATGCCGATAAAGGCAATACTTTATCACTTTTTGCGCCTTTATCAAATTCTGGGCGGCGCCAGTCAACGGGAAATATGTTTGATTCTGTCTCAGCGGATCCACTGAGATGGCTCCTTGTCTCAGCAGATTAACAGCTGAGACAGTATTCTTCTCAGCGGTTGGCGCAAGCTGAGACAACTACTCCTTTATAGCGGTTCCGCTGAGACGGCTCCACGTCTCAGCAGATATGACCCTTCGTCTCAACGGTTCAGCTGAGACAGATCTCCATCTCTTAGGAGTTGATTTCTCCTGATCTTAGGTCATGATTGGCCCTTTCTCTTTGAGTCACCTAAGCCTGTGTATCTTACAAAAACATGGCTTTATCAAATACATCTTGTACTTAGCATTGCAAAGTGCCCCCTTTTCAAATCAAGGGAATTTGAGTGCAAATTCCCAACAAAAAGTCCTTATTAAATAAAATGTATTTTGAAATATAATACTGAAATTAATTTTGCATAATTTTGTAGAACTTACATGGCAAGTGGATCTCACTCCACCTTGTCCCTGAGAGCTATCCTTGAGAAGGACATGCTCAATAGGACTAACTTCCTTGACTGGTATAGAAACCTGAGAATTGTTCTCAGGCAAGAGCGTAAGCTCTATATCCTAGAAGAGGATCCCCCAGTACCGACAGTGAATACGTCCCGTGCCGAAAAATATGCTTATAAGAAGTATCATGATGAATCCCTAGATGTCGAATGCCTCATGCTCGCTACCATGAACTCTGAGCTTCAGAAGCAAGATGAGACCATGCGTGGCTTTGAAATTATCGAGCAGCTGAAGAAAATGTTCCAAGGGCAAGCTCGGCAAGAGAGGTTCGACGTCACTAAGGCTTTATTTCATTATAAATGGGAGCAAGGGACCCAGTGGGAACTCATGTACTCAAGATGATTGGATACATTGAGAACCTTCAGAGACTGGGGTTTCCTTTAAGCCAAGAGTTGGCTACTGATATGATCCTGCAATCATTGCCGGACAATTACGAGCAGTTTGTCTTGAACTACAACATGAATGAGATAGATAAGACACTACCCGAGCTCCTAGGCATGTTAAGAACTGCCGAGAACAACATGAAGAATACCAAGCCTGCTAGCCCCATATTGATGGTGCATAAAAGCAAGGGCAAGGCCAAGGGATTCAGGAAGACTAAGGTGGGACCTAAGTCTTGCCTTGATCCCAAGTCTTCTACACTGAAAAGGAAGGGATTATCTAAAGAAGGAAATTTCCATCACTGCGGTAAGGCAGGACATTGGAGGAGGAACTGTCCTCTCTACATCGAAGATCTGAAGAAGAAAGGAAGTGTGACTTCCACTTCAGGTAATTTTGTTATAGAAATTATCATGTCTACTCCTTCAACTTAGGTATTGGATACCGGATGTGGTTCTCACATTTGTACAAATGTGCAGGAACTGACAAGGAGAAGGATATTGAGCTCACCAATTTCAGACAGTCTATTCTAGATCAGGAAGCTAGGATTGAACAACTATGAGGGTGATACGGTCTATGCCTCTAGTTCTATTCGGATGTAAAGGACAAAGGGACATGACAACACTAAAACATTAGTCAGAACAGGTTTATTGAGTTATGAACTCTTATTGCTTGGGTAGCAATGATGTATTGCTAGATGCCGCTCACTGTTTGTGAGGCTTTTGTTGATACTTTGTGATCAAGTGGGAGACTGTTGGTATTCCCATGGTGATCTCAAAGCAATCAACAAGTTAGTCTTAGTTCCAATGCAATATGAGCCTATAGGGTCGCACATAAGAGTGTTGGAGAAGTTGGATGAAGGATTGTGTTGGTCTTACTCATATTGGATATGAGTGGATGACCAATCTTGTAACTGATTGGATTTGCGTCGAATTGTACTCGCCGCCGTGTCGAGATTGTCTTGACGTGGTGTACTCGATATTGCGTCGAGATTATCTCGATGCAAGTCTTGTACTCGATGCTGCGTCGAGATTGTCTTGACATGATGTACTCGACGTTGCGTCAAGATTGTCTCGACGCAAGTCTTGGACTTTAAGTTGCAACAAATTGTCTCGACAGTTAGGTTATATTCAACGCTGCATCGAGAATGTCTCGACGTAGTATAATCGATGTTGCGTCAAGATGGTCTCGATGCAATTCTTGTACTCGACGTTGCATCAAATTGTTTCGACAATACGTGTTTAACTCCAATCAAGTCTCTGGTCTGCGGATAATGTATTTTGTGCCTTGAGTATAAAATAGGAAGCGATTAGGTTTCCAGCAGAGATAATCCTTTTCGTAAAACCATCAAGGCTGAAGCGGAAGAGTTCCGCATAGGTCTCGACATTCCGCAAGATCGCTGCCACAGCCTCTCCATGTCGTCAGATCTAGCAGTTTGTGGGAGACGCAGAGGGCATTCTTCCTCCATCCCAGATCTTGCACGACAAGAGTCGTGGGGTTCTCCTTCACTGTGTGCACTCCTATAGAGGTGCGGATCTATTTCAGTACTTGGAACTCAGAGTTTGGTCTTGGGATCAGATCTTGTAGCATCTTGATTGAGTGTTGATTCAATCCCCTTCAGGTATATTGCAATGTGTTGCTCTTTTATTTCTAGAACTATGAAATCGCAAGGCTCCGTAACTCTTTTGGGTTGTTCTTATTTCTTTCTGCTGTGCACATATGATGTGTTATTTTAAGGAAAAACCCAACAGCAGGAATGGTAGAGGTGGGCAGTCTGGGACTCGACGGACTCCTCCTCGCCGCACTCCATCTACCTCGCCGCCTTTCCCCACCACGCCGATGAGATACTCCTCGACGGATGCCTTCTCCCCGCCGACAGCCCAGGGTAGCTCCTGCGCACGCAGGTATTTCTCTCTTTTAAGCAATCTGCCGCGTTCTTCTTATAGATATTCCTCTTATTCGCTTCTATCTTTGCCAGGTTGCGCGATGGCTTCGGCTTCTGCCTTCATAGAACTCATCGGCCTGCCTTTGTGCAAGTTCCAAACAAAACTGGTCTCCGCATACCTTGATCTCAAAATCAAGGTCGACAGGGTGGCGGCGTATGAGGCGAATCACCGAATATCCCAATTGGAGGATCGTGTCGCAAACATCGAGGGGTTCGAGCACCAACTTGAGGCTTCGAAGGCCAAATACTATGCCATCAATGAACTGGATAGGAGGATGGAGGATGTGGAACATCGACAGGACTTGCTGGAGGCCGATCTTCGTGGCATGCAGGCGAGTATAGGCTCCCTTGGGACCCTTAATCGCATGGAGGATCACATCTGCCTCAGCGAGGAGTACATGGAGAGGGATAGGGAGAAGATGAGCCTCACGCGCGAGCTGGGATGGACCGAGCGACATGCTCATACTTTAGACAGACGCGACAATCCTCTAGGACTATGACTCGGACGTAGGCATGCGACCTCTTCTTTTTCTTTTCTTTGGCCGGTTCCACTAGTGTCGTAACTCGATGCAGAGGAGAAAAGCCAATCTTCGAGTCGTGGCGGCGTTGATGTTACAACAATTAGCACTGCCTGTAGCTGATCTTAACTGTTTTTAAATAGCATGGCTTGAAGTAAATAAAGTATTTCAAAATTTAACACATGGTAGTTTTTGCGTAAGCGCATGCTTACAACCTTTCTAGAATAACTATTACAAACAAGAGTTCTTAAAAAAGATTTGACGAGTTTGGAATATAGTAAGACATTTCTGCCCAAAATCCTAGCTCTTTTTGGGGCTTCAAGTTCTGGACACGGTGGCGCATAGGGTGGCTCCTTGTCCAGGCTTCATCTGCTGTAGATAGCACGTGTGTGCTGCCTCTTGGTTTCCACGGACAACACCAATTCCACTCGGGGTGATGAACTTTATTGCGAGGTGTGGGATGGACGGGATAGCTCTGAATAGAACCTACGGTGGTCGACCAAAAATTGCGTTGTAAGGCGATTCTGACTCGATTACCACGAACTGCACGTCGTGGGTAGCTTGCCTCAAGAATTCTCCTAGGGTAACAGGGAGAGTAATGGTTCCTTTAACCGGGACAGGACTGCCGTTGAAGCCGTAGATTGGTCCGGAAGCTGGTTGGATACTTTCTGGCAGGATCTTCATGTTGAGGAGAGCGGGCATGAACTTGACGTTGACTGAGATGCCATTGTATATCAGCACCCACTTTACGCAGAAGCTGGGGATGCCAATTTATGCACTAACAACATTGGATCTTGATGTGGAATGAGAAGCCCCTTTAAATATTCATCCCCGAAGCTGATCGTCTCTGCTAGCTGGGCAATGGAATTGACTGCGGGGAACGGAATGCTTGAGATGGTTTCCATTATACCTACTACTTGCGTGTCTCCCAACGCGCCTTGTCGAGTAGGGGGTTGTTCTCTTCTTCCAGTTGCTTGCTGATTTTGCGTCTGGTCCTGTAAGAACCTTCTAAGGATACCTTGTCGGATGAGACATTCTATCTCATCTTTGAGTTTGATGCACTCCTCGGTGGCATGCCCTGTACTTCGGTGGAACTCGCAGTACTTTGACTGATTTCCCATGCCTTGGGGGAGCTATCTTGGCCTTTATAGTGCCGAGTTATCCTGTATTGCGCAGAATACTTTTGTGCAGAAGTACTGAGCGGTGCGTACTCTTGGTAGGTTCGGGGGGGGGGGGGGGGGGTGGTTGTTCCCAGGATGGTCTTGCTGACATACATTCCCCTGGCGCTCCTCTTGCCTCTTTGGGGCTGTCACTTCTCTCTTCCTCTTTACCACTCCTTCGAATTTTCGGCGGTGAGCTTCGATTGCTTCATCGGCCGCAATTTTTGCCTTGACTCTATACACCAAATCAGGATAGCCAGGGACCGTCTCCCTCATTAAGGCGGAATAGAATCCGCTCGGTCGGAGTCCTCCAAGGAAAACTCCTCGAAGGAGCTCGGGATCCACCCTGGGGATTTGACGGGCCTCGGTAGTGAATCGACAAAAGAACTCCTTAAGTGTTTCCCCTTCACTTTGTCAGATTCCCGAGAGATGGGAAGGGCCCTTCATTATCCGGCAGTTCACGATGAATTGATCTAAGAACTGCTGTGTCAGCTCCATGAAGTTCCTGATAGTTCCATTTCAGATAGAATGGAACCAGTTTCTCGCCTGACCTTTCAGAGTGGCTGGAAAGACTTGGCAGAGTAGTTGATCGGGAGCGTTATAAATCTGAAGGATGGTGGAGAAGTGGTTCACGTGCTCTAAGGGATCCTTGTTTCCGTCATAAGATTCCATGCTTGGAAGCTTGAACCCTCCTGAGATTGGATGTGCCAGGAATTCAGGTATCAATGGGGACCCATTGTGTATGGGGCGATAAATACGTGCCGCTTGGCGGACAACCTAGCCATGCTCTTCTACTATCATCTCTCTAACTTCTTTTTAGGTTAGCCTCGAGGGGAGGTTCTCAGGAACCACTGCCCTTTGGTGGTGATGCTACAGGGCGGCTTCAGTGGGCCTGACCAGACGGGTAGGGTGAGCTATACTTGCTGCTGCTGAGAACTCAGAGTTCTCTTCTTGGTTTTCCTCTAGGGATTGACATGGAGGCGGAGGAGGGGCATTGATCGGTGCGGGGGGGTTCTATAGGAGCCCTGGCTGTTCTTAAGTTCCTCAGGAGGTTAACCATTTCAGCTTGCTATTCCTCTATCTGGACGATTTGTCTCGTTAATGCGTTGGTCGGTGCGAATACTGTCTCCTCCAAGCATTGTGCATTGATGAGGGAATGTGAAGGGCCGGGATCGGCAAGCCCCTCACAGAACGAGCCTTGGGTGGTGCGAGTGCTTCTTCTTGCCATGTATCTAGTCACGAGTATCACTGTGCAGAGGATACTGTCTTCCGAATCTTTAGAGCTTTGGGGAACTCCTTCCCAAAGATGGCGCCAAACTGTCGCGGTCTACTCAAGGATCCTAAAACTGGTTCATAACGAACCATCTTAGCCTGAGAGCGGTCTAGCGTGCAACCAGTTACTGAGAGATGAGACGGATGGTAAAGAGTCTTTTTAGCGTGGAAAACCTCAGAAAGGGATAAAAACCACGTGGTCGGGACGTTGCCGACAAAACTTCACTATTTGCTGCTTCTTATAGGGCTTTCTTGAGAGATCGAGGGCGACATGCCGCTCCTCGTTACAACTTTGGGGAGAGAGAGGCGTTCAGAGGGTGACAGGCCACCACTCTCAAAGCTTCAACTTCTTCTTTGCAGTGGTGGGGAGCACCGTGCTCTGGGACTTGTGCGCGCTCTAGAACTCATGCACGCTCTGGAACTCGAAGCATTCTAGAACTTGTGCGTGCTCTAGAACTCGCACGCGCTCTAGAACTTGTCGCATTCTGGAACTTGTGCACGCTTTGGAACTTGTGCGTGCTCTGGAACTCGACGTGCTCTAGAACATGGGTGTTCTTCCAGATGCTTGAAGAGAGACGAAATTCTTCTTCTGTCTGTTAGGTGCTCAAAGATTCCTTCAAGCACGGCTTTGAAGAGGAGGGAGATCTTTAAGAGAGCCCTCTCTCTCTTGAACTTAGGAGGAAGGAGGAGAATAGAATGGAGAAAAGAGAAGCCTTGGGTTTCTATTTATAGGCCCCAGAGGTGGTTACGGTAGTTATGCGGTTATTCGCAGGCCGTAACCACTTTAATAGTTATTTGCAGCCCAATTTCACATAAATTAATACGCATATTTCATAATAATTTACTACGCACAGGACGATATAATTTTGGATGTTGGCACTGCCCACTACGGTGGTTACACCGGCAGTTGTGCGGGTGGTTACGCTCCGATCGGAGGGTTGAGATATCGTGGAGAGATTGCAAGGCTATAGCGGAGAATCCGGCTGGCGGCGAATGTCGGCCGGGGAGGAGATCCGTCGGCGAGGAGGGGGGCCGACCGGGAGGGAGGTTGGCCTAGGGCGGCCGGCCGAGGGGGAGGCCGACCGACTGGGAGGGCGGCCTCCCCCGAGCGGCCGACCGCAAGGCCATAAGGCCCCTTGCGGCCTTTCGGTCATGCGGCCGAACCCGGTCGATTGGGTGGTCGGCCGGGGGCGAGGTGGCCGGTGGGTGCATGACCATGGACTGCTGGCCAGGAGGCCGGCCGCGAAGCCGCGCGTCGGCCGGCCTGCGGGTTGGCCGCACGTGTTGGACGCGTGCGGCCAAGTGGGGCCGACCAGAAGGCCTAGCCGTACGGCCAGGCCGCACACCCTGGGCGTGCGACCATGAGCGGCCGGCGGGGCGGTTGGCATTTGGCGCATGCGGGCGCGGCGCGGTGTTTGGCGCATTTCGGATGACGGCGGCCATACGCCGGTGGCGTGCGGTCATACGCCGTGTGGGCGTGTGACCATACGCCGACGGCGTGTGGGCGCGGCGGCGGCGTTTGGCGCATTTCGGATGGCGGTTTGGCATTGATCGCGCGCGGGGATCATGTGTGGTAATCGGGTGTACGGTGGTTTTCTTCTAACTCCCCATTAAGGGAGTGGGGGTTATGGGATTCCAGCTATTTGCAGACCGAAATTCCTATAAAATGGGTGTGATCCCATCAATGCTAGAATGAAAGTTATGGTAACAAGGTGCAATGTTATGTAAAGATTACAAGCATATGATTGATTTGCATGTATTCAACATGGAGTTTCAACCTAAATATTCATAGACCTAGAATGACATGATTTAATCTTGTAAATTATTTTCAATAAGTATAAGGTTAATTTTAAGGTCTAGACAAGAATGGGATACATGCAAATTCAAGACATAATTCATACGTAAAACAGGTTATGAAAACAATGGAATCAATTCCAATTGTGTTTATTATAAGAATTTTTTTAAGATCATTAATTTTTATGATGAGTTGAAAACTTTAAACATGAGATAGATATATTATCTTTTACTTCATCATATGATAAATTATTCATATTTATTTTAATTATTTATATTGAAAAATTAATTGTGAAGATGTTATTAGTCATTTGCAAAAAGTATTGCACTTTCTCTTTGATTTTGTTTTTATGTGAATATGACCAAAACATATATAAGTTTTTTTTTGAAGTAGATGAGAATAATAATTAACGTAGTAATATAATTTTATAGAAATTAATATTTAGAGAAACCGGAATATTCAGTATAATTGTGCTACCGCCAGCGTTAGAAACTAACGCCAGGCGTTAGCAAAAAGTGAATTTTTCTTTTATTTTAAACATGTTTTTTTATTTATTTTTAATTCCGATTTTTCATGATTATGGTTAAACATGATAGGGGCTATTCAATGACACAAGGATATTCAATAAATAAGCAAAAATTTGCACATTTCATACTTTTAGCCTAAGACCCCTAATACTCCTTTTAAATCCATTTTGACCATTATTTCATTAGTCTTAATAACAATATATAATACATTTAGATTTTAACTTATAATGATGATAAGAGACTTTTATAGGTAATGGATTTAGAAGGATAAAGCAAAATAAGATATATAGATCACTTGAGAAATGATATGACTTTTTATTTAATTTTATTCAATTTGATTTATTTATGAATTTTGGCTTAATGTGTGAAAAGTCATATCACAAGTTATATAGAGTGACCTTAGCATGTTGGCTGAAGAAAGGACAAGAAAAAAATAAGCAAAAAAAAAGAAAGTTTAGCATAACATGAAGTAGAATAATGAAATTCAATTTTGATTTGTTTCTAATTCATGCAATTATATGATACCTAATGAATAAGAGATTTAGGTATCCAAAGAGGACCAAGTGGGATGGTTCCTTTGGGTACCCAAATACATTGTGTTGGCTTTTGGGTAGACAAGGATGAGTGGACCCTTTCAATTGACATTAATGCATCATTCTTAAGTATGGGTCTCCATTCATACCATGGGTTAATGGTTTTCTGTTTCAAATTTCCATGATGATTTCTTAAAACATTGTTTATAGGAAATTTGTTCATTTTCAATTTTATGTTGGGAAAAAAATTATATCGTAAATGATAATGATGATAGTGTTTTGGAATTTCATTCACAAGCTTTTGATGTTTTTCATTTCCTTTGTTTGGCTTAGACAAGTTATGAAAATTTATATTCAACTTGTTTTTGAATTTTGCTTGATATTGTGAATGCATGTTTTGAGATTTTTTCTTTATGGTTTCCTTAAGCGAGTTGATTTTAGTTTCCAATTCATTATTTTTAATTTTGAGATTATGTCTAGCTTTATTATAAGCAATTGTGCTATTCTTAAAAGTGGTAACAATATAATCAATATGAGTTTTGTAATTATTTCATAATTCTTCAAATGTTTCATCCATCTCTTTAATTTCAATTTCATAATTTTTACACATAGCACAGTCACTTTTAAAGGATGAATTTTCTAAGCATAATCGTTCATTTTGTTCTTTTACAAAAATAAGTTCCTTCTCAAGTTCCTTGTAATTTTCTTTTAATTCATTATATTTGATACAAGGTGAAACACTTTTAATTAAAGAGCAAGAGTGAGAGTCATCAAACACATCAATTTTTGTTTCTACATTAGATATAGCTTTTAATCTTGTATTTTATAAATGTAGTTTTGAATTAACATTTTTCAAGTTCTTTATTTTACGTTTAGTAGTTTGTAGCAATTGCAATGTAGAAATAGAATTACAAAAGATGGAATTTGATTTCCTTACAGCGCTTTCGGATGAGGCGAGATTTGAACATAGAGTTCCTTTGTCATTTTTATCTTCCTCTTCCAAACAGGAGTTTCCATCATCCCTTCCGCTTGATGTCCCTTCCATGGATCCATCATGTAAGGAGCTTTCTTGAATACTTGTGTAGGCTTGTATATTCTCCGATTCATGTGATTGTTCCATACCTATAGAAGGAGAATCGTAAGTTCTTTCAAGAAAATTTCAAATCTCATATGCGGTTGGTAAAGTATACATAAGTTTGAAAATATTTTGTTCTAATACATAAAATAGACTATTTATAGATTTTGCATTTAAAACCTTCTCGTTTGTATCTAGGGTTTGGCTTTTTAATAGTAATATTCCAAACTTTTTCATCTAAAGCTTTAAGAAAAATTTTCATTAATATTTTCCACCCTTTATAATTTTTGCCCATAAATAAAGGTGGTGCTAAAGATTTTTCATTTAATAAAAAATCATCCCCTCTAGTGGATGCAAGATCATGAAGCGCCATTATTACCTGTTGTGAAGCCATTTTGGAATAAACTGACTCTGATACCACTTATTGGATCTTGACGCGCCCTTAGAGGGGGGTGAATAAGGATTTTAGAAAAATTTAGGATTTTAAGAAAAACTTTTGTGATTTTCTAAGAAGTAAATTTGATATAGAAATTTAGGATTTTAAGTTAAGAGAAGGGTTAAAGTTGTTTTCCAAAACTATATCCGATAAAGGCAAGTGTACCTTATCTTATATAATATGGGATATTTAGAAATACCAAGGTCGTATTCCTCGGGGCACGTTGATTACTTCTACTTTGAGGGGGTTACTATTATCTTATCTAATATATTTTTGAGGTTTTATTTTACTTAGCTAAAAGAGAAAATTTGTAAACTAAAAGTAGGGTTTAAACAATGGTAAAAAGATTAGTGCTCAATCTAAAATCACCTTAGAGTGAGAATAATCAAGTGAAAGAAAAATTAATCTAATTCCGTTTTAATTAAACTACTTGACCGTGGAGGTTCCTGAAGCTTGAGCATGCCTCTCTCGAGGTTAATGCATAACTAAGTTTAGGAAAAATCAACCGAACTCTCATTCTATAATCGATTTCCTAAAACTTGCTTTATGTTGTGAACCCCACTATTGGATTTGACTCTAATCCGGGAGATTTACGTCATCCTCTCTCGAGGGGTGCGTGCAACTCTCTTTACCCTTGAGTGATCGATTCATACTTTGAGCCTCTTGGCTAGCTAAGTATGAAAACCTAAGTGAAAACCATACATTGAAAATATGGCCTCACTAGTTAAAAATCAAGGGTAATTCAAGTGTTAGAAAAACGAAAAAAAGAGCTTAGAAAATCATAACTTGGTGATCTCATCCTCGGATCATTTCGATCGAGCACTAATGAGTATTAGTTAATAATAGTGGAGAGGAGAGAGAAAGAAAAGTAAAATTGCATGAAGGAAAAGTTACTAAATGGAAAGAGAGAATGAAGAAAAATAAAACTAAATTTTATTAATAACAAAAGTGATTACAAGCTTGAAAGGAGATTACAAAGCTAGTAAAAATTAAGGGTACAAGCTAACACTAGACTATTGCATAGAAATAAAACTAGAACATTACATGACATGAAGAAAAAGAGAGAACATGTAAGGGAAAAACTTGAAAAAGCATGAAAAAGATCACTAGCTCTAGCAGCACCTCCCCCTCTCCAAAATTCTGAACCCTGGACTCAAGGAGACCCTCTGAACTTATAGAAAAAAATTTCAAGTTACATGCCCTCAGTCACCGGCATGACCAAGGGCGTGTAAGCACTGTTCACATCAGTTCAGACAACGACATGGGGCTTGCGTGATGGCGTGGTGAAAAAGTGCATGTCAATGCCGTGACATGTAGGTCACAGGCGTGATCATGGATGACTTCATTTAATTCAGCGTGGGCTTGATTGCGGCGTGGAGGTGTGCAAGGATCACGCGGGAAAGTCACGGCCGTGACATCTGGGTCACGGGCTTGACTTATGTTGACTTCTCGACAACAGCTTGCTGGGAAGATTCTATGTTTACACGTCCTTGATCATGGGCGTGACTTTGGGTCATGGGCGTGACCGAGGGCGTGACTTATTGTGGACTAGCTTAATCAGCGCGACATCGATTTTGGACTGATCTTTAGGTTACACGACCTTGGTCACGGGCGTGACCGATGGCGTGACTTGTAAATTTCTCCAATTTGTCCCAAAATTCTGTAAAAATTGAAATTAAGCTAAGTAAGAATCAAAATTACAAAAGAACTACTTATAACCTAAAATTGACATAAGAAAGAAAAATTCATATTAAATAATTACAAAAATTTTGATTAAAAGTGATATAAATACTACTTATCAAAATTGAATCAAAAGTAAAGAGGTAGAAATAAGAAATGAAATCAATTTTATTGAACATGAAAAGATATGATTATCATTTATAAAATTGATTACAAAATCTGATTTCTATGATGCTAGAAATCAAGGCGAATATGAAAGATTCTTTTGGTTTTCTATACCGACTCTTCTCACTAAGAACCGGTTGGCTTTAGAAGATCTCTCCCAGGATATGGCCTCAAGCCGCTCTAGCCTTTCAATCCCCAGAAAGGCCTCGAGCACCCCCTAGATCTACTCCCTAGACCTAGTCGCCAGCAACCGCAGTGAATTCCCTCTAAGACGCGCACGAACCTAGTCACCAACAACCGCAATGAGTTCACTAAACGATCACAATGAAAGAGGTATAACAAAATATAAAAGACAAGTTAAACTCCCTATGAAGAATTCTGGAGATGAGGATGACACGCTGAATATTGTCGAAGTCGAAGCGTGCGTTCTTCGCGTTGGGTGAGCATTGATCCGATCCTCATTCAAATTCTTCTCTTGAATTTGTGTAGGAGATGGTGGTATGGAAAATACGTCCCTCACAGAGTTTCTGAAGTGCTGGGATAGGGTTCCTTGGGATCAAAAATCATTGAAGAGATCGAATACCACCTATTTATAGGACTGGAGGCTAAGGCTGACATTAAGGATAATGCCAGGCGTTGACTCTGCATAGAAATAATTTATTGGCTCGGATCTTCAAAACAAGAAGGAGATTCTGCATCTTTGGAAACATTCATTTTAGACAACCTTAACGCTGGCGTTGAGGCTAACGCCTGGCGTTAAGCCAAATCATTCCCAAAATGCTAATGCAATCACGACAGCTTCCCTCCATGCCATTTTCATCTTGGTGGGAATGAAAGTCAACGCAAGCGTTAAGTCCTAACGCCTGGCGTTAGACCACATTCATCATTTTAGCTTGTGAGTAAATCCAGAGGAATATTGCAACATCCTAGTGTGAATTTTGTTCAAACCTGCATGCTAAAAACACAATGGCAAACTAGATCAAATACAAGTAGGATTTATTATTCTCAAATCAAAGGGATGCGGAAAACCGTGTTCCAACAGAAGGCTGAGGCGGAGAAAAAGGAGAAGGAAGAGAGGGAGAAAAAGGAGGAGGAAAAGGCAGCGTAGGTCATTGTAGAGAAAGAAAAGAAAAGGAGGATGCGATGTTGATCGCCGCTGAAAAGAAGAAAAATAAGGATGAAGAGAGGGCAGTACAGGTCGCTGCAGACAAACAGAAGAAGGAGAAGGAAGAGAGGGTAGTGCAGATCATTGCTGAGAAAAAGAAGAATGAGACTAAGGAGGGGGCCGCATTGGCGACTGAAGAGGGAGAGAAGAAGAAGGATAAGAGGAAAAAGAAAATGCTCATTGATGGGGAGAAGGAAAAGGAGGAAAGTGTTCGACAAATCAAGAAAGAGAAGATCGTGCTCTCTGGCGATCTAAAAAATCTTTCTGCTACCCAGGAGACAACCGCGCAGCAAATCAAGAAAGAGAAAATGGACAAAGCAGCGACAAACCACGCGGCAGCGGTCTCTGCCCTGTGAACTGGTAAGGCAAAGCTGACTATGATACCGTCAGAGTTTCTTCCTCTGCCCGCTCCTTGACCTATGTCTCCAAAAGTGCGGTGTGAGATCGTCATCATAGAAACCGATGACATCCTTATCAGTAATGCAGAATTAAAAAGAAGAAGAAAAGAAGGTGAGAGGTTGCAGAAGAGGGAATTAGAAAGAATTGACCTTGGGCGCTTAAGGGGATCAGACTGCCTTTTGCTGACTGCAGGCCCTGCGGTCACGGAAGATGTTGAAAGTACCTTACATGAATGTGGTCTCATTTTCTTTTCAAGTACTCTTTTTGCGTGGACTCTTCCAACTTTGAGATGTTGCAGTTGAGCTAACTGTTTTCTTCTTTTGATCGCAGATGCCGGTGAGGCCGCAGAGAGTTTTGAAGAAGGGGAGATCCCACAAAAGCTGGTGATTCCTCCACAGCTCGATGACATTCTCGAGCCTGTGTTTGAGGATGTCAGCACAATGAGAGCTCAGGAGCGAGCACTAGACGATCAACTTCGGCTTCTCACCGCCGATTTTGATGAGAAGCTGTGCGCTAAAGAGAAACAAGTTCGCGAGGAATGCGAACTTAAAATTGCCGAGCTCACCCGAGCGCTTCGAAAAGCTGAAAAAGATGTGGAATATTATAAGGGGAAAGCCGCCACCCTGTCCATTGAGGATGCATTATTCAGAGGCGGCCCTGCTAAAATGATGATGAGGCCGGGAACTTCTGGCGGTCTCCCAGACGAGAGACCGACTTATGAGATCATTGTTATTCCCATGGAACAGGTAGATAAGGAGGTCGTGAAGATCCACCGAGCTGCAATGTAAGCAAACCAGAGCTTGGAGACCGTTTTGTCCGCCATCAATGAAATGCAGGACGCTGCGGCCTTTATTGGGTGAAAACGTCAGGATAGGAGATAGAATAATCATTGATTTTTATGCGATCTCAGAATATTTAATCTAGATGATTCAACTCTCTAATATATGTATTGTGATGATTTGATTTCCTTCTTATGCGATCTCATAATTTGTTGTGAAGCCGATCTATTTACTTGACTTAATTCTGCGTTGATGCCTAAAAATTATGTGGTCTCAATTTCTTGGGATCGACAATACTGTTTGTTGTTTTCTTAACTTATGCAGGTTTGGCGATCTGCACGGCTTGCTGGGCGGTCTCGAAGAAAGACATCATTACGAAAAATATCCCTTGGCTCCTATAAATACTTGGCCTTAGAATTGTTATTCCATACTTTCTGAATGCGTCCAAAATATCGGTCTCAGCGATCCCTCGTAATGGTGTCCGCTCGAGCTTCCGCTGCTAAAATCTTTCTGAGCGCCGATCATAAACCTAGCAAACTTTCGAAGGATGAGTACTTGTCTTTTTTTGGGTGATGAATAGTAAAATATACGTATTTTCTATATAGTTTTTTGTATAGTTTTATTAAAAATTTATAATATTTCTTGTTAATTTTTGAATGAATGATTTGTTTTCTTATATTTATATGTGAAAATGAATTATTTAAGTATATATTAAATAAGAACTATATAATAAGTATGTAAATATTTATGTAAGTAATTATGTAAATATATACTAGATAATTATGTAAATATATACTAAATAATTATGTAAATATATACTAAATAATTATGTAAATATATATTAAATAATTATGTAAATATATACTAAATATATATGTAAATATATATTTAAAATATTATATATATGTATATGTAAAATATTTATTAAATAAAAAGCTATATTTATATATATGTAAATATAAGCTATAAATAAAGTTGAATAAATAAACACTTTTTTTTAATTAAGGTCAATCCCGTCGATCTGCATCCCATCCAATCGATCGACGGGATGGGATGTCGATCCCGTCGATCGATGGACAGATCCCGTCGATCGGCAGACAGATCCCGTCGATCGGCAGACAGCTTCTCGGCGATATTAACTTTTATTTTTCACTAAAACATTCCGTCGATTTCCTTCCCATCGATCGACCTCCCATCCCATCGATCGACGGGATGGGATGTCGATCCCGTCGATCAGCTTCCCTTCTAGTCGATTTCACCTTGAGCCTAAGTCCCGATCGACATCCCATCCCGTCGATCGACGAGACGGGATGTCAATTTTCCATACCTGTCTATATAATACATAGTTATTAGACTTTATAATATAATATATATAAATGTTTGTGTTCAAAAATATAAGCGTGCTTGCTCCAGTGGACTTGGTCTGGCTAGCCTCCCTTGAGGTGGCGGGTACGAAACCAGGGCAGCTCTATTTTTGCTGGATTAATTCCAGCTATTCGCACACCAACTACCCAGCCTGCTATTCGCACCCCAACCCACCAGCAGTCATGCACCCAACCCTCTATCCGCACCCCAACTTCTAGAAGCAGCCAACAACTATCCAGCTATCTGTACCCCACATCACTTAAATCAAAATTGGCCACTCTCAAGTCCAGTAGCCAGCTGCCTTGCCAGCTCCTTTTTTTTACTAAATGCAGCCCCATTTTCTCTATAAATAGAGGCTGTTGATGAGTCCCAATTATATACACTTTTATGGGCTCATCCGAGCTAGTTTCCATTCTCTTTTGCGTTATTATCGAGCTATTATTGCATCTATTTCTCTTAAGCTCTTTCATGCGCACTTGCGTGCTTCACGCTCCTTTTAGGCCCATTTTGGTGTGCGTTTGCGCTCCATGTTATTGGGGGTAAGCACATGGTGCTCCCCAATCCTTTTTCTATGTTTGATTGGTGCTGGAGGTGTATTCCCAGCTGATTTGCTGTGCTTGCAGGTGTTTGGATCATCTCCTTTTGCCCAGAATTCATGAGTGTGCATAACGCACGGTCGTGCGTTTTCTTGACGCACGGACGGCTGCGGTCGTGCGCCTTCATCTGGGGAGAAAACCGGTGATCTGAATTTGATCGTGCGTTTTTACGCACGAGCGGATCGCCCGTGCGCGAAGGAAACGCACGATTGCCTGTTTTGCCTATATTCTTATCAATCTAAATTTGTTCGTGCGTTTTTACGCACCGGCGGATTCGCCCGTGCGTGAGTAAAACGCACGGGCGCTGCTGCTTCTTCCTCAAGCTTGCATGCGCGATTAAATAATGCACGGGCAATGCACGGTCGTGCGTTCGCCCGTGCGTGACTAAAAATCTGCCCATTTAGTATTTAAAGCAGGAAATCGGCTGGATGAGAAGAGACCCGCGGGAAAAGCTTCTAAAGCCCGCCATTTTCGCCCACTTCGCCGTTCCACCACCATTCTGACCTAGGTGGAGCTCCGGTGACCTTTGGCTTTCAAATCTACCGCCAAAGCTCCCTCCTTGGCCTCCTCCATCATCCTCGAGCTCAAGAAAGCCATAGACGGAGAACTTCCACAGCATTCCAGATGAAGAACAAGAGCTACTTCAAGCTAGACCACGAAGAAGACGGGTAATCGTAGAGGAAGGTTACAGCTCCTCCGGACCCTGGACGCAACTGAAGACCGAGACGGATGAGGCTTGACAACCCTACGATTCCGGCCGAGAATCTTCAACATAGTCTTCGAGCTTTGGTTGACTCTTTTCCCCTACGCTTGCTTCAGAGATTTCTTTATATGTATTTGAGATTGTGGATGATGTTCATAAACTGTATGCTTTGATTATTATGCTTTCATGTTGTTGAGATTCTTTGTGGTTTATGAGATTAGAGGCGTGTCGTGGTCCGCCATCCATTCCACCGCTCTTAGTGCTCCGCACTAGCAATTGCTAGTTGCGTATTTCGCAACGAGGTGCCTACGACCCTCATCTGCTAGCCTTCTCATCCAACCCGCTCACCGAAGCACGACATCGCGGCCGTTGCATCCATCCCGACAAGCGAAGCGGAGCTTTAGGCCCGCATTTTCTTTCTCCATTGATAGCATAGGAAAACCACTTTCAAAACCCCACTTTTTAGTTAGTGTTTTAGAATCTTTATAATAGTTTCCCTAGCAGGCAAATCATATTACCCAAATTGCAGTCCTTTGAGAACAATATTAGGGGAGTTTCTCCCTACTTTTATTACTTGACAACGACCGGTACACTGCTATCGTACCGCATTTCGCGCTTGCTAATTAGCGGTGCTGAAATTGCGCGTCAAGTTTTTGGCGCCGTTGCCGGGGATTGCAAGCATGTATGATTCGCCCTTTTCGGGAAATTAGTTTAAAGTTATTCTTGTTTTTGATTTTCTTCTTTTGTGTAGTGGTGTGTGTATGAAAAGACGAGATCTCGATGACTGTGCAGCTTTTGACCCTGGAATAGAGCGTACCCTACGGGCGCGTCTCCGTGTTGCTGTCACCATGGATGCTAATGGAAATCAGATCGATCCCATTATGGAAATGCACCAGGAGGTGGTCAGGCTACTGACGAGAATGAAGTGGCTAGGCCACGACCCAGGACCATGAGAGACTACACTACGCCCACGGTTGGGAGTGTGTACCCCGGATTTGGCCCGGCTATCACAAATAACAACTTCGAGATAAAGCCGACCATCCTGAATATGATCCGCAACTAGGCCCAATTCTCTGGGTTAGTCAGTGAAGACCCCCCATCTTCACTTGATTGAATTCACAGAAATTTGCGGGACATTTCGGTACGCTGGGATTGTTGATGAGATGGTGAAACTCTGACTGTTTCCATTCTCCCTCCGTGATAAAGCGAAAGCATGGCTCCACACCATACCACCTGGCACAGCTACCACATGGGACGCTCTGCAAGCAAAATTTCTGGCGAAGTTCCATCCTGTTGACAAGGTGGTAAACTTGAGGAGGGAGATCGCAACCTTCCGTCAGCATGATCAGGAGACTCTCGCAGAAGCATAGGAAAGGTTCATGGACCTTCTCCGGAAATGCCCCCAGCATGAGCTACAACCATGGACCATAGTAGAAATTTTTTACTTTGCAATTGAGCCTAACTTTAGGGCCATGATTGACGCAGCTGCAGGTGGAACTCTGATGAACCACACTCCTGAAAACGTATTGCGGATCCTCCAAGACACCGCCATTCATAGCTTATTTTGGACTGCTGGAAGAAACGCTCCAAGGAATGCTCGGGGACTCTTTGAGGTGAGCACATCTGGTGCATCCGCTGTGATGTCATCAACACCTTACAAAAGTGCGATGCTGCTTAAGAGGCCTCCCCTCCCTTCTGCCCCAGTGATGGTTATCTCCTGCCAAGGTTGTGGAAGCCCGGGGCATCACGCATATGAGTGTCCCACAGGCGAGCAACCTAACGAAGTTTCTTATGGTGAAAGTGTTAATTATATTAATGATCAAAACCGCGGAGCCCCTTTTAATAATGTTTATAACCCTTGTGCGAGGAGTCATCCGAACTTCTCTTGGAAACAAAATGTTCCTGGCCAACGATGGCAATGAGGCTCGCATCAATTTGATTCTCAAGCCTCTGGTAGCCAACCGCGGCCACCTCAAACGATTTATGATCAAGGTGCTCCAGCTCCTAAGAAAAGCAACTTAGATGAAATGATGGAGAGGTTTATGCAGGCCGCTAACTCGAATATGGTTAACCAAACTGCGTCCATGCGAAACTTGGAGACGCAATTGGGCCAATTGGCTCAACTAATAATCGAGCGTTCGCAAGGGACCCTTCCCAGCAACACTGAAAAGAACCCAATCAATCAAGGGAAGAGTCTCACCGATGCAGAATTGAGTAACCCAAGTGAGTTGGTAATCACTTGCTCCATAAATAATGTCGAAACTGCTGCCCTGTGTGACTTCGGTTCATCCCGCAACGTCCTTGCACTGCAGGATGTTGCTAAAATGCATCTTGAAATGAACACGGATGACCGAAAGTCCTTAGTGCTAGCGAATGGGACCATCATTCAGGCGGAGGGGGAAGTGAGAAATGTTGAGGTTGTAGTCGAGGGGATGGTGGTGACCGCCGATTTCCAAGTATTGGGACCCCGTGAGAATCAATCCATTCCCATTTTGGGAGTACCGTTCTTGAAAGAGAGCGGTGCCACATAGGACGTCTCCTCGGGGTGTGTCATCTTACCTTGTAAGGTAACACCCCCTACTTGCCCCAAAACTGCAACTAAAACATTGATTCACTCTCCCAACTTTATTATTAATGAATCTTTTAGTAATGCAACAATCAAGGAGGAAAAAGGATCTTTGGAGGAAGAAAAGGAAGAGAAGCTGTCGAGTGGAGAAGAAGATGAAGTTGACTCTCGGAGAGAAGATGACTCCGAGAGGGAGGAGTGCTTCATTTCTGAGACTGTCGAGCCAAACGCAACTCGAGACAACGCCCCATTTTCATTTTGCAATAAACTGTGAAATAAACTACTTAAACGCTCTATCTCGTGGGCTGATCCTATTACCACTGCGGCAACGGAAGTGATGCCACCCACCACCAAGGTGGGAAATTCTGATGACTATCAACGCTGGCGCTCTCCAACAGTGGAGAAGCGTAAACAGGAAAGACTATTGCGTGGTGCACGCTCTGCTGCTCTCCAAAATAGCAAGATGGCGGAGGCTAGGGAAAAATTGGGTGATACCAATTTTGGCCCTAAAGCTTTCACCTCCAGCCTACGAGCCACTGCAGATGTGCACTACAAAAGTGCGTATAGCTGATTTAATTTTTCTTATTCTGCGATCTTTGTGTGTGTGAACTCTTCTTTAGAACTTCTGCACTTTATGAACTATGCTTAATACAGGTATTTGGTCCACCTTAAGGATAGTAAACAAAAGGGCTTCTTGGTAGACAACCCATGGGGGAACCATTTGGTTCCAGCATTTCATTAAGATTATTGTTTATTATGTGTTGTTTTGGGCTTTTTGCTAACATTGCATGTTTAAACTCTCGCTTGGGAGATGAGGAAGGAGCACATTAAAGAAGGAATTACCGCACTTCTGGCATGCTCATTCGTGAGCATAGGTCCACTCTATCCCTATTATCCTTATTCATGAATTCTCTATTTTATATAGTTTTGATCGAGTCTGGGGGAGAGATAGGTTATGCACGTGCACGCACTTTGCATAGCATGTTAGAATGTGCTGAGTTAGGATTTTCAATCCTGTTGCACACTTTTGCACCTAGTTCACGCATGCTTGATCACGCGCGCTTATCGGGTATTGCTGCGAGGTTCCCCGCTCGTAAGAATTGGATTGTTAGTGTAGGAGTGAGTGGTTGAGAAAAATGTCGACTCGAGTAGTGCTCTAGTCGAGTGCTCCCATCACGCCTAGAAATTCAATTAGAGTAGAATAAAATTCAATGTTATAATTTAATTATTTCTATTATAGTAGTTGCAATTTATTTTACTCTACTGGTGAATCCAGTGAATCCAATGGTAGCATAGGGTCGAGTGTAGCAAGATTAGTAGTAGCTTATTACTAGGATCGGAAGGACGGATAACCTTTCTCGGTGGCTAGAACTTGCACTAGGCGACTCTTGAAACGATTGCGTTGAATAACTCGTTTTAAAGCATGATGTAGGCCGTTTCTTGTTCCGTTTGTGCTTTTGAAATCCTAAACAATGTAATCACCTTTGTAAACCCACTTGAGCCTACCTATCCTTCTTGCTTAGCTCCACTTAAATTTCACCAAAGCCATACAACCAAACCTATATTCACACCAACATATGTGTTTGAATGAAATTTATATATCTATCATGTTTGGTGTTATCTTTGATGTGTATGGTAGCTTTGAGAATGCTAAAAGAGAAGTTTATAAAGTGCTTATAAAAGATTTATTCGTCGAGAAGAGAAAAAGAAAAAAGGAAGAAAAAAGAAAAAAAATTGTACAAAAAGAACTTTCAAATGCAATTTCTCGACAAAACAATTTGTGTCGGCTTAGCACACACCTAGTGTCCAGTTGAAGTCTGGGGGTGTTGTGTGGTTCTTAATTTCCCTGTATTGGTGATTTTATGCTCTCGTGTGCTCAGGTTATGTTGAGTGCGATGCCCATCGTTCTTCTACTTATCTAACCTAAGCTCATCCTAATCCAAATCGTAACCTATAAGTCCTATTGATTTTAGATATGAGTCGTCTCATGCAGTGGAGAGAGTGCGAACGTGCAAGCCTATGAACACCGACTTTGATGGATTTCTTAGGAGATTGTCCCGAGCTTTGATTCGAGTAATACTCTACTCATTAGTCACGCTATTTTCCCATGTGCGCGACCGAAAGATTTACCTGGATTCACCATCCGAGTAAAGTAGATTTCAAATCACTGTTCTAGAAATAGTTAAATATAATCTTGAGTTAAATTTTATTCTAATGTATTTCTACGCACGTGAGCATGCGACTTCGCATGAGTCTCTGCCGCTCAAACTCACTCTAACACCCAATTGTTTGGACGGAGAGCTGAGTAGTTTGCCCGAGACGTGCAAATGGTTAAGTCTGGGGGTGTGATGAGTCCCAATTATATACACTTTTATGGGCTCATCCGGGCTAATTTTCATTCTCTTGTGCGTCATTATCGAGCTATTATTGCATCTATTTCTCTTAAGCTCTTTCATACGCACTTGCGTGCTTCACGCTCCTTTTAGGCCCGTTTTGGTGTGCGTTTGCGCTCCATGTTATTGGGGGTAAGCACATGGTGCTCCCCAATCCTTTTTCTATGTTTGATTAATGCTGGAGGTGTATTCCCAGCTAATTTGCTGTGCTTGCAGGTGTTTGGATCATCTCCTTTTGCCCAAAATTCATGAGTGTGTATAATGCACGGTCGTGCGTTTTCTTGACGCACGGACGGCTGCGGTCGTGCGCCTTCATCTGGGGAGAAAACCGATGATCTGAATTTGATCGTGCGTTTTTATGCACGGGCGGATCGCCCGTGTGCGAAGGAAATGCACGATCGCCTGTTTTGCCTATATTCTTGTCAATATGAATTTGTTCGTGCATTTTTACGCACGGGCGGATTCGCCCGTGCATGAGTAAAATGCACGGGCGCTGCTGCTTCTTCCTCAAGCCCGCCTGCATAATTAAATAACGCAAGGGCAACACACGGTCGTGCGTTCGCCCGTGCGTGACTAAAAATCTGCCCGTTTAGTATTTAAAGCAGGAAATCTGCTGGATGAGAAGAGCCCGCGGGAAAAGCTTCAAAAGCCCACCATTTTCGTCCACTTCACCGTTCCACCACCATTCTGACCTAGGAGGAGCTCCAGTGACCTTTGTCTTGTAAATATACAGCCAAAGCTCCCTCCTTGGCCTCCTCCATCATCCTCGAGCTCAAGAAAGTCATAGACGGAGAACTTCCGCAGCATTCCAGGTGACGAACAAGAGCTACTTCAAGCTAGACCACGAAGAAGATGGGTAATATTAGAGGAACGTGACAGCTCCTCCAGACCCCGAACGCAACTGAAGACCGAGACAGACGAGGCTTGACAACCCTACGATTCCGGCCGAGAATCTTCAGCATAGTCTTCGAGCTTTGGTTGACTCTTTTCCCCTACGCTTGCTTCAGAAATTTCTTTATATGTATTTGATATTGTGGATGATGTTCATAAACCGTATGCTTTGATTATTATGCTTTCATGTTGTTGAGATTCTTTGTGGTTTATGAGATTAGAGGAGTGTCGTGGTCCGCCATCCATTCCACCGCTCTTAGTGCTCCGCACTAGCAATTGCTAGTTGCGTGTTTTGCGATGAGGTGCCTACGACCCTCATCTGCTAGCCTTCTCATCCACCCGCTCACCGAAGCACGGCATCGCAGTCGTTGCATCCATCCCGACAAGCGAAGCGGAGCTTTAGGCCCGCATTTTCTTTCTTCGTTGATAGCATAGGAAAACCACTTTCAAAACCACCTTTTTAGTTAGTGTTTTATAATCTTTATAAGAGTTTCCCTAGTAGGCAAATCATATTACCCAACTTGCAGTCCTTTGAGAACGATATTCGGGAAGTTTCTCCCTACTTTTATTACTTGACAACGACCGGTGCACTGCCGTCGTACCGCATATTGCGCTTGCTAATTAGCGGTGCTGAAATTGCGCGTCAGCTGCCCCCTCTTAAATTCTCCCTCTTGGATTGCCCTTTTGGGTGATCTTCCACCATATTTTCCACCTTAGTTTTTATATATTTTTTTTTTATGTAATTAATTAAGTGTTGTAATTTCTTCTTGAAATTTTGTTTTGTATTTTCTTTTAAGTGTTGTAATGTATTTATTTCTTGTAACCCCTTTATTATGACAATAAATAAGTTTAGCTTTTATTTCGTGTAATTTCAATTCTGTCCGGCAATTTCTTTTATGCACTGCAATTTTATTCTTAGCTTAGCTTCAATTCCCTCATTTTTCGCATTTTTTCTCGCTTTTGTAAGCAATATATTTATTGCCGTAATTTTTGTTTTCGTTTTAATTCAAATTTATTCGTCTTCATAACTTTCTCTCTTTTTCTTCCTTGACACGGAATTGATGGAGCCGAATATTACATTTGCGTTTATTTTCGCTTTAATTCAAATTTTGGTTACCTCTTTTTTCGCTTTGATTTGAATTTACTCGCCGTCATAATTTTCGTTCTTTTTCTTCCTTGACGCGGTAGAGATTAGAGCGGAATATTATGTTTTCGTTTATTTTCATTTCAAAGCAGCTTTCGTTCTCGTTATGTTTCGTTCCCACAATTTCCGCCTTCGTTGTTTTTTGTTTTTCCGCTTACATTTTTTTGTTAAAGTTTATGTTTTTGTTTATTTCTATTTTTTTGTTTGTTTTATTAATAGCTTATGCATTTCCATTAATAGCGTAGTTTTTTTATCGTCCTCCAGTTATTTCCCGTCTACCCATTTGGGTAGAACTCGCTCATGCATTTATTTCCCGTCTACCCATTTGGGTAGAACTTGCACCACATTTATTTCCCGTCTACCCATTTGGGTAGAACTCGCTCACGCATTTACTTCCCCTCTACCGTTCGGGTAGAGATTGCATTTCTGTCTTTCATTTTCTATAAATTCAATTTCTCTCTTACATTTTCTGTAATTTTAATTTCTGTAAATCAGGTTTTTATCCGATAAAATAATAGTCGTATTCGCGAAGTAGCAGTACTCGACGAGATCCGTGGAGAAATATGACCCTGATAATTTTCTAGAAATTAGCCTATACTATACGCGATAAGGTATACTTGCCTTTTCGAATGATTAGTTAGGATAATAACGATACAAAGACTCGCAAAAACTCTCCCTTTCTATAAAAATTAATTGAATTCGGCCCCGTCGCCGCGGCGTGATCGTTGATATTCCGAAAGAAGGAAAGACCGTTACTTCTATTCATCGAAGTAGGATAAAGGTTAGTTCCTCGAAGTAGGAGTACTCGCGAGACGCCTCAAATGCGCCCGTCGAATTCTAATATCGGCACCCGGAAAGGTTTTGCAAAACTCTAATTTTAATCATCAAGTTTTTGACATCGTTGCGGGGATCGAACCCGGGTCACCCGCCGCGGTGTGATCGTCGATATTCCAAAAGAAGGAAAGACCGTTACTTCTATTCATCGAATTGGGATAAAGGTTAGTTCCTCGAATTAGGAGTACTCGCGAGATGCCTCGAACGCGCCCGCCGAATTCTAATATCCTCTCCCAGAAGGGTTTTGCAAAATAAACTCTAAAATTAAAATCATCAAGTTTTTGGCGCCGTTGCCAGGGATCGAACCCGGGTCACCCTCCGCGGCGTGATCGTCGATATTCCGAAAGAAGGAAAGGTCATTACTTCTATTCATCGAAGTAGGATATAGGTTAGTTCCTCGAAGTAGGAGTACTCACGAGACGCCTCGAACGCGTCCGCCAAATTCTAATATCCTCTCCTGGAAAGCTTTTGCAAAATAATCTCTAAAATTAAAATCATCATATTTTGGTGCTGTTGCCGAGGAACTTTGTCGATATTTTGAAAAGAGACTACTCTATTGATTTTATCATATTAAAAATCCAAAATAAATTAAAAAACACTCAAAACCCCAAAATAGATGTTTTCTTTTTGTAAATCTCGTTCTTTCTATTTCTTGTGTTTTATTTTTAGTCCCTCATTTCTTTTCTCGTTCTTAAATTTTGATTTGTTCTCAAATACGTATATTTGAAAACATCAAAAAGCTTTGAAAAAACAAAAATATTGACAAACTCAAATAATGAAAAGCTTTGAAATATCAATAAAAAAGAATTATAGGAATTTTAAGATAGAACAATAGATCGTTTTCTCGAAGTAGGATTATTCAACAGGCCCGAAAGGGGATTTTTGTCGATATTTCGAAAAGGGAAAACCCCGTTGCTTTTATCTTTTTATTTCTCTTTTTTCTTTGCTTTCTATCTAAAAGCTTCTCTTTATTCTTTATTATTCTTTTTTTTCTTAAGTTTTGGTTTTTTTTTTATATATGCATATTCCAAAAAAAATGATGAAAATCATTTTAAAAAAAATCTAAAAAAAAGAAGTTTTGATTTCTTTTATAAATGTTTAACCCCCCCCCCCCCCCCCCCCCCAATTGTAAATTACTTTTATTATTTTATTTTTAACAATTTTTTGCAGGTATTAACCTGGTTACTCCGTCTCCAAATCAGGGACGTGTTTTTTCCCATGCTATTTTCTTACTTGCATTTTTTTCATGCTTTTGTATATATAATTTTGGTCCTCATACTTAATTTCAAAATTGGGGACAATGTTGACTTTTAAGTATGTGGGTGTTTTCCTCTTTTTGTAATTATTTTGATCCCTCCCATATTAGAAAAGCTTCAAAAAAAATGACGAATCTTCTCTTTTCTTCTTTTCTTTTGTTTCTTTATTAATGTATATATAGATAACATTTGAAAAATCCATAAAAACGAAAAAAAATTTACTTAGAAAAAGAAATTGTGCTCATTTGCTCCCTTTTGTTTATCTTCTTCCCTTGTTTTTGTCTTTCTTCTTTAGTTTTTGTTTTATTTAAGTTTCTATTAAGTATTAATGTGTAAATATTTGAAAAAAAAAATTTGATGATGAAAAAATTGATTAGAAAAAAACCAAAAAATATATATAGATGTTTTATTTCCCTTTTGTAATTTTGTTTTTTTGTGTGTATGTCTTAGTTTGTATATAATTATCCATATTTGAAAAATATAACTCAAAATCCAAAAAAAATGATGAAAATTTAAAAAAAACACCAAAAAAATTATTATATATGTTTTTTTTTCTTTTTCTCTTTTCTTCTCTTCTTTTCTTTGTTGTATTAATGTATAAGCAAATAATATTTGAAAATTTCAAAAAAAATGATGAAAAAAAATTTTGATGAAAAAAAAACTTAAAAAACCCCACCAAAAAAATCATTTTTGTATTTTTATTTTTCTAAATTTTTCTTCTTTCTTTTTATTTAGTATTAAAGTCTATATTTATAACAAAAAAAAGATCATAAGTAAAAAAAAATTGATGAAAAAAAAACTTGGCCAAAAATCCCAAAATAGAATAAAACTCGTACTTAGCTTTTTGTTATTTTCAAAGCTAGGTTAAGTTTATTTATAAGCGTTTTCATTATTTTTGATTTGCTACACAATTTTATTCTTATCTTAGTTCGTAGATTTAACTTTTTGAAAATTTAGTTGTAAAGAGCACATTATGATTTTAATTTAAGTAGAGAACAAATTTTTAGCACTACTTCTCATTACCCCTAAATAGCTTCTTTTTGTATTATATTGGCAAACTATCCTTAGATTTTAATTATTCTTATTTTAAACTTGTGAAACTTTAGGAATATTATAAGCTACTAAATTTTGCTCTCTAAACTTTCTTAATTTATAAACTCTAGAAATTTCTTGCTTACCCCTTATCCCATTTACTTGGTATTTTCATTTTAAAAGATCTTATGTCAATGAGAATAAGATTTCATTCCGTAAACATAGGCACCCAATTTTATTAAAAGATTATATGGCATGGGAATAAGATTTTCGTTCCCTAAACATATACATTGGGTTATTTTTGAAGATTGAAAAAAAAAATCATTTTGGGAGTAAGATTTCATTCCCTTAAACAAATCCAAAAGAATAATTGAGTGGGGTGCCAAGATAAAATCCATCACCACCAAATCAAGAATCATCTTCTCTTACCAAGTTTTCCCCTACCCCTTAGCCAATAAAATTAAAACCTAGATATAAATTAAAAATTTTGGGAGAGCATAATTAGTAGGTTTCAATTCATTCTTAAAAATTTCTCTTAAAGTTAATGTTTTTATAATTCTATTCTAATCATGGTGCTAGTGGTTACAATATTTGTTCACTATTTAGCTAACTTTAGAAGTCTTGCGGCTAAAACCTTTTCGCTCTTTTTAAATTATTTTCACAATTTAGGACTTACCTCTTTTATTCTCCAAAATTTATTTCGATTTTACTTTTGATTAAATAAAATTTTAGTAACTTAGAAATTTTATTAACGTCTTATATGTATCTCTTACTTTTGCTGTAGAATAACAAAAGCTTAAGTATGGGGGTATTTGATGAATAATAAAATATACATATTTTCTATATAGTTTTTGTATAGTTTTATTAAAAATTTGTAATATTTCTTGTTAATATTTGAATAAATGATTTGTTTTTTTATATTTATATTTATATGTAAAAATTAATTATTTAAGTATATATTAAATAAAAATTATATAATAAGTATGTAAATATTTATGTAAGTACTTATATAAATGTATACTAAATAATTATGTAAATATATACTAAATAATTATGTAAATATATACTAAATAATTATGTAAATATATACTAAATATATGTTTAAATATTTTATATATGCATATGTAAATTATTTATTAAATAAAAAGCTATATATATATATATATATATATGAAAATATAATCTATAAATAAAGTTGAATAAAAAAACACTTTTTTTAATTAAGCTCAATCCCGTCGATCAGTATCCCATCTGGTCGATCGACGGGATGGGATGTCGTTCCTGTCGATCGGTAGACAGATCCCGTCGATCGGCAGACAGCTTCTCATCACTAAAACATTCCGTCGATTTCCTTCCCATCGATCGACCTCCCATCCCATCAATCGACGAGAAGGGATGTCAATCCCGTCGATCAGCTTCCCTTCCAGTCGATTTCACCTTGAGCCTAAGTCCCGATCGACATCCCGTCCTGTCGATCGATGGGACGGGATGTCAATTTTCCAATCCCGTCTATATAATACATAGTTATTAGATTTTATAATATAATATATATAAATGTTTTTGTGTTCAAACAAATGAGCGTGCTTGCTCGAGTGGACTTGGTCTGGCTAGCCCCCCTTGAGGTGGTGGGTTCGAAACCAGAGCAGCTCCATTTTTGCTGGATTAATTCAAGCTATCCGAACCCCAACCACCCCGCCCGCTATTTGCACCCCAACCCGCCTGCAGTCACGCACCCAGCCCTCTATCCGCACCCCAGCTTCTAGAAGTAGCCAGCTACTATCCATCTATCTGCACCCCACAACACTCAAATCAAAATTTGCCACTCTCAAGTCCACCAGCCAGCTGCCTTGCCAACTCCTTTTTTTCCTAAATGCAGCCCCATTTTCTCTATAAATAGAGGCTGCCCCTCTTCAATTCTCCCTCTTGGATTGCCTTGTTGGGTGATCTTCCACCAACTTTTCCACCTTAGTTTTTGTATTTTCTTTTTATGTTTTTTATGTAATTAATTAAGTGTTGTAATTTTTTCTTTTTATTTTTTTTGTATTTTCTTTTAAGTGTTGTAATATTTTTATTTCCTGTAACCCCTTTATTATGACAATAAATAAGTTTAGTTTTTATTTTGTGTAATTTCAATTCTGTCCGGCATTTTAATTCTTAGCGTAGTTTCAATTCTGCAATTTCTTTTCTGCACTGCAATTTTATTCTTAGCTTAGCTTCAATTCCTGCATTTTTCACATTTTTTCTCACTTTCATAAGCAATTTATTTATTGCCGTAATTTTGGTTTTCGTTTTAATTCAAATTTATTCGTCTTCGTAACTTTTGCTCTTTTTCTTTCTTGACACGAAATCGATGGATCCGAATATTATGTTTTTGTTTATTTTCGCTTTAATTCAAATTTTGGTTACCTCTTTTTTCGTATTGATTCGAATTTACTCGCCATCATAATTTTCGTTATTTTTCTTCCTTGACGCGGTAGAGATTAGAGTAGAATATTATGTTTTCGTTTATTTTCATTTCAAAGCAGCTTTCGTTCTCGTTATATTTTGTTCCCGCAATTTTTGCCTTCGTTGTTTTCCATTTTTCCGCTTTCATTTTTTTATTAAAGTTTATGTTTATGTTTTTGTTTATTTCTATTTTTTTGTTTTATTAATAGCTTATGCATTTCCATTAATAACGTAGTTTTTTTATCGTCATGCATTTATTTCCCGTCCACCCGTTTGGGCAGAACTCGCTCATGCATTTATTTTCCGTCTACCCATTTGGGTAGAACTCGCTCATGCATTTATTTCCCGTCTACCCATTTGGGTAGAACTTGCACCGCATTTATTTCCCGTCTACGCGTTTGGGTAGAACTCGCTCACGCATTTTCTTCCCCTCTACCCGTTTGGGTAGTGATTGCATTTCTATGTTTCATTTTCTATAAATTCAGTTTCTGTCTTTCATTTTCTATAATTTTAATTTTTTTTAAATCAGTTTTTTTTCCCGATAAAACAATAGCCGTATTCTCAAAGTAGCAGTACTTGACGAGATCCGTGGAAAAATACGACCTTGATAATTTTCTAAAAATTAGCCTATAGTATACGCGATAAGGTATACTTGCCTTATCGAATGATTAGTTAGGATAATAACGATACAAAGACTCGCAAAACTCTCCCTTTCTATAAAAATTAAATGAATTTGGCATCGTCGCCGCGACGTGATCGTTGATATTCTGAAAGAAGGAAAGACCGTTACTTCTATTCAACGATGTAGGATAAAGTTAGTTCCTTGAAGTAGGAGTACTCGCGAGATGCCTCGAATGCGCCCGCCGAATTCTAATATCCGCACCTAGAAAGGTTTTTCAAAACTCTAATTTTATTCATCAAGTTTTTGGCGTCGTTGCCGGGAATCAAACCCGGGTCACCTTCCACGGCGTGATCATCGATATTCCGAAAGAAGGAAAGGCCGTTACTTCTATTCATCTAAGTATGATAAAGGTTAGTTCCTCGAAGTAGGAGTACTCACGAGACGCCTCAAACGCACCCGCCGAATTCTAATATCTTCTCCCAGAAAGGTTTTGCAAAATAAACTCTAAAATTAAATTCATCATGGGGAAACAAATGATTCAAAACCAAACAGTCATCAGACCGCCCTGGAGGATGAGGGATTAAATTTTGGCACAGAGAGTAAGTTTGTTATTCCAATCGATCATTTTAACTACGGCTTGAGGTCCCCTCTTCCTTGGGAAATTATTGAAGTGATGGACTACTATGGGCTTGTGCTCGCCCAACTGCCATCCAACTCTGTTGGTCTTATGAATGTTTTCATTAATTATCTGAGATCGGCAAGGATAAAATTTTCTCTCACTCTCTTCGGCGCGACCTTCACCGTGAAGTCATTGAAAGAAGGGCAAAAGAAAGAAGACTTCATTGAATTAATATATTTTTCTTATAATGGTATAAAGTTCTAAATCTTCCAAATAAAATTCCCTTTTGGATGGAGAGATTCTTGATCTCTGAAGGCGATCTCGGCGGTCTCAAAAGCTTACCATCTGTTATAGCAGAGGGGGTTTTCGGGAAAGTGAAAACAATCTCAGAAGTGGAACTGAAGATTTTAGCCTTTCTGGCGAAAAAATGCTTCGATCTCCTCCATTGTCTGGCGATCTGGCCAGAGATCGTTGCGGTCGCCCAGGAAGAAAGTAAGCGGTTTTCTGCGATCTCATCTTTACTTACTTATTTTTCTAACTATTTTCTTTTTAGCGAGCTTTGCAATCCCTGAAGTCGACCCTGTGGCACCAGCTGAAGAGGTGCTCTCTCAAAGGGAGATGGGGAAGAAGAGGGATCTCAAACGCAAGACAGCAGAGCTCAGTGTTGACGCCAAGAAAATCCTGACCTCAAGATTCGGACAAATGCAGCCGGAGACTACTTGCCAAGCGGCTCGAAGAGATGGCTTGGCGGGCAACTATGAGGAAGCTAGAAGAGCAACGAACAGGACCCCAGGTGCTGCGGCAGGGAGTGTAACATCCCCAATCCTACTAGACCCCTAGTGTGAGATTGGGAGCTCAAGGGGTGGGATGAGGGGCCTTGAGGACCCCTTAGGATGAGAACTTTGTTATGTGCACACCTAAAGTCCCAATCAAATGGGACCTAAGTTGCTATAGAGGGCCAGTTGGACACCAAGTTTCCCAAATTGAGACCACCCTTAGTTCCCTAAACCTTAAGGAAGGAGTAATGGGGTGATCACCCCCTTGGTGAGGCTCAATTCCTTAGGATTAGCCCAAAATCACCTTAAGTAAGTCTGAACCAAACCAACCAATTGAGGGGCAATTGACCCCCAAGAGGCCAAATTGACTTACCCCTCATGTTCCAAACCCTATTAGAGACCCTTTGGACCCAAAAGCCCCATCATAGGGTGGTCAACCCTCTCCAATTTGGTCAAACTCCAAATTAGGGCAAAAAGGTCAACTCAACCCAAATGTGGTCAATCTTCACCCAAATCCTAAAATTGACTCCACATATAGTCTCTAAGCATCATTAGGAACCTAAGAGGCCCAAAAGCCCCATCATGGAAGGGTCAAGTCACCTCAATTTGGCCAAAGTATCAAAGAAGCGCAATTTGGGTATTTTCACACCTTTTAATCAAATTGGGCCAAATGGGGCCCCACCATGGGCCAAGCTCTATTGAGTGATGACATGGGACCCATGAACTACATGGGGGACCAGTCAACCCAATTGGTCAAAGTCAAAGTCAACTCAATTGGGCTTAATCCCAATTTGAGTGCCTAAACCTTTTTCCCCCCTTTTTAATTAGAATCTAAGCCTAAGGTTTGTGAAATCATTTGGGCTCATGGGGTCTGGTGGGGTGTGGCTAAGGGGTTGGGCTAACCCAAGCTAACCCAAGTGAGGGGTTGGGTTAAAGTAGGGGACAAAAAGGGGCTTGATAAAGCAAAAAAGCAAAAGGATCCCAATCTCCCCCTCTCTCTCCTCCCAATAAGCCTTGGGCTCACCCCTGATGGTGTTGAGTGATGAGAGGGAGCTGGAAAGCAAGGATGCAGCAGGGGGCTGGTCGGCCAAGTCACCCCCGTGAGCCACCACCTCGAATCCCCCAGCACAGCCCTCCTCAGCCTATATAAACCTCACCAACAGCTCCAGAGGGTCGTTTGCAGTCGGGCTAGCGCTTTGGATCGAAGAATTCGGTGGAGAATCGAGTTCTGTAGCAAGCTCGCCAGAGACGGAAACGGAGATGGCAAACCGCCGGAATACTCGCCGCCCAGCCCGTTTCCAGGTTCGCTTCTCCCCCCCTCTGACTGTGCTAGCATCTAGGGCTGTTAGATGTCGAGTTCGAGCTCAATTGAGCCGAACCCAATCCGCATTTCCTCTCCGTTTAGCAGTTTGGGCTTCCTGTTAGAATCGTCGGAAACGGCCCCCGCCGGCGACCAATCCACCGCCAATCGATCGGCACCACCTCAACGGAGGTGGTGGTGGCGGTGGCTGGCCAGGGAGGTGGACGGGTGGCCGGGATTTCGTGCTTCAAGCGGCTCCAGGTCGGGCAAATCAGAGTCGTTGGCTCGAGGAAGACGATGACGGAGGGCCGCCCGATCTGCTTCAAGATTCGTGCGCAGGATGCGCCTTATGGGTTGATTTAATGTGGGGTGCTGTTAGCCAGTTTCTGCACCCATTTTGTAGCTCGATTTTAAGGCCTTTAGAGGCCATAACTCAAAAAGTCACCAGAGATAACTTTTGAAGAGGGTTGAGTCTACTTTAATTTAAAACTTAGATCAAGTCATTTGGTGATGATTTGGCTTCTGTAGAGCTGGTTTGCTGAGACTGGTCCAAACAAATCCCTAGCACTAAATTATTTTTTACTCCCATTTGGCTTGGAGTTTAGGGCTGATATTTTAAACCCTAGAGTAAATATATTAGATCTATCATGTGCCCAAATATTAGGATTTATGGAGACCTTTTTCCTATAGTTTTTATCTAATCTTTAAATAGTAAATTTCTGTAACTTGGGTGGCCAATTTCCCTTGTGGGGCCCCCATATTAGGGTGGGGTGAAGTTTAGGCTAATCCCACACACTGCTAAAAATATTGGGTCCATTGGACCACTCCTTGTGGGTGAACCCTCTTTGGAGTGAGGATGGCTTAGGGGTGGTGTGTGATTGGGCCAGGAACTTCACTCAGATTGAGGAGCCTAAATGAGGCCCTTAATTGCCAATTCATGAAAATGATGTGAGACACACTTTTGTAGCCCTGGATGTCTAGTTTCATTAGAAACTGAGATCTTGGCATTTGGAGGCCAGTAGACCCCAGAGGAGCCTTTTTCCTAGGGCTGGTCCAAGGTGGGGTTAGCCCACCAAAACCTTAATAACTTTTGATTGGGTGGGCCTATGGGGCTGAGATTTTGGCCACATGAATGTCCACCCTAGGCCCACCTTGTGCCAGAAATTGGTGTAGATTGGGCACCTTTAAGTTATAGTTTTAATCTCATCTTAAGATTTTGACCTAAGAGGAATTAGTGGGTGAAATCACCCCTAATGACCCTCTTTCTTTGGTGGCATGTGGGTATGGTTATGTTTAGCCTCTGTTCCAAATTTGAGGCCAATTGGAGTTCATCTTAAGGGTGAACCCCCAAAGGGCATATTTTTGCCCTAGGTTTGGAAGTCACATAACCTTGGTGGCTTGTGGAATTTGGAGCTTAGCCTTAGGGGCTTATCAAATTTCAGTGGTGATGGGGTCTAGGGTTAGTGTAGGGTCTTGTTCATCACCAAGAGGGTGATTGGAGCATTGAAGGCCAACACCCTAGCCCAAACCTCAAGTTTACTTAATTGCCCCTTTTGGGCCTTAATGAAGCAATTAGGACCTAAACTCATTTATAGACAACCAAACTTCAACCCTAGGCAGAGAATGACATTCTAGGGCCAGTATATTTTTCTTGGAATTTTCATTACTTAAATGGTTTTTATTTTGATTTATGGAAAAATGGCTTAATGGAGGGTTTATGCCAAATCAATAACTTAGGTTTATCTTCTCATTACCAAACAGAACATGGATGTCAATTGATATGCTTATGACCTCTGGATTTAATCTTGTGACCCTTGATGACTTTTTCATACTTACTTGATTGAATTTACTTATATGCCCTTTTGAAAATAAATTGGTAATAAATGGTAATTGTCCTTGCAAAATTCTGAGATTTTGGAAATACATAGATGCTCATATTATAATGCATTTAAATCACTTGGGGTGTCCATTACTTATGAATCTATCCATTTTATGATTTTTGGGAAAAATCTAGATTTTGGGGATTTATTTATGTTGCATAGCAAAACCATACCTAGGGCCACCAAACCCTGTAGGATGTTCACTTGTGATGATATGTAGCCCCTGGAATTTTAATTGGAGCACTTCTAGTGATAATTGTTGTACTTATAAGAAAATTACCATAATTGCCCTTTTGATGATTTATGCAAATACATAGGCAATTCACCTTATAACCATGTGAAACCTTCAGATTATGATTACTTCAATGTTTATAGCATATGGGAATTTTCTGGAATTTTTAAATACAGTTTTGGTATTTATTTAATTAATTTGGTGGTTTTGTACTAAACTTCAATTATTTAATTCAAGGGCAAAACAGTAATTGTGATCCTTCATCTCTTGGGGTTATGCTTTTGAATTCAGTATACACTCAGGATAATTATTGGGCAGGCATTGGACCAGATTTTAGGGTACTTCATGAACAAGTTAGTGTGGCCCTCACTATTCAAGAAAATTAATTAAATATTAAATTAAGTTGGAAAATTATGGGAATTGAACCATGTCCTATTTAGGGCAGTAGGATCCTTGGATAAAATCTGTGGAGTCATAGGACCTATGGTTAGGGTTTTCCTTTTTAAGGGTGCAACATCCTTAAGTGGTCTGCGTTTAGCAAATTTGGGTTTTTGTAATCTACCCATCTAGACCCATGGGACTTGGAAGAGTACAGAAGTGTAGCATTAAGAAACTCATGATAGTCTTCTGGTAATAATCTTGAGTCAATTGGATGAATATTTGTAGTACCTCCCCTTAGGTGGTTCATATAACTCATTTGGTCTGCGAATAGTAAAACAGTAGAATGAAGATAACTTGTAAACCATTAGGTGGGAATAAGAGGTAGTTGGTATACCTGGTCTGGATGAAGAGGTTGAGGTCACCAAAAAGGAGTTTAGGTGATGAGAGTGCTTGGTGAGCTAGGGGTAAGGTTGTGCTCGGGATTTACGAAAGATCGTCTTTCCCCTTAGAGGGTCATAAAACACTGAGGTTTAATTCAAGTGAGATGATAAGAGGGTAATCTTATGGGCGGATACCAATAATACTAAGTGTCTTGAGAAAGGGAACTTTGGGGTGTCATCCCACTGTAGTTCCTAGTACCGTAGCGAGCCCCTTACAGGGTAACCCCCGGGAAGTCCAGAATAACCCTAAATTGCAATAACACTTAAAGTAGGCAAGAGTAGCCATAGTAGGGTAAGATTGGATTTATGTAATTCCTCCCAGTTGCGGGAGTGGCAGTATTGTGGTGCTCGGTTAGCCGAGCAGGAACCTCGAGGGGATGATTATCCCGGTAACTTTCTCAGAAATGTGGCAGGTCTTCGGTACTAGGCAGGTCGTCACTCCGACCGCGGTACGTTGACTTAGCGGGTGTGTAGGGGTCTAAGGGGCCAGCTTGGCTGCGTGTCGGGATGACAGTTCCCCGAAGACACCTCTCACTTGGCTCACAGTCTGGTGGACTCCAGCAAAGAGTACGCAGAGCTCCGCGGTTGTTTAGCGTCGAGGCGTACGTACGGTCTAGGCCTGGTAGAGTGTATACTCGCCTAGGAGTGGACAGCCCGGTCCGCTACCACCGTGTGTCACAGCGGTTAGTACCCGAGAGGTTGGCTTCCTCTCAAACAGAGGGAACTATAAAGGTCTGTGTGCACAGAGTCGCGTGTGTGAGTTCATTGCATAAACATTCATAGCATAAGCATAGCATACCCCCCATGCAGATCCTCATCATATAAATCAGTGTGGGCTCCTTTATATGATGAGTTACGATTTCTGGAAATCCTAACTTATAAGTTTGTATGGGCATTCATATAAGTTAGGGTACGAGAATGCTACTTATCGCTACTACTCTTACTGCTCTGCTTTACTTACTTTACTGCTTACTTACTGATGCACCTTACTTTTTATGCTCCTGCCTTTACTTTTGCTTATATATGATAGCCTAGCCTCTTTTACACTTGTGTAGACTAGAATTATATACATATACTAGTTTTTCTTTCCCTGTCACCTGCTTGTTCCTTGCTCGTCCCCCGCTTCCTCCTCCCGCGCGGTGCCTAGGAGTCGCAGGAGGAGGAGGGGACCTAGCGAGCTCAGTCATTCTTTGACTGACGATTTGCATTGGGGCCGACAACAATCTAGGATCCCGAGGAGACGGAGCTGTCGCACGCACCGCAGGAGACGAGGGCAGGACCTGAGCAGACAGCGACGCAGCGAGTAGCGGCCACGAGACTTCAGGTGGACTTCTTTTGAGTGTTAGTGTTGAGTGATGTTGAGATAGCTTCCGCATGTAGTGAGTTTTGAGAGATTTTATATTATGATGTACCGGGCTTATGTCCTTTCATTTACGTACTTTTGTTTCATGCTCGGACATATATTTATCATGTGGTTCAGCTTTTGATATATATATGATGGAATGTGTTTTGCGGACTCTCTTTTATTCAGTTTGTACTTTCTCTCGTACTTACTTCTCTTATTGCTCGCACTATGATCATAGCCGGCAGGGTCGACGTTGCGTGGTGTAGCCTAACCCGTGTGTTGGAAGTCACCGTAATGCGTCGGCTCTGGGCATAAGGTCCGCTTGGCCCCGGGAGCAGGAGAGGGATCTTACAGGGAGGTCCCACCACGTACCCAGAAGCTCCGCAGAGACTTCCCCTCTAAGACCAAAAATGGCTGAGCAGGGTACAAGGAAGGCACCGACTTGTCTAGTACCGGGAGTAGCGGCCAAGTGCGACAGGTTCCAGAATGCAAGAGCAGGGTTTCGAGAGCTCAAGTTCAGGTGCCAATCCAAGTACCCATGGGGTCCTATTTATAGGAAAACCAAGGGGTAGGGGGGTTTATAGCCCAGCCCCTGCCCGGCGACTAGCGACATTGAGGCGATCTCCCCGGGAAAATGAGCGAGTATCACCTATGGTCGCCCACCTTTTGGTGAGTATCCAGGCTACTCGCACGAGTGCGCCCCTACTCGCCTAGACTCTCTTCTGCTCCTACGCTTGACGAACTCTTCCACTATGCCTGCTGGACGACTTTATCTTGGTATCTCGAACTGTTGACCTCTGTGTTGACTCTTTGACTTTGACTTCTGTCGACGTGGCCATGGGTGGGTCCACCTTCGGAGAATGAGGGTTGTACACAATCCCCGCTCTTTGCGAGTAACGTAGTTGCTCGGAAAGAATCATCCAACCCTTATTCGACGAGCTGTCTTTCTGGCGAGTATTGATTGATAGTCGTCATCCCGCTGGTTGACACTCTGGCTCTATATATAGAGGGGGAGGGGTCTCTGAGGGTACGAATTTTCTGATCTCGCTCAAGATGTCGCATAGTATTGCTGAGGAAGCTGCCGCTGATATGGCCGAGCTTGCGAGTCTGATACCACCATTACGGAAGACTGCTCGCGACGCCGAGCTTGAAGACTTCCTCGCCTCTAGGAAGAGGAAGAGGCTTGAAAAGAAGAAGGAGAAGAAGAGCAAGAAGAAGAAGAAGAAGAATGCCGACGCCCCTGAGAATGTCGCTGATTCTCAGGTCGGCACTACCCAGCAGGTACTCGCCAACTTGGGCCTTGGTCAGTCGGGCGGCTCGCCTGCTCCTAATCCTCCTTCGTCGAATGTAGCTCCTGAGACGAGTACTGCTGGAATCTCGGTTCAAGGTCAAACTGAAGTTCTCCCTATGCAAAGTGAGAGCTACCTACTCGTCATTTTTAAGGCTTAGTCGCCTAAGTGTCGGTTAGTTTTTGATGTTTTCTACACTACCTCGCAGATCCGCTACTTGTCGATGCTCGGGAGGAGCATTTGAGCGCCATTCCTCTGCGATCGTCGCCTATTATATCGCCTAGGACTGGGGGAGGAACTCGTCGGGGTGGATCAGTGCGGATTCTTCACAGCTCTTCGGTGGATAAGAGGCCGATGAGCGAGCAGAGGGCTCCTTCAGCGAGTAACCTTCCTCCACCTCCACCGCCTTTGCAGCAACCAGAGGTGGCGAGTAGCCCGCAACTGCCCGCGGACGAATTTCCTCCACCCCCCCCCCCTTTTCCACCTCCTGCCGACACGCAAGATGATCGTCGCCTTCTGTCTTCCACGGCTCCCACCACTCATCCGGCTGAGTCCTCACGCCGAGGTGGTGTGGCGGGGTCTTCTGGCTTCTTCGCTCCCAGAGGGGGAGGGAGACCAGTGGATGGTCGCGGTCGGGGTGATGTGCATTCCAGCAGGGAGCACATCGGCGGATCGTACTCCAACCGGCGAGATGGCACCCGCCGCAGTCTGTCCCCGCATCGGGGAAGGGGCTCTCCTCGCCGACCATCTCGGAGTCCTCGCCGTGACTTGCGGAATGATGCTCATCGGCCTGGGAAATGGAGTCGCTATTTTTCCGAATATCTTCAAAGAAGGGTCTTCCCGCTACTCGCCACTAAGGTTTTGCTTTTATGTCTTCTTCTGCAGCTCGTGCTCACACCCCTATCGGGGCTCTGATTGACAGGGTCGAGCTTCCCTCCCACGAGTATCAGGAGAGGGCTACTCGCGCCATCCTGGACTTGGAGCCGAAGTTGGAGCGTCTGGCGATCAGCGAGTCTCATCGGCGTCTGACTGCGGTGGAAGTGCGAGTGGTGCTCTTGGCGGCCGCTGACTCTCAGCGTCGTCTGACCGAGTTGGAGGTGCGAGTATCACGGCTGGAAGAGTTCGATACTCGCCTGGCTAGTGTAGAATCTCGCCTTCAGTCTGTCGGCGATCTGGAGCGTTGGGTTGGTAGGATGGAGCATCTCCAGCAATTGCATCATGACGAGCTGGTGGGTATGCGAGCGAGCACGGTCTCCGTTGGTCGCCTGGCGAGGATGAAGGAGCAGCTGCGACAAGGCGAGGATGCGATGTCCGTGTCCTTCGAGCATTTTAAGCGAGCTCGTAGCATGGGCTGGGTTGGGAGACAACCACAACTTCCCGATGCTCAGGCGAACCCCTAGGATCTTGTCTTTTTTCTTTTTGTAGTAGCTAGTCGCCTTCTGGCAAATGTCTGTAATTCTGAATTTGATCCTTTTAAGTAATTTGTTATATGGCGAGTATGAATATTGCCTTTGTTACCTTTCCTGTTTGCTGTGATGTCTTGATTTTCTTTTTTGTTTTTTGTTTCCGCGAGTATTTGTTGAATGTCGCGTTGATGTGGCGGTCATCCTAGTGATCTGATGCAGGTACTCGTTCGTTCGGCACTGGTGATCTGACGTGTACCCTTGGTTTTGGCGACTTTCCTCGATACTCGCCACCCCTGTCTCGTGCTTGCGGCGGCGTACGCGGCAAGCCAAGTTTCGTCGAGTACTATAAATAGGGGGGGGGGGGGTTGGTACTTATTTATTACACTTTCGGCGATCTTTCCTTTCTTTCCAGCGAGTATCTGCCGATTGCTCCTCTCCTTGCATCTTTGATACTCGCTTCTTCAATCCATTCCTTCCTGAATGGCTGACGAGGCAGCTATTCGCCGTGCAACTCATGCGAAGAACTTTGAGGCGACTTCTTTCAAGAAGCCGATTACTCGGCCGAGCGATCTGAAGGAGTTCTCTACTAAGTATTTGTCGCCGGAGTACGTCGGCAGGCTTCCTCGCGAGGATGAACGCCTGAACTCCTTCTCGGCGACCGAGTTGGTCTTCCCCATCCGCCACTTTGAAGTCGGCCTACGACTACCCTTGTGGTCGGAGGTCTGCCAGATACTCCGCTATCACGGGATAGTCCCGACGCAAATCAATCCGAATGGAGTGGCGATGATCATGGGATTTCTCTGCTTCTTGCGAGAACAGAAGATCGCCTTTGATCTCTCCGTCTTCCGGTGAGTATTCCACTTCCGCACCACTGGCGAAGGCGTCGTCTTCTTGTGCAGCCATGCCTGCACGCTGGTCGGCACGGCGAACAAGAACCATCGCTGGATCGAGCGAATAGTCGTCATCAAGGGCGACTTTGGCGTCGTGCCGACTTCATCCTTCCAGCCGGCAGAGAATGCCTTCACTGCCCCTTATCTGGAGGAGAGCCGGGAGAGGCTACTCGACAGCTTCCGAGGTCGCCGGCTGGATGTCGTCTTCTGGAGGAGGCGAGTAGATGAGCTCGCCGAGGTGTTCCCGGGTGAAGGTAGTCTTCTAAGCGAGTACTTGGTCATACTCGCCACTTTGTCTTTAGTCGGTGTCTGATGCTCTTCCCTGTATGTCTTGATGCAGCAACTCGCTCCTTACCGAGCGAGCTTCTTCCCTTGGCGCCAAAGGCGAGGGCTTCTGCTCCGGTCGACTTGTCGCCAGGCGGCGATGAACAGGAGGTCGCCGACGATGATGCCGGGCCCTCGAAGAAGAGGAAGGTCAAGGAGAAGTCCGCCGAGGCTGGGAGGAAGAAAGAGGTCGCCAAGAGGGACCTGAAGGCGAAGGCAAACCTTTCGGAGGCTGGTGAGCCCAGCGATCATCCGCTCTTTGGCGAAGGCATTCGAGGCGAGGATGCCTACGGTCCCCCTCTGGTGTCCTGGCTGAGCGAGCCCATGAGGTGACTTTGAGCACCAACCTCCCCGCCTGGTCGGAGGATTAGGAGGATGCGGGCGAGGCGTTCGATGTGATGTTCGCCCTCTATGGTCGCGCGGACGCCGAATCCCTGCAAGATGTTTCGGCCAAACATCTCGCCCATCAGAGCTCGCGAGCTTACCTGCGAGCTGCCGAGCTCGGTCATGCGACGACGAGGAAACTGCTTGACTACGAGCAGGTGATCAAGGTGCAGAGCAAGAAGCTCATCACCATGGGGCTGGAGGCTGCCAAGTGGAAAGATCAGGAGGTACTCGCTCGTCGCCTTTCTAGTTTCTTTTGATAGTCGCCTTTTGTGCCGATGGATTTCTGTATAACCGCTGCTTTTTTACCTGTGCAGGCCGCCGAGGTGGAGATGGCTAAGAAGGTGTCCCAGCTGCAAACCTTGGAGGCCGCCCAAGTTTGCTTTGCCGAGCTGGAAACTCGGCCTGCCGAGCAACAGCCTTCGTTGGCGGGCCCCTCCAGGGTTGGCAAGCAGATTCGGATACTCGGCGACGATATGGTGCATATTCACCGGGAGATTGCGCGAGCGACCGGGAAGGTTGTTCTAAGCAGTCTGAAGGCCGATGGCCTCTTGAAGCCGGAGGCAATGAACCTGACTGTCATGGACATCATCCCGGCACTACTCGCCGAAGAGTCCAACTCCCCTATGCGAGATCTTCCATCCTCATCCACCGATTCCGAAGATGATGATTCTGAGGACGAGGGTGATGATGGAGAAGATGTCGATGCTGACGGCGAGGATGGTGGCGATGATAGAGCATAGTCGCCTGACACCTTTTTGCAAATCTGTACAACAATTTTTGTATATGTACTTATGTAAGTAAATGAATACAATTTTTTGCTCGCCTTTTGTAGTCGCTTTTTGATTTTCTTCTTTTTGTGATCGTGCCGAGTAGGCTCTTAGGTCCGGGGCGAGGTTGAGTGCTCGCTAGGCGATTAAGCACAGATGAGATAGGATCCTACAGACGACGATCATAACGTGCTCGCATGTTAGCCGCTCGCTTGTTAGATACTCGCCCACATATACTCGCACTTTTATACTCGCATCTTCATACTCGCACCTGCATATGAAGAAGGATCTTTGAGATATGCACCTCTAAGACTTCATTTTGTACCTCCATGTTGATGCTGTTGAGGAGGTCGACACAGTAGGGAATGACTGTCGGGGAGGTTCCAATGGAGCACCTTCCAAGGGATCACAACTTCCCAAGGTATCCATCTTACTGTTCTTGTTGATGCTGTTGAGGAGGTCGACACAGTAGGGAATGACTATCGGGGAGGTTCCGATGGAGCACCTTCCAAGGGATCACAACATCCCGAGGTCTCCATCCTACTTGGGTGCTGAATGTCGACCCAACCTGTTTCCTGTTGCTCAACAATTTGAACGGGGAGTTAAGCACACTTAAGCACATTAGCTCACACAATTGGAGGAAATAAATGGAAACGCATTGCTTTGTTATGGACTTTTAGCCCTCGAGGGTGCACGACACCTTTATTCAAGGGTCCCCTGAGAGGTTAAGTCGATCATCACTTCGTTGAATTGGGAGGTCGGCATCCAAACTTCTTCCTGATAATCTCCCTAGTCAGGTGAGAGGTGAGGTCGGAGGGAACCGCGGCCAACGTGCAAGGGGGGAGCTGATCTCGGCCTTCATTGCAGAGGCTTGGACTTAAGGGAACGTACTACCGATGCACCGTCCCATCATCCGTTCTGGGTTTTTACGAGAATTAAGTCGGAGGACAGTTTCCCAACATAACGCGGAGATCGGCTTCGCCTGCTTTCCTTCTTTTACTTGAAAACACATCTTTGACGAAGCAGATAAGGGCGAGCACCACCTTTGCTGAAGTCGATTATTCCTTCGTCGGATTGGGAGGTCGGCGTCCAGACTTCTTCCTGATAATCTCACCAGTCGGATGAGAAATGCAGTCGGTGGGAACCGCGGCCAACGTGCAAGTGGGGGAGCTGATCTCGGCCGTCATTGCAGAGGCTTGGACTTAGGGGGACGTATTACCGAGGAATTGTCCCATCACCCATTCTGGGTTTTTACGAGAATCAAGTTTGAGGCCAGTTTCCCAACCTGACGCGAAGATCGGCTTCGCCTGCTTCTCTTCTTTTTCTTAAAAAACTCATAGCCGAAAGAGACAAAAGACTCACCATTTCCCATGTTTCAGGGAGGTGATGGTTTTATTTATGTATAATAAATTTACAGGGGTGGGATGTGTACATACTCCCGTTTAGGAGCCAAACCCTTTCAGGTTGTCGCCATTCCAGGTGTTTTCCAACAGCTCCCCTTTACGATGAAGGGTTCTTCCCGTATTGGATTAAGCTTCCCGACGACAGCTGATCTTCCTGCCGCGTCCACCTTTTGCTTACCTGAGAAATCAAAAAAGGGAACCGTCTAAGATCATCATCCTTCTCGTCTCGACCTCCAGGTTGTCAGACATGTTCGTGAGAACAATGTGAAGATGACACGGACAGAACCCCCGTTGCACACCAGGATTCGGTTGACGGTGGAGTCTTCGACGATCGCTTGAATCACACGGGCCTCACGGAAGGGATTATCATCCCTTGACATGCCCTCCTCCGAGAAAGTGATCTCCTGTAGCGGGGGTGGCGCTTGAGAGGTCGGAGCGACATTCTGGCGGTGGGCCTGGTGGAAATTCGTTTTGTGGAAAGATTCGAGCTCCGCTTCTCCAAAACTCACTCCTACCTCCCCGGCCTTGATCCTTCCTTGACATCCTTGGCTGACCCGATCCCTATTCGTCCTCCGGTTATTCCTCCGGTTACGTCTGTTCCCCTGACGGATAGGGTCGTCTCTCCCCGAAGAATAATTTACAGCGAGATCCCTGAATCCTTCTGGCACTGGCACGACAATGGTCTCCTCACAGAAGGGGCTCCTCCCTTCTGTCCGGCGACGATCTTCTTCTTGGCGAGCATCGCCTCTATACTCTCTAACCTGGTGAGTACCGAGGCACCTCGCCTGCTCCTCCTCCTCGCGGAATCGGATTCTGCCAGCTCCCTGCGAGACTTGCGGGTAGAACTGCGACCTCCTTGGTCGCTCCAGCTCCTCTCCATGCTTCTTCCCTGCTCGCCGAGAGGGAGCACCTTCTTCGGTCAGAATCGGGCGATGAGGTGAGGTCGCTGCTCCTTCCGTGCGAGTTTGAAGAGCTACTCGCAAGGACTCTTCCATCCGCCGCGCAAATTCCTCGAAGACTGCTAACGTCACAAACTCGCCACCACTGGCCGAGTTGCCGACAACTTCCTCATGGTCGCCTACTACAACCATCTTTTCTTCCCACTAAGCTTTCTTTCTCTGGCTGCGGTCCACGCTCACCGCACCAAAGTGTTGACGCCAGGAAAATCCTGACCTCAAGATTCGGACAAATGCAGCCAGAGACTACTTGCCAAGCGGCTCAAAGAGATGGCTTGGCAGGCAACTATGAGGAAGCTAGAAGAGCAACGAACAGGACCCCAGGTGCTGCGGCAGGGAGGTCCCACCACGTACCCAGAAGCTCCACAGAGACTTCCCCTCCAAGACCAAAAATGGCCGAGCAGGGTACAAGGAAGGCACCGACTTGGCTAGTACCGGGAGTGATGATTACTTGGGCTTCTTCTTTTTGTTTTATAAATAAAAGATAACCTTTATATTAAGAGTTTAGAATTGGCGGATATTTTCGAAGAGTCTCGCAAGTACTCCTACTTTGAGAAATTAACCGTTATCCTATCGAAGGATAGAAGTAGCGATCTTTTTCTTCTTTCGGAATATTGACAATTACGCTTCGGCTACAATGCCGAATTCTATTGAATTGAATAGTAGAGAAGGAGAGTTTTGCACTAAATGAGTTTGAAAAGCTGTGTTTAAATTTTTAGTCCAAATTAATCATTTGATAAAGGCAAGTATACCTTATCGCAAGTAATACAGGATATTTTTAGAAAATATCGGGATCGTATATTTCCGCGGGTCGTGTTGATTATGCTACTTCGAGGGACGAACTATTATTTTATCGGAATAATATTTTTAGTTGATTTAACTAGAGTTCTAAATGATAAAATGCGAAAGATGATTTAAGCGATTTACTAGAGTTCTAAGTGATGAGAAATATAGCGCGCGACGTCGAATTACCTTGAGACGAAAATAGATTTTTCGTAGAATTAAAAGTGATGACTTTTCAAAATATTAAGATGACTTGGCCGTGGAGGTTCCATAATTATGAACGCTCCTCTCTCGAGGGTACGCCCACCTGAGATTATGAATATTCGACCGAACTCTCGTTCTACAATCGAATGTTCTTAATACTCGCTTTATGTTACGAACCCCGCTATTGGGTTTTTATTTCCAATTCGGAAGAGTTACCTCGTCCTCTCTCGAGGGTAGAGCGCACTTCTCTTTACCCGTGAGTGATCAGTCCGTACACACGAGCCTCTCGGCTAACTAGGTACGAAAACGGAAATGAAAACCACACATCGATTATGTGGCTCCACTCAACGTGATTCTCGGGTAAACCTTAAGCGTTAATTATTTTAGAAAGAGATGTTTTAATTTTTATAGAAAAACTATTTTTGTGTCCCAATGCTCTTCGACGTCGTGCGCTAAAGGAAATTAGCCACTCATCGGAATGGAGACGGCATTATCGGTTGAAAAATACATGTTTGATAATTAAAGTGGATATAAGCGGATAAAAAGGAAATAAAAAGACTTATATAAAAACAGTAATAATATCCGTCCCAACCACCTTAAACAAGTGCTAAAAAGTTCTTAGCCTCTTATTTAAGAAGGGGGTGGTATAGAAATGAAAAGACTTATAAAGGTGCAGAAATAATATCCGTCCCAACCGACTTAAATAAGTGCTAAAGTAGATTAGCCTCTTATTTGAGAAGGGGGTGGTATATAGCAGTTATATAAAGACTGAAATAAAAACTAAGCTACAAAAAAGGAAAATACTATCTCATACACGCACACACTCTAAAAGAAACTGAAAAAGAAAGCGTTTAAAATGAAAGCGATAAAATAAGGCGAAAAAGAAAACGATAAAACTATTTTATGAAAGCTTGTAAATCTAAGCTATGAAAACAGTAAACCTAGATTATGAAAGCAATAAAACTAACTATAAAAGCAATAAAACTAAATTATGAAAGCAATAAAGCTAAACTCATACACGCACACACACTAACATTAATAAAAAGAAGATGATCCAAATGAGAAAAACATCATTTTATTTCTGAAATCAGCATTACAACTAGACTAGGAAGACGAAAAAAAAAAACTACAAACGAACTTAAACTGAAATGCAGAAGAGAAGCTCACAATCACTCAAAAGAACTCACAATACAACAAAAACCACTCAAAATTTGGATGAAAATTACTTCAGCCGAGCCCCTCTATTTATAGGGAAAATTTGAGTTTTACACGCCCTAGGTCACGGGCGTGACTTGAATGTCACGGCCGTGACTTAGGGCGTGACATTTGCTCGGCTGTATTCGCCGCCTTCTGGAAGGTCTGGCCGTCAAACATGGCTGCACACGGGCGTGACTTGGTATGTCACGGGCGTGACTTGGTATGTCACGGGCGTGACTTTGGGTGGCTAATGTCGGCAGCATGGGTGCGGCTTCGAGACGTGACGCGCTGGAACACGGGCGTGACTCTGCTGGAACACGGGCGTGACTTGTAGAGTCACGGGCGTGACTTGATCAACTCTTCGAGATTTCACCTGAAAACGGTTGCCAGCTGGAAATTTGGCTTTTAAAATTACACGCCCTTGGTCACGGGCGTGACCTCGGGCGTGACTTGAGCGATTTGTCGGGATTTGATCTGAATTGAGCCGTCCCGTTGATATTTGATCTTTAAAATTACACGCCCTTGGTCACGGGCGTGTCTGAGGGCGTGACCTGTGAAAATTTTGCAAAAAATTGCAAAAACAAAAATAAAACTAAGTTAGAAACCAGAAATAATAAAGAAGCAATTTATTCATTAATTTACATAGAAAATTCACAATATTAATTAAAACTATACTAATACTTATACCAAAAATACATATATTTTATTACTTATCAAATACCCCCATACTTAAGCTTTTGCTATTCCAGGGCAAAAGTAAGAGAGATCTATACGGGATTAACATAAGTTCTAATTTTTGGCTATCGTTTTATTTTAATCATAAGAGACTGAAAAATAAAAATTCGGAGTAATAAGAGTTAAGTCCTAAATTATGCAAATGATTTAAGTAGAAGAAATGTCCTGGCCAAAAGACTTCTTAATTAACCAAATAGCAAACAAAATTGCAATCATTAGTAAACGAGATTAGATCGAAATTATAATAACCTTTGTTTAAAGAAACATAAAGGAAAAATATAAGTTACTAATTATGCTCTCAAATGATTTTTTGAATTAAAACTAGAAACAATAATTTGGTTAAGGGAAAAGGGGGTAAAAAGCCTTGGCAAATAGAAGAGTACTTGGATTAGGGGTGATGAATTGTATCATCTCACCCCTCTTATAAAGTTTCCTTTGACTCCCATCGTTGGTGTACGAGGGACGAGGGAAAATTGACCTTTTTAATTAACCCAATGCCTGTGTTTACGGAATTTGCAATTCCCATTGACATAGGATTTCTTTTAACAAATATTGGGTGCCTATGTTTACGGAATTTTTGTATTCCCATTGACATAAGATCTTTTTTTTTTCTTTTTGTGTTTTTGCCATGCTAAATTGGTGTATACAAGGGGTTTTCAAGAGAAATTCTAGAATAATAAAAAAAAGTTTTGAGAGCAACCTTAGTAAGTTGAATATTCCTAGATTCCTGAAGACATAAAGTAGGGATAATTGCAGTCTAAAGTTGTTTTGCTAACATAATACACATGTCTCTATTTTAGCTAGTAGAAGTAGTGCTTGATAACAAAGCCTCTATTTAAATTAAAAACACAAGATATTCTTTAAAACTTAACCCCGAACGTTTAAATCTATCGATCTTAGATAAACAAACAAATAGTAAAACGAGCGATTATGAAAATCCACAAACATATACTCTCGAAACTAAATGCTTTAAGAATAAAAGTAAAGTAGGGTTTATTATTTTTGGAGTTTTTTGCTTTTATTTGTTTTTTGTTTTTATTTTTGTTTTTGTTGTTATTATTATTATTTTTTTTTTTTCAACTACAAAAAATACATATTATTGTTTTTTTTTTGTTTTTGTTTTTTTTTTGAAAACGGGAAATACACCCCCATACGTAAAACCCAACATTGTCCCCAATGTTGTAATGTAAGTATGAAGAAGAGAAAATAACAATGCAATATATACAAAAGGAAAAAGGAAGCAAAAAGGCATCCCTGAAGTAAAGTTGGCGGGGTCGGAAGAAACCCTGCAAAAATAGAGAAAAAGCATAATAAAAATATTAGATAAATATGGGGTGCCTCCCACGAGCGCTTTGTTTACCGTCGCGTAGCTTGACGCATTTGGCGTGGTGAGATTATAAATTGGGGAGGGTTAAAGATTCTGTGTGTCCGTCCACCGGATCGCCCGCAAGATATAGTTTTAAACGGTGGCCGTTGACTTTAAAATCGCCTTTTTCGGGGTGAGAGATAAGAACGGTCCCATACGGCCAAACCGCTTTGACTGCAAAGGGGCCGGACCAGCGGGATTTGAGCTTACCCGGAAAAAGACGAAGACGTGAATTATAAAGAAGGACAAGATCGCCCGGCGCGAAAGTTTTTGGAAATTTAATTTTTCGATCGTGGTAGAACTTAGAACGCTCCTTATAAAATTTATTACTCTCATAAGCGTTCGCACGCCATTCATCGAGTTCATTGAGTTGGAATTTCCTATTCTCGGAGGCTAAGTTCGAATCGAGATTTAAAAATTTTAAGGCCCAAAAAGCGCGGTGTTCTAATTCTACCGATAAATGGCACGCTTTGCCGTAGACTAATCGATAGGGCGTACAACCGATAGCGGTCTTGTATGCCGTACGATACGCCCATAATGCGTCGTCGAGTTTTGAGGACCAATCCTTCCTGTTTAAAGAGACGGTTTTTTCCAGAATGCGTTTTATCTCGCGATTTACTACCTCTACTTGGCCGCTCGTTTGGGGGTGATAGGCGGTGGCGAGCTTATGCGTGACGCCGTATTTAGATAAAATTTTTGAAAACTGGGCATTGCAGAAGTGCGTGCCCCTATCACTTACTATTGCACGGGGCGTGCCAAAGCGAGAAAATAATTTTTTTAGAAAATGGACGACGACTCGCGCATCATTGGTGGGCAGAGCTTGCGCTTCCGCCCACCTAGATACATAGTCGACCGCCACTAAGATATAGCGATTATTAAAAGAAGGAGGTAGGGGGCCTACAAAGTCTATGCCCCACAAATCGAAAATTTCGCATTCTAAATAAAAATTTTGGGGCATCTCGTCACGACGGGAGATGTTACCCGACCGCTGGCAGCTATCGCATATACTCACAAAAGTGTGAGCATCCTTAAAGAGAGTGGGCCAATAAAAGCCTGACTCTAACGCTTTCCGCGCGGTCCGGTTGGCTTGATAATGCCCTCCAGCCGGCCCCTCATGGCAGTGTCGCAATATTTGCGCACCCTCCTCGCTGGAAACACATCTTCGTATCACTTGGTCTGCGCAGACTCGAAAGAGAAAGGGGTCCTCCCAAAAGTAGTTTTTTAAGTCAGAGAAGAATTTCTTCTTCTGCTGAGTCGAAAAATCTTTTGGAAGGACCCGCGCGACTAAATAGTTCGCGTAATCTGCGAACCAAGGGGTAGAAGAAGTTTTGGTATTATTTATGATTAAAAGGCGCTCCTCAGGAAATCGATCGTCTATTTCGGGTTCGACGAGCGCTTCTGCGACGGGGTGTTCTAAACGTGAGAGGTGGTCGGCTGCTAAATTTTCAGCCCCCTTCTTATCCCGGATCTCTAAGTCAAATTCCTGTAAAAGGAGGATCCATCGAAGTAAGCGAGGCTTAGCATCAACTTTGGCCAAAAGATATTTCAAGGCGGAGTGATCAGTGAAAACGATTACATGTGAAAGGGTTACGTAGGGTCGGAATTTATCAAAAGCAAAGATGACGGCGAGAAGTTCCTTTTCCGTTGTGGTGTAGTTAGCCTGTGCGGCATTGAGTGTGCGAGAAGCGTAATATATTGGATGAAAATATTTATTTACGCGTTGGCCTAAGACAGCTCCTACTGCGATATCGCTCGCGTCGCACATAATCTCAAACGGAAGAGACCAATCTGGCGCCACCAGAATTGGAGAATTGATAAGTTGCTTTTTAATAAAATTAAACGCCTCTACGCAGGCCGTGTCAAAAATGAATGGGGAATCTTTTTCCAGGAGGTGAGTTAGCGGTTTGGTTATTTTTGAAAAATCTTGAATGAACCGCCGATAAAAACCTGCGTGGCCAAGAAAACTTCTAATTGATTTGACGTTCGAAGGAACAGGAAGTTGTTCAATTATAGCGACTTTGGCCTTATCGACCTCCATCCCCTTGGAAGAAATTTTATGGCCGAGGACTAAACCCTCTCGGACCATGAAGTTGCATTTCTCCCAGTTCAAGACTAAGTTCGTCTCCTCGCACCGTTGGAGGACTCTATCTAAATTTTTTAAACAATTTTTAAAAGAGTTTCCAAAGACGGAGAAGTCATCCATGAAGACTTCCATTATGTCTTCTACTAGCTCGCCAAATATTGCCAGCATACATCTTTGGAATGTAGCTGGCGCGTTACAGAGGCCAAACGGCATCCTCCGATATGCGAAGGTGCCGAAAGGGCAAGTAAAAGTCGTTTTTTCTTGGTCCTCGGGTGAAATAGGGATTTGGAAAAATCCCGAGAGACCATCAAGGAAGCAATAAAAAGGGTGACCGGAGAGACGCTCTAAGATTTGATCAATAAACGGTAACGGAAAGTGGTCTTTTCTGGTGGCATCGTTTAGTTTTCTGTAGTCGATGCACACCCTCCAACCCGTAACAGTACGAGTTGGGATTAATTCGTTATTCGTGTTTGCCACGACCGTTATACCGCCCTTTTTCGGGACGACTTGTACGGGGCTTACCCACGTACTGTCGGAAATAGGATAGATAATCCCCGCATCAAGGAGTTTAATAATTTCAGTCTTAACGACTTCCCGCATGTTCGGGTTAAGTCGTCGTTGAGGCTGAATTGTTTTGCGGGGGTTTTCTTCGAGAAAAATTTTGTGGGAGCAGAATGAGGGGTTAATTCCCCTGATATCGGAAATTTGCCATGCAATTGCACGGCGATGTTTAGATAAAACTTCAACCAATTCGGATGTTTCTGAATCAGTTAAAGTAGAAGATATTATAACCGGAAGCTTTAAGTTCGGGGCTAGAAAAGCATATTTTAGATGGTCGGGGAGTTGCTTAAGCTCCAAGACCGGAGGTTCTTCGTAGGAAGTGGAGATTTTTAAATCTTTCGAGTCGAAAGGCTCGAAAGGCGAATCTGGCGGTAATTCTTCTAAAGGAGGTTGATTCGCCAGATCCGAATCGTCTATCATTAAGGATAGCAATTCTGAAAGAGAAGAACACTCGTCCACAAACGCGGATTCCAAATTGAAACAGGAATCATCATTCGATAGTGAGTTCCGCATGGAGGGGTTGATATGTAAAGTAACTTCGTCGTCTCCAACTCGAAGGAGGAGGCGACCGTTACTGACATCGATTAACGCACGGGAGGTTGCGAGAAAGGGGCGACCGAGGATGATGGGTACCTCGACGTCCTCCTCTATGTCCAGGATGACAAAGTCTACCGGGAAGATAAACTTGTCAACCATGACCAGAACATCTTCCGCTACCCCGATTGGGTACTTTACCGAGCGATCCGCGAGTTGGATGCTCATTTTTGTCGGACTCGGGACGCCTAAATTGAGTTTTTTGAAAAGAGAAAAAGGCATCAAATTGATGCTGGCGCCTAAGTCTGCAAGAGCGTACTTTATTAACATATTGCCAAAGAGACACGGGATGGAGAACCGTCCCGGGTCGTTTAGTTTTGGCGGCAATTTGTTAAGGAGAACAGCCGAACATTCCGCATTAAGGGAAACACGCGAAACATCCTCGAGTCGCTTTTTATTAGAAAGCAACTCTTTAAGATATTTCGCATATTTCGGCATTTGGGAGAGTGCCTCGCAGAAGGGGACGTTTATTTGAATTTGTTTTAAAATACGCAAAAATTTTTGATAATTTTCGTCCTCCTTCTCTTTATTAATTTTAGACGGGTAAGGAATTCGAGGACTCGAAACATTTGGCACAACCGGAGAAGCTGGAGCAATTAGAATCGAAGAAGAGGGTGGAGGGGTCGGAGGCGAAATGCATACCTTAGGCTCAACCCGCAATGGGGAGACGACCTCCTTGCCGCTTCGAAGGGTTATAGCGTTGGCATTTTCCCTTGGGTTTGGCTCTGTATTCCCTGGTAAAGCTCCGTATGGCCGCTCGGAGACCATCTTTGCAAGTTGTCCAACCTGGTTTTCCAAGCTTTTAATCGATCCGGTAAGATTCCGGATATTTGAATCGTTGGACGCGATGTATTTAGACAAAATATCTTCGAGCGGCGAAGGTTTTGGAGGAGGAGGCTGGAATCCCTGCGGAAATCCTTGCGGAAATCCCTGAGGATTCATATTTGGGGGCCTCTGAGCATTGTTAGGATTGCTCCAGGAGAAATTAGGGTGGCTCCTCCAACCTGGATTATAAGTATTACTATACGGGTTGTTATTAGGGTTGAAGGGGGGCCTAACCGGATTACCGAGGTAATCCACCGATTCTTCGATTACGTTATTATTATTATTATTATTATTCCAAGCGGGAGTGGAGGAGGAAACAGTCATCTCCGCCACCTGCTTACTTAGCCGCTCTACCTGTGAGGTTAAGAAAGTAGTGGCGTCCACTTCAAAAAGACCAGCCGGTTTAGTAGGACGCGACCTTGGCACGTTCCATTGGTACACATTCATGGCCATTTCGTCGATCAGAGCTTGAGCGGTCTCTGGGGTTTTGTTGTTTAACGTTCCCCCGGAAGCCGCATCAATCATCTGCCGTGTAGAAAAATTTAAACCATTATAAAACGTTTGGACCTGTAGCCAAGTTGGTAGCGCGTGATGAGGACACCTACGCAAATATTCCTTAAAACGCTCCCAAGTCTCATAAAGAGACTCGGAATCGAATTGCACAAAGGATGTGATATCCGTGCGTAGTTTTGCGGTTTTTGACGGAGGAAAATACTTAGTTAAGAAAAATTCCGTCAATTGGGCCCACGTGGTTATGGACCCTCTCGGAAGAGAAGTCAACCATGATTTGGCCTTTGACCGTAGCGAAAATGGAAATAAGCGTAAACGAATGGCGTCATCAGTGACGCCATTAATTTTAAAGGTGTCGCATATTTCTAAAAAGTTTGAAAGGTGCTGATTTGGGTCCTCATCTGGCAAACCGTCGAACTGAATCGACTGTTGTACCATTTGAATTATGCTGGATTTTATTTCAAAATTATTATTATTAACTGTCGGGCGAGTAATACTGGATCCTGTATCTTCCAAATTCGGCCGGGCATAATATGCCATGGTCCGGGCCGGGGCCGCATTTGGAATTGGATCGCCCATATTTACAGTATCTCTGATTGACTCTTCGGGGGTTTCGAGTAAGTTTTGATCACGAGATCGGATGCGCTCACGAAGAGTGCGCTCGATTTCGGGGTCAAAAGGAATAGTTGAATCGTCCGAGGAGTTTCCTCGGGTCATAAACTAAAAAATAATATTTTTGGATTTTCTGTTTTATTATTATTATATATTTTTTTTAATATAATATAAGTTTTTATATTTATATAATTTTTTTTATTAGTTTTGTAACCTCTTTTTTTTTTGTGCCTTTTTTTTTTGTAATATATAGATAAGGAATAAAATTAATAGCAGTTCCTACTTTCAAATAACAACACAAAGGTCCCCGGCAACGGCGCCAAAAACTTGATGATTACTTGGGCTTCTTCTTTTTGTTTTATAAATAAAAGATAACCTTTATATTAAGAGTTTAGAATTGGCGGATATTTTCGAAGAGTCTCGTAAGTACTCCTACTTTGAGAAATTAACCGTTATCCTATCGAAGGATAGAAGTAGCGATCTTTTTCTTCTTTCGGAATATTGACAATTACGCTTCGGCTACAATGCCGAATTCTATTGAATTGAATAGTAGAGAAGGAGAGTTTTGCACTAAATGAGTTTGAAAAGCTGTGTTTGAATTTTTAGTCCAAATTAATCATTTGATAAAGGCAAGTATACCTTATCGCAAGTAATACAGGATATTTTTAGAAAATATCGGGATCGTATATTTCCGCGGGTCGTGTTGATTATGCTACTTCGAGGGACGAACTATTATTTTATCGGAATAATATTTTTAGTTGATTTAACTAGAGTTCTAAATGATAAAATGCGAAAGATGATTTAAGCGATTTACTAGAGTTCTAAGTGATGAGAAATATAGCGCGCGACGTCGAATTACCTTGAGACGAAAATAGATTTTTCGTAGAATTAAAAGTGATGACTTTTCAAAATATTAAGATGACTTGGCCGTGGAGGTTCCATAATTATGAACGCTCCTCTCTCGAGGGTACGCCCACCTGAGATTATGAATATTCGACCGAACTCTCGTTCTACAATCGAATGTTCTTAATACTCGCTTTATGTTACGAACCCCGCTATTGGGTTTTTATTTCCAATTCGGAAGAGTTACCTCGTCCTCTCTCGAGGGTAGAGCGCACTTCTCTTTACCCGTGAGTGATCAGTCCGTACACACGAGCCTCTCGGCTAACTAGGTACGAAAACGGAAATGAAAACCACACATCGATTATGTGGCTCCACTCAACGTGATTCTCGGGTAAACCTTAAGCGTTAATTATTTTAGAAAGAGATGTTTTAATTTTTATAGAAAAACTATTTTTGTGTCCCAATGCTCTTCGACGTCGTGCGCTAAAGGAAATTAGCCACTCATCGGAATGGAGACGGCATTATCGGTTGAAAAATACATGTTTGATAATTAAAGTGGATATAAGCGGATAAAAAGGAAATAAAAAGACTTATATAAAAACAGTAATAATATCCGTCCCAACCACCTTAAACAAGTGCTAAAAAGTTCTTAGCCTCTTATTTAAGAAGGGGGTGGTATAGAAATGAAAAGACTTATAAAGGTGCAGAAATAATATCCGTCCCAACCGACTTAAATAAGTGCTAAAGTAGATTAGCCTCTTATTTGAGAAGGGGGTGGTATATAGCAGTTATATAAAGACTGAAATAAAAACTAAGCTACAAAAAAGGAAAATACTATCTCATACACGCACACACTCTAAAAGAAACTGAAAAAGAAAGCGTTTAAAATGAAAGCAATAAAATAAGGCGAAAAAGAAAACGATAAAACTATTTTATGAAAGCTTGTAAATCTAAGCTATGAAAACAGTAAACCTAGATTATGAAAGCAATAAAACTAACTATAAAAGCAATAAAACTAAATTATGAAAGCAATAAAGCTAAACTCATACACGCACACACACTAACATTAATAAAAAGAAGATGATCCAAATGAGAAAAACATCATTTTATTTCTGAAATCAGCATTACAACTAGACTAGGAAGACGAAAAAAAAAACTACAAACGAACTTAAACTGAAATGCAGAAGAGAAGCTCACAATCACTCAAAAGAACTCACAATACAACAAAAACCACTCAAAATTTGGATGAAAATTACTTCAGCCGAGCCCCTCTATTTATAGGGAAAATTTGAGTTTTACACGCCCTAGGTCACGGGCGTGACTTGAATGTCACGGCCGTGACTTAGGGCGTGACATTTGCTCGGCTGTATTCGCCGCCTTCTGGAAGGTCTGGCCGTCAAACATGGCTGCACACGGGCGTGACTTGGTATGTCACGGGCGTGACTTGGTATGTCACGGGCGTGACTTTGGGTGGCTAATGTCGGCAGCATGGGTGCGGCTTCGAGACGTGACGCGCTGGAACACGGGCGTGACTCTGCTGGAACACGGGCGTGACTTGTAGAGTCACGGGCGTGACTTGATCAACTCTTCGAGATTTCACCTGAAAACGGTTGCCAGCTGGAAATTTGGCTTTTAAAATTACACGCCCTTGGTCACGGGCGTGACCTCGGGCGTGACTTGAGCGATTTGTCGGGATTTGATCTGAATTGAGCCGTCCCGTTGATATTTGATCTTTAAAATTACACGCCCTTGGTCACGGGCGTGTCTGAGGGCGTGACCTGTGAAAATTTTGCAAAAAATTGCAAAAACAAAAATAAAACTAAGTTAGAAACCAGAAATAATAAAGAAGCAATTTATTCATTAATTTACATAGAAAATTCACAATATTAATTAAAACTATACTAATACTTATACCAAAAATACATATATTTTATTACTTATCAGGGAGTAGCGGCCAAGTGCGACAGGTTCCAGAATGCAAGAGCAGGGTTTCGAGAGCTCAAGTCCAGGTGCCAATCCAAGTACCCCTGGGGTCCTATTTATAGGAAAACCAAGGGGTAGGGGGGGGGGGGGGTTATAGCCCAGCCCCTGCCCGGCGACTAGCAACATTGAGGCGATCTCCCCGGGCAAATGGGCGAGTATCACCTATGGTCGCCCACCTTTTGGCGAGTATCCGGGCTATTCGCACGAGTGCGCCCCTACTCGCCTAGACTCTCTTCTGCTCCTACGCTTGACGAACTCTTCCACTATGCCTGCTGGCCGACTTTATCTTGGTATCTCGAACTGTTGAGCTCTGTGTTGACTCTTTGACTTTGACTTCTGTCTTCGTGGCCTTGGGTGGGTCCACCTTCGGAGAATGAGGGTTGTACACTCGGCAGCGAGTCGAACGCTGCCGATGAACTATTTTCTTTGATCGGCTTCGGAAAAAAGCAAAAGGATACCAAGGGAAAGCCCCTCTTCAAGTGAGGCGTTTAAGAAAAAAGTGTGAAAGTGTGTACCGACCTCCCCGCGTGGAGTGGAAAGTTGACCCGTCATGCCTTCACGGTCACCGCTGCCCTTTATGGAAAGAAAAATGTTAGGGAGGCATATCATTTCGAGACCAACTTGCTCCCTGATGTTTGTGCACAAGTGACCGTTAGGAGAACGGTCTTGACCCATCATATGGGGAGGTCTCTTCGAGGAGCCCTAGGAGATATTGAGCATCTACAAGAAGAGTTAGATGTAAGTATTACTTTACCTATGACCTCTCATTCTCCTTTTTTGTGACCGCGCGACCTGATTGGTTTCTTCTTGCAGCAATCGAAGAAAGCGGCTTATGATGCAGACAATCAAGATTTTCAGGATACTATGATGCATCATATAAAGGAGACGGTGGAATTGGAGATCATGGACTCCGTGATCGAGGCGATCTCACCGAAGATTTTAAAGATGTGAAATTTGCCGACCTCTTTCCTAACGCTGCTAGATTGATAGATGAGCAGTCGGTCATGGAAACTGAGACCACTGAAGGAGAAGAAGATGTTAAAATTGATGGAGGCACAGATGAAGCGAGCGGGAGCCAGTATGTTGAAGGCAATGATACAAGCTCTGCTGCAGGCTCGAGTTCTGTGTCCAGAATTCCAAATAAAAGCTCGGAGTCTTCTGAAGAGACCGATTCTTCATCATCTGATGAGCGGTCTCCGAAGAAGATAAAGAGCAGTTAAATGGCCTAGACTATATTTGTAATTTCCCTTGTTCTTTTTAATTTCCGATCACTGCTATTGAGACTGGGTGAACCATGTAAATGTATAGAATGAAATGGAACAATTTTTTGCATACCTATTTTTCTTGTATGAATATTTTCCTTACTCTTTTGAGCTTGTGTCGATCTTACCAATTGTGATCTCATCATAGAAAAGCAACAGTCGATCTCTATATTATGCGATAATAATTTTTCGAGATGGAACTAGCATTCAATCTCAATGCCTTAGGTATTACTGAACTTGAAAATATTAGCTACATACAAGAAAACTTCATATAGTAATTCAGATTGAATGGAATAGTTTATAATGGCGATCTCTCCTTCATCAGACCGCTCGATCTTCAAGGATGCTTGATATTATGTGATCAAAATTATTAGAGATAGAACTGGCATTCGATCTCAATGCCTTAGGTATTACTGAGCTGGAAAATAATAGCTACATACAAGAAAACTTCACATAGTAATTCAGATTGAATGCAATAGTTTATAATGGTGATCTGTCCTTCATCAGACCTCTCGATCTTCAAAGATGCTTGATATTAGAGCAAGAGGTGAATGTCGGTCTTTAATAACTCAGACCGCTTCTTGATAGAAGTATAGGAGTGAGATTTCGTCAATGATCATTCAACCCAGATTGATTCCTTGATACTCAAAAAATCTCTTTGCTAAGGGTGCATAACCAGCGATCTCAACTCTGCCAGATCGCTACTTAATAGGAGAGGATTCATGAAAATCTTTATATTTTTCAGAGAAGGGGGCATCTAGTCTCAAACTCATTTTCAACTGGTATATTATATGAAAATCCAACTGACGGTCTTAAATATTCCAGACCGCTCCTCCATTGAATAGAAACACAAAGTTATAAACGACGATCTTAGATGTTACAGGCCGCCTAGAGTATCATAATACCAAGGAATTTAGGTGGCAGTTTCTGATGCCTCAGACCGCCCCTTTATAACCATCAGATGCTTAAGAGATTGGCGGTCTCAATTTTTTAGACTGCCCATTCTCAATAAAAAGGAGAAACTTGAGAATTGAGATGTGTACAACTCGAAATGATCAAAATGGCAGGTGTGATCATGCTGCAAGGCTACACCGACATTGCTTTCCTCAAGAGATCATTACGATTGTAACACCCTAAATAAAAGAAGAGATCTCGACAGTCAGAGGCATACAAACCAAAATGATCCAAAGGGCAGGTGCGGTCGTGCTGCGAGTCTACACCGTCATTGCTTTCCCCAAGAGATCATTAAGGTTGTAATATCCTAAGAAGAAAAAAAGAAGAGAGAGAGGTGAACAACTCTAAATGATCAAAAAAGGCAGGTACGGTCGTGCTGCAAGGCTATACCGACATTGCCTTCCTCGAGAGATCATTAGATTGTAACACCCTAGCCACTCAAGGGCTCATACGATGGTCATAGATGCTGGCGACCGCTACTTGGCTATCCTTATACCAATGAGTATTTGAGGGTTATAGAGCATGATGATCAGTAGGGCAGGTGCGGTCATACTGAGGAGTTTCACTGTCATTGCTTTCCTTTAGGGTCATTAAGACTGTAACGATGTCCTGAAATGTATGACAGAGCTGAACATTCACCCAGACCTCCCTTGATGTAGAGGTGTACGTGTCAGATGTCAGCATAGACCCGACAACCTAAAGTTCCTCCGCACGAGCTTAGCGAGCTACTACTACACAAGTGTGAAATCTCCTCGCTACCTGTGGTCATGGTAGATTTATATCTCACGCTTCAAGTCGAGGGGGTAGCAAGTAGGATCCTTCGATGTCCTGTTTGGTGGGATTTTGGCCTTTGATAATAATCCTATCTCAACACTTTCCTTCCGATACATGTAGTGCAAGAGGTTACAACCACATAATCACAATGCTTGTAGATAAAAAAAAGGAAAGAAAGAAATGAAAAATACAAGCTTCCAAGAATAGAAACGATTGAGATCATCCCCACTCCAAGTGTGGGATAGATCTTCCACTTCATAAGTTTGGAGATGATAGGATCCATTCCTGAGTACTTTTTTGATAATGAATGGCCCTATCCAACTTGGATTGAGTTTTTCAACCGAGCCAGACCTTGCTGCTGCATCCACTTTCTTGAGGACAAGATCACCATTAACAAACTCTTTTACTCTAATATTTTTGTCAAAGTACTTGGCCATTCTCCTATTTACCTCTTCTTGCCTAATGGTTGTTGTATCCCTCAGCTCTTCAATGAGATCAAGGCTGCATTTTAGCTTTTCTTCATTTTCTTCCATCCAACTATCTTGATGTTGTTTAGATAATAATACCCTTGAGCTCCTTACTTCAAACTCAACTGGAATGAGAGCTTCCGAGCCATGAGACAGTTTGAAGGGGGTTTCTCTAGTAGCTGTGGTTGGAGTCGTTCTCAGAGTCCATAATATTGAAGGTAACTGGTCCGCCCAGTAGCCTCTGAAGTTCTCTACTTTCTTCTTCAAAAGGTTTATTATTAGTTTACTTGCAGCTTCTGCCTGGCCATTTCTTCTAGGATGATGTACAGAGGCAAAACGTAGCTTAGTGCCGATTTGTTTACAAAAATTTATAAGGTTGAAGTTATTGAATTGAGGTTCGTTATCTGTGATAATCGCCATAGGAATTCCATGCCTGCATACGATCTCTCCCCAGATAAAATTCCTTACAACCTGAGTAGTGATTTTAGCCAACGCTTTTGCCTTTATCCACTTACTGAAGTAGTCGATCATTACCAGAATAAACCTGCGTTGTCCAGCAGCCAAAGGAAAAGGCTCGATTAAATCCATTCCACAAACCACAAGCGGCCATGGGGTTGCTATTGACTTGAGCTGCTGAGCCGGTTGATGTTGAAGAGGTGTAAATTTCTGGCATTGAACACACTTCTTCGCAAACTTCTCTGCATCCTTCCTCATTTGAGGGCAGAAGTAACCTTGCCTTATAATTCTCTCTTTTCTAATGTTCTATCTCTTGAATGACTGTCGCACTCTCCCGAGTGAACCTCTCGAAGAACAATTGGAATTTATTCCTTAGAGACACATCTTGCCAAGAGCGAGAGAAAAGTCTTCCTGTAAAGAACTCCTGTAAGAAGTTAATAATAAGTTGCTTTTAATTTAAACTTCTTCTTATCCTTTACCGTCTGGTGGAATTTTCCAGTTGAGAGGTAGAGAACAAAAGGATCCATCCAGGATGGACGTTGATCTATCAGCATAATGTCTCCTTCTTCGATGGTCGGATGAAATAATTTCGAAGTAGTTCCTCCTGAAAGGAGACCGAATTTGGCCAACTCATCAGCCTCTTCGTTTCTTCCCTTGGACTGTGTTGAATAGTGAAGCTCTTGAACTTTCCCATCTCAATCTTTACTTGAGCTTGGTATTGCTTCAAAATACGATCTCTGGTCTCGAAGGTTTCGTTCACTTGAGATGACATCACTAGAGAATCAGTTTTGACATGGACATCTTCAATCCCTAGATCTCTTGCAAATCTAAGACCAGCGAGCAAGGCTTCATATTCTGCCTGATTGTTCGTTGTTGGGAAGTAAAACTTGAGAGCTTGATCTAATCTTACCCCATTTGGGTAAATCAACACAACTGCAGCTCCCGATGAATTTCTTCCGGAGGCTCCATCGACGTAGATTGTCCAAGCTAAAGGTATTCCAACCTCCTTTTCTGAGCTAGCTTCCTTTGTGTCGATCATGAAATCTGCTAGCACCTGGGCTTTGATTGCCACTCTAGGAATGAGGATATATTGAACTCACTGAGCTCTATCGCCCACTTTGCCAATGTGCCAGAGTGTTCTGGCTTTTTCAACACACTCTTTAACGGGAGATCAGTGACAACCTAAATAGAATGGGATTAGAAATAAGGCCTTAGCCTTCGTGCTGAGATCATAAGCATCAAGGCCAACTTCTCAAGGATCGGGTACTGAGCTTCTGCATCCTTCATGATTTTGCTCACATAGTAAACTGAAAATTGTTTCTTCTACTCTTCCCTTTCCAGCACGGAGCTGATAGAATCAGAGCTAACTCCAAGATACAAGAAGAGGTCCTCTCCCTCTCTCGGGCTTTGGAGCAAAGGGGTAGACGTTAGCTACTTTTTGAGCTGGTCAAAAGCATCATCACATTCCTTTGTCCATTTGAACTTAGCTCCTACACGGAGAGTTTTGAAGAAAGGAGCACTTTTATCTCTCGAACGGGAGATAAAATGGCTCAAGCCTGCCATCCTCCCACCTAGCTGTTGAACTTCCTTGGGGGTCTTAGGAGGTGACATTTCTAAGATAGCCTTCACATTATCAGGATTCGGCTCCAACCCTTCTGGAGTGAGGAGATGGCCGAGAAACTTTCCTTTGCTAGCTCTAAAAATGCACTTCAATGGGTTTAACCTCATATTGAAGGTTCAAAGGGTTGCGAATGTTTCATTTAGGTCTTTAATGTGAGCTGAGAAAAGTTTGCTTTTTATTAGAAGGTCATCGACATAGAGCTCTAGAATTCTTCCCTTTTGAGTTTTGAAAATAGTGTCCATCATTTTTTGATAGGTAGCACTAGCATTCTTTAGCCCGAAAGGCATTACGAGGTAGCAGAAACAACTGTCATTCATAATGAATGAGGTTTGAGGGATATCAGACTTATGAATTCTTATTTGGTGATAACCAGATAATGCATCTTAAAAACTCATGCAAGAATACCCTACCACAGAATCAACTAATGAATCTATCTGAAGCAAGGGGTAGCAATCATTCAGGCAAGCTTTATTAAATTTTGTGATATCAACACATATTCTCCACTTTCCACCAGATTTTTTAACCATTACCACTTTTGGTACCCAACCCTGATATTGAATTCTTGAACAAACTTGGCCTTCAAAAGCTTTTGAACCTCCTCCCGATGGGTTGATCTAAGTTCATCGCCACCGCTCTTTTCTTTTGCTTGACAGGAGTGAAATTTGAATCAATGTTGAGGGGGTGGCATGCAATGTCCGGATCAACCCCTAGCATGTCATCCGCTGACCAAGCGAATACATCCAGGTTCTTCAGAAGGCAGGAGATGATCTAACTCTTTTCAGCTTTAGGCAATTCAGCATTGATTGAGAGCTTCCTGCTCTCATCTTCATTGTTGATGGGAATAACTTGAGTTGCTTGGGTAGGTTCCAAGCGAACTCCATCTCTTGTTTCTTCTACGACCACTTCCGCGGCTTCATCAGGATTGGAGGCTGAAGAGTTTTCAGCAACCTGAGGGGGAAAAGGTTCAGTCACATTGACCAACTTGACATAGCATTCCCGAGCTTTCTTCAGATCACTCCTGATTCGGCACTGCTTTCCATTCAAGGCAAACTTCATAGCGAGATGATATGTAGAAACCAACGCTTGATACTCATTTAGAATCGGCTTTCCAAAAGTCGCAGTGTATCTACTTGGAGCTTCAACGACTATGAATTTGACGAGCTTAGTTATGCCTCCCAGAGTCACCGAGAGGGTGACATTTCCTTCCACTTCCTTCCATTCTCTAGAAAAGCCATAGAGAGGTCCTTCAGTGGAATGGAGAGTCTTTCCAGTCTTAAGGACTTCAAATGCCATCTTGAAGAGAAGGTTAACACAACTCCTAGTATCGATCAAGATGTTTTCAACTGTATAATTTTCGATAACCGCCTTAATAATGAATGCGTCATTGAAAGGGTTGGTGGTTGGAGGAAGATCTTCCTACCCGAAGGTAACTGTCCCTCAGACCGGAGGGGAGGATGAGGTAGCGACAACCTTTGATCTGAAGACCCTTGCCGGACTAGCCTTCTTTGAGGATTCTAGGTCTGCTCCCCCGTGGATGCAAAATAGATAGCCTAAAGCTCCCTCATCATTTGCATCCACACATTCACTAGGATAACCAATGTTGCCAAGGAGGCCAACGTTGTCAACCTCTTCACATTCCCAGTGAACCTCTATCACTTCCTCGCTCTTGGAGGTGGAGGATTGGAGGGATCAACCTTCTACACTAGCCCCTGCAGCTTTCCCTCCTTCACGAGCTTCTCCACCAACATTTGGAGAGCCCTACAATTTTCTGTCAGGTGACCTCTCTCCCTGTGATGCTCGTAATAGAGAGAGATATTTCTGGATTTCAGATCAGATTGAATGGGGGCTGGCCTTTTGTAAAAAGGCTGCTTCTGGAGGACCTAGACTATCTCACTCATCGGGATGTTGAGTTCGGTAAATGACTCATGGGAATCATTATGGGATGGCTGAGGAAGCAGGAGAGGCAGCTAAACAAAATTAATTTGATGGACTAGTATTTGCTGGGGAGATGGGGTGACTAGAGCTGGCAGCAAAGGCACTTGAGGTTGAAACTGCTGGTGCCCCTGGTATGGATGATGATGAAAGAATTTCCTTCCTCTTTGAGCTGGAGGTTGGAACTCTTGACACAGTGGCTTTGATGACGGAGGGGCCAAAGGAAAACCTACAGAGCCTTTTTGGACGGCTTTGCCTGTTAGATTGGAAAAATAGATGGGGTTGTTGACATCCCCTTCTAAGAATCTATTTATGATGCCGATCAGCTATTGATAAGAGCTTGGCTCTCTGGTGGTGACCTCGAACTTGAGAGGTCCCTCCTGCAGGCCATTTATCAAGGCTACCATATATAACGAGGGATCTACATCCCTTATTCCCAAAATCTCTCTCTGGAAGAGGTCAATAAAGTTAGTTGTAGTCTCGCCTTCATTCTGCTTAATCTTGAAGAGGGCCACAGGACCACTCTTCCTCTTCTTTGAGGTGGCAAACATCATAAGAAGTTCCTGCCTCAGGACGGTGAAGCAGGAGATGGACTGGGGAGGTAGATTATAGAACCACTCCCTTGCCTTCCCATCTAAAGAGGTGGTTAGCAACTTGCACCCATCGCATCTGAGAGAGTCCTCAGAGCGACTATGGATTCATAAGCCTGAAGATGAGAGTTGGGATCGCTCTCTCCAGTGAACATGGGTAGTCTTGGCTCTCTTAAACCATGGGGAGTTGGCTCCCAATGGATTCTATCAGAAAAACGTGAGGGCTCCTCTGCCTAAAAAACACCAAAAGGAGCAAGAGGGCCAGCAACGGGAGCTGGAGGATAAACATAATCCTCTTGGAAATTTAGGGCTTGAGATGGAGACCCCTAGGCTGTTCCCCTAAAGAAAGCTTGATGGGAAACGAACTCTTCCCCTTGAGACCGCATGGGAGAAGCGGGCTGAGAGGTCGCACGGTCTAAAGGGTGACCGGCGGCCAACCGATCATGGGTTGCGACTTGATCGTCTTGAGGAATCATCCTCTGTGAGAGCTTGGACAGCATCTGATTCATGGACTCAAACTGTCAAGCGGTCTCCTGGCGAGCTTGAGCAGCCTCCCAACGGGCTTGTGTGAGATGAAGCCCATTCGAAGCTCAAGGGATTCTAAGGAGGTCACACTCCCTGAAGAAGGGAGACCGTCGACGAACTGACCGGGCTGACCATCGCGGTCTGACTTCTCGACTGTCTGCTGACTTCAATTGGACACTCCGATTTGAAGGTCGTGTGTTCATTCTATTGGTTCACAAATTGTACCTCAAAAACACACACTAGAAAGAGATGGTGGGAGACTACAGAGTGCAGGTTACATGAGACGGAGAATGCCAGAGAGGAGACTTCTGAGAGAAAAACTGCTTTAATTAATCTCAAAAGAGGTTACATGTGGGGTCTAGAATAAGTCAGAGTGAGAGGTAGAAATGTGATAGAATTCGAGACCGCTTACACAAGTTGTAAGTTGGAGCCTCAAAGCAAAAGTACTTTTTCTGGTATCCCTACCCCCTCTATTTATAGATGCAGAGGCTGCCCAAATGGGTAGATCCAAAATTTACGGCCTGTCCAGGATATAGGAGAACCGAGGCATAGAATAGGGGTGCAAATAACAAAAAAAGAAGAAAAAGGCCCAAACCGTGCGGTCTGGCGATCTCCCTGAAGTCTGACCGCACGTGCCTTAGGAAGAATGCCAAAAAGGAGGCAGGCAGTCTGGGTGGTCTCCTATAATTGAGACCACTGGAACTGGCCGCTCTGACTAGAAAAGAGAGGTCGCAGACTTCCAGGAAAACATTAGCCAAGCGATCTGCCGCCGAGTTCTCCTCCTTTGGCATGTACTCGATGAAGAAGGACTGAAAGCCTCCAATCAGCCCTTTAACTTTGATCAGGTATTTCCTTAGGATAGCAACACGCACTTCAAACTCTCCTCAGATCGGCGAAGCGACCACCATTAAATCTGTGAAAGCATGGATGTATCGGATTCCTAACTCCTTGGCGAGACGCAAGCCTGCCACTATGGCCTCATACTCCATTTTATTGTTCGTGATGGGAAAGATAATCTCTACCACTTGCTCGATCCTAGTTCCCTGTGGGCTGACAAGCACGATTCCTACTCCCATAGAGCTTTTGCGTGAGGCTCCGTCCACACATATCTTCTAGGAAATCAGATTTGAGGGGCCTTCACTCTGCCTGCCTCTCCCGAGAGGTTAGCTAGGAAGTCTGAAAGTGCACAGTGTGCCTCTGAGAATTCTCTAGAGGGGGGGGGGGGGGTGAATAGAGATTAAAATATTTTGTACCCTAATAGTGGACACACTATAAAAATACTAAGGTATTATGCACACAGCAAAACCAAAGGCAGAATAAATGAAATAAAATTTGCTGAAAATGAACACAGAAAAAGTAAATGGGACAGTACAGAAAATCACAACAAAGGCACAAGGATTTTTATAGAGGTTCCCCAAAATATGGGTAGTCCTCTCTTCTACCTCCCTGGTAGGATTGCACAACCTGTGCCTGAGTCTTTTGATAAGGAGACTCATAGAACCACAGATCTTTTGATAAGGTGATCTTGAACAACTAAGTCTTTTGGTAAGGAGACTCTTAGAACCAAAGATCTTTTGATAAGGAGATCTTGAACCATTGAATCCTTTGGAAGAGGGATTCTTAAAGCTCTTTTACAGTTGATGGAAATAGTAAGAAGAAAGTAAGAGGGAGAAGGTAAGAATTCTATTCTCAGAATTCTTCAGAAGCTCTGATGCTGCTTCTGTCTTTCTTTCACTAGATCGGAAATGATGAACCCTTGCTTATGATAGTGATGATTTGCAAGGGTTGTTTTGCTTGATCCTTTTGTCTCAGTACTTGTTGTAGTTCTGCTGCTTTATAATGATGAAGAAGAAGAAGCTGTATATCATCCTGTGCAGAGAGAGTACTTCTGTATATCTGTCTTTTAGGGTTTGAGAGGGAAGAAGATTAAGACCCTATACCACATGCAAAATAATGTGATAACTATATGTTGTTATTTTCTTCTCCACTTTTTGCATACTTATTGTGTATGATTGAGTTTTCAAAAACCTTTCTTCTTTTGGCTTGTCCTGAAAAAGAATTCATCTTACCCACCTAATTTCCTTTCTCCTTTTGTTCTCGACCTGTCCATTCATTTTGAATACCTTCCAAAAGTAATTTTCTGTGTCATGGAAAGCTTCATTCTATTCTTGGCAACAAACGAGCCGTTAGAGAACTGTCTCTAGCCTGGTGGTCCTTTTGAAAAGGTCCCAAAAGGACGACTGAAAAAGCTTCTCTTTTCTGACTGTATTCGACGCTGTGTCGACTTCATTAATCTTCATGTCGACGCACCTCTGAGTTCTTATCGACGTAGCTTCAAATTTCTTCTTAGCTTTGTCTGAACTCAGATGTCGACGTTACATCGATTCTTTATCGACGTGTCCGTCGAGTTGAAGCCTTGGACTTGAACTTTTTTTTTCTGCATCGAATTGCAGTCGATGTTGCGTCGACTTCTAAGATGGCTTTGACAAGCTCTTCCATCTACGTCGAGTCCTTTTCGACATTGCGCCGACTTAGCTTTATACTTTGACAGACTGAATAAGTTGCTCTGACTTCTAGTCAGAGTTACGTCGATATCCAGTCTTGTTTGGTGATTGCTTTGACTTGGACCTGACACTCTAAGTTGAGTGTGACATCCTAAGACATCTAATGACCAATTTACCCTTTCTATACAATGTGGGAAATAACCTAAGAAGTAAAATCACTTATAGTTAATTTGTTAAGTTAAATCAAAAGGAGTTTTTCCCAATAATCTTCCCCTATTTATCTTAACAAATTTTACATATGGTTTAAAATGATTTTACATATACTTTGACATAAATAGAAATTCAGACAAGACATACATAGAAAATATGATATGATAGAACAAAATCACATGCCATTTCATACATTGTCAAGGAATTATATTGTTCACCACAACTGTTTGCTTTTAGAAAGTATAGTATTGACAGAATACCCGAGCTTCGATGCTCCTTCTCAGGAGTTTTCATTTTTCTTGAGAATACTTTTGTAATTACCTTTCTTGGGGCAAATGTTAGTGGTTCATTCTCTTCTTCAGAATTTCTCTATGCTTCTTTATTAATTTCATCATCTTTGGGAAGCTCCCCCTGAGATTGTGCATTCTCCTCAACATCCTGAGCAGCTTCCTTAGAAGTTATTGCAACCTCATCCATTGCATGTTCAACTTCTAGGAGCTCCCCCTGAGTTGATGGGAGCTCCCCCTGGATGTTTGCATCTGGCCTTACTGTTTGAAATACAGTGAGTTTATCTGCATCATGAACTTCAGTGTGATGTTTTTCATGGTCACCCACATCCCCTTGGACAAGCAACTCCTCCTCATACAAATTCTCCCCCTTCTTAACCTTGCTGAGAAGAGAGGTTATGAAATATTTAGTGACCATGGAGGAGAACACAAATTCTTTAAGAGACAGGAGAGACCCTCTTGAATCAAGTATTTCACTTTCGATCTGAGAGTACTTTTTATTAAACCTTCTGGCTTAAGTGGTCATTTGGTCAACAAAGGTGCTGAAGCTAACACTACTGCCCTTGCAATTGCTTGCTCAATATCAATGGGGGTGTAGAATGGGAGGTAGGGGCAGGCGGAGCTGTGGATAGGATTGCTGGATGAGGATCTGATTCCATTGATAGACTTGTGTCAACTAGAGGTGGGGAATGAATGTTGGGAGGTTGTGGTAGAGGAGATCTGACATCAAGGGAATGAATGTCTTGAGGATTTTCTGTTGCAGTGGTGACAGATTGTTATTGCTGTTGTGGTAGGAGAGGAGACTTTGGTGTAGATTCAGGAGCTGGGATGAGAGCTTGTTGTGTTTCTGTAGGAACCTGTCCTGAGGTGTTATCCCTTGGAGGATCTGATACTTGTCTCTCTGAATCTTGAGGAGGTAAAGAAGGAGGAGGTGAACGTTCAGCTTGACTAGGCTTTAGGATCTCCCTGGTCCACTTGGAAAAGATCCCAATGTTGATCCTTTTCCCAGGAGGAATGGGCACTCCTTTTGATTTGCACAATGCAGGGTAGTTGTGGAGAAGTACTTGACTCATAACTCTCATATATGCATTTTCCTTATGAGAGTATTTGTGTCCAATCATTTTTAGGAGGTATCTTGTAACACCCCCATCCGTTAAGAAGCATATGACAGAAGGTCCGGCCGGGGCCCCACGCCATATACTACCAAACAAACGGGAACGTCACTTAATTGAAATACCAAATGACACTAAACAACGAACCTAACTCAGAGCATTCTATGCGGACGCAAAAGAGAGAGAGAGACCGGATAAACCCCAAAACCCGTACCCGGGTATGTCCACTTCTAATAATAGGAATAAAAGGTTTTACACAACAAAAGAGGCACGACGGCCTTACAGTTTACCAACATCGGCGCGCAGGCCGGCCATACATGAAAAGAAAACGACATCAAAAGGCCTTCAAGGGCCGCAACATCACAAGGGCTTCAGCCCGCTAAGAGCCCGCTATGTTCCCGCTCGGTCCAGGACCTCTACAACAAGCCCACCAAAAACGGTGGCAAAACAGGGCAACGGTCAGCTAAAGCTGACCAAATTATAACGACCCCACCCCTTCGAGGGGTTGCAGTTCTAACCATCCCTGCAAAACAGTCTCAGCAGCATATATATATAAGAGTGCGACTAGCAAAGTCCACAGCGGTTCATACATATGCAACATCACAAACGTGGGAATGGCCCCCACGTCCCGTGCTCTCAGGCACTCTTTGGTGTACTCCGCCTTCCACCACCATCCACTCTTGATGGCTTTGCCCTTCGAGGCTAAAGCCGGTGGCCCAAATACCAGCCTTACTAGTCAGAAGAATCTGTAGTACGAAGACTCTTTCCGTAGTACGAAGACTCTTTCCCATTGCCTCCCGACGTGCTGTACGAGCCTTACTAGTCAGGTGCTGCAATGGGGCGGTTTCAGGTTCGCCAAATGCCCGTTGTTCACAGCTCTCGTTGTACAACACGAAGAGCGGGTATGGCGTCCCCTCAGCCCAGGTATTCTAAATTAGCCGGCCCTACGGGCCGCTAAGTCATCCACCAGGACACCCTCACAGGTCGGGCACACATTCCTCAGGTCCTCTCAACAGGTGGGCACAACAAAATCACCAGAACCAAGTCTGGGAGCTGTCGCCTGGCGATATTCAATATCGCCAGCGACATTAAACAGAACTCCTTTTCCGCTTCTAACATCGGGTGCTTCCCGGGGCACACCCCCAGGCGTTGCTGCGCATGCAGTAGCACTCTCTAGTCCTATGAAATAGGATATCAACACGGAGTTTTCCCCCGGCACGCACAATATCAAAAAGCGTCACCAATCTGGACGAACCGTCTCGGATGGGCTTCACACAGCGCGCCTACGTCCATTTCACGCATGGACTCTACATGAATGCAAGATTTGACGGGGATAACACAAATCGACCCGTCGGAGGCCATGACCTCACCCTTCTGGGTAGGGGCCTCAACGATGCACGGAACAGACTAGAACATGTCCAAATGAGGGTAAAGAGAATCGTTACCCTTGCGAGCCGCTTCGGAGCCATAGGTTGAACGCCATGGATTTGGTTTCCGCACACCGGTCCGAGCTCTGAAATGACCACGTGAGTTATTCCTCGCACTTCGTCGGCCAAGCACGAGCTCCACGGCTGAGCACACAGCAACACCCAACCCAAATGGTTCGGCCTTCTCCTAGCCGGCGGCGGCCGGGACAAAGAGAGGAGGAGGGGGGCTCGACTCCTCCTTGTCGACGGGAGAAAAGGAGAGGAAGGGGGAGATCGGGTCCTCCTTGCCCTAGGCGGCGACGGGAAAGGGAGAAGAGCTCGGGCTTCCCTGCTCCAAGCGACGACGAGAAGAGGGATCGAGAGGGAGGTCAGGGGTTTTGCTTCCCTGCTCCAGGCCGACAACGAGAGAGGGATCGAGAGAGAGGAGGGGAGATCGGGAGGTGGGTTTTGCGGCTGCTCCAAAAGAACGAGAAAGAGGGAGGGAGATCGGGAATGAGAGGGAGAGGGGAGGTATTAGGGGTTTTATTAAAACCCTAGCCCATCCTTGCTATCCGCACCCCAACCCCCTATTCGCACCCCAAACTCCACTATTCACAGACCACTCCTCTATTTGCACCCCAAACCCTCTAAACGCACACTGAAAAACCCAATTAAATCAATTCGGGGCGTTACATATCTCCCCCAGTTTAAATTCTTCTTAAGAACAAGAACTCACATTATTTGAAGTTGTTACTTGAGAAAAGCATCATGTGCTGAAATCTTACACAACAGCACTTTCCTTACTATGTAAGCAAGGAACCTGTATTCTTCTCCAATATCAATCTTCTTCAGATTGATGGTATTATCTTTCTTGAATTTCATGATCTCCGGAGCCTTCTTGATCTCATCCCCTGTCAATTCATCTGAGTCACTCCCAGTTGGAAGATCATATGTCTGATTTAGTAATTCCTCTATTATCTATACATCTGTCTCAGAAAATTTCCCATTGAGGGATCTATTCTCTCGTATTTGATCATTATCTTTGAACTCGATCAGTTCAATATCTAGGATCTTGCATCTCGTGGAGATCAGTTTTGTTAATCTGGCATCTTGAAACAAGCCGAGAATGGCTTTGAAGCTTTCGGCAGTTGCATTGAAAGAGTCGACATCCACATCAAAACCTGAATTCACCTTAGGTGGATCCATCAATTTTGAGGTACCTGCAAACACACGAGAAGATGAAGGAGAGAGAGAGAAGAATGCAAGAGAGCTAGAAAGAAAGAGGATGTGAGATCAAGAGAGAGAGAGAGAGAATTCGAAAGCGTAATGAATTCGACGCATATGTTGCTTAAAAGAAGATGATTTGTCGCAATTTAGGGTTGAATTCGAAGCACCATCGACAAAGATTAATGGTTAGTGCGCCAAATTTTGTCGAAGAAGCTTCTAGAAGTGAGGCTGCGCGTGCTTTATCATGTCGATGTTGCATCGATTAGAACTCAACACATCTTGGACTTTGATGAGTAAGTATTAATTCGACAGATGCGTCAATATAAAATCGACGCTGCGTCGAATGCTATTCGAAGTATCTTCTTCAGATGGCTCTCGACGCTGGCGTCAAAATAGAATTAGATGATACGTCGAATTCTATTCGATGCAACTCAAAATATCTGTTGCATATTTTTTTTGAAGCAAGCGTCAAGTAGAATTAGACGGTACGTCGAATTTTATTCGACGCAACTCTGAATAAATAGTTCTATTTTCTTAGAAAGTTCTTGCTATTTTTCACAGCAATAATTTTTATTGAAAATAGTATTTATACTAATATTTTCATGAATTATAAACTCAACAAAGAATTTTAGAGTAGAGATTACTCCCTCTGCATATAAGCAGTTTTTAATTGATCATTTACTTCTTTCTTTTCCTTTCACTTTCTCTAGGAAAGGAACTCTACATCTTCCTACACAAGTAACTCAAACATCAGAAGGTACCCAGGTTACCTTGGGCCCTTTTCTCTTACCATTATAGGGTTCTATGAAAGGGTAGAAGGGTCTTTCATGATATCCCTTTGGATGACAGAGAGTGAGTTTATCAAACCTTGATCTAATATTTTGATACTTCAGATGTGTATAAAATATATCTAAATATAATAGATCAGCATAATGTTTAATTATTTTACTTTTGGTTTTAACCTTTTGATTATTGTGGTTAGTTTCTCTGCATTATTCTTGCTTAGAGATTTCTTTTCATTGTTTAGAATTATTCTGTTAAGCATAGTTAATTTATTTAGATCATTACTATTCTGATCCTTAAATATTGCGCTCTTCTCACTAGATTGATATTCACTTGGTCTAATAAATCTAACTAGATTTTTCCAGGTTGGTCTACTAATGACATCAGTGTTAGTGCAAGGGTCTGCTCCTAGACCTAGATGTTTAAATCTCATGGAGAGATTTTGTGTGATATCTTTGAGCTTTTGACTCCTCCCATTGAGAGAGTCCTCAATGGCCTTTGCCTTTGTTAGCTCTTCTTTTAATTTTTTATTTTCATTCCTTATTTCAATCAATTCTGATTCCTTATTATTAATCTCATCTATGAAATCCTGATTTTTCAAATATAAGTCATCTTTCTTAAATTCTTCTAACTCTGATCTAACTACAGCTGTTTCTTTTTGAATATTGAGGAAATCATTGCAAAATTCTGTAAAGCATTTTTTAAAGTCATCAGAATTGAAATCAAAATCATCAAACAAAGATACTGTTCTTCCTCATTATTTGAGGAAATCCACAATGCCATCATGCAGGCTGCTTCTGCATCACTTTATTCATCACTCTCTGATGAAGAGGAACTTGACTCTGCTTCAGAGTCACTCCAGGTTTCAGCAATGAAACCTTTGGCTTTCTTCTTGTCTTTCCCTCTGAAAGACTTCTTCTTCTTTTCATCCTTGTTGCTTTTTCTATCCCTTTATTCCTGTGGGCACTCAGGGGTTATGTGCCCTGACTTATTGCAGGAGAAGCAAATCACCTCCTTCTTTGGAGTCTTATCATACCTGGGCTTTGATCTCCTTTCTCTTCTCCTTGAGTCTTCTGTTTTGATCCATTTTCTGAATCTCCTTGCTAGGAGGCTGAACATTTCATCTTCAGGAGTGGAGGGCTCTCCTTCAGCAGCCTTCAAAGTAAGGTTCTTTTGTATGGGAGTTGAGGTTGTTTCCCTGGCCTCTGATTCAGCTCTGCTCTTCAGAAGCATCTCATATGACTTAAGATTTCCTAGCAAAACATCAGTTGAGATTTCTCTGTGGCATTTGGACTCTCTGATGGCCCAGATCCTTGAATCCCATGAGCCAGGGAAGCACAATAGGATCTTATCATTGATCTCTATCAAGGAAATTTTCTTGTCCAGACTCCTTAGCTCATTAATAATGATGATGAATCTGTCATACATTTCAGCAACATTTTCATCAACTTTTTTTGTTTGAAAGTTCTTATATTGGGATATGAGAAGAGACTTCCTGTCCTTTCTTTCATCAGAGCTTCCTTCTACCATTCTGGTGAGAAATTCCCAAATCTCTTTTGCTGATTGACAATCAGCTACTTTTTGAAAAATGTCATCTGACATTGTGCAGACCAGAATATTCATAGCTTTGGCATCACATGCCTTCTGCTTCTTTTCAGTCTCTGTCCACTTAGCCATGGGCACAGGTTCCTGTGTTGAAGATCCACTGACATCTTTCTTGTATGGGGCTGGAGGACCTGAAATGCTAACATCAAAGATGTCGTCATCAATAGAGTTCATATAAAGTTTTATTCTAGCCTTCCACAGTATAAACTTATTTAGGTTACACATTGGTGGTCTAGTTGATGCATAATCCTTAGAACTCATTTTCTTTAAAAATAGTTTTAATTAATTTTAAAATAAATAAATGAGAGTAGGAGATCTTTTGATCAAGGTGTTAACCTTTTAGTGATCAACCTAGCTCTGATACCAATTGAAAGTGCACAGTGTGCCTCTGAGAATTCTCTAGAGGGGGTGAATAAAGATTAAAATATTTTCTATCCTAATAGTGCACACACTATAAAAAATACTAAGGTATTATGCACATAGCAAAACCAAAGGCATAATAAATGAAATAAAGTTTGCTGAAAATGAACACAGAAAAAGTAAATGGGACAACATAGAAAATCACAGCAAAGACACAAGGATTTTTATAGAGGTTCCCCAAAATGTGGGTAGTCCTCTCTTCTACCTCCCTGGTAGGATTGCACAACCTGTGCCTGAGTCTTTTGACAAGGAGACTCTTAGAACCACAGATCTTTTGATTAGGAGATCTTGAACCACTGGTCTTTTGGTAAGGAAACTTTTAAAACCAAAGATCTTTTGATAAGGAGATCTTGAACCACTGAATCCTTTGGAAGAGAGATTCTTAAAACTCTTTGACAGTTGATGGAAATAGTAAGAAGAAAGAGGGAGAAGGTAAGAATTCTGTTCTCAGAATTCTTTAGATGCTCTGATGCTGCTTCTGTCTTTCTTTCACTGGATCTGAAATGATGAATCCTTGCTTATGATAGTGACGATTTGCAAGGGTTGTTTTACTTGATCCTTTTCTCTCATCACTTGTTGTAGTTCTGTTGTTGTATAATGATGAAGAAGAAGTAACAGTATATCTTCCTGTGCAGAGAGAGTACTTCTGTATATCTATCTTTTAGGGTTTGAGAGGGAAGAAGATGAAGACCCTATACCACAGGCAGAATAATGTGATAACTGTATGTTGTTATTTGCTTCTCCTCTTTTTGCATACTTATGTGTATGATTGAGTTTTCAAAAACCTTTCTTCTTTTGGATTGTCCTAAAAAGTAATTCCTCTTACCCACCTAATTTCCTTTCTCCTTTTGTTCTCGACCCATCCATTCATTTGGAATACCTTCCAAAAGTAATTTGTTGTATCCTAGAAAGCTTCATTCTATTCTTAGCAACAAACGAACCATTGGAGAACTGTCTCTAGCCAGGTGGTCCTTCTGAATAGTTCCCAAAATGACAGCTGAAAAAGCTTCCCTTTTCTGACTGTATTCAACGCTGCATCGACTTCATCAATCTTCATGTCGATGCACCTCTGAGTTCTTATCGACACAGCTTCAAATTTCTTCTTAGATTTTGCTGAACTCAGATGTCGACATTACGTCAATTCCTTATCGACGTGTCCGTCGAGTTGAAGCCTTGGACTAGATCTTTTATTTTCTGCATCGAATTGTAGTCAAAGTTGCGTCGACTTCTGAGATGGGTTCGACAAGCTCTTCCTTCTGTGTCGAGTCCCTTTCGACGTTGCGTCGACTTGACTTTATACTTAGATGGACTGAATAAGTTGCTCCAACTTCTAGTCGGAGTTACGTCGATATCCAGTCGAAGTTACGTTGACTTTTATTTGACGCAAGTCTTATCTTAACTTGTTTTGTGATTGCTTTGACTTGGCCCTGACACTCTAAGTTGAGTGTGACATCCTAAGACATCTAATGACCAATTTACCCTTTCTATACAATGTGGGTAATAAACCTAAGAAGTAAAATCACTTATAGTTAATTTGTTATGTTAAATCAAAAGGAGTTTTTCCCAACAAAGTCCGACACTGCCTGCGCTTTTATCGCCACCCGGGACGAGAAGGAAATGTCGAACTCTCTGAGTTCTACCGACCATTTTGACAACCTTCCTGAATGCTCCACTTCTTCTAGGATACTTCTAAGGGGCTGATAGGTTACGAGTCGGATGGAGTGGACTTGCAAATAAGGTCAGAGCTTCCGCGCCGAAACCACCAAGGAGAAAGCTATCTTCTCGAGGATAGGATATCGTATCTCTGCCTTCTTTAGCACCCGGCTCACATAATTGATTGGTAGCTGCTTCATCCCTTCCTCTTTAATAAGAAAATAAATTACCGCCTCCGCCCCCACTGCTAAGTAGAGGAATAGGTCTTTGCCTTCTCTCGGGCCTTGGAGGAGAGGTGTCTGGGTTAGCTGCTGCTTCAGCTTTTCAAAGGAATTCTCTCACTCTTCAGTCCATTCAAATTACTAGTTGTTTCAGAGCGTTTTGAAGAATGGAGAGCACTTCTCCCGCACCTTTGACAGGAAGCGACTGAGGCCGGCCAGCCTTCCAGTCAGCCTCTGAACTTCCTTGATGTTTTTCGGCAATGCCATTTCCACGATAGCTTTGACCTTGTCAGGGTTAGGATCCGCTCCTTTGGGGGTGAGGAGATGTCCCAAGAACTTCCCTCTTCTTGACCCAAAAATGCACTTGGCAGTATTGACCCTCATCTTGAATCTTCGAAGAGTTACAAAGGTCTCCTCCAGATCGGTGACATGCTCCTGGACACTCTTGCTTTTGACCAAAAGATCATCCATGTACACCTCCAGGTTCCTCCCCTTTTGCTTTTTGAAAACTGATCCATTATTCACTGGGAAGTAGCCCCCGCGTTCTTTAAACAAAAAGATATCATCTTGTAGCTATAGCCACCATCTCTAGTGATGAAGGAAACATCGCGACAATCAGGGGGATGCATCCGGATCTGCTGGTATCCTGAAAAGGCATCAAGAAAGCTCATCACAGAATAACAGACGGATGAATCAACCAGCACGTCAGTTCAAGGCATGGGATAACAATCCTTCCGGCAAGCTTTATTTAATAACAAAAAATTGTCACACATCCTCCAGCCCCCAGTGGCCTTCTTTACCATTACAACATTTGAGACCCCGCCTGGATACTGAATCTTGGATACAAAACCTACCTCAAGCAATTTCCTTACTTCCTCTCAGATGGGTTCAACAAACGTGATGACACTCGCCCTCTTCTTTTGCAGGATGGGCTAGATCTTAGGTTCTAGATTGAGATGGTGGCACGCGACCTCTGCATCGATCCCTGACATTTCCACAACGCTCCATGCGAAGACGTCTACATTCTCTTGCAGACATGCCACCATCTTTATCTTCTCCTCTGCCTTCAGTGCTCCACCAATCTTTAGCAGCCTGGGCTCTCCTCCCTCTGATGATACTTCCACTTCTTCCACCTCCTCCACAGCCGCCTTCCTAGCCATCCCTTTCAGGACTCGGTCCGCCTCCTCCATCTAGCTGAAAGTGCTCACCACGTTCAGATAGCACTCCCGGGCAGCTTTAGAATCGCTCTGGATTCTTTTCTAGGCATCTCCTGACAATACTTCAAGCTCTGATGGTAGGAGGATGGAACAGACTCAAAGGTGTTGATGAATGTCCTGCCAAAGATTGCGCTGTAATAGCTCAGCACGTCAATGATGACAAATTGACACTTGGTTGAATAGTCGTCGAGGGTCACCAACAACTCCACTCCTCCTTCTACCCCCTTTCATTCACCCAAGAAACTGAAGAGAGGACCATCTGAGGCTATCACCCTGCTTGCTTCCACCTCCAGCCCATCAAACATCTTCTTGAAAATGACGTTTACCAAACTCCCGTTGTCTACCAGAATTTGGTTGAAGGGGAAGTCTTCGACGGCAGCCTGAATCACGATGGTATCATGAAAGGGGTTCTCATTCCCCAACATGTCCTCTTCTAAGAAGGTGGTCTCATCCAATGGGGGCAGCACATAGGAGGTCGAAGTGAAACTCCTACGGTAGATTTGGTGGAGGCTTGCCTTACAGGAAGCTCTGAGCCCCACTCCTCTGTGGATTACTCCTACTCCGTATCCTCCTCCCTGGGCCACTCCTTGACCTCCCTAGTCAACCCGGTCCTCATTCCTCCTCCAGACAGGTTCCTGACCCACCACCGGCTCTATCGGGATCTCTTGCCTCTGCTGCTCTCCTCTTGCTCCTGCATCGAGCCTTCTCCTGACCTCCCAAAAATTGGGGCAAGCCATCATTCTATGCCCCTCCACCTGGTGCAGCTAATAGTATAGAGGTATCTCTTCCACCTAATGGCTCCTTAGGTTGTTCCTCCAGTTATGTATGTTGCCCTGACGGGCAATAGCCATCACTTCCCTGCATGCTCCCTCCTGGCGCCTTTCCTGTAGATCATGATTCCTCTCCTCCGGGGAGAACCTCCATTCCTGACCCAATTGTTGGGGCCTTCCCATCGGTCTCCATGGTGGTCGCTGCTCTGGTACCTGATACCTCCTTTCCTCTTCTCGTCGCTTCGGGGCCATAAAAGGCCTCCTCACTTCCTGCCTCCTCAGCCCCTCCAAACTTCTTAGCTCTTCTCTCCTCCTCGGCACCTCCCTCTGGCTTGCAGTCTGATCTCCTGCTCCATGGGCTCCACCTTCTTTCCTTGCACCGGTACCTTCTCCTCTTCTTCATCTTCTTCCTTGGTCAGCTTGGTGAGAATTGCCAGGAACCCTTGGTTCATCGACTCCCCCTGAACAAACTTATTGTCTCTCTCAATAAGTTCTTCATTGTATAGGGGAGGATGCCTACTGATTTCGAGCTTGAAGAGGCTCTCCTTCATACCGAAAGTGAGGGCCAGATGAAGGGTAAATCCATCCACCTCTTGGATGCCTAGGACTTCCTCCTGGAAGCGGTCGATGTACTGACCCAATGTCTCGTGCACTCCATGCACTAGATAGAAGAGGGTAGTTGCCTCATTCTTCCTCTTCTTGGAAGTGGCAAACCTCATCATCAACCTTCTCCGCATGTCTTCAAAATAGTAGATGGAAATGGCTGGCAGCTGGTGGAACCAGTCTATAGCCTTTCCATGGAAGGTGATTGCAAAGAACTGACATTTGAAGGCGACTTCCATGTTCCGGATGGAAACCACATCCTCAAACCATTGAAGATGATGAATCAGATCATCCCTCCTAGAGTAGTAGTTGTGGGTAGGCTCTCTGAACCCTTCTGGGACTTGGGCAGCCACTACCTCACTATAGAAAAGGCTCTTTCCACCCTGGCGATGATCTTCTATGTGGCTAGTAACAACACTATACTCGCCACCCGCGCGAGTATCTGGAAACCTCATCGGATTATCCACTTCTCAAAATCTGACCCCTAGAAGCTCGTCGGGTAATACTGTGATTGCCCCGGTCGCACTGACTCCTCTGCCATCGCTTTATTCCCTACTCTCTTGGATGGCGCCTTCTTCTGATAGGGTCTCGCGGAGAGGCAAGGTTGCGGTGACCTCGGCGTGAGGAACCAGCGCCGTTCGCAAGGTATCTTTAATTCACCGTGCAAACTCTTTGAAGTTGGACCTCCTCACAAACTCGCTTCCGCTCGCCAGGTTTCCACTTTCCCTCTCCTGCACATCTCCTTCCACCATCTCGCCTACAACACAGAACTTTCTTCCTCCGACTGCGATCCACACTCACATCACCAAAGTTTTGATGCCAGGAAAATTCTAGCTCCAAATGTTCGGGCCTAAGTGCAGCCTGAGGTTACTGATTCTGCGATCCGGCGATTTAGATCTGAAGTCTAGCGCTAAGAAGGAAGAGAAAGACCACAAAAAGACCCCAGGGAGCTTCAGCATGGAGGTTCCGCCACGTACCCAGAAGTTTAAGTAAAAATTTCCCCTCCACGACCACAGATGGTTGAACTTGGTACTAGGAAGGCAATGGCTTGATGAGAATCTCGCTGGATGGGGTTTGATCTCTGATTTTTCAAGTACCTTTTCTGGTACCCTTGAGGGTCTATTTATAGACAAATTCTAAAGGGGGGATGCATATGATTATTCCCGGCCCTTGAGAGATTGGATAGTTGAACCTGGTGAATGGGAGACTATTGAAGGATCTCTCCCACACCTAACGAGATGCTATTGATAGTCACCACTTAGGAAGGATCTCGCCCATTCCTGGTGAGATGTTGTTGATAGTCGCCACTTAGGAAGGATCTCTCCCACTGCTGGCGAGATGTTGTTGATAGTCGCCACTTAGGAAGGATCTTGCCCACACCTGGTGAGATGTTGTTGTTAGTTGCCACATAGGGGCGAGTAATCCTGATACTCGCATCTTGCATTGAATGCCCCTGTGAATTGTTGGTGGTCTTTGACTTGACCTTTGACTTTTGCCAGTCTGGCCTGAACATTTCCTACCCTCGAAGAATATGGGTTGTACAGTTATTGCAACTACTTCTCTTGCAGTAGTACTCCTAGACCCTTGTAGACCATGAGATAAGACTAGTTGTTCAAGTAAATCTAATAAAATATCTTTTGGCATTCAAAATTTATCATTAAATTGGATCGGATGACCATCCAATAGTTCTCCAACCCATTATCTCTTGTGTTAGAATATGTTATGCAAGATGTCCTATCTTGATAATGGGAACTGTGATTGAGAATCATACAAACACTTGTGTTTACCATCATTAGATAATAAGCTGCCCCCCCGATGTCTTTCATTTAAATTATTCAAATCTGTGTCAATGAGGTCGACATCATTTTTAGAAGACATCTGTACAGTTACAATATCATCAAACTAATCAATGAGATTAAACATGCATTTTAGTGGACTAGAAAATTAATACTAATTAATGAGATTAATCATGCCATAAAATAAACATAAATACATTACAAAATGCATCAGAGTGTAGATGCACTAGAGAAAGTTGCAACCACATACACCATTCAATTCAACACTTAAGTACACCCATACTAACACAATCATACCACAACCATACAACATCTGACACATTACAAAACTACAATCGTACAAAACCTCATAGAAACATTGTTTTAAGGACCACCTGAATGCATGCTTGTGTATTGACGGTTTTTCGAGCCATCACACCTTTTTTGGAGCTTGGTAGGCTCAAAACTAACTCCCTATTCTTGTTGACCATTAGAAAATGGTTGCAAAGTTGTACAACAATGGATCAGAACAAATATTTTTGTGTTTCTCCAACTCTTCAATTGTTTCATGAATAAGATATGAAGGAACAAACTTTTGGGGGGTTATGATATACTTTCTCCAACTCTAATAGTTGACTCAACCAACTTATCATTATTATTTCTCCCTGGATGATTTTTTTGAATCCCCCTTCCACCTCTTTCAAACCTCCTCTTTGCTCCCTGTGAAGAACCCCCTCTTTCAAATCTCCTCACATTATTCCTTTGATCATCACTCATTCTGACAGGTGTGCTCAAATCTTCTACCATATCATCCACATGCTGAGATATTACATTCACAAGACTAGATGAGTATGGCCTTGAGTTAGGAGACCATGCATTCCCACAAAAAGCAACATCCTCACTAAACATTGCGTGCAATTTTTCTTCTAACTCTGGTGGAATGTCTCCGTAACAAAACTTCTTCACAGCGAGAATAATATAAAATAAATGATAGAATATTAACATCATATTATAACTAGAAAAAACTAAAGAAAAGATATTCACCTCGAGTTTCTCTTTCCACCAATCTTCTGACGTATCAATTGTTTTCCTTGATGAATCCCAACCTAAACTTGTTTCCTCATGCTTGAGTTCTTTCCATAACTTCCAATTTTTCTTCAGTTGGTCTCATTTATTTTTAATAGTGCGCATACATACATTTTTCTTGTAAGTTCCTGAAACTTAACATTTACATTTTTCCAACCCTTCTTAGACAAATGTGTCATCTACCTATTACCAAGCTCAATCTCTGTTATATATAAATCATAGAATAACAATACTTTATTTGACTCACAAGTTGCTGCAATTCCTCCATATTTAATTTTAGCCATCGTGTTACATAAAACAAACCAAATGTTTTGATTCAACAAACATACACAACACACATTCACAACACACACACACACATTCACAATACGCACACACAACACATACACAAAACACACACACACATACTCATTCAACACGACACACACACAACTCATTCAACACACCAAACACATACAAAGTACATACACAATACATACACAATACATGCACAAAACAAACATACACAACAACACACAATACACATTCACATACACACACACATACACGCACTCACACACACACACACACACACACACACACACACACACACACACACACACACACACTTACGCAACACACACACACACACTCAACACAACACACACACATTCAACACAACACACAAAACACACACATTCAACACATACAACTCATATACAATACACATTCACAACACATACACACACAAACACTCATTCACCACAACACACATAACACACACACAACACATTCAACACATTCCACATGCATTCAGCGTGCATTCAATATGCATTCAACACGCATTCAACACACATTCAACACATATTCAACACACATTTTGTAACACCCAAAAATTTATGCATCGCGCTCTGTAAATTTCAGTGTTCGACCGTGAGCGTAATAAATTGAACCATCGTCGTGGCGAGGTATGATCTTATTTTGGTCTCTTGCGCGCATTAATCAATAAATCATGTAAAGATAACTAAATAAAACTATAGAATTTTTCCTGGAGAAATTTTGGAGGTTCGCGGGAGTTTATACACATGTGATAGTAAGTGTCGTAGGAGGAAGTGGCGATTTTGAAATTTATTTTCAGTTCCTTCCATAAAAAATGTGTCGTTTCATTCCATAAATGCCGCCCAGCACACGTTTTCGTTCCTATAACTGCACGCTTTGCGTAACCACTCCCTCGCACTCCCTCCTTTTAGCCGCATCATGCCGTGAGGTTTCTTTTTAAAAGAAAGCTGCATCCTATTGAGCCCTAAGATTTCTTCCCCCCCCTCCAGTCGCACGAGAGAGATCTCTGCAGTTTTCACCATTGATGCCAATTGCCAGTTGCGCCTACCCCTCCAGAAACACTCGCTGTCGTCTCCTCTCACTCATGGAGATCTATCGACCCCTCCTTCCTCGTCATCCTTGTGGCTCGACGACAGCAAACGTAGATCTCGCCTGGGGTTTTTGTCACTTCAGAGAAGGTAAACCCTGCCCTTAACCCTAGCCGACCCTCTTACCTCCTATCTTCCTTCCAACAATCAATTATGGGTTTTCTTATTCTCCATAGTTTCGAGGTGGTGACTCACCTTCCCATATCCAGCAAAAAAGGGCAATGCTCTTCCAGTCCTAATCTGCAGATCGTGCCTTTCTGAGTGAGTTCTACGTGAAGATTTGGCAGTGCAGCCAACCCCGCACTTTTTCTAGCATTCAGAAAGTAACCTCATCATTTTTCCTAGCAAATTTCAGTCATTTTTGTGCTCTCTGTTACGAATTCAGGAATCGAAACCTTCGACTCCTCCTATTCAAAAATTGGTTGGCTTGTTGTGTTAGGGTTCCACTATTTTGGAACAAGGTAACAACCCTTTTAGATAATACTTTGATTCAGTCCTTATCAATTTTTAGGTTGATGGATTATAGTTAGTATACCCTACTATTTAAATAAGGAATATGTGAATTTCAGACTGTGAGTGATCATTACTACTCAACACAAGATCGAAAAACAAATTTAGGAGTTTCAACGTAACCTAGACAGCTATGCCGCCGCGTCTTGTGTAGGAACACCGCAATATTACTGTAAGAAATTCGACTCCTTTTGTCTAGACACACCAATTTATATAATTACATTTTTTTAAAGTTATTTAAAGAAATTTATGTAATTTAATTCTTCAAGCCAGTATCAATAATTAAATTACTTAGAGAAAACATAGAAAAATAATGATCCCATAACTTAGTAATGCATGATAAAGTCAGTTGTTGAGTATGATGAAAACTACATAGTACAATACAATTACTTACCTCCACAGTAAGAGCCAATAAAATTATGAATGTAAATATACTCAGACGAAGAAGAATAGTTAAATAGGTAATAAACTTCGGATCTGTGACCTCATTATCATATGACCTACAGTTCGTATGAGCCTCAGACGGGGGTCATCAAACACAGTTCCAACCTTGGAGATTTTCAGTTGCGAGCCAAGTTCCACTCAGGGAGCCTTTCTATTCAGTTGAGGGCATCTTCGGGCTACCATTTGGGCTCTAAAAAATCAATATATGTGCAATAAATCATAAATAACAAAATTTGATTTACTAAATTTTTAGAAAGAAATTAGGGCACCTAAAATCAGAGCAGACAAGAACTCATATAATATGACATAATCACTTTATGCACCTTTACAGAAAGTGACCAATAATTCTACAAATAAATTATACAGAACCATGCATTAACAAGTCAAGACTCCTATTTTTTATACTAACAAATTATTTATTTTTTTAGTGTTATTGGGAGGAGTAGTCTTTCTTACTCACATGTTGGGCAGACCCGTCTTAAGACATTTCTTTTCATGGGTCACCGGCGGGGAGCTGCGTATAGGATAAGTGTCACGGTTCTTCAACTTTGTTCGTCTCTCATTTCAGTTGTCCTTTCAGTTCAGTTGTTGTACTTTTAATTTAGACATGTATCAAGATTATCTAATGTTTTCATTGTATCAGACTATGTATAAGTTTTCAGTAAGTCAACTTTATGACTCTTTTCATTGCTAGTTGGCTCTGTGAATCAGAATTGAGGTACTCCTGTTTACACTTAACTGCTTTTCTTACTTCTGTTGTAAGCTGACTTTTAGTTTTTTATGAATGATATGTACTAGTTTATTACCGTTGCTTAGTTTGTTTCTTATCGCAGGGCCCGACCGGACTCCTGACTTGTTGTTAAACTAGGTTGGGGTGATACAATTGGTATCATAGGTAGGTTTAGGATCCCATGACCCAGAAAATTCATAGAGCCTTAGGATTTCACCTATGTCACTCCTTCGATGTTAGAGTCATCGGGTATGTAGTACCTCTTAGTTATGCTTGTGTATGGAGATATCCCTCATAATAGATCCCTTATTTTAAGCCTTGTACATCAATAACTCCTTTCTTCGTGTCTTATAGGCACCTCGAACCAGTGAGACAGGCGGACCTTCGCGTCAGAACCTTACTCCTGAGATCATCATAGATGACGATAATGCACAAGTCGCGCCGACAGTTCTAGAACCTACTGACTTAGAAGCTCAGATTGCCAGGGTAGTAGCCTTAGCCTTATCGGAGTTCCAGAAAAATCAACATGTGGGAATCCATGGAATCCCAGCTCCAGTCCTTGCTCCAGCTGCCATGGAGGTCGGGATGGATTGCTAACTGAGAAACTTCAGAGACCTCCACCCCTCCAACTTCTGTGGAGAGGAAACTCCGATGGAGACAGATGCTTGGTTGATAAAGACTTGAGATTTACTGAACTTGATGTAGTGCCCAGAGAACGAAAAGGTACCTTTAGCAGCTTTCCTCCTGCAGGGAGAAGCCAATCTTTGGTGGACTAGACATCTAGTGGACGACCCTGCTGGTAAGCACTTAAGTTAAATTGTATTACTTTAGAATTCTTTGCCTTTCTAATCGTAATGATAATGGGATCCCCTACTAGGTCAGGTCGTACTGCAGATATGTTCACCTGGAATGACTTTTCTACAACACTTTGAATTGGTTTGTGCCTCCTTCTTAGCATCGAAGCCTTCAAGAAAAGTACCTCTGACTTAATCAAGGGGACATGACAATCACAGCTTATGAACGGGAGGTTACCCACCTATCCCACTATGCGGGCATATTGCAAGGGGATGAAGTTGAGAAGTGTAACTGCTTTGTTGATGGCCTGCGGGACTCTCTGAGACAGCCCCTGATTACCATGGTTAATGTCAATTACAGAAGCCTGGTCGATACTGCAAGGAGGATAAAAGCAGATCAGCAAAGAGTGCAAAGACGCATTAATTTTTGTTCCAAGCGACCTCAGGATGCGCCTTTCCAACATCAAAGTAGAAGCAACCAGGGAAGAAACTGGAGCAAAAAGCAGAAGATGGGTGAGAAGAGAGGAAATCAGCCCGAAGTCAAGAGCAAAGACTACCCCCTTTGCCCAAAGTGCAACCTCCACCACCCAGGGGAATGCCTTGCTTCTTCTAGAGTATACTACAAATGCCAGCAACTAGGACACTTTATATGTCCATTCCTGCCTAGGATTTGCGAGCAATCAGGTAATATAACTTAAGTTTGATGCTTCTCCGCATATATTTTTAAGCCCCCTATTCTTAGTCTAAAACCTTTTCATTTGACATGTCTTACAGTCGAAGTTTGAAGTTGGTGGTCCACCAAGGACTAACAAAGGAAAAGAGGTTATGGATGCCAACTCAAAGCCAGCTTCAGGACGAGGTCTTGTGCAACCCAGTGCTTATGGTCTTGGGCATCAGGAGACCAAGGAGGAAGATGTGGCCACAGGTATGAATTTGACGTTATAGAATTGTTAAATATTCCCTCCCAGTAATACAAAACTAAAGTTAAACAAGCATGCATATAGGTATACTCATGATTCAAAATGTACCCTCCAAGGTCCTCTTTAATACGGGTGCATCACACTCATTTATTGCAGAATCCTTTGCTCATAAACTCGGTTAGAAATCATTCCAGACTCAATCTCACTAGATGTCAGGATGCCTAACGGTTCAATAATTCATACCAACCGAAAGTGTAAGGTTCCAGTGTTGTTCGGGGAATCTAAAGTTATCTTAGAGGCATCCCTTCTACCTATTGCTGAATTTGAATTGATTTTGGGTATGATTGGCTGTCTAATATAAACGCTAAGACAGACTGCAGGAGCAAGCAGATTTAGTTAAAAGGGCCATATCAGTCCCTTATCATCTTTTATGGTATGAAAGAGATTTCCAAGTTGATTATCTCCTCAGTTAAGGCCATCAGGAGTATTAATAAGGGTTGCGCAACTTTCCTAGTATTGATTTATGCAGAAGCTAAGAGCACCTTGCAGGAAGTTCTAATAATGCTAGAGGTCCCAGATGTCTTTCCTGAAGAACTGCCTGGGGCACCTTCCGTAAGAAAAGTTAACTTCCAAATTGATCTCCTTCCAGAATCTCAACCAGTAGCCAAGACCCCTTATCATATGGCCCCAGAGAATTAGCAGAGTTAAAGGCCCAGTTGTAGGAGTTGCTCAATTTAGGATTTATCAGACCCAGCATGTCGCCTTGGGGTGCACCTATTCTTTTTGTTAAGAAGAAGGATGGCAGTTTGAGATTGTGTATAGACTATCGCGAGTTGAACAAGCTCACCATTAAGAATAAGTATCTGCTTCTGAGGATAGATGATTTGTTTGATCAGCTTGAAGCATCTCGCACTTACTCCAAGTTAGACCTAAGATCGGGATATCATCAGTTGAGGATTTGGGACGAGGATATTCAGAAGATAGTCTTTCTCACTAGATATGGACACTATGAGTTCGTGGTCATGTCGTTCGGGCTAACCAATTCCATGTTCGCCTTTATGGATCTGATGAATAGAGTGTTTCGGGAATTTCTGGATCGATTCGTTATCGTCTTTATAGATGACATTCTGGTGTATTTAAAGGGCCAAGAAGATCATACTGAGGACCTCAGGTCAGTTTTGAGCACTCTCAAGGAGAATCATTTGTACGCAAAATTCTCAAAGTGTGAGTTCTAGCTTTCTGAGATTGCATTCTTGGACCGCGTGATGCGCAAAACTATATCCGCAAACGATAACGGCAAGTGTACCATATCGAATGTAGTATAGGTTATTAAAATAAGGTCGTATTAGACTCGGGGCGGTTGAGTACTCTTACTTAGGAAAATCTCTATTATTTTATCGAATAAAACTTGTGGTTGGTTGGTTGCGAGAAAGAGAAATAGCTTAATTAAAATGATGAGTTAAAGGTTAGTACTCAACCTTGAATCACCTTGGGAGAATAAAATATAAAAAGAACAACTTCTAAATCTCTTAAGAAAATACTTAACCGTGGAGGTTCCCGATTTATGAACACACCTCTCTCGAGGATACGCTCAACTGAGTTTAGTTGATCAAATGAACTTTCGTTCTAGAATCAAAATCTAAAACTTGCCTCATCGTAGTTGTTGGGTAGTGTATCCACAATTACCTGGATTTGAAGATGTCCCCTAGTGAACTAGATTGAATTGAGTATGTATTTGATGATTTCTGTTTAGATATGTTATGACAGGTCTTAATGCTAAGTGCACACTAAAGTCAGGTTGCAATGGATCACCAAACACAGTTCTAGACAGTGTAATCCCTCATTGTGTAGAACAAAGTGTTGGTCCATGTGTAATCTCTCTATTGGGGTGCACTTCATATTCTCATAACTGAAGGCTTTCAAGGTTGAGGAGTGGAGCAGGTTTTCAGGAGGAAGGAAATTTTTGCTGAGTCAATTCGTCGAGATGTCAAGTGAAGTTCCGATGAATCTCGACGAGTCCAGACAGAAGCCAAATTTCCAGTTGAAAGAAGAAATTTCTGTGGCTAAGTCCATTCGTCGAATGTTCTCATGAACTCCCGACGAATGTCGACGAACGCAGACAGAAGTCAAAAAGGCAGATTTGTGAAGGAAAATGTGCGGCTAAGTCAATTCGTCGTATGTTCTCGAGAACTCCCGACGAATCCCAACGAATGAAAACAGAAGAAAGTTTTCAAGCTTTGATCAGTATTTTCAATGGCTAAGTCAATTCGTCGAATGTTCACGTGAAGTCTCGACGAATGACGGACAGACGGATTTCAAATTTACGTTTCATTTTTGAAATTTAGGGCTGGCCGCCATTTACAGTACACGTGGCGACCTCTCCTTGTTCGTCGCCCGAGCCGTTGGAGGTTTCCCTATAAATAGTCTTTTATTTTAGGGCAAACACAAGATATCTCTCGATTGAAAAAGAAGAACCCAGCCGTTTTCTTTCTTGCGTGCTGAACCAGTTTTCTGAGATCTAACTTCTGCGCCTCTCAAGTTTCGTTCTTCAGGATTGCTAAAGATTTCTTAGATAAGAAGGCCTTTGATCTAGTTGCTGCTCTCTATTGAAGATCTTTTCGATTTAATCAAAGGGCCTACTCAGATCAGGTTTGCCGATTCCTCATTCTTCCTAATCCTTGAAGATCCAAGCCTCCACTCTAAAGGAAGAAGAAGATTCAATTTTTCCAGATCAGAAGTTAATCTCTATTGAGATTCAAGAGAAGTTTCATTTCAAACTTTACTTAATTTCTATAGGAGTTTTTACTCCGAGTTATTTTTGTAGGAGTTGTTTACTCCGAGTTGTAGGAGTTGTTTACTCCGAGTTTGTAGGAGCCGTTGTCTCCGAGTGTAGGATTTGTTGATAAATCCGAGTTTTGGTAAAGTTGCCGACACTAGCTCGAAGTGCTAGATAGGCGGAGCGGGAAAGAGGAGTACCCACCCTTGGGGAACCTCTATAAATCTTGTGTCTCTGTGCTGTGATTTTTTTGTTGTGTTTGTGCAATATTTTATATTCCGCAATCGCAGTAGAGATCACCTATTCACCCCCCTCTAGGTGATTTAGGTAGACAACGATTTCTTTCAGTAGTGAACCCCTCTATTGGATTTGACTCCAATCCAGAAGAATTATGTCATCCTCGCTTGAGGAGTGCATTCAACTCTTTTTATTCTTGAAATGATCGATTCGGAATCAAAACCTCTCGATTATTAGATTACGAAAACAAAGATGAGAGTTATATATCGACGATATAATCTCAATCCAATAAAGGTTCAAGAATAAATCTAAAGTATTCTAAGGTAGAGAAAGAGAAACTAGAATTTAGATCAAGAATTATATTTCCCTTGGATCATCTCGGCCGAGTACTAATAGAATTTAGCTACTCATAGAGATGGAGGAAACAATAAAATGAAAGAAGTACATAATGAAAGTTGAGGAAAAGTAAGAGAAAAAGAACTATTTTATTACTTAGCAAAAGAGATTACAACTAGAAAACTTAGAGTTACAAGCTTTGGAAAATAAAAGTGCAAGAAGAAAAGGACATACAAGATTAAAACTAGAGCAAGAAAATAGGCTAGAACTCCAAAACTTCGTCCTTGAACATCTGGAGAAGGTACCCTTAAATAGCTGAAATTTTGGGGTTACACGCCCTTGGTCACGCCCGTGACCAAGGGGCGTGATCGGTGCTGGCGGAGAGGGCGCGTCTGGCTTCAATACAGGCGTTACGGACGTGTCACGCCCTAGGTCACGCCCGTGACCTGGGGCGTGTAATCTTTAAAACTTGCTGCTGGCGGGAAGCTTCGGCGCGAAATTGGCGCGGGAAGAGTCACGCCCGTGTACTGGATGTCACGCCTCAAATGTCGCCCATGACTTGATGTCACGCCCGTGACCGGGGGGGGGGGGGGGCGTGTAATTTTAATTGACGTGGCAGCTGGCTCTGGATGCTTGTGGCGGGTCGCGGCCGTGACATTGGGTCACGCCCTTGGTCACGCCCGTGACCTGGGGCGTGTACTTGGCGAACTTTTCACGGATCATCCCTGGAGTGGCAGAAACAGGTCTGGAACACTTCGTAGGTTACACGCCCATGGGCCACGCCCGTGACCTGGGGCGTGTAATTTAACTTTTTGCTCGAAATAGCCCAGAAAACCTGAAAACACAAAATAAACTTAAGTTAGCTTATGAAATAAACAATGGAAAGATTTATATGATAAAATTCCTATAAATAACCTAATTTTATATTAAAAACATAATAAACCTAAACTAAAAGATGAGTAAATAAATTACTCATCAAACACCCCCATACTTGCTCATTGCTTGTCCCGAGCAAACCAGTCTTCATAAGGGTAGGAAAAAATAATGCTAGAGAGAAATATGAAAGCTAGAGAGTAAAATGCAAAGTTCTATGCTGACCTGCGTAGATGTTTTAATAAAAAGACGTTCTTGGCATAAATACTAATTTATGAAATATTCAAACTGCGTTATAATTGTTTATTATCACTTTTAAAATGAGTCGACGGTCAATCAAAAAGTCATGTAAAGGGAGAAAATAGAGTGATTGCTGAGATTTAAATTACTAGACTTGAACGCTCGGGGTGGCCTCCAAAGAAATCCATCAATGTTGACGGCCATAGGCTTGCTCGTTTGCACTTTCTCCACTACACTTCGAACTAAATCAACTCTATGGATCCTTAGGACTTAAATAGGGTATATTTTAAGGCTTGGGTTTAAGGGTGAGGTAAGCAATGATAAACATGAAGGCGCATTCCACTTAAACAAAATTTTTGAGCTAAAAGAAAATGATGACTACCGCAAAATTAAAGCTTTACCCCCATACTCATATTTTTTTTCTAAGGGGAAACACTCTCATTCATTTGTTTAAATCACGAATCTTCATAATTGGGATCATTCCAAGTATGCATGTGCATACTTAGGCCGCATATCATTATGAGATTATTGCTTTTTGAAATTAAATATTTCTTTTGAATTGATACCCATAATTTCTTTTTTTTTTCATTTTAGCTCAAAATTTCAAGTGTTCATTTGGGCTTTGGGCTTTTTAGCTTTGGTGCCGAAATGATGGGGGTGGATCAAATAAAGGTGTAAGGCTCAAATTTGTGTGAACAATGGTAGTAAATCTAGGTTGGGTGCAAAGGCTCAAATTATCCAAAGAAAGGCCTAAATCATTTCCGTAAAGTTAAATTGTCTAAAGTGCACATGTTTTGAAAATAGCTTAGGGAAAGTTCTAGACATCGATAAAGGACACCCTTTTGTTCAATTCGAGTAATAGCTTTCTAACAATCTTCTACACACTCACCTAAACTACTTTTGGATAGGACCGGATTCGAATTTAAAAGTAAAATAAATTATTACTACGCAAATTGATAAAACATAATTTTAGATCTATGCCAAGAATTTAATTTTACACCAACACTACTCAAAGACATGCATATGACTAGGAGCACTACATGAGTCAACAATTTTACTCAAAAGTTTCAAAAGCTATTCTAGCACAAAATTATTTTTAGTCCATATGAAAAACAGTCTACTTAGAACTTACAATTTAGCAAGTGGGAGTTTTGATGAATAAAAAGAACATTTCCAAATAGATTTTTTTTTAGCTCTTGGACTTCCCAAGATCTACCCGGTGAAGGGTTTGCAAGGTACTAGAGGCTATGATGGGAATTCAAGCCCAAAGCATCCTTTCAAAGAAATTTAATTTCAATTTTTTTTAAAAAAAATTTTGAAGTAAAACTACAAAGAAAGCTATGCTACACCCCCATACTTAAAATTAAGCATTGTCCCCAATGTTTAAAACTAAGTATGAAAGATAAAACTAGAAAAACAACAATACAGAAAAATCAAGATAAATTACTAAAGTGTAAAGAGGGCTTCCCTGGATGGTAGTCGGGGTTGCCGGTTAAACACCTGCAGAGTTAAGTGCATTGTTTCGATATTTCCGGTCGCTGGGTCGCCGGGGTGGTATAATTTCAAACGTTGTCCGTTAACCTTAAAAGATCCTTTTTCCGGGTGCTCTATAAGCACGGTCCCGTATGGCCAAACTTCTTTTACTATGAAGGGACTGGACCATTGGGTTTTTAATTTCTCCGGAAAAAGCCTAAGTCTAGAATTAAAAAGTAGGACAAATCACCCGGTGAAAAAGTTTTTGGATGTTTAATTTTTTTATCATGATAGAATTTAGTTCGCTCCTTATAAAATTTATTATTTTCATAGGCGTTTGCGCGCCATTCGTCTAGTTCATTATGTTGTAGTTTTCTTTGTTCGGAGGCTAAATCTAAATTCAAATTTAAAAATTTTAGCCCCCAAAAAACGCGATGTTCTAATTCTACCGGCAAATGACAAGCTTTACCATAGACTAACCGGTACGGCGTACATCTGATGGCGGTTTTGTACGCTGTCCGATAGGCCCAGAGTGCGTCGTCTAATTTTAAAGCCCAATCTTTTCTATTAACGGACACGGTTTTTTCTAAAATTCTTTTAATTTCACGATTCACTACCTCCACTAGATAGCTTGTGTGTAACTCCATATTTTGCTAAAATTTTAGCAAGTTGGTTGTTACAGAAATGTGTGCCCCGATCACTAATTAGTGCTCGGGGTGGTCCAAATCGTGAAAATAATTTTTGTAAAAATTGTACGACGACTCTCGCGTCGTTGGTGGGAAAAGCTTGTGCTTCTGCCCACCTAGACATGTAATCGACCGCAACAAGAATATATTTATTATTACAGGAAGAGGGTAAAGGACCTACGAAATCAATTCCCCACAAATCAAAAATTTCGCATTCTAGAAAAATGTTTTGGGGCATTTCTTCCCGGTTAGAAATGTTACCTGACCGTTGGCACCGATCGCAATTTCTCACAAAATTGTGAGCATCTTTGAATAAGGAGGGCCAATAGAAGCCCGCTTCTAGCACCTTCCTGCGGTCCGGTTCGCTTGATAGTGACCACTGGTTGGTCCTTCGTGGCAGTGCCGCAAAATTTGGACGCCTTCCTCGCTCGCAATGCACCTTCTTACCACTTGGTCCGCGCAGACACGAAATAAAAAGGGGTCCTCCCAAAAATAATTTTTCAAGTCCGAAAAGAATTTCTTCTTTTGCTGACTTGAAAAATCTTTTGGTAGGATCCGGCCCACCAAATAGTTGGCCAAATCCGCGTACCAAGGGGTGGAAGAAGTCGTTACCTTTACGATAGTAAGGAGGCGCTCTTCAGGGAATTTGTCGTCAATTTTGGCCTCCACTAGCGCACCTGCCGCCGGATTCTCCAACTGTGAGAGGTGGTCGGCTGCAACATTCTCCGCTCCCCTTTGTCTTGGATCTCCAAATCGAATTATTATAGTAGGAAGGATCCACCTTAGCAGTCGAGGATTTGCATATCCTTTTTGTAGTACATACCGGAGAGCGGAGTGATCTGTTAAAACAATAACTTTTGAAAGCGTTAAATATGATCGAAATTTATCAAACGCAAAAATTATTGCCAAAAATTCCTTTTCCGTTGTTGTATAATTCGCTTGTGCCGATGTTAGCGTTTTGCTTGCGTAATAAATTGGTTGAAAATGCTTATTCACCCGTTGGCCTAAAACTGCACCTACAGCAAAATCGCTCGCATCGCACATGATTTCAAACGGAAGGGACCAATTTGGCGCGATTAAAATAGGAGAATTGATAAGCTCGTTTTTAATTTTATTAAATGCTTTTAAACATTCCTCATCAAAATCAAACGCGGATTCTTTTTCTAGAAGATGAGTTAGCGGTTTCGTAATTTTTGAGAAATCTTTTATAAACCGCCTATAAAAACCCGCATGTCCTAGAAAACTTCTAATAGATTTTATATTAGTCGGAGGGGGAAGTTTTTCTATGACCTCGATCTTGGCCCTATCGACCTCGATCCCCTTATTTGAGATTTTATGCCCAAGGACTAATCCCTCTTGGACCATAAAGTGGCACTTCTCCCAGTTGAGTGCCAAATTCGTGTCTTCGCAGCGTTGAAGAACACGATCAAGATTATTTAAACAATTTTTAAATGAATCGCCAAAAACAGAAAAATCATCCATGAAAATTTCCATGACGTCTTCTACAAGTTCATTAAATATTGCCAACATACATCATTGAAATGTAGCCGGCGCGTTGCAAAGGTCAAACAACATTCTTCGATATGCGAAGGTGCCGAACGGACAGGTGAATGTGGTTTTCTCTTGGTCTTCGGGCGCAATTGGGATTTGAAAATATCTCGAAAGACCATCGAGAAAACAGTAGTGTGAGTGACCGGATAAGCGCTCTAAGATTTGGTCAATAAAGGGTAACAGAAAGTGATCCTTGCGGGTAGCATCATTTAATTTTCTGTAATCGATGCATACTCGCCAACCCCTAACAGTACGGGTCGGGATCAACTCATTATTTTCATTTGTGATTACCGTTATTCCACCCTTTTTAGGCACGACTTGCACTGTGCTAACCCAAGTGCTATCAGAAATTGGGTAAATAATTCCCGCATCTAATAATTTTATTATTTCGGCCTTAACAACATCCTTCATATTTGGATTAAGCCGTCATTGAGGCTGAATAGTACTGCGAGAATTATTTTCTAAATTAATTTTGTGCGTGCAAAATGAGGGGTTAATCCCCTTGATGTCAGAAATTTGCCATGCAATTGCATGGCGGTGATTATTTAATATTTTAATTAATTCGGAAATTTCTGAATCGTTAAGCGCGGAAGATATAATCAGAGGCAATTTTGAATCTTTTTCTAAAAATATATATATTTTAAATGTTCCGGCAATTATTTTAATTCCAAACTCGGTGGCTCCTCGTAAGATGTTTTTATTTTAGAAATATTTAGTTTTACTTCTTCAAATTTGAGCGGCCGAGTTATTTCTTTTAGACAAAATAAATTTTCAATTTCCGGATTTTCAAATAACGGTGAAATTAATTCAGAAAATGACGTTATTTCCTCTTCAAAATTTGATTCTAAAGTAAAGCAAGAGTCGTCATTAGAAAAAGAATTTCTCATAGAGTTGTTAATACTAAAAGTTACTTCTTCATCCCCAACTCGTAGGAGAAGTTTGCCATTACTAACATCAATAATTGCCCGAGAGGTGGTGAGGAAAGGACGTCAGAGAATAATGGGGACTTCGGCGTCTTCCTCAATGTCTAGGATGACAAAATCTACCGGGAAGATAAATTTGTCAACCTTGACAAGCACATCCTCAATGACCCCTATCGGGTATTTAATTGATCTATCCGCTAGTTGGATGCTTATATTGGTCTGGCTTGGGGTGCCCAAACCAAGTTTTTTAAATAAAGAAAATGACATCAAATTTATGCTAGCGCCCAAATCTGCCAAGGCGTGTTTTATTAAGAAATTACCGAACAAGCACGGGATGGAAAACCGTCCTGGATCGTTTAATTTTTGCGGCAATTTATTTAGAACTATCGCCGAACATTCTGCGTTGAGAGAAACACGCGAAATATCTTCAAGTTTCTTTTTATTTGATAATAAATCCTTGAGATATTTTGCGTATTTAGGCATTTGAGAGAGTGCCTCGCAAATGGTACGTTGATTTGTATTTGTTTTAAAATATTTATAAATTTTTTATACTGCTCCTCGTTGCGCTCATTTTGTAATTTAGAAGGATACGTAATAGAAGGCGTTTGAATAATGCGCGGAGCTAAATCAGAAGAATTTAAATGCGGAGTTGGAGTTGAAACGTTTACCTCAGGCTCGGCCAAATTTGAACTTTTTACCTCCTTTCCGCTGCGGAGGGTTATAGCATTGGCGCTCTCCCATGGGTTGGGCTCAGTATTGCCCGGTAGAGCTCCCTGCTGGCGTTCGGAGAACATCTTAGCGAGTTGTCCAATCTGATTTTCTAGACCTTTAATAGATCCAGAAAGGTTCCGGATATTGGCATCAGTGGAGGCGACGTATTTGGTGAAGACCTCTTCAAGTGAAGGGGCCTTTGGTGGTTGTGGTGGAGCGAATCCGGGAGGATTCGCTTGTGGGGGGCGTTGAGCATTATTGGGGTTGCTCCATGAAAAATTTGGGTTGTTCCTTAAACCCGGATTATAACTATTAGGAAGATTATTATTTGGGTTATAAGGAGGATGATAGGAGTTCCCCATATAATCAACTTGCTCTTTATTAAAATTATTATTATAATAATTATTATTATTCTTACTATTATAGTTATTAGCCCCGTTAGTGGCGGAAGAAGCAGACATCTCCGCCATTTGCTTAGTGAGCCATTCTACTTGATATGCTAAATTTGGGGTGCCCTCGACTTCAAAGAGTCTGGTCGGTCTGTTAGGACGCGACCGTGGCGCATTCCACTGATAAGCATTCATGGCCATCTCCTCAAAAAGCTCTTGAGCGGCATCTGGGGTTTTGTTATTTAGAGTTCCCCCAACTGCCGCATCAATCATTTGCCTCGTTTGGAGATTCAAACCATTGTAGAATGTCTGAACTTGTTGCCATAAAGGAAGGGCATGGTGAGGACATCTCCGCAATAATTCCTTGAAGAGCTCCCATGTGTCATAGAGAGACTCCGAGTCTATTTGCGTAAATGAGAGAATATCCGTACGTAATTTAACATACTTCGCCAGAGGAAAATATTTAGTTAAAAATTTCTCCGTCATCTCGGCCCATGTAGTGATGGAACCTTTAGGAAGAGATCCCAACCACTGCTTGGCCTTAGTCCGCAAAGAGAATGGAAATAAACACAAACGAATGGCGTCATCGGTTACGCCATTGATTTTAAAAGTATCGCAAATTTCCAAAAAATTCAATAAATGTAAATTTGGATCTTCATCTGGTAAGCCGTCAAAGATGACTGTTTGCTGTACCATCTGAATGATACTCATTTTAATTTCAAAATTATTATTCGCCACCGCCGAGCGAATAATGCTAGATTGTGTTTGTAACGCCCCTGATTTTCGTTAACTATTTTACGTACCCTCTGTGATGTAATTTTGGCGTAAGGGCGTTATGTCAGCTCGTCTGGTAGTGTTTCGAGTTTTAGCTTAGTTAAAGCTTGTGATTTAGGTCAAGCGTGCGAGATTTCGCGTCGTTTCGAGTTAAAGTGAAGATTTTGAGTGGATATCAAGATTTTAGCTTCGGAAGGCTTTATCCGGAGTTTGGCTCGTCGGAATTGAATTCTGACTCCGCCGTTGGATTCGTAGCGCCGTTTTTCAGTTAAGGCGCGAATTTCGTGGGAATCCGAGTTGTTCTGGTCGCCCTCGCAGTTTAAGTAATAAGGGAATTAATTAATTAATTAAATATTAAATTAGGTTTTCACATAAATACCTAAAACATCTTCTCCTATTCTTCATCTTCTCCCTCGCTCAAAAGTAGCCGCCGAGCGAGAGAGGCGAGTGCGGAGTGTCGGATAGCTTCCGGCCGGCGGTTTCTAGGGCTGTAGTGGTCGGAATCGTGATTGGATTGAAGATTTGGAAAGCTCTCGGCGAGATCTTCGTTCTAGCGGTAAGCTTTTTCTCGTTTCGAGGAGTTTTGGGAGATTTGGCGGTGACCTAACTCTTCCTTTTAGTCCGAATCGTTCCAGGATTTCGTGCTTGAGTGTTTCCTTAGCCTTCGGAGCGGAGGGTCTCGAGTTTTGCAAGGTTAAGGCAAGTGGTTTCTTCCTCTTTCTCTCTTGATTCTTTTGACGATTGGTTTGCTCGTTTTGAGCTCTTGTCATGCTGATTAGCAAGAGTTTTGTGTGTTTGGTGTTGTAACTTATGATCTAGAACCTCCCCTTGATTTTCTCCTCTTCAATCTTACCCTAGTATCTAGTTTTCCTTGGAGAAAACCGTGAGCTGAATAAATTCCATTCTTCTTGCTGATTCTAGCTTACTCGAGAAATCGCCTGTCTTGTCTCGAGAAATCCTTTCCATATCTTGAGAAATTGCCTGTCTTGTCTCGAGAAGTCCTTTCCATGTCTCGAGAAATCCCTTGCTTTGTCTCGAGAAACCCCTTGCTTTGTCTCGAGAATTCCTTTGATGTCTCGAGAAATCACCTTTCGTATCTCGAGAGACTGCCTTTTTCTCGAGATTTCAACCTTCTATTTCTCGAGAAGTCCTCAATTTGAGGTGGTTTTTTTTTGGCGTGGTTTCCGGTGATGGGATTTCAAAATTTGGACAGGGCTCTGCCCCGCACCCCGCAAGGACTCTGCCCCTTGACCCCGCTCGCTGATCGGTCAGCGAGACCACCGCCAGGGGCACTGCCCCTTGGACCCCGTTAGGGGCCCTGCCCCTAAGACCCCGCCAGGGGCGCGGCCCCTTGGAACCCCGCCAGGTGCGCATGTGATTTCGTTGAGTTTTTATGTTTGAATCTCGTGTCCCCTCAGGTGCACTTGGATGGTGGCCAGTGACCTCTCGGTGCTCCTGATCTCGAATCCCTCTCATTTGAACTTTTTTTTTTTACTCGTTGTGGTCTGTTGACATTTGAGTTACTCTTATGATTCATATTGATCGATGTGTACTTCGTCTTGGCGCTATTTCTTAGGCCCTTCTAGTGATTTTCCTTTCGGGCTGCGTCACGTGTTTAATTAAAATTTAAGTAATAAGAACTACTGTCTTTAGCCCTTCACAGTAGTTGTGTTTCGGGGACAGTGGGGGAAAATGTTATAGCCTTGCACGGTAGTCGTGTCTGGGTGGTTGGGTCTAGTGGTACCCCCACCTGGTTTTGGGCTTTGGGTAGCGGAGGTAGTTAACCGCTCCCGTATAATTTGAGCTGATCAGTCTCTTTAATTGATGAAACTAAATAAATGAACATGTTTGTTCCTCTTTTGGTATTTAGTGCACTTGATGCTTGTTGGTTCTTTGTTTGGAGCTCTCTTTCGGTAAATTTGGCTTGGGTTGGTACCCCTTATGCCTTGCTTGTTTTTCTGCTAGTTTTCTGCCACTTGTAATTCCTTGCTGAGGCGTTCTTTGTTTTATTGAATGCCTCAGGTTCAGAGCCGTAGCGGCTAGTGGTGTAGCCTGAAGTTCAGAGTTTTAGTAGCTGTTCACCCCGCTGCTGCGAGGTAGTTGTTTTAGTTACTTCTTGTGCTCAGACATACTAGTTGGTGCCAATGGGTTAGTGTCATGTTGTTGACGCCCATTATGCCCCTTTTTATACTTTATAGATTATTTGCCAGATTATGCCACTACTTTTAGATCTTGTGTATCTTACCCTCTGGGAATGATTTATGCTAGGTGCACTATAGTTATAAAATGTTTTTTCTTCATCCTCATTGCATTCTTTCTAACTGAAACCCTTACTTTAAAGTCGCCTAAAGGTATTTTCTACTCTTACAGTATGCCTAGTTATGTGCATATCATTTACCTCATGCTCCGTCGTTTGCATACATGTAGGACTTTAAGTAAATTAAATCAAGTACTTTCCGCTGCAATTATATATACTTTCTCGGTGGACTAGTTGATCCACGAGCTGAGAGACACAGTTCTTATCTCAAAACCCCTGATAAATGATTTCAAATGATGACTTATCATATAATCAAGTTTGTTTAGTTAAGTAATAGGTTCCCGCCTGAGCGTCTACTGTTGTCTCCTGAATGACGTGACATCATGACGTGTATTTTCTCTTACTCTGATATTCTTAAATTCGGAGAAAATGCGGGTTGTGACAGTGTTCCCTCCAAATTTGGCCTCGCATAATAGGACATAGTCCGTAGCGGGGCCTCATTATGGTCTGGGTTATCCATTAAGCCTTCGTTAGTTTCTCCGATTGACTCTTCTTGAATTATTGGTAGATCACTAAATCGGAGACGCCGCCGCAAGGTGCGCTCGATTTCCGGATCAAAACAGAATTCAAGATTGACTGAAGAGTCTCCTCGGGTCATAAACCAAAAATAAAAGAGGAAAAGATGCGAAAAAGATAAAGAAAATCAAATGACTTTTAGATAAATATTTTTATTATATTTTTTTTATATAATAAATTTTTTTATATAAGTATTTTTTTATGAAGATTTTTTTTTTAATTAGGTGAATTAAAATTAGTCCTGGACTTCCCAAGATCTACCCGGTGAAGGGTTTGCAAGGTACTAGAGGCTGTGATGGGAATTCAAGCTCAAAGCGTCCTTTCTAGAAATTTAGTTACACCTTAATAGAAATACAAAAATAAAAGATAAAATTAATAGATATTTCGTTTTTCAAAATATCAACCGTAGTCCCCGGCAACGACGCCAAAAATTTGATGCGCAAAACTATATCCGCAAACGATAACGGCAAGTGTACCGTATCGAATGTAGTATAGGTGATTAAAACAAGGTCGTATTAGACTCGGGGCGGTTGAGTAGTCTTACTTTGGAAAATCTCTATTATTTTATCGAATAAAACTTGTGGTTGGTTGGTTGCGAGAAAGAGAAATAGCTTAATTAAAATGATGAGTTAAAGGTTAGTACTCAACCTTGAATCACCTTGGGAGAATAAAATATAAAAAGAACAACTTCTAGATCTCTTAAGAAAATACTTGACCATGGAGGTTCCTGATTTATGAACACACCTCTCTCAAGGATACGCTCAACTGAGTTTAGTTGATCAAACGAACTTTCGTTCTAGAATCAAAATCTAAAACTCGCCTTATCGTAGTGAACCCCTCTATTGGATTTGACTCCAATCCGGAAGAATTATGTCATCCTCGCTTGAGGAGTGCATTCAACTCTTTTTATTCTTGAAATGATCGATTCGAAATCAAAACCTCTTGATTATTAGATTACGAAAACAAAGATGAGAGTTATATATCGACGATATAATCTCAATCCAATAAAAGTTCAAGAATAAATCTAAAGTATTCTAAGGAAGAGAAAGAGAAGCTAGAATTTAGATCAAGAATTATATTTCCCTTGGATCATCTCGGCCGAGTACTAAGAGAATTTAGCTACTCATAGAGATGGAGGAAACAATAAAATGAAAGAAGTACATAATGAAAGTTGAGGAAAAGTAAGAGAAAAAGAAATATTTTATTACTTAGCAAAAGAGATTACAATTAGAAAATTTAGAGTTACAAGCTTTGGAAAATAAAAGTGCAAGAAGAAAAGGACATACAAGATTAAAACTAGAGCAAGAAAATAGGCTAGAACTCCAAAACTTCGTCCTTGAATATCTGGAGAAGGTCCCCTTAAATAGCTAAAATTTTGGGGTTACCGCCCTTGGTCACGCCCGTGACCAAGGGGCGTATAAGGGGCGTGATCGGTGCTGGCGGAGAGGGCGCGTCTGGCTTCAATACAGGTGTTACGGACGTGTCACGCCCTAGGTCACGCCCGTGACCTGGGGCCTGTAATCTTTAAAACTCGCTGCTGGCGGGAAGCTTCGGCGGGAAATTGGCGCGGGAAGAGTCACGCCCGTGTACTGAATGTCACGCCTCAAATGTCATGCCCATGAATTGATGTCACGCCTGTGACCGGGGGCGTGTAATTTTAATTGACGTGGCAGCTGGCTCTGGATGCTTGTGGCGGGTCGCGGCCGTGACATTGGGTCACGCCCTTGGTCACGCCCGTGACCTGGGGCGTGTACTTGGCGAACTTTTCACGGAGCGTCCCCGGAGTGGCAAAAATAGGTCTGGAACACTTCGTAGGTTACACGCCCATGGGTCACGCCCGCGACCTGGGGCGTGTAATTTAACTTTTTGCTCGAAATAGCCCAGAAAACCTGAAAACACAAAATAAACTTAAGTTAGCTTATGAAATAAACAATGGAAGGATTTATATGATAAAATTCCTATAAATAACCTAATTTTATATTAAAAACATAATAAACCTAAACTAAAAGATGAGTAAATAAATTACTCATCACCGCGTTATCAGTTGGAAAGGCCTTGCAGTGGATCTGAAGAAGATAGAAGCAATAAAGGATTGGCCAAGGCCAAAGGCAGTTACTGAACTTCGCAATTTTCTTGGTTTAGCAGGATACTACATTAGATTCATTAAGGACTTCTCAAAAATAGCTTTACCGATGACTACGCTTACCATGAAAGGGAAAGCCTTCACATGGACAGTTGAGTATGAGCTTTCTTTTGAGAAGTTAAAATCTAGATTGATGTCCGCACCGATTTTTAGTCTACCTTCAGGTTTAGATGGCTTTCAGATTTATAGAGATGCTTCGGGTCAAGGTTTGGGTTGTGTACTTATGTACCATGGTAAGGTCATAGCTTTCGCCTCTAGATAGTTAAAGGTTCACGAGAAAAATTATCATGTGCATGATTTGGAGCTTGCAGCCGTCATGCACACATTAAAAATTTGCAGACACAACCTCTATGGAGTTCGTTGTGAGATCTTTACGGATCACAAAAATCTTAAATATATATTTGATCAACAAGAGCTCAATATGAGGCAGCGTAGGTGGGTAGAATTCCTTTTAGATTATGATATTGGTATCCAGTAACCCAAGGAAAGAAAACGTGGTAGCTGATGTGCTTAGTACACTCATTACTCAGCAGGAGGAGCTTGTGCGAGCTCTGGAGAGATTGGAGATCAGTGTCATACAACGCTCCAGCTTTGGTTCTGCGAGTTTAAGATGGATGGAAATAACTTGTTATATTAAAGATAGGATCAGAACAGCTTTACCCCTAGATCCGAAGATGGTAGAGATTTGGGATTTGACTCAGGCAGGTCAGAAGGAGAAGTTCAACATTCAGGAGGGTTTACTATTGCACGATGGTAGAGTGTATATTCCAGATGTTAGTCACCTTCGAGAGGACATACTGTTTGAATCACATAATTCTAGATATTCGATGCATTTTGGTAGCACAAAAATACATGCATATCTTAAGAAGTTAGTTTGGTGGCTAGGATTGAAGAATAATGTGACAGAGTATGATGGTAAGTGTGAAACTTGCAAGTTAGTTAAAGTCATGTGCTAGAGGCCAGGAGGAATGTTGAAGCCACTACCTATTCAAGAATGGAAGTTTGAGGATATGTCAATGGATTTTGGTCATGGCCATCCCCGATCGTAGAGTGGGAATGATTCATTATGGGTTATAGTTGATCGTCTCTCCAAGGTTGCACACTTCATTCCTAATAAGAGAACAGATCAGGGTCCAAGATTGGCTCAGTTGTATGTAGATGGGATAGTCCGACTGCATGGTGTCTCAAAGACTATAATTTCAGACAGAGATGGCAAGTTTACCTCCAAGGAATGGAAACATGTTCAGGAGAGTTTAAGCATTAAGCTACTTTTTAATATAGCGTTCCACCCCCAGATAGATGGACAGATGGAGCGCACAAATAATACCATGGAAGATATGCTTCGAATGTGCATTCTGGACTTTGGTGGTAAGTTGGAGAAGTATATTACTTTAGTTGAGTTCTCCTACAATAACAGTTTCCAGGCAAGCATTGGTGTGACACCTTTTGAGGCTCTTTATGGTAGGTTTTGTCGGACACCGTTGTGTTGGGCTGAAAGTGAAGAGAGGTCTTCCAACAAAGAATCACGGATTAACAAGACCATAACTCGAGTCAAACTTATCCAGGAATGCATGAAAACAACTCAGGATTGTCAGACCAAGTATTATGATTAGTGGCATAGATCAGTTGAATTCAGCGTGGGAGATTATGTTTATCTGAAGGTCAGACCAGTCAAGGGTGTCTCTCAAATCAAGAGGATGAAGAAATTGAGTCCAAGGTTCGTCGGTCCTTTCGAGGTACTAGAGCGCATATGTGAGGTTGCTTATAGGTTGTCCTACTCGAGGAAATGAGTGGTCTATATGATGTATTCCATTTCTCCTATCCGAGGAGAGCAGTCAGAGATCCCAACCAGATAATCAGTACTGAGGAAGCACCAATCAAATCAAATCACAGCATCAGTATCAAACCAATCAGTATAATGGACTCAAAGATTCAGAAGCTCGGGAATAGATAGATCTGTTTTATTAAATCCTTTGGATGAATTGCGGTCAACCAGAGTATACTTGGGAAAGAGAAGATGAACTCAGGGGCAATAAAGATTATTCCTTCCTTTTTGACTCAGGTAAGTTTGTAATTTTAGAGAACAAAACTAATGTTAGGAGGGAAGATTTGTAACACCCAATAATTTATGCGTCGTGCTCTGTAAATTTCATGGTCTGACCGCGCGCGAAATTGATCGAACCATCTTCGTGGCGAGGTATGATCTTATTTTGGTCTCTTGCGCGCATTATCAATAAATCATGTAAAGATAAATAAATGAAACTATCGAATTTTTGCCTGGCGAGAATTTGGAGGTTCGCGTGAGTATATGCACCCGTAATAGTAAGTGTCGTAGGAGGCCGGGCGATTTTAGAATTTATTTTCGGTTCCTTCCATAAAAAAATGCTTTGTTTCCTTTTGTAATTGCCGCTCCGCACACATTTTTGCTCCCATAACCACACGTTTTGCGTAACTGCTCCCCCACACTCCCTCTTTTTTGTGTTTTCCGTTTCGAATTCAGGAATCGAAACCTTCGACCCATCCTATTCAGAAATTGATTGTCGTGTTGTGTTAGGGTTCCACTATTTTGGAACAAGGTAACAACCCTTTTAGATAATACTTCGATTCAGTCCTTATCAATTTTTAGGTTGATGGGCTACAATTAGTATGCCCTACTAATTAAATAAGCTATATGTGAATTTCAGACTGCGAGCGATCGTGACTACTCAACGTAAGATCGGAAAAGAAATTTTAGGAGTTTCAATGTAACCTAGATAGCTATGCCACCGCATTTTGTTTACGAACACCGCAATACTACTGTAAGAAATTTGACTCCTTTTGGCTAGACATACCACTTTATATAATTGCATTTTTCTTAGTTATTTAAAGAAGTTTACGTAATTTAATTATTCAAGCTTGTATCAATAATTAAATTACTTCAGAAAACACTGAAAAATAATGATCTCATAACTTAGTAATGCATGATAAAGTCACTTGTTGAGTATGATGAAACCTACATAGTACAATACAATTACTTACCTCCACAGTAAGAACCAATACAATTATGAATGTAAATATACTTAGACGAAGAAGAATAGTTAAATAGGTAATAAACTTCGGATTCGTGACATCTTTCTCATATGACCTACAGTTCGTGAGAGCCTCAAACGTGGGGTCATCAGACACAGTTCAAAACTTGGAGATTTTCAGTTGCAAGCCTTGTTCCACTCAGGGAGCACTATAGTTCAGTTCAGGGCATCTTCGGGCTGCCATTTGGGCTCCAAAAAATTAATATATGTGCAACGAATCATAAATCATAAATTTTGTTTTACTAAAATTTTAGAATGAAATTAGGGCACCTAAAATCAGAGCAGACAAGAACTCATATAATATGGCAGAATCTCTTATGCACCTTTATAGAAAGTAACCAATAATTCTACAAACTGATTATACAGAATCATGCATTAGCAAGTCAAGACTCCTATTATTTCTAAAACAAATTATGTATTTTTTAGTGTTACTGGGAGGAGTAGTCTTTCTTACTCACCAGTTGGGCTGGCCCATCTTCAGATATTTCTTTTTAGGGGTCACTAGTGGGGAGTGGCATATAGGATAAGCATCGCGGTTCTTCATCTTCGTTCGTCTCTCATTTTAGTTGTCCTTTCAGTTCAATTGTTGTACTTTTAATTTGGACAAGTATCAAGATTATCTAATATTTTCATTGTATCAGACTATGTATAAGTGTTCAGTAAGTCAACTTTATGACTCTTTTCATTGCTAGTTGGCTCTGTGAATCAGTTTTGAGGTACTCCTGTTTACCCTTAACTGCTTTTCTTATTTTTGATGTAAGCTGACTTTTAGTTTTTTTATTATGCATGTTATGTACCTGTTTATTACCGTTGCTTTGTTTACTTCTTATCGCAGGGCTCGGATGGACTGTTGATTTGTTGTTAAACTAGGTTGGAGTGTTACACATTCAACATGTTCAGCACACATTCAACACCTTCGACACGCATTCAACACCTTCAACACATTCAACACATTTAATAAACATTCAACACACATTCTAAACACACACACACACCATACAACACACAAACAAAACATATAACACACATACACACACACACAAAACATACAACACACACAATGTAGCTGTTGAAACCAATACTTGGTCTCTTGTGGAGCTCGGTCCCCCAAAGATGGGGGGCATCTTGCACTTACTGGTTCCTCGGAAGGAACAGACTGAAGCCTCAGAACTAGACATAGACCCTTGGTCGCAGTGAGGAGGTCCCACCACACACTCGGAAGATCTTAGAGCGCTTCCCCTCCCAAGCCAAAGATGAGACTGGGCACCTTCGAGAGCCAGAGAGCTGAACCAAGATAACCTAGGGAGAAGGAAGCTCAGGGTGCTGAGATTGGAATCCTCTCTAAAGGTGCCCTTTGAGGTCTATATATATTCTTTTACTTATTGTCTGCTAATAGCGAGATTCCGCCTTACACTTTTGTTATGCGCAGCCCAAAATGGCCTGCCAACAACCAAACTCCGCTGTTTGGAGGGGCTAACTGTAGGACGCCAAGGGCTTCTAGGTAAAAACATCCCCAGACTCCTACTGGTCGAGCCGCCCATGAGGGCTCCTCTCGCACGACTCACCTTACGCGAACTATGAGAGCCTGGCTCACACACCTCCCTGCGAGCGGCCGGCGAGGGCCCAGCTAGCACGCCTTCCTGCAAGCGGCCGACGAGGGCCCCATCTCGCCCGCCTTCCTGCGAGTGACCTTTGAAAACCTGGCTTGCCCTCCTTCCTGCTTTTCTCGCCGGTTGATCCCTTAGTCTCCACTCACCTCTTGGCGAATACTGGGGTTGGACACAATCCCCGCTCTTCGTGAGGCTAACTTTGGCTCGCGAAGAAACATCTAACCCGTGCTATTTGTCGGCCCCTTGATGACATGGCGAGAATTTTTTGGTGGGCCCCATGCCCAATGCTATAAATACCATTCTTCCTGGACGGTGCATAAACTTTTCTCCATCTCCCCTCCTTCGTTGCACGTCGCCATATCAATCGAGATGTCCAATAGGGAAGAAATATTGGCTCGCCTCAAGGCCTCGTAGGCGATCCCAAGAGCCAAAGCTGCCGAGCTCGCCCCCTGGATTTCTCCGCAACCTGCTCCACCTCTGCCTCAGGACAAAAAGGCGAAGACCATCCAACGACCACCTGAGGAGGATGTGACATCGCCTCTGTCTTCGTCCCCTCGCAACGAGCTCGACTCGCAGGTTCTATTATTGAAGGTTAGTCAACCCAAAATTTGCTCGACTGATTCTGTTTCTTTTGCTCGTAGAACCCTCCCCCCGAAGAAAATCTCATTGGGCAATCACCAACGGAGTCTCGCCTCGCATCCCCTGGGAGGAATGACTTCCCCCCGGATGTGAGGACCACCGACCTGCGAGCCCCATCCTCGCGATCGGGTGAGTTATTTTCCTCGCTATCTCTTGCAGTTCTTCGCTTGCTGAACCCGTGCTGTTCCTTTTGTGCAGTGACCCCCCTCGCGACCCCGGAGAGCGAACCCCCACCCCGGTGGGCTCTCCAGCCCCACCTAATATGACCATCCTTACCCCAGGGTTTGGCGCCCTAGGCTAACGGAGTCTGGGCGGGTAGCTTCTTGCCGACCCCTGGGTCGCGAACGATTAGACGCACCGCCCTGGCCTGGGGAAATCTATTACCCCTGACTTCACTGAAGCCTTCAAGGGCCAGCCGAGCTCCTCTCATCAGCGAGCCCGTACCATTCTCATTTCGCCAGGTTAAATTATTTTTGTGGAATGCCTCCTTCCCACTCTTAATTGCTGACTTCTTCCTCACAGGTGTTCCCCCGACCCCACCTGCCGAGTTGGAACACGGAGAGGAGGAGAAATCGCCCCGACCTCGCTGAACCAGGTCGCGAACTTCCCGGGGGACCCCAACAATCCCGAGCAAATGAAGAGACGGGTCACCGAGCTGTTCCAGAAGTATGGTCTCATGCTGCGGGATCTGTACGACCAGAACCGGGTGGATTTGATGGCGTATGAACAGAGGTTTGCCGCCATGGAGGACATGTCACGCACCTCCTTGCCAAGATGTGGCAAGTCGCTTGCGGAGAGGTCACCTCTCCTGGGGTGCACCTCGCGCAAATCAAAGATCAGATGCGGCTGATACGGCTAATGCAGTGCGAGGTCCAGTCGGTTCGCGAGTACCACTACCCGAAAGTACCACCGCGTTCAGGGGTGCGAGGCCGCGACCGATGGAAGTGGATAAATTACTGAACAATGTTATTTATTTATTTTTTCCTCGCTCGCCCCTACTACTTTCTCTAGGGGTCTTGAACAATTTGCGGGTCTGTAATATGGATATTCTTGCTCGCTCGCGAGCTTTCTCTTTCGCTTTTTATTGCTTCTATCGCTATGTTAACCGTGCTCGCATGTCACTTATTTTCTACTTGATATGCCTGCCTCGCTTCAAGTTAGGCTCACGAACTGCTGCTTCGCCTTCGCGACTTTTACTTCTTTCCCGGCAGCTTGGCTTGCCTATGGCGAGTTAGAGGATGTCCCTAGGACGCAAGCCCACCCAGAGCGGTTAAAAGGTTCAAGAAGCTGAAACGTCTCTAGGTGGTTCAGCTATCCGCACCCCATGACGCTTTAAATCCTTCTCACCCTTTTCATTCCTATAAATAGCCACCTGTATTTCTTCACCAACCACCGTATTAATTGCCTTCAACCCTTTTCCTTTCTTCCAGACTCTCTCGCAGTTCCCAGCTCGCGCTTCTTTTTGCTTGCTGTTATTTTAAACATGGTTGCTGACAGAGATTCTAAAGGGAGGGCTAGGTGCGCCGGGGCCTATTGCGACCATACTTTCTTTTGCGCTACACTCACAAGTGAGGAGTTACTCACTACGGTGGACAAGTACATTTCCTAGGGATTCATCGCTCGCCACCCGGTGAACACTGTCACCATAAACGAGTCGTCCCATGATGAGCACGCCATCCTTATCGCTCACTTTGATAATGGGTTGCGACTCACCTTATGGCCGGAAGTGCGCCAGGTACTATACTCAACCCTTGCATTTCTTGCTCGCATTGCAAAGAGCGTGCTAATCCTTTCTTGGTGAATTTCCCAGGTGCTCAAGTACTATGGCTTCTTGCCGAGCTAGCTGACCCCGAACGTGATTGCTGTGGTGGTCGCATTCGCCAGCTATTTATGTGAGGTGAAAATAGAGTTCAGCCTGCTCATCTTCCGCAAGGCTTTCTCCTTCCGCACCTACAAAGACAGAACAACCCACTTCGCGAGCCATCAAGTCACTCTCTGCGAGACAGTGAACAAGAGCCATTACTGGCATCAGAAGTTCATCCTTGTCAAAGGACCCTTCGACAACATTCCCTTCTCACCCCTCCAGCGAGACGAGGCGACCTACCATCCCCCGTCTTCGCTAGGGGGGACGACGTGAAGCTCTTCCAGTGCTTGGAGGGGAAGAACTTCGAGGTTGCATACCTCTGGCAGAGGGTGAACTCGCTTCTTTCGGTGCCCCAAGGAGAAGATTTGACTCGCACTCGCAAATTTCCAACAATTTTCATGATTTTGGCGATTAATTCTTACTGTTGTCACCTTCGCAGGAGAGCGGGATCTTCCCCTCCACCCCCAGCACGTGAGGACTACTTCCCTCACCTCTGGCTCACTCACTATTGCAGCCGCTAATGCATGCTGAGACCCTCCCGGCTCAACTTCTGGTAAGAAGCGACCGCCGCCAGCAAGCCAGCTCTCCGCGAAAAATCTGACAAAGAAGAGGACCAAAGAAACCCCTGCCACAACTAAGGGGTAGGATGTTGTAGTGGACCTGAGTGAGGCGGAGACCATACTCTCCCCATCGGTCAGAAGGCTCCTAAGGGGAGCAGTGCGGCCGGGGATGCATCAGGCGAACCCAAGCCGTCGAGCCATAAGAATTTTGGCCTCGGCGCAAAGCTCCCGGATTCGGTCGGCGAGCCACTGTTGGCGTGGGATCCTGACCACAACAGGATCTCATATTCTTCACTCCTCCCCTCCTGGGTTGAGAGCGATAAGGTTGGGGGTGAGGCATTCGTCATTGCCTTCGGGTTATATGGCCACAAGGACGCTGCTAACTTCGGCGCCCTGAGGTCGAGGCTGCTCGTTTATGAGGCCATGCGTACCCAATTACGGGCTATGGAGCTCACTCACATGGTGGGCCGGCAGTACATTACTTCAGACAGGGAATCTAAGGAGCTCAAGCGTGAGCTCCAGGAGGCCTCGGATTAGGTCGCGCGCCTCAAGGGGAAAGAGGCCCTATCCGAAGGACTCCTCGCCAACCTTCAAGGTGGGATGGTAAGTGATTTAAACAAACTTTCTATCTCGCTCGCCACATGTTGCTTTATTTGACTTATCCTTTTGTTTTGCAGGATGCTGAAACAGCTTGCCATCTCCTTTCGCGCAATGCTGACTTGGAGATGGAGAACGAGATCCTGAAGGCTCAGATCCACGAGCTGACCCGGGCCATGCTACCCCGCCTCCTTCGCGAGCTGGAGCTCGCAACAGAATGTGAGATGAGGAGGAGGCGACTCGTAAGAACTCGTTGGGCGTCGCCAACCTCGTCTTTGATACCCTCAAGGAGGGGAGCCTACTTTCCCCGTACGCGATGGAGCTTACCGCCGAGGATGTTGTCCCAGACTTGTTCGCGCCAATCCCTGAGTCCGGGGGTCACGGGAGCGAGGAGGAGCTTTCTGGAGATCTTTGAGTTACTTTTCTATTTTTTGATGTATACACCCATTTTGGCTGGCGATATCGCCAGTACTTGTAATGAACCTTTTCAAGGAATGAAACAAGAATTCTTTTGCAATCTTTAATTTGTCAATGCTCGCGTTCGCCCTTTTTCTTTTGTAATGAATATGGCTATCACCGCTTTATTGAACCTCCTTTTTGTTTCGCAATACACATAGATGCTTCGTTAGATAAACTCTGCTTGCTTTTGCACCTGGGAAAAACGTGGCTCGCTTCAAGCCCCTAGCTCGCCGATTTTGGATCTTTGCGAGCAGGGTCAGCATTACCCCACCTTGCTCGCCACAAACCCTGTGCGTGACCAATATTGTTTATTAATTACCATGCCGTCGATCCCCCCGGACTCGATTATTTTAGGTGTTTTGCGAGCCAGGATCCGACCTGAAGAGCCTGGTTTCCACCGTATTCAACCGTCTTGCTATAACCATTGGACTTAGATATTTTTCATCTGATATTGCTCTTGATTTTCTCGCATGGGAGCCCCGGGGTTCGCCCAGTCTATTCCTGACCTTGAGATATTTTGCGAGCTAGGCTTATCAGCATGAACCGCCTCCTTGCCAGCCTCTCTGTGAGATCAACCTGACCCACTGGCTAGTGAGAGCCCGGCAGCAGGATCGTCCGGGGCAATCCAGCACAAAAATTTTCCTTGCCAGCCTCTCCGCGAGATCGACCTGACCCACCGGCTAGTGAGAGCCCGACAGAGGAATCGTCCGGGGCAATCCAGCACAAAATACTTGCCTCCTTGCCAGCCTCTCTGCGAGATCAACCTAACCCACCAGCCAGTGAGAGCCCTGCAGCGGGATCGTCCGGGGCAATCCAGCACCAAACACTTGCTACCTTGCCAACCTCTCCGCGAGATCAACCTGACCCACCGGCTAGTGAGAGCCCAGTAGCGGGATCGTCCGGGACAATCCAGCACCAAATTCTTGTTACCTTGTCAGCCTCTCTGCGAGATCAACCAAACCCATCGACTAGTGAAAGCCCGACAGCGAGATCGTCCAGGGCAATCCAGCACCAAATAATTGATACCTTGCTAGCCTCTCCACGAGATCAACCTGACCCACCGGCTAGTCAGAGCCCGACAGTGGGATCGTCTGGTGTAATCCAACAGCAAATTTACTTGAGGACCAATAGTTAGAAAAAGTGTTGAGATCAGCATATAATGAATATAACATGCAATAGATTATCATAAAAAACTCAAGGGTAGAAACATGTTAGATAATCCCAGCTTCGAGCCAGGCTGAGGAGTACTCCTTCCACATCTCGGAGGTGGTACCCTCCCGACCTGAGCACCTCATCTACAATATAAGGCCCCTCCCAGTTGGGATTGAGCTTCCCCACCGTGGCTCCCCTTCCGGCCGCATCGACCTTTTTTAAGACTAGGTCCCCCTTCTCGAACTTCTTCACCCGGATGTGCTTGTCAAAATATCGGGCCATCCGTTGCTTGACCTCCTCCTGCCCGATGGTGGCTAAGTCCCGGAGCTCTTCCACCAGGTCCAAGGATAGCCTTTGCTCTCCCTCATTCTCCACTAGCCATTCTTCATCCTCTTCACCCGCGGCGACCACCCTGGGGAATTTCACCTCAAACTCTATTGGAAGGATGGCTCGGACACGTGAGAGAGCTAGAATGGAGTCTCCCCTATAGCCTTGTTTGGAGTGGTTCTCAAGGCCCAGAAGACCAAGGGTAACTGCTCTACCTAGTTTCCCATGAGGTTCTCAACCTTCTTCTTCAGCAATTTCATGATTATTTTGTTTACCGCATCCACTTGCCCATTACTTCTCGGGTGGTGTACCGACGCAAACTGAAGATCTATGCCGAGATGGGTGCAGAAGCTGACGAACTCGTCACTGGCAAACTGCGGCCCATTGTCCGTAACTATGGCTAGCGAAAGCCCGTGCCTGCAAATTATTTCGCCATATATAAAATTTCTCACCACTTGGGAAGTTACCTTGGCCAGCGCCTTCACCTCCAGCCACTTGGAGAAATAATCAATTATTACTCGTAGGAACTTTCTTTGACCACTCGCTTGAGGGAAAGGACGCACCAGGTCCAACCCCCATATTGCAAAGGGCCAGGGGGCTGTGATGATTCGGAGTCTTTGGGCTGGCAGGAGCTGGAGGGGGGGCGAACAACTGACACTTCGAGCACTTCCTTGCGAAATCTGCTGCGCCCTTACTGAGGGTAGGCCAGAAGTAGCCTTGCCTCAGCACTCTCCCCTCCAAGGTTCGGCTCCCGGAATGGCTACCACACTCCCCCGAGTGGATCTCCTCTAGGACCCTCAGGACCACCTCCTCTGCCACGCAACGAGCTAGGAGCCCCGAGAGCATCTTTCGGTACAATCCCACAGTATGCAAAGAGTAGTATGTTGACTTATACCTGAACCAACGCTTGTACGCATCCCCCTCGAGGAACTTCCCCGACGTCAGGAAGGTGATGAAGGGGTACATCCATGATGCCCGTTGGTCTACCTCCGTCAGTTCCCCCTCCTCGATGGATTGTCGGAAGAGGTCCAACACCGTGCCCCCTGCCTTAGGACTGAACTTGGCCAGGAGGTCCGCCGCGACACTCTCCTCCCTTGCCACATTGGCGAATCGAGAAGGTGTGGAACTGCCCTATGAGCCACCTTTTCCAAATATAGCTGAAGAGTTGACTCTTTCACCTCGAACTCCGCCTGACTTGGCAAGCCACCACCATGGAGTCTGTCGAAACCTCCACATCTTTCACTCCCAACTCCCTGTCTAGGCGGAGGCCTTCTATCACGGCTTCGTACTCGGCCTGATTACTGGTGAGGAAGAAGTGGATGTTGATCGCCTGCTCGATCCTTGTCCCTTGATGGCTTACCAAAACCACCCCTCCCCCAAAAGAATGCTTCCCTGATGCCCCATCAACCAACATCCTACAGGCCACCGAGTAGGGCAGCTCGTAATCTTCCACTTCAGTCACAAAGTCTGCCAAAAATTCTGCTACCGCTTGCGCTTTTATGGAAAAGCTGGGTACGTATGAGATATTGAACTCGCTCAACTCCACTGACCACTTGACCAGCCTTCCAGAGTGCCCCCTCCATGATGTTGTGAAGGGGTGATTGGTCACCACCTTGATTGAGTGTTCCTGAAAGTAGGGCTAGAGCTACCTGGCTGCCACCACTAGGGCGAAGGCTAGCTTCTCTAAGATGGGGTATTTGAGCTCAGCCTTCCTCAACACTCGACTAACGTAGTAGGTCGGGAGTTGCTTCTTTCCTTCCTCCCGGACCAGCATCGAGCTGACCGCCTCAAGTCCTACCCCCAGGTATAGGGATAAGTCATCTCCCTATCTCAGCCCATGCAGCAACGGGGCTTGGGATAACTGTTCCTTCAGCGCCTGAAAATCCCTTTCACACTCAGGGGTCCAATCAAACTTTTGGTTACCTCACAGCTGTTGGAACATGCTTTCCGCATCTCTTGGTTTGACAATAACAAATCCTATTGTATTTGTTCATACTTGTTTTGTGTTTATAGTATGTAGGATTCTGTGCTTTCAAATCTCCATGGAAATGTGTTTTGTTGTTGCTACCGCATAGCGTCAGTACTACCGCTGGCGCTAGTGTTCGTTCGACGAAATGGAAGCTGCGTTCGACGAACTGGCGTTCGATGAAATGAAACATGCGTTCGACGAACTGCATGCTCTACCACGGTGCTCGACGAAATGCATGCTTTACCCCGGCGCATTAGAACTACCGCTGGCGCTAGCGATCGACGAAATGGAGGTCGAAGAAATAAAAGCGGCGTTCGACAAAATGGAGGTCGACGAAATGAAAGCTGCGTTCGATGAAGATGCGCCCGAAGAAGTGCTCTACCGCGGTGCGTTAGAACTACCGATGGCGGTAGTATTTGCTCGACGAAATGAAGGCTGCGCTCGACGAAATGCTTATCACTATGTTCGACGAATTTGTGTTCGATGAAAGCAGAATCCCGCTCGACAAAAATTCGATCGTCGAAATATAATGCCTGTTCGACGAAATAAATGCTCTACCGCTGGCTCTAGTATAAATGGAAACATTTGAAGAGAAGGAAACAGTGGAGAAAAAGGAATGTCGACGGTATGCTATTTTGTCATGTACTATCGCGGCGAGTTAAGTCTAACGCCGGGCGGTAGCTTTTAGAAACTTCCCGTCTGGTGTTAATTTAGGAGCAGATTTGGAAGGAGATAGTGGCTGAAGGAAGGATATCTCACTATCGCGGTGCGATAGCGTTACCACGGTGCGTTAGTCGGTGCTCTAAGTTTGGCAGTCAAAAGTTGCCTAATCTGCCACAATCCGTGTCTGATCATTGCCTAATATGGCTACCGCGTGGCGGTAGTACTACTGCAGGCGGTAGTGGCTGATGCTATAAAAAGACGCGCGCCTCCTCCGTTGTCGCTTGCTGATACAGAAGGAATTGAAGCCATATATTCAGAGCATTCGTGAGAGCCTTCTCCAAGCAACCCGAAGAACTCCGTCAACGTTCGTGAATGCAAAGAACTTGAAGACCAATCCGATCGCATCTACATCGACAGTAAGTTCTACTTTTGAGGGAGTTCTTAGTTTGTGTTTTATTTTATTTTCTAATTGTAACCTTTAAATCTTTTGGTCGGTAGAGGAACTCGCCACACGACGACTAGGGCCTTGCGGGGACTAGGGGGAATTCGCCACACGGCGCATAGGTCTAGGTAGGACTTAGGGAGGAATTCGCCACATTGCGACTAGGTCTAGGGAGTAGATCTAGGGGGTGCTCGAGGCCTTTCTGGGGATAGGAAGGCTAGAGCGGCTTGAGGCCGTATCTGGGGAGAGATCGGCTAAAGCCAACCGGTTCGTGGGGATACGAGTCGGTATAAAAAACAAAAAGGGTTTTTCATATTATTCGCTTTGATTTATAGCGTCATTGAAATCAGATTTTGTAATCAATTTTATAAATGATAATCATGTCTTTTCTTGTTTAATATAATTGATTTCATTTCTAATTTCATTATCTCTTTACTTTTGATTTAACTTACTTCGAACAAAATATCAAAAGTTTTCTATTAAAGTTTAAAGTTTTTGAAACCCTTATTCACCCCCCCCCCCCCCTCTAAGAGCGCCTACAGATCCAACAGATAGGAGTTGGATGAAGCAGCCTTCTTTATCTTGAGTGTAGTGGCTGAGGTTCCAAAAACAAATGGTCCATGATGGGCCATTTGAATTTCCTCATGTGGAGCCTTTAGGGAACTCTGGCCTAACTCCTTTCTATTCCTATATCTGTGAACATCTTTGTTCAAGCTATTGGAACTACCATTCAACAGGTGACCATGAATGCTTTGTTGGTCATATTTATTGGATGGTATCATTAACTTCACAAAGGAAGACTTTGGTTCAATTGAACCTTTGTCTTTACCCTTTGTGTTACCAGCTACAACCTCTTTATTGAATCCCAATCCTCTTCTATCAAGAGAGGAGATGGTGTCAATAATAGGTAGCATTGTCTTAGGCTTGGAGAACTGAGCCACTAGCATTCTCTCCTTGAGAAGCTTTTTTTCAAGATCCTTGATGATCTTGATTTTATGGCTTATGGTGCCAATATGGATAATTGACATTTCCCTTAACTTGACAATTTCCTTGCTCGTCTGAGCTAGCTGCTTAACATGTTCAGTGCAATCAGATTTTGCCTGCTTTAGGGAAGCAATTTCAAGAGCATGCCTCTTTGCTAACATCTTGCACTTTTTCAGGGATTCCAACAGAGCACCATACCTGTCAATCAATTGATTGACATCTTCCTCAGATTCTAAATCACTTCCACCATTAGATGAAGGTGCTTCAGATTCTAGGCTTGTCTCATATTCAGAAGAAGAAATGCAATGAATAAGTACCTGTTCACTGTCAGAGTTGTTCTGATTATCTTCGTCATCAGTTATGGCCATCAGGCCTAGCTGATCTTTGTCCTCTTCATCCTCCTCAATGTCACTGTCTGAATGTGACAGAGGGGCCCTGATTCCAATCTTGGTAGCAGGAAAATCTTCATCCTCTTCTGCTGGAAACAACCCAATGTAGGCTTTCTCTTCTTCATATGAATGTAAAGTTGAGGATTCAGATTTACTCCAGCTTTTCCTTTCTTTATTAGGAAGGATTTTTCACCTTTCCTTTCCTTTTGGTGATAATGTTTTTTATTACCTTTCTCCTTCCTTATGACTGGACAGTCAGCAATGACATGTCCAGGCTTGCTGCAACAATAACATACGATATTATTTGAAACATATTTACAGGTTTAGATTCATACCTGTCACCCTTCGTGTGCTGTTTTTCAGATCTGTTGTGGTCCTTCTTAGGATGTGAGGAGGAGGAGGGCTTGTTCTTCCACTGCTTCCTCCTCATCATCTTCTTGAACTACCTTGAGAAGGCAGCAAACTCCTCATCAGATGAAGAGCTGTCCGAAGTGCTGTTCTCAGACTTCTCAGATTTAGCAATCCTTCTTGGAGGAGACAGCAATCTGGATTTGCTCTTCTTGGAGCCGTCAGCTTTGAGAATTTCTCTCCCTTGCATGAGCCCTGGTGGAAGTTTCCTCTTCCTTCCTTGCAGACAACTGCATCTCATAAGAGAGCAGTTTCCCAAACAATGCATGGGTAGGAGTTTCACCAAGCTTGGCCACTTCCCTGATGGCACATATCTTTGTGTCCCAGTCTCTAGTTAGAGATCTTAGGAACTTGTCATTTAGTTCATAGTCATTGAATACCCTTTCATAGGTCCTCAGTTCTTTGACTATCCTGAAGAACCTTTCACAGCAGATGGATATGGTTTCCTGGCTGAGCTGTCTGAAAGCCACATATTCTTAATTGAGGAGGGATTTACTTTCATCCCTTACTTCAGCAGTCCCTTCCATATACACCACAAGTATATCCCACATTTCCTTGGCTGTTGTACAGTGAACCAAGTTCTGGAAGGTGGAATCATCAATTGCATTCACAATAATATTTTGGGCTTTTTTATCCATTGTGAATAGTGCAAGTTCCTCCTTGGTCAAGTTATTAAAAGCCTTGGCCACTCTTCTAGTTGGATCTATGGTAGAGGCTGTTTGAAAAGTGAATGGACCCTGCTTCACAGTGATATAGATCCTAGGATCTTAGTCTTCCATGAACAACCTTACCCTTTGCTTCCATATGCCAAAGTTTTCTTTGTTGCATATGGGCAACTTCATAGGCCCTATCTCCTTCGGCAATCTAGTGGAGGCCATTGGATTCAGATATGACTACTCCTTTGTAGGATCTGGTTAGACAGTTATGTCATTTTTGACCAACCTCCCTTTGATACCACTTGATAGTTTATTAGGATGTAGTCTTTATCACCTAGAGGGGGGGGGGGGGGGGATAGGTCTCTTTTGTTTCTAAGCTTATGCCTAGCTGTTTTCATAGTTTATGTCAGTTATAAATAAAGTACACAGAAAATACACAAGCATATATAGAGGTTCCTCAAGATAGGGTGTCTTGTGTAGTCCTCTTTCCCCCTTCACCTTTCTAACAATGAGTTAGACAAGGCCAAATCCTCCAATCTCAGCTCCAAGAGCTTACAACTCAGATCCCTCAGGATCTCTCAAGTTTTCTCCAAACCCTACCTCAGGCACAACAGCCCTACCAACTCAGACCTATCAAGAAGTCCTACCTCAGATCTCCACTGAGATCCTACACTCAAGATGAACTCTCAGCTCTACACTCAGGCCCAATAGCCCTACACCCTCAGGCAAAATGCCCTACAAGCTCAGAACAAATATGTTCCTACAGAAGTTATAAGTGATGCTTACAACAGAAGATAAAACAGATAAATCTTTCAAGCCTTTGGTCTTCTGTTGCTGATTTACTGCAGTTGCAGTCTAGAAACAGGGAAGAGATCGATAGCCTCAATCCTGCTCCTTTTTGATCCTTCTCTTCAGCAGATGAATAAGGATCAACTTGCTCTTCTTGATTCACTCGGGATGAATAAACTTTCTATCCTTGCAGCTTCAGGAAGCAGGAAGAGAAATCTTTTGGGTAGTCGTCAATGGAACAGTAGGTGTAATTTGTTTTTCCAAAAAAACTTTTCTTCTACAAATCCCTAAGTTGTTCTTTTATACTCCTTCAATCTTCAACGACTATCAAACGGCCCCTGACACAGTATGGAGGTGATTGGAACACCTTTTCTTGCTTTACTGCAACTTGCGCCAAAAGCGAAACCCGCCAGCACATTTGAATCTGTCTCAGTGGTTGGTCTGAGACATCTTCCAATCTCAACGACTACTTCTGTCTCCGTCTCAGCAGATCCACTGAGACAGACAGTTGTCTCAGCAGTCTTCCTCTATTTGCAGCTCAGCAACTCAGTAGACCTAGACTCCTTCTCAGCGGCTCCTGGCCTTGTCTCAGTGGTTCAGCTGAGACTGAGAACCCGTCTCAGCGGTTTTAACAGTAAACCACTGAACTTATTCCACATCTTGGAATAACCTAACCCTACATAGCCATGATGTAAAATAGGGTTTATCAAATACAGATTGTACTTAGCATTGAGTGTGATGCTTCTTCAAATCAAGGGAACATTGAGGGTAATATTCCCAACATAAGATTTAAATTCCATAAAACCCTTATTCACCCCCCCCCCCCCTCTAAGGGCGCCATAAGATCCAACATTTGGTCACAACCGACCGTTAGTCAAAAGACTAATCCAGGATCCCCCACCCCTCCCCCGGTGACTCCTAGGTACTAGGCATAAGGAATGAAGAGGAAGGACATCAAAGCAGAAGTAAACAAGCAGATGGAGGTGGCCTTAACTAGCAGGTAATAAATGTAGATGTAACTACTGTAGGGTTCTACATTACAGATTGTATAGTTCATATATAAATTCGTAGGGACCTACTTACACATTTATATAATAAAGCATAAGTAAAGAAATGACAATGAAGAAGCAGTATCACGAAATGGTAAAGCAACTAACTAATAAGTAAAGGAATGACAATAAATAAGGAGTATAGTAAAATGGTAAAATAGCTAACTACTATTACATAGAAAAGTAACCTTAACTTATAAAAATTCTCATACAAACTTATAAGTTAAGGGATCATTTTGCAAGAGACCCATCATATAAAAGATCCAATAATAATTTATACGATGGGGGTATAGTTTTTATGCAATGTTATGTATGATATGAAGTGTCATGCAAGGTTTTGTGGAAATGTTCCATGCATGTGCAACTCATCCACACAACTCTGTGCGCACAGACCTTTATTTCCCTTGTTTGGAGTTAGCTAAACTCGCAAGTACCTCTCGTAGTGGCAAATCGAGGCAGTGGGTTGGGCCACCCCACTCCTAGGCCGATATTCACACTACCTAACCTAGACCTTACGTACTACTCGGTACACCTAGCCAGGTGCTACAGAGCAACTTGTACTAATGCTGGCATCCCACCAGTCTTTTCTTGGCAAGTGAATACCCACACTTGCTGATCCAACGTACTGACGTCGATGTGAACGATTGTCCAGTACCGTGGATCCACCACATATATGCACAAGCACATTCACAACAATTGAATTCCAGAGCCACCGGACAAACTAGTCCATTCTAACAAACACCAAGCCACAACTTGAAGTACATTCCATCATTAAACTCACACTGAGCCCACTGCTCATAGGACTAGACCAACCTTACAAACCAAGGCTATCTTCTCATAATAAAGGGGTGTATGTGTACTTTGATAGCTTGTTATTAGATTAATCTTTCATATTTACATGCTCCTATCAGTTTGAAGATTAGTCTTGGACTTCCCGAGGACTACCCTGTGAGGGGCTCGCAGCGGTACTAGGAAGTACGATGGGATGACACCCCAAACCTCCCTTTCACAAGACACTTTGTTTTATTGGTGACTACCCAATGCCCACTCTCTTATGTTACTCTAATATCCTATGATGGATTAAGATTCACCAGAAGAATTAATGTTCTCTTGAACACCAACACTTCACTTAAGAGTATACTATCCATACATCTCAAACCCACAACTATGAGATGTCAGGAAGGGGATTTTGCCCATCCCACCTTAGAATTGACCTACATAACCTCTCACAGAAGAATCCCTACCCAAGAACTCATAGAAAGACCCAAAACCACTAAACTCCTTTTTGGCTATCCGCAGACCACTTCAATCCTAAGGGGAATGATTGACATTTATGAAAGTCCCATATGACCCCAAGGTTTTCATATAATGAACCACACATACAGAGGTTGTTTATGATCTATATTGATGAAATATCAGTAATTTATATTTTTCTCCCTGATTATTTCCATGGAAATCATTATATGAATAATTAAGGCATAATCCAAATTTATGAAGGAACTTCATCTTCCTCTTAACCAAATGATATGAACCAATTTCTTGGGGTTCTAATAGGCCTAACATGTCCTCTAACAGAGATTGAGTATTTTACAAGATCATGAGCCCATATAATTTAAATAATTCATAAATGATATATTTAAAAATTGTAAGAACAAGGTGCAGTAAATATTCATCCAAAAGTTATGATAAAATTACCAAACCACTATACTGGCCTTAGAGTCTCTCTGACCAAGTTTCACTTTTTTTTTAAATCAAATGACCACATAAATAAGTTAAATCATAAAGACTGATTTTTGGCACATTGTGAAGGAACTACCAAATTACCAATTTAAAAATTATAATAAAATTTGCAGAGACTGATAGCATCATAAAATGTTCACTGTCCAAGTCTAATAATTTTCCTAAATCATATGACCATATATTTTGCACTTGATAGGAATATTCACAAGTTAAATAATAATTAATCAGAGAGTGATAATGTCTCCAAAAATTCCAACCAAATTATCCAAGGTATATATTCTTCCTATAAAACTGTCTACAAAGTTTCAAGCCCATCCATGAAGATGTAACCATATTTCCATCATTAATTATAATATGTAACCCTTGTTTTTAGACTGGGTTTCTTAGGTATTCCAAGCCTAAAACCTATAAAATTACTTGCGGTGGCGTTTCATATGATAACAAAGTGGTGACCAAAGTTTTATCTCATTTGGTTGAGGGGTGGTCATCCAAACCCACAATGTTCACTTTTGGTGAACTAGGGTTAACCTTCCCTAGGTGACCAATGTTGAACACTAATTTACCAAGTCTAATCAAACTCAAATGGGCCATCCACCAGAGATTTGGGGAATTTTGAGGTCTCTAAGCCCTAGATCTACCACCTAGGGGCTCTATTTAATTTCAACAAAAACTATAGAAAGATTTCACCCATAAATTCCCAATTTTTGGTGGCTGGTATAGCATGTCCTAACTCACCTATGGCTAAAATTTCAGCCAATTTGGTTGAGTGCTGTGATGATGGCATCATTTTAGTCTCTAGGGTCCCCTATGGATACCTTGCACCAAAAAGGGAGCTGAGGGAGATCCAGTGGTCCAAACGACTTAAAATCAATTTTAAAATAAAGTTGACTTCATAGGAAAATTGTTCATGTTGACCACTTTTATAGGTGAAGCCTCTAAGTATTTTTAATAATTAAATCTATCCACAACATAATATGTGACAAAAATGAAACAAAACAATATAACTTAAATCCTTATAATCAATTTGATCTGCGTATAACAGATCACGCTCATCTAACATTTGCAGGCCTTCATCCCCAATGAATGGACAGATCGCATTCTCCCATCCTGGGAGAGTTTGGGCTCGAATTGCTGGCCACCCACGCACCTCCCCGACCGACAAATGCCACCACCACCTTCGTCGAGGTGGTGGCCGACAATTGGAGGTGAATTGCTGGCCGGAGATGGCAGGAGTATGATTTTCTGGTAAGCTAAAGGAGCTCAAAAATAAGCCCCTTTGGGAACTTGATCTGAACCCAATTGGACTCGGATCAAGGCCCAAATAGATTCGAAACTATGCACTAAGGGAGGATAAGGGGATCAGACCTGAGTGGTGGCCAATTGTCTTGTCAAACGCCGATTCACCAAGGGAGCTTGGGAAGTTTTTGGGGTCATGTCAATCTCCTGCTTAAAGTGCACGATTCCTTTTGAAAACTTGGGGTTTTCACTTCTCTCAGACCTCTGAAGATGATAGTGTTGGGTTTTTCTAGGACCATACATCACATGTAGGCGCAGCGGAAATAAAGAGAAAAAACCCAAAAGACTTTGATCGGGCCATGAATATTGAATCAAGAAGTTAATAAAATACTAGGCAAAAATTACCTTTGCGGGATTGGATCAAATCCAACCTAGATGCTCCAAGAAGAAGATTGCCTTCGTCGGCTTTGCAAGAGTTCTCACGTAGAATAATGTCTACGTCTCTACAGCAGTCCACGCGAGCCGGGAGAAGAAGACTACACCTTGCGCTTCCACGGATTGCTAGATCCGCTTCAGGAAGAACAACACCGGCGACAATCGTCGGAGAGGAAGTCGGCGGAGGCGATTCAGACAGAACTCCTTCCGTCTAGGGTTCGAGCGGAACACCTTCCGTCGGCTTCTATTCGTAAGTTATGAGAACCCTAAAAGAAGTTATATTTATACCCAAAGGATAAACATACTTCTAGAAGAATCGTTATCCGCAGACCACACAGCAGAATAGGGGCTTCTGTTACAATTCGTCGAGATTCCACGGAACAATCCGACGAATCCCAACGAATCCGACGAATCATATCAGACGGCAACATTTGCCGAGTTAATGATCTCTGTGACAATTCGTCGAGATTCCACGGAACAATCCGACGAATCCCGACGAATCCGACGAATCATGTCAGACGGCAACATTTGCCGAGTTAAGGATCTCTGTAACAATTCGTCGGGGTTCCACGGAACAATCCGACGAATCCGACGAATCCGACGAATTCTATCCGTGTAAACCCGACGAATTCAGACAGCAACATTTGCTGGACTTCCCCCATTCTATATGGTGATTGGTAACCTTTACCAACATAGTCAATCTTCCAACTTCTCCACATGCTCTTATGTGCGACCCTGCAGGCTCATATCGCGTTGGCAGTGACATTACATGTTTGACCACTTCTAGATCACAATGGTAACTCCAACAGTCTCCCACTTGATCTTGAAAGTATCAAACAAAAACCTCACAAACAATGAGCGGCATCTAGCAATGCATCATTGCTCCCCAAGCAATAAGAGTTCATAACTCATAAGCCTTTATGACCAATGTTCCAGCGTTGTCTTTGTCCCTTTGTCCCTTACATCCGGAAAGAACTAGAGGCATGGACCGTGTCACCCTCATAATAGCTCAATCCAAGTTTCTTGATCTAGAACGGACTTCCAGAGAATAGTGAGCTCAATATCACATATTGACTCAACCAAGCATGGCCATGCATTTCTCAGTCCAATTCCATCAAGGGGCCCATGGATGCAACTCCTGTTATATAGGAGGACAAATCCCATATCTGCTCACACCCAAACACCCAAATGATTCGTAACGTACCCAACGACGACCCTTATCATCAACCTTCTTCAAGGAAGAATTTAGATGACATCAAAGCACGCTCTTCCTCACTCGATGAATGCTGCGACTTCAGGTCAAAGGACCACAACACCATTGTCAAATGAGACCTACTTGTGACACTTTTAAGTAACAATCCACAAAGTAGTCTCAGGTTGGGTCTGTCCAGTACAACTTGTTCACTAACAAGTACCCATGTGATGACTTGATATCACAATATCATGACCTGTGAGAATCGGTAATCAGTCAACACACATGCTAGTCTTAATGTATCATCATCACCCTTAGCTTCTATGATGATACCCCGACCAGGGACCTTTTAAGAATGAAGCTTCGAAATCATAGGATCTAACATTCAAGTCACATACTTGATGTCCTATGGAAGCGAACATTCTAAGGGTATTTATCACGAATTTTATTCTATCATATAGAAACAGCATATCGTAATAAAAGAACTTGCCATTAATTGTAAAAAGAAATGATTGGTACACTATTCATCATATGAATAATAAACAGCCAACATAATATATATTTTACATGCAACCCACAAGACTCCCACTAGAGTTGATCACTCAGGTATCGTATACCCATTGATCTAGTATGACCATCATGCTTTCTCTGCGCGAGAGGCTTTGTCAGTGGATCTGCAATATTCTCCTCAGTCGGCACTCTGCAAATGTTCACATCTCCTCGTTCGACAATCTCACGAATAAGATGGAACCGCCGAAGTATGTGCTTGGAGCGCTGATGGGATCTAGGTTCCTTAGATTGTGCAATTGCACCATTGTTATCACAGTAGAGAACTACGGGACCAACAATGCTAGGAACTACATCTAGCTCGCCGATGAATTTCCTAATCCATACAGCCTACTTCGCTGCGTTTGTCGCAGCGATATACTCGGCCTCAGTTGTAGAATCAGCAACTGTCTCTTGCTTGGAACTCTTTCAGCTCACAGCTCCTCCATTCAGGCAAAACACAAACCCTGACTGAGACTTCGAATCATCCCTATCAGTTTGGAAGCTGGCATCCATGTAACCACTTACAACGAGCTCTTCCTCTCCACCATACACCAAGAATACATCCTTAGTCCTTCTCAAGTACTTCAGGATATTCTTTACGGCTATCCAGTGACATTCACCGGGATCAGACTGATACATGCTAGTCATGCTCAAAGCAAAAGAGACATCGGGTCGAGTACATAACATTGCATACATGATTGACCCAATTGCCGAAGCATATGGAATCAACTTCATGCGGTACTTATCTTCACAAGATTTTGGACACTGGTCCTTAGAGAGATTCACACCATGAGACATGGGCAAAAATCCTTTCTTGGACTCAAGCATGTTGAACCGCTTCAAAACCTTCTCAATGTACGTACTCTGGGTCAAACCCAGCAACTTCTTCGATCTATCTCTATAGATCTTAATACCGAGTATGTAAGTCGCTTCACCCAAGTCCTTCATAGAAAAGCAGTTCCCTAGGTTGTTCTTAACAACTTTCAAGGTAGGTATGTCATTCCCGATTAACAGTATGTCATCTACATACAATATCAGGAAGACAACAATGCTCCCACTGATTCGCTTGTAAACACACGGTTCATCCTCGTTCTTGACAAAACCAAACTCTTTGATCTTCTCATCAAAATGAAGATTCCAACTTCTAGAGGCCTGTTTCAATCCATAGATGGACCTATTCAGCTTGCATATTTTAGTGGCTTCATTTGGGGATACAAAACCCTCGGGTTGTGTCATGTACAGTTCCTCAAGGAGGTTTCCATTTAGGAAAGCCGTTTTGACATCCATCTGCCAGATCTCGTAGTCATAATACGCAGCAATAGCAAGCAATATCCTAATGGACTTTACCATGGCAACAGGGGAAAAGGTCTTATCATAGTCAACACCATGAATTTGCTTGAAACCCTTAGCCACCAGTCGCCCTTTGAATGTCTGTACATTCCCATCCATGTCGGTCTTCTTCTTGAAGACCCACTTGCACCCTATGGGTCGTACCCCTTCAGGTGGTTCCACCAAGTTCCAAACTTGGTTTGTATACATGGAGTCCATTTCGGATTTCATAGCCTCAAGCCATTTGTCGGAGTCCGGTCCATTCATAGCCTCTTGGTAGGTCGCTGGTTCATCATCATGATCCATAAGCAACACATTACCTATTTGAGACACGAGAAATACATATCTCTCAGGCTCAAATCTTGGTCTACCAGATCTACGTAGGACTTGTGTCTCTTGAGCAGGTTCTCTAGCTACAACATCTTGTAGTCCTGGCTCAGAATCCAACTCTGGTTCGTTCACTACTTGTGGTTCTTGAACTTCTTCAAGTTCTACCTTTTGCGTCTTTCTTGACAAGAACTCTTTCTCCAAGAAGACACCCATCCTTGCGACAAACACTTTGCCCTCAGACGGTAGGTAAAAGTAATATCCTTTCGTTTCCTTAGGATATCCCACCAGATAACACTTATCTGATTTGGGTTCCAGCTTGTCAGGCATTTGACGTCGTACGTATGCCTCACAGCCCCAAATTTTAATGAATGACATACTAGGACGCTTCCCAGTCCATATCTCATATGGTGTCTTTAGAACCGTTTTCGTTGGAGCGCGATTCAGTGTCATTGCAGCAGTCTCTAAAGCAAAACCCCAAAAGGAAACAGGCAAGTCTGCATGACTCATCATCGACCGTACCATGTCTAACAGAGTACGATTTCTCCTCTCAGACACACCATTATGCTGCGGTGTCCTAGGTGGAGTGAGCTGTGATACAATACCACACTCTTTCAGATGATCACGGAACTTATGACTCAGGTATTCGCCACCTCGATCAGATTGGAGTGCTTTAACCTTTTTACCCAATTGGTTCTCCACTTCATTTTTAAACTCTTTGAACTTTTCAAAAGTTTCGGATTTGCACTTCATAAGATACACATATCCGTATCTACTGAAATCATCAGTAAATGTAACGAAGTAGAAATACCCACCTCTAGCCATAGAACTCATGGGCCAGCATACATCACTATGTACAACACCCAAGAGATCCTCAGCCCTCTCAGTATAACCAGTGAAATGGGCTTTAGTCATCTTGCCTAATAAACAAGACTCGCATCGCTCAAATGATTCATAATCAAATGAGTCCAATAGTACATCTTTATGGAGCTTGGATATGCGCTTCTCATTTATATGGCCCAAACGACAATGCCAGAGATATGTAGGATTTGAGTCATTTGTTCTTAGTCTTTTATTATTATCTACATTATAGATTGGATGGTCTAGGTTCAAAACATAAAGACCATTAAACAATTGAGCTACAGCATAACAAACATCATTCTTAAATATAGAACAACAATTGTTCTTAATTATAAAAGAAAATCCAATCATGTCTAAGCATGAAATGGATATAATGTTTCTAGTTATGGCCGGAACATAATAACAATTATCAAGTTCTATTACAAGCCCACTGGGCAAAGAAAGACGGTAAACCCCTATGGCAATAGCAGCAACTCTTGCTCCATTGCCGACGCGCAGGTACACCTCTCCTTTACTCAGTAATCTCCTCCTTCCCAGTTCCTGCACATTTGTACAAATGTGAGAACCACATCCGGTATCCAATACCCAAGATGAAGGAGCAGAAAGGTTTATCTCTATAACGTAAATATTCGAAGCGGAAGTCATACCTCCCTTCAATTTCCGCAGACCGTCAATGTATGAAGGACAATTCCTCCTCCAATGACCAGCCTTGCCATAGTGGTGGCATTTCCCTTCCTTCACGGTGCTCTTCTTTTTCAGCGCAGAAGATTTGGGCTCAAGATGTGACTTAGGTCCCACCTTCGTCTTCTTGAAGCCCTTGGCCTTACCCTTGCCTTTATGTACCATCAATATGGGACTAGCAGGCTTGGCCTTCTTCATGTTTATCTCGGCAGTTCGCAACATGCCTAGGAGCTCGGGCAGTGTCTTGTCTATTTCATTCATGTTGTAGTTCAAGACAAACTGCTCATAACTATCCGACAACGATTGCAGGATAAGATCTGTGACCAACTCTTGACCCAGAGAAAAACCCAGTCTCTCCAGGTTCTCTATGTACCCAATCATCTTGAGTACGTGAGTACCAACCGAGTCTCGAGCTCCCATTTTGCACTGAAATAAAGCCTTCGTGACATCGAACCTCTCTTGACGAGCTTGCCCTTGAAACATTTTCTTTAGGTGCTCGTCAATCTCCTTGCACCCCATGTTCTCGTGTTGCTTCTGAAGCTCAGAGTTCATGGTGGCAAGCATAAGGCACTCGACGTCTAAGGCGTCATCGGTATACTTCTTATAAGCATCCTTATCAACACGAGACGAGTTCCCGGTCGGCACCTCGGGGGCTTCTTCTTCCAAGACGTAGAGCTTTCGCTCTTGCCTGAGAACAATTCTCAGGTTCCTATACCAGTCCATATAGTTTGTCCCACTAAGCTTGCCCTTCTCAAGGATAGCTCTCAGGGACAAGGTGGAATGTGAACCACTTGTCATGGAATTCTACAAGAATTCATGCAGAATTTAATCAGCACCTTAATTTCAAAATACAATTTATTTTAATTTGGACTTCAATTAAATACTCCCACTATTTTATTCAAATTGATAGCCCTCACTATCAATTTGGAGATTCCATGCGAGCTACTCTCTTAGTGGAGAAGATCCGTATTTCACCAACACCACGAGTCCGCTTTGGCGTTCCTCTCATAATGCGGTTATTTAGGTAGACAACGCTTGCCAATTGCATCCTCATGCAACTCTTGTATGGCTGGTGAATAACTCCTTATTCGCATCCATCATATGGTGCATGCCAACCCTATGCCTCTAGGCACTCAACCTTTGAGGTCACCTAGTTAAGTTAGACCCGATGTCGACAGTGGGATATCACAATTATCCGCTCGCACCCTTACCAAGATAGATTAATTCACCTTTCTTTGGCAAGCCCACACTTCATCGATTGAGGCAGGAAGAGTGTCATCCATCGGAAGGCATCCGAACACTTAATATTTGATGAAGGGATTTTAATTTTAATAATAGGTTAACATTTAACCATGATCAATATTTGATCAAAGTGCACATCCACAGAAAAACAAGCTTTCTAAAATCCACATGCATCCTTTATGTGCACAACATAAGACTATCAACCTTTGATAGACGAAAGGGCTAAATCTGGACATTTAGAACTCTTCCAAATCTTCAGATTTACATGCATTGGACAAAGGCAAAGACTACTCGACTTAAAGCAGTAGACAAGCTCGTCTCTCATCGTTGGATTCAAAATCCAAAACAATACAAGGGTTCATTAACCACTTGAGGGACGGTTACTGCTAAGGAGACAACAATTTCTAACAATTAGAAATTACCATGAAATCCCAGACGTTCCTGGCGGGGTTCAAATTTTTTTTTCAAAATCACCACCGATTTCCCATGGAAAAATCATCAACTTTTGATGTTCCAGGAAGAAATCTTGACATTTAGAACGCTTCTAAATACCTAGATTTGCACGTACTGGAATAACCAAACTTCTGAAACAACATTCATGAACAGAACCTGGCTCTGATACCACTGTTGGGTTTTTCTAGGACCATACATCACATGTAGGCGCAGCGGAAATAAAGAGAAACAACCCAAAAGACTTTGATCGGGCCATGAATATTGAATCAAGAAGTTTATAAAATACTAGGCAAAAATTACCTTTGCGGGATTGGATCAAATCCAACCTAGATGCTCCAAGAAGAAGATTGCCTTCGTCGGCTTTGCAAGAGTTCTCACGTAGAATAATGTCTACATCTCTACAGCAGTCCACACGAGCCGGGAGAAGAAGACTACACCTTGCGCTTCCACGGATTGCTAGATCCGCTTCAGGAAGAACAACACCGGCGACAATCGTCGGAGAGGAAGTCGGCGGAGTCGATTCAGACGGAACTCCTTCCGTCCAGGGTTCGAGCGGAACTCCTTCCGTCGGCTTCTATTCGTAAGTTATGAGAACCCTAAAAGAAGTTATATTTATACCCAAAGGATAAACATACTTCTAGAAGAATCATTACCCGCAGACCACACGGCAGAATAGGGGCTTCTGTTACAATTCGTCGAGATTCCACGGAACAATCCGATGAATCCCGACGAATCCGACGAATCATATCATACGGCAACATTTGCCGAGTTAATGATCTCTGTGACAATTCGTCGAGATTCCACAGAACAATCCGACGAATCCCGACGAATCCGACGAATCCGACGAATCATGTCAGACGGCAACATTTGCCGATTTAAGGATCTCTGTAACAATTCGTCGGGATTCCACGGAACAATCCGACGAATCCGACGAATCCGACGAATCCGACGAATCCGACGAATTCTATCCGTGTAAACCCGACGAATTCAGACAGCAACATTTGCTGGACTTCCCCCATTCTATATGGTGATTCGTAACCTTTACCAACATAGTCAATCTTCCAACTTCTCCACATGCTCTTATGTGCGACCCTGTAGGCTCATATCGCGTTGGCAGTGACATTACATGTTTGACCACTTCTAGATCACAATGGTAACTCCAACAGATAGGAGTTACAATTTGAGGTTGGGGAGACTTTATTCCCTAATGCCATTAATGGCCATCATGCCAATTTCGACCAAGGTGTAACCCCCACAAAATTGGCCTCCATTTGGCTTGGAATTGGCTGGATCCTACTCATAACTGATAGAGGGAATGAGTTCCCATCAATTGCGAGGGGATGGAAGGGTTAATTGCATTCAAAGCCATGAATGCGCTCTTCATTCCTCTTTTAAAATTAGGGAAACCCCCGTCTTCTCTCCCCTTGTCACCCCCTCCAGAATTTGAGTTGTATTTCATGTAATTTCAGTCATGATGGACTTAGTGGATCACCATTATTGGGCCTAGTCAAATTGGATTGAGCTTTGGGCTTGATTTATACCAATTTGGGCGTAGTTAACCCTAGTTGGTTTAGCTCAATCCTGGGTCATTTTAGGTGCTGTGACTGACCCAAATGGGTGTTCATGGTGGGGCCAGATAGTCAACTTGAGGCCCAAAAGTGAAACCCTAGACTAGGTACCAGAAATTGTTATTTTTAGACCAAGGTGATTTCACCTACTTACCTAGGTTCTTAAGGTTCTTTTCGCCATCCTAGAGCTTTTTCATGACCTTGTCATGACAAAACCATCCTAGGGGTCTAGTGGTTTGTGGGATGATGTTGTACAACCCCGGTATTTGCCAAGATGTGAGTGAAGACTAAGGGATCAATCGGCGAGAAAAGCAGGAAGGAGGGCGAGCCAGGTTCTCAAAGACCGCTCGCAGGAAGGCGGGCGAGCCGGGCCCTCATTGGCCGCTCGCAGGGAGGTGGGTGAGCCAGGCTCTCACAATTCGCATAAGGGGAGCCGTGCGAGAGGAGCTCTCGTGGGCAGCTCGCCCAGTAGGAGTCCGAGGTGTTTTTTATCTGGAAACCCTTGGTTGACTGCAGTTACCCCTCCAAACAGCGGAGTTTGGCTATTGGAAAGCCATTTTGGGTTGTGCATAACAATATTGTACGACGAAATCTCGCTATTAGCAGACCATAAGTAAAAGACTATATGACCTCTAAAGGCACCTTTGGAGAGGATTCCAATCTCAGCACCCTGAGCTTCCTTCTCCCTATGTTATCTTGGTTCAGCTCTCAAGCTCTCCAAGGTGCCCAGTCTCAACTTTGGCTTGGGAGGGGAATCACTCTAAGATCTTTTGGGTGTGTGATGTGACCTCCTCGCTGCGACCAAGGGTCTGTGTCTAGGTCTGAGGCTTCAGTCTATTCCTTCCGAGGAACCAGTAAGTGCTAGTTGCCCCCCATCTTTGGGGGCCCGAGCTCCATAAGAGACCAAGTATTGGTTTCAACATTTTTGGTGCGGTGAGCGTGGAGTGCAGATAGTACAAGAAAGTTCCATGGAAGAGACATGTTAGGAGAGGATGACCGAGAGGCAAGTTTTGGCGGTTCGCCACCACCCAATGCCCCAGCAACAGTAGAGATGCTGACAGACCTCAAAAGGGACCTGCTCAGGGCTTTTCAGTGCGATCTCGCCATGACACTTGGGGGCCTCGCAACCCCTGCGCCCCGAGTGGCCCCTCCAGCTGGAGTCGGCGAGAATGCCCTTGGGCAGAGGGTAGGAAAGGAGGCGGCGTCCCAGGTGCCAGAGCGAGACCTCGCAGGGCGGGAACTTTTCCCCAGCCCAGCGAGCGCGAGCGGGATCCTGGCGAGTGCTATCCCGGCAGGCGGGATCCCAGCAAGTGGGGTTCCGACAAGTGTCCCCTTAGCAAGTGCAAGGCTGGTAGGAGCTGGGTCGCCCAGGGAGCTCTCGGGGCGAGTGGAGCAGGTCAGGAGGCGAAGTGGGGAAGCCCATTCTGTGAGTTGGTGCTCTCAGCACCACTCCCCGAAGGGTTCAGGGAGCCGGACATGACGTTGTATATCGGCAAGGATGACCCCATTCAACACCAGCAGTGGTTCGAGGACATGGTCTTTATCAGACCTATGTCGGACGCCTTCAAGTGTCGCCTATTCGCCACCACTCTGAAGGAGAAGGCGACGGACTGTGAAAGTGGAGGTTAGATCTTAAGTTACTCTAGAGGGGGGGGGGGGTGAATAGAGTATTAAAAACTTTTCCTTTGTTTTTATAGCGGAATTAAAATAGTGTTATATATATATGTGTAAGCAGTGTGAGATAAATATATAAGCAGAAAAACTGAAAAAATAAAAGCACACAGAACAGCACAAAGAAATAATCACACACAGAAGACACAAGGAATTTATGGTGGTTCCCCAATAAATCTGGGTAGTCCACTCTTCTACAACCCTTGGTAGGAGTCCACTAGGAGGGTTGATCAGGTGCCCTAACACCAAGGTGATTTTGATCAGGTGTCCACACACCACAGAGCTTTTGTTCAGGTGCTCAAACCCAACTATATTTTGTGATCAGGTGTCTTGCCACCAAGGGGTTACACTTTTGAAGGGAGTATTAACCCTGTATAGGAGAGGTGAGAAAGAGTTTATAGTGTTCTTCTCTGTCAAGATGCTGAGAGAAGACTCTAGTGGACTTGTTGTAAAGCTCCCCCCGTCTGATTGAAGTATTTGACAGATGATGGAGAAGCTTTCTCTTGAAGACACAAATATTCTGTAGCAGATTGATCTGGAAGAAAAGGTTCTTCATATTCCTTGTTTCTCTTTTAGAAGACTTGAACTTGCAGCAGATATCTGAGAGGTGGATCTTGAAGAGGATGTTCTCAGAGAGAAGATGATTGCTGCATGAGGAAGAAGAAGACTGAGAATATTTTTTACAGAGTGTTCCTTTTTTTCTTTCTCTATTCTTGTATATATTCTCTCTCTGTATTCTGTAAGAATATATTTGAATTTTGTCGAGAGCTGAGACAATAATGTCTGTCTTGATATCTTCTCTTTTTGGAAATAGAATAATCAGCCTTTAATCCTTTCTTGGAATAACAACAAAAACCAAACGACTTTGGCAGGTCCTTTAATTCCTTAGCCATGTAATATTCCTTTGCATTAATTGTCAACGGCTGTTTCTGTCTTGGAAAAAGGAAAGAAAGAATATAATAACTGAATATAATATTCTTACTTATCTGACTTGAATATGTCCAAAGATTTTTGAATAGATCCGTTAAAGTCGTCGATCTGTGTTCAGAGAACTGGTATTTAAGGTATTAATTGCTCTAGAATCAATATTTGTCGATCTGAGCCTTAATAAAGAATTTGTCGAGCGCTGGCTGGAATTTGTCGAGCGCTGCTCAGAGAATGTCGAATACTGGCTGGAAATCTGTCGAGCGCTGGCTGGAGAACTGTCGAGCGCTGGCTGGAAAACTGTCGAGCGCTGGCAAGAATTCGTCGAGCGTTGGCAGCCATCTGTCGAGCGCCGATAGCCATTTCTCGAACGCTGGGAACTTAACTTTTTCCTTAAGTTCTAGCTAATCTATCAGCCTAAAGACTTGACCCTTATACTATACAATGGGGTCAACTTTGAAAGTGCACAGTTAACCTCACTAGAATTCTCTAGAGGGGGGTGAATATAGATTTAAAAATATTTTGTGCAAAGTTAACAAATATATATATATATATATATATATATATATATGTGTAATATTCACAGATTTATGCTTCCCACACACCAACAAGAATTAAGCAAATAAAGAAAGAAATAGCAAAAAGAAAATCACAGCACAACACAAAGAAATATAGTGGTTCCCCAAACTTTGGGTAGTCCACTCTTCTACCACCTTGGTAGGAATTCACTATCTTGTACTGAGTCTTTTGTTAAGGAGACTCTTAGAACCAGCCTGAGTCTTTTGATAAGGAGACTCTTAGAACCACTACAACTGCATTTTTTGAAGAGAGATTCTCAAAACTCTTTTACACAATTGATATTTGAATAAGAATAAGAAGAAGAAGTAGATGGAAAATAATTGAAGCAAGAAAGAATCTTCTTCCTAGCAAGAAGATTAGAAGCACAAGTATAGTGAATGAAATCTCTCTTCTATAGTGAGAAGGAGATTGTAAGCCCTTTTCTCTTTCAGTGAGAGCTTTCAGAAATTGCAGCAGTATGGCTTCAGAAGGAGGAGAAGAGGAAGGCTTGTTCTTTGCTGCAGCAAACTTTCACTTTTCTCAGCTTTCTCACTTTTCTCTTGGAAGCTTTTCCTCTTTTTCAAATGGATGGAGTGGATCACTTCTTATTCTTTGCCGACCTCCTTCTGTATTTATAGCTCTGTTTATTCAAAAATATTGCTATAGGAGAATAATCAATTAGCAGTCAGAGAAATAGTAAGAAAGAAAAGTTTCCATAATCATTATATCTGTAGAAGGAAAGAGATCATTCTATTTTCAAATAATGTCCATAATAATCTTAATCAAATTAGCCAAGAATCATTTAGAAGGAAAGACTGATTCAGAACGGCTAGAAAAGAATAATATAATTCCATAAAATTCAGATCTACAGAAAGAAGGAAAGAGATTTGGCGTGTTTTTGAATCTGTCACAGAAATTGACGTGCGTTGATTACTATTCGACGTAAGCGTCAATTTCAGCCCGGCTAGACGTCGAGAAGAAAATATGGAAGGAGCATCGACTTTACTGGGTGCGTCGACTAGAAATCAGAGTTACGTCGACTTTGGTTACGTCGAATTCTGTTTAGAGTTACTTCGACTCAGTATGAGAGATGCGTCGACTACAGTTCGACGTGCGTCGATTACTATTCGACGCATATTTTACTAAAACTAATTTTTCACTATGAGAAATCATTTTCGACACATTTCTAGGGGTTAAGATAAATCATTTCCCCAACAATCTTGATCCTAGTTCAACATATAGTGATCTTAGCCCAAATCAGTAATAGGGTTGTTCCAACAATCTGCCCCTATTTGGGTTAGGATACTATTTGACAATCAATCAATTAAATATAATAGAAAAATAAACAGCAGAGCAAAAATATATATCTGACAGAATGTATATCCAATTCAGCAGATAGAATAAATCATAGTGCTCTGAGTTTAGTAATGTTACAACAAAAATGTTAAAAAGACATAATAAAGTCTGAACCTTTTCATTGATTTGCTGAGGGAGGCTTGAAAATGATTTTTCTGTTAGGATCTTCAGATTTCTTCTTACTTAAGTAGAGATCCTGAGCTCCCAGAATGGTTTGAGATTTGCTTTGAATGACAACTGCTTGTGGGTGCTGGATCAAGAATTCTTCAGCATTGAAAAGATTCTTTGATTTATACTTTTCAAATTCTTTTCTTCTATATCCTGACATAGTTGAATACTGAGAATAATCCTTTCCTTCAGCTTTAGCTTTATTTATCTGAGCTGTGGCAATTGACTCCTTGAATCTAGCCATCTGTGTTATTTCTTCAGCTTCTGTATCAACAGGAGAATAAGATATTTCATCAAGATCAGTGTCCTGTACTGAAGGTTGGTCAAAAGGAATATTTCTTTTCCTGTGCATGGATCCATCAGATATATGATATTTGTATTCTGTAGAAATCTTTCTAGAAGAGCTTGAAGGATGTCCTGAAGACCAAGATCTCTGATGACCACTTGTGCTAGCTGGTCTCCTTGATTGCTGAGGTGTGGATTTATGAGAGGAGGAAAATGGTGCTGCTGAGCTTGCTGCTGGAGGAGGAGGAGGATGGTTATATTTGACAGGCTTGTCAGAATAGTAACTAGTCTTCCTCATCTTCATTCTTCTTTTGTTCTCATTCCTTGAGAATTTCATCCAGTGTGGTGTATCTTTATCAAGAGTGATGTTATGAAGAACATAATAGGGAATATCACTCTCAGGGTTTAGAGGCTTGGGGACAGCCTTTGACTTTGCTTTCCTTTTCTTTCTCTTCTTTGATAAAGTATTATCAGAATCACTATCACTATCTTCTTCATTGGAATCAGAGGATGGAATTGGTTCATCATATAAAGCATTGACCAATTTAAGAGCTTTGATCCTTTGCTCTTCAGCTTCAAAAGCTTCATCCTCTGCTTTCCAGATTTCATCAAAATCAGGAATAGGGGATTCATCAAAAATAAAGGTTGGAACATCAAAATAACTGATAATTTCCTCTGAAATTGCAACTGGTTCTTCTTCATGACTTTGAGTTTGAACTGAGGTAGGAGCTGGATCTGCAATCTGAACTTTAAAACTTTTGATGATCTTTTTCAACAAAACTTTATCTATAGGAGCATTGTATGGAACAATTGCTCTAGAATATTCATGATATCTTGGCAGAACTGAGGAAACAAAATTGAACTTAGACAGCAAAGAAATAATATCTAGGGAGGGATGAATAAAGATATTATTTATCTCTTCTATGACTGAAATTTCAGATACTTCAACCAAACAAAAAATTTCCAAATCATAAACTTGAACTATATCTTCAACAAAAAATGTGGCCTCTGAAACTGGAGCTTCTGGAGCTTCTTCATAAGGCATCTCCCCCTGCCTAGCTTCAGGGGAACCTGAATCTAGGCCCCTAGAAGAAGGGACAGAAAGAGAGGAAGGAATTGAAGATATTTTGGAAGATAGTTCAGAAATTGCTGTAAGAATTGGAGCAAGTTTTGCATCCAAGGTGGAGTCAAGATTAGAAAGAATGTGATGCACTGGAGCAAGTTTTGCATCCAGGATATTATCTCCTCCCAAGAGATTCTTGACATCTCTTTTTCTCCTCCCTCTTCTCTTCCATCATAGCTAAAAGTAACCAACCATCTAACAGTTTTCTTCCTCCACCTCTTTTCAGCTTGAGTGAGTGTGGACCTGGAGCATTTTTAGCTCGAACATAACACGTGACCTTCAGATAGGAATGGTTGATGAATAGCAGCTGCGGTGAAGATATGAGATTTTGCCGAGCATAACACCAAATCTTAAAACGGTCATAACTTTTGATCCGGGTGTCGGAATTCAGAAATTCAAAGCTTGCCGCGATCGGATCGACCTTAACTATCCAAAAATTGAACCGGGTTCCCCGTTCAGGCATTGGTTAGCCCTCAGATTGCAAAAATTCAGCCCCGTTTAGAAGTTATTGCAGTTTTTCTCTTTTTTTGGCAATTTCTGCAATTTCTATTTTTAGTAGCAATGGAAATGACAAAGGCTCAAGATCATTCAAGTGCTGAACTTACTCTGGAAGCTCTTGAACTTCGCATAGAGATTCGTTTGGAGCAATTTTGCAAAGAGCTTGCTCAACAGCAGGAGCAGACTCGTCAGCAACTTAATGGGATTAATCAAGCTATAAAAACTATCATTTAGAAGCTTCCTCCTCAAGTCGCAACTCCTTCGGCCCCTCCAGTTATAGCTAAAGTGGAAGAACCTTCTCCTTTCATAGATAGAATTCGTTGGGAACCTGCTCCTAATGGGTTTAAGGAACCCTGTCTACCAACCTTCTCATGGGGAGAAGATCCAATCTCCCACCTTCAAGCCTTTGAGTCAGTTGTTGCGTTGAGAACTATATCAGATAGCGTCAGGTGCAAGCTTCTCATCATGACCTTTGGTGGTCAAGCTATGGAATGGTTCTACAAGCTACCACCTCAATCAGTTACTTGCTTTATGGATCTCAGAAGAGCACTTCTCTTGAAATTTGCTACCTCAAGGAAGCGAAAGAGACGCCCAACAGCTCTTTTTCAAATCAAGCAAGGAGTTAATGAAACTATCGCTCACTTCATCGATAGATTCCAGAGAGAGATTCTTGAGGTTGTTAATGTTGATCAAGAGATATATAAATGTGACTTCATTCATGGAGTTCAAGAAGGCCCTCTCAAATATAAAGTCAGCATAAAAGAGCCAAAGTCTTATGAGCATCTCATCGAAATAGCAAATCAGTTTATTGAAGGTGAAGCGATGAATCCTAACTATGTGCATTCTCAGAACCATAATATTCAGCAACATCATAGCCCTCCGCAAGTTGAGCAGTTTGAGTCTTACTCTCTTCCTCAGAATATTTCATCTCCATACTTGGAAGTCTCTCCCATTCAGTCTTATGATCCTACAACACTTGAATATGAAAATCACCCAGAAGGATCTACTAAGTTGAATCTCTCCTTGGAATCGGTCCTTACAAATATTCAAAATATGCCAGAGTATAGAATACCTCATCCTATAAAGTCTAAGGTTGAAAAATGCAATCAAGAGGTCTTCTACACATATCATTCAGATGTTGGTCATGATACAGAAGACTGTCGTGTTCTCCGAAAATTAATAGACCAACTGTTGAAGGTAGGAAAATTACAATACTATGTTACTTGGTAATATGAAGATTGTCTTTCTTCTAGCAGAGACAACTTTACAAAGCAGAGAATTTTTTCCTCAATAAAAGAAGTGCATAGAACAGAAAGGGATAGAATAACACTTTATTCCATGTTTTTTATGACTCCCATTTGTTTGGAGATTTTTTCGTATCTTTTCTTTTATCCTTTTTTGTTTTACTTGTAATAAGTATGACAATGACTGGGGTTCTGTCAGCAGCTATCATCGTGAAGATCTTCTCAGTAGTCAGATACACCAAACGTCATATCCACATTCACTCTCGTATCCTTTATTGCAATCATTTATCCTTTTTATGTCTTAAGCTTTTTTCATTATTCTACTTTGTGCTATTTACATCAATACTTATAAAATTGCGTGGTTGCAAATGGTAGAAATACTACCTCTGATTTGGGCGAGGGTCGTAAAACCCACTGCGACCACATCTCGCTTGAAGCACTCGCAGATGTGTAGTGGTAGCCCAGCCTCTTTTCCTCTCAATCTCTTTCTCTATAATGATTGTCATTGATTGCCATGACATCTCGTCGAGTTAATCAACTTGCTTTGCTTGAAACAGATAATTACATCTAATAGCAGATTGGTTACAATAAAATGCTAACAACTAATGTTGGATTGACATGCGTTGGCAAGAAAACATACTTACTTTAGTATGTACTACAATGACTACCAAATAATTATGCAATTATTTATTGGCTACCAATTTTTCAGGTACCATGGACTTCACATATATATATATATATCATGTCGGATTTTTTAGATTCCAGACTTTGGGATTTCATGATTAATCTATTTTTCATTTCTGGATTTCGCAAAATCATACGTTGGTTTGGGCATCAGCTAACATAACCTCAATAAAAATATTATATCAAGAATCAGCCAGCTGCATGGACTTCACACTCACTGATCTGGAATATGTAAATCTGATGATATTAGAATGTTAGCTTATCTCTCCACAGATATTATTTCATCAAAATCAAACCAAAGTGATTGTGAATAAACACTCATATACTCTATATAAATGGGATTATCTCTCTCATACACTTCAAGTATGAATAAAAAGAAATAGTGTGGTGATATACTTTAGATCTTCATTACCTACTTCTTATATCTTTTGCAGACATATGCAGGTGTTTGCGAGTTCTCTTCAGGTACTCGCATACTAAATTTTTTATATACCTGTTCTTATATCTTTTGCAGAGATATACAGGTGCTTGCGAGCTCTCTTCAGGTACTCGCATACCAAATTTTTCATATACCTATTCTTATTTCTTCTTGCAGATAAAAACAGGTGTTTGCGAGTTCTCTTCAGGTACTCGCATACTAAATTTTTTATATACCTGTTCTTATATCTTTTGCAGAGATATACAGGTGCTTGCAAGTTCTCTTCAGGTACTCTTATACTAAATTTTTCATATACCTGTACTTATATCTTCTTGCAGATAAAAACAGGTGTTTGCGAGTTCTCTTCAGGTACTCGCATACTAAATTTTTGATATACGCATATTCTGTCCTCACAAGAGAGGTGGATCTTGATTTGCATGGGTAAGTTCTATTTTTTCAAGCTTCTCAAAACTTGAAAAAATGCGGGGATTATGTTTACCCAAAAATCAGGGATCACCTTGAGCTAGCTTTTTGCAGGTAACCGAAGCAATCCACACCCTCCCCCGGCAGTTCAGGTATTTTTCTCCGAATATCCAAGCCCTGGCGGTCCCTCACCTCCTGGGTGGTCTCTCCTTTCGTCTCATAGAGGTCACGCTTCGCTCGACCTCGCCAAGAGGTCACGCCTGGCGTGATCCCTCCCTCGAGAGGTCACCCCCTTGGGGAGACCTCGGCCTGAGGCAGATCACCCTAGCTGGGGCGATCTCGGCCTGAGGTCGCCCTCTGGGCGACCTCGCCAGGTCATCCCCCTGGGGCGACCTTGGCTTGAGGCAGATCGCCCCAGCTTGGGCGATCTCGGCCTGAGGATGCCCTCTGGGAAACCTCGCCAGGTCATCCCCCCTGGGGCGACCTCGGCCTGAGGCAGATCGCCCCAGCTGGGGCGATCTCGGCCTGAGGTCGCCCTCTGGGCGACCACGCCAGGTTGTCCCCCCCTGGGGCGACCTCGGCCTGAGGCAGATCGCCCCATCTGCGGTGATCTCGGCCTGAGGTCGCCCTCTGGGCGACCTTGCCAGGTCGACCCCTTGGGGCGACCTAGGCCTGAGGCAGATCGCCCCAGCTGGGGCGATCTCGGCCTGAGGTCGCCCTCTGGGCAACCTCACTAGGTCGTGCCCCCTTGGGCGACCTCGGCCTGAGGCAGATCGCCTCAGCTGGGGCGATCTCGGCCTGAGGTCGCCCTTTGGGCAACCTCGCTAGGTCGTCCCCTTGGGGCGACCTCGGCCTGACGCAGATCGCCCCAGCTGGGGCGATCTCGGCCTGAGGTTGCCCTCTAGGAGACCTCGCCAGGTCGTCCCATTGGGGCGACCTAGGCCTGAGGTAGATCGCCCCAGCTGGGGCGATCTCGGCCTGAGGTCACCCTCTGGGCGACCTTGCCGGGTCGCCCCCCTAGGGCGACCTCGGCCTGGGAGGTCTCGGCTCCGGGCAACCCGTTCTTTCCTGACCTGCCCGTTTGGGCAGGCCCTCCCGCCTATAAATAGGGGGGTAGGGGCATTGGTTTCGGGATCTTGGGAGAGTTTCCAACCCTTGCCTTTGATATGAGCGGTCTCATTTTTGAGACCATCATATCTCTTCTCAGCAGCTGGGGCAGTCTCATTTTTGAGATCGTTAATACTTCATTTCGGCAGCTTGAGCTATCTCATTTCTGAGACCTCGTTACCTCTTTTTCAGCAGATTCTTTTATCTCCTCCCAAGAGATTCTCGACATCTCTTTTTCTCCTCCCTCTTGTCTTTCATCATAGCTAAAAGTAACCAACCATCTAATAGTTTTCTTGCTCCACCTCTTTTCAGCTTGAGCGAGTGTGGACTTAGAGCATTTTTGGCTCGAACAATAATCATGTCTCTATTTGTGTTTACTTGATTTCTCTCTTGTGGGGTAAATTATAAAATTGCAAATTACAATTATCTCTTCCTTTAAGCTAAATTGTTATTTCATTAACATTTACTTTACAACAATTTAGTAAATCATCTAAAAATAAAAAAAGAATTTTATTCCCTTATTCACCCCCCTATCCCCCCTCCCCCCTCTAAGGGCACCTATCGATCCAACAGAGAGGAGAGTGCCGCAGCGGACCTCCTGGCCAAGTTCGGTCCCAGGGAAGGGGGCACAGTGTCGGACCTCTTCCGACCATCCATCGAGGAGGGGAAGCTGATGGAGGTGGACCAGCGGGCATCATGAATGGACCCCTTCATCACCTTCTTGGCATCGGGAAAGTTCCCCAAAGGGGATGTGGATAAACGGCGGTTCAGGTATAAATCGGCATATTACTCCTTGCATGCAGGAGGATTATACATGGAGACGCTCTCAGGGCTCCTAGCCCGATATGTAGCAGAGGAGGAGATCCCAAGGGTCCTGGAGGAAATCCACTCAGGAGAATGTGGCAGTCACTCTGAGAGTCAAACATTGGAGGGGAGAGTGCTGAGGCAAGGCTACTTTTGGCTACCCTCAGCAAGGATGCAGCAGAATTCGCAAGGAAGTGTCCAAAGTGTCAACTGTTCGCTCCTCTCCAGCTCTTGCCAGCCCAAAGACTCTGAACCATCACAGCTCCCTGGACCTTCGCAATATGGGGTTTAGACCTGGTAGGTCCTTTCCCCCAAGCGAGTGGCCAAAGAAAGTTCTTATTGGCGATGATTGATTATTTCTCCAAGTGGCTGGAGGTGAAGGAGCTGGCCAAGGTAACATCCCAAGTAGTTAGAAATTCCATATGGGGTGACATAATTTGTAGGCATGGGCTCCCACTAGCCATAGTTACAGACAATAGGTCACAGTTTGCCAGCGATGAGTTCGTCAGCTTCTGCACCCATCTCGGCATAGATCTTCAGTTTGCGTCGGTCCACCACCCGAGGAGCAATGGGCAAGTGGAGGCGGCAAATAAGATAATTATGAACCTGCTGAAGAAGAAGAAGAAGGTCGAGAATCTCAGAGGGGACTCGGTAGAGCAGTTACCCTCAGTCCTCTGGGCTCTGAGGACCACTCCGAATACGGCCACGAGGGAGACCCCATTCAAGCTCTCCCACAGGTCAGAGATCGTCCTTCCAATAGAGTTCGAGGTGAAATCCCCCAGGGTGGTCGTCGCGGGTGAAGGAGATGAGGAATGGCTGGTGGAGAATGGGGAAGAGCAAAGGCTATCTCTAGACCTGGTGTAAGAGCTCCGAGACTTAGACACCGTCAGGCAGGAGGAAGTTAAGCGTTAGATGGCTCGGTACTTCGATAAACATATTCGAGTGAAACAGTTCGAGAAAGGAGATCTTGTACTGAAGAAGGTTGACACGGCCGGGAGAGGGGCCGCGGTAGGAAAGCTCAATACCAACTGGGAAGGACCGTATATTGTAGATGAGGTGCTCAGGTCAGGAGGGTACCAACTCAGAGATGTGGAAGGGGTACCCCTCGGCCTGTCCAGAAGCAGGGATGACCTGAAGCAGTTCTACCCTTGAACTTTGATAGTTTATGTAGGATGTAGTCTTAAACACCTAGGGGGGTGAATAGGTTTCTTTTATTTTAGGCTTAGTGTTTTCTGATTTTAGGTTAGTAAATTATCAAGCACAGAAAAACACAAAGAGATTTATAGAGGTTCCTCAAGACAGGGTGACTTGAGTAGTTCTAACAATGAGTTAGACAAGGCCAACTTCTCCAAACTCATCTCCAAGAGCTTACAACACAGATCCCTCAGGATCTCTCAGGTTTTCCCAAACCCTACTTCAGGCACAGCAGCCCTTCCTCAGAGGAATCCACCTCCTACAGCTCAGACCACCTCTTGGTCCTATCTCAAGCTGACCTCTCAGCTCTACAACTAAGGCTAATCAGCCCTACCTCAGAGGAATCCACCTCCTACAGCTCAGACCACCTCCTGGTTCTACCTCAAGCTGACCTCTCAGCTCTACAACTCAGGCTAATCAGCCTTACACTCTCAGGCAATAAAGCCCTACAGTCTCAGAACCCAAAGACTCCTACAGATGATATAATGAGGTTTACGAAATGAAAGAAGAAAAGATCAAGCTTGTTCTTCTTCTTCTTTTCAGCTGCTGTTGCAGACTTGAATCAGGGAGGAGATGAGCAGCTCCACTTTGATTCTTCTTGATCAGCACTTCAGATGAAGGACTGGATCTACTTACTCTATCTTGAAATGAATCAAGATGAGCTATCTCTTTTCTCCTTGCAACCTTGTTTTAGCTTAGTTCTTGGCTGCCGACAATGGAACAGTACGCTTCCGCTTCTTTGTGTGCTCGAGAGAAAGATTGATAGCATAAGTCTTTTTTCTCAACCCTATCTTATTTCTTTTACACTCCTTTGATCTTCAACGGCTCTTAGCTGTCCTCCTGACAGGTATGGGAGTGATTGGTGGTCCCCAATACGCATTTCTGCAGCTTGCGCCAAAAGTAGAACCCGCCAGATCATGTTTGAACTATCTCAGCGGTTGGGCTGAGATGGTCAGCTTTCTCAGCGGTTGCTTTTGTCCCGTCTCAGCGGATCCGCTGAGACAGACATTTGTCTCTGCGGTTTCTTCTAGCTGCAGCTCAGCTTGCCCAAATGCCTTCTCAGCAGCTCCTGGTCTTGTCTCAGCGGTTCAGCTAAGATAGATAGCTTGTCTCAGCTGATCATACATTACACCATGGTGTGCCCTTGTCGTACATACTTATGAGATAGAAATAGGGTTTATCAAATACAACTTGTACTTAGCATTGAGTGTGAAGACTCTTCAAATCAAGGGAACATTGAGGGTCATTTTCCCAACAATCTCCCCCTATTTGAAGAAGGCAGAACACCCTTAAATGCTAGAGTACATTACTCATAAATTCTTGATATGTGCTATTGCAGTAATGAATTCATCATATCATGCTCATTGTATCAAGGATTTTATAACAGATAATGTTTATGAAAGTCATATTACCACAAAGTTTAATTAATCCAACAGTGATATTTGATAGGCATGACAATGCAACATAGATTGAATTAACCAATTAAAACAGGGTAAGGTTTATGACTAAACCAATGTTTGCATTCATATATTCATATAATTCAATCTATGTTTGCATTCATATATTCATAAAACATTTCAAACAAATTATAGTTCAATTATCATCCAGCCTATTCATATGATATCTTCTTTTCTTAGACGATTTGTTTTGAATACTTTATCTCCCCCTTTCTTAGAAGATTTCTGCATAAGATATTTATGCATTCATTTAGAAAAATCTTTTCTCAGAAGATTTATGCATGACTGTGATGACTGCATTTGTATCCTCCCCTTTTCTGGCTTCTTCATAGATCTGTTGATCGAGGTCTTGCTGAATGTTGATAACAGCAGCTGGAGCATCATCATGCTCATCTTCAGTGTCAGCATCTTGATGATCACTCAGATTGGCATCACCAGCATGATCATCCTCCTCCCCCTCAGAGAGAGCATTATTTTCTGTTGAGTCCAAGAATGCTATAACCTGATCTTTATCAGCTGATGGCTCTTGTGGTTGCTCCCCCTCAGATGGAGCACACATCAGTGCTTGAGGATCAGAAGTTGTGATTATTTACACATCAGAGCTTAGTTCGTCGAACTCAAACTGGAGTTCGTCGAACATAAGATTTAGTTCATCTGAACTACATCATAGAGCTGAGTTCGTCGAACTCAGAGCTGAGTTCGTCAAACTCAAACTGAGTTTGTCGAACTCAAAGCTGAGTTCATGTGAACTACATCATTAACCTGAGTTTGTCGAACTCAAAGCTGAGTTTATCTGAACTACATCATAGAGCTGAGTTCGTCGAACACAAAACTGAGTTCGTCGAACTCAAAGTTGAGTTCGTCGAACTCAAAGTTGAGTTCGTCGAACTCAAAGTTGAGTTCGTCGAACTTAGGAAAGAGTTCGGCGAACCCAGAGTTTTCCCAGTTGAGGCCTTAGTCTGCTTTAGTTTGTTTTTGAGGAGACTTATCCACTGAGACAGTTTGGTTGTCTCAGCTGATCAGCTGATATGGGTCTCACCCTAAATTCAAAGTATTTAACATTTTATGGAGGTTATCTACCCTTTCATGTGGACTATGCCTACTATAAAGTTTATCAATTCAGATTTCGATTTATCATAACAGTACATATTGTGAGAATTGTACAGATGAGAACATAAGAAGTTTAACAGTGGGTATAGATTCATAAGTGAACTCATTCTAAATTCAACATTCCTAAGTCAATTTTGAAAGAATTGAACTTGGCCTCATCTAGTGGCTTGGTGAAGATATCCGCTACTTGATTGTCTGTGGGGACATATTCAAGTTTGATATCTTCACACTCTACATGCTCTCTAACAAAATGGTACCTAATTTCTATATGATTGGTCCTGCTATGGGAGACATGATTTTTGGCAATAGAAATAACACTGGATGAGTCACACAGCAGGGGAGATTGACTAACCTTGATGTTGTAATCCTCCAATTTATGTTGGATCCACAGAAGTTGAGCACAACAGCTGCCTGCAGCAATGTACTCTGACTCAGCTGTGGATATGGCCACACTGGTTTGCTTTTTGCTGCTCCAAGAGATCAACCTCCTCCCTAGAAATTGACAAGTCCCACTTGTGCTCTTCCTATCTTCCTTGCAACCTGATGGCTGCTCTACATATACTTCCTTTTTCAGATTTCCATTTAGGAAAGTTGATTTGGCATCCATCTTGTTCCTGAAGATCCATTTGGTGCCTGTCATATGTCTTGAGCACCCACTGTCCAAATACCAAATCTGCCCAAGGCTGGTATTTGAACTAACCTGCATGATGAAATTAATTACCCTTAGGAGCCCAAGTAGCTTTGGGTCCTAGGTACTTGTTAGCATGATGAAATGACCTTACACTAGTTGCACCCTTTGCGGGAAGGCTCATCTTTGCACATAACACATTAGGATTGTGCCAACTGTTTATGGCAAAGTGTCCTACTTTACCACAGCACCAACATTCATGAATGTTGAATCTCCTCTTCTGAACATTTCTTGAGGGGTGTGCAGCACAGTCCACATGTTCAGGAGGAGAGACAGCAGCTTTTCTCTTGTTTCTTTCAGCAAGAATTTGGCTGGAAGTCAATCTGTGGACAGTCTTAGAGGTCTTTATATTAATGGCATCAGCTTGCTTTGGCTTTTGGGCAATGCAAGTTTTGATGGAATTAGACACTGAGTAATTAGACATGTCCACTGATTTGACAGCAGTCATGTTCTCTGCTGAATCAACCTTAGAAAGGCTTGCTTTCTTATTCTTGAATGAAGGGGCTGATGTACCAAATACAAATGGTCCAGGTGGGCCATTTGAATTTCCTCATGGGGAGCATTCATGGCACTCAATACCATTCCCTTTCTTCCACTATGGGAAGGAGTATTTTCCTTCCTATAGGTACTTCCATTCTTCGAATTATCATACATGTTTCATGTTCATACCTGTTGGAAGGGAGTAATACCTTTTGAAAGGTGGTTTGAGGCTTAGCCTTACCCCTGCTCTTTTCTCCACTCCCTTCTCCTGCTTCCATTTTATTGAATCCTAGTCCTCTTCTATTGGATTGAGAAGAGAAGGAGTCAATAATAGGGAGCACAGATTTTTGCTTGGAGAATTGAGCCACTAGGCTTCTTTCTTTCACAAGCTTCTCCTCAAGATCCTTGATGACCTTGTTCTTCAGAGATATGGTGCTCAGATGGGTGATTGTTATCCCCTTCAGATGGCTAATTTCCCTATACATCTGATTCATCTTGGTAGAAGATTCAGTGCATTCTTGTTTTTCCATCTTAAGGGAATCTATCTCTTGGGCTTGCCTCTTGGCTAGCTTTTTGCTCTTTTTTAGAGCTTCCAAGAGAGCATCATACTTGTCAATCAATTGATTGACATCTACCTCAGCTTTTGAATCACTTCCACCAATAGATCAGGGTGCTCTAGATTTTGGGCCAGTCTCATAATCAGAAGAGGATAAGGAATGAATTAATACATGTTCATTTTCTGAGATGTTCTGACTGTCCTCATCATCAGTGATGGCCATGAGGCCTAGCTGAATATTGTCCTCTTCATCCTCCTCTATATCACTATCTGAGTGTGATAGAGGGGCCCTGACTCCAAACTTGGCAGCAGGATAATCTTCATCTTCTTCTGCTGCAAACAGCCCTATGTAGGCTTCTTCTTCATTCTCTGAATTTGAAGTTGAGGATTCAGATTCACTCCAGCTTTTTTCTTTCTTTGCTAGGAAGGATTTTTCACCCTTCCTATCCTTTTGGTGATGATGCATCTTATCACCATTCTCCTTCTGCAATCCATAGGAAGACATTGGATTGTTAAGACTATTCCTTTATAGGATCTGGTCAGACAGTTATGTCCTTCTTGACCAACCTCCCTCTGATACCACTTGATAGTTTATGTAGGATGTAGTCTTAAACACCTAGAGGGGGGTGAATTGGTTTCTTTTATTTTAGGCTAAGTGTTTTCTGATTTTAGGTTAGTAAATTATCAAGCATAGAAAAACACAAAGAGATTTATAGGGGTTCCTCAAGACAGGGTGTCTTGAGTAGTCCTCTTTCCTCCTTCACCTTTCTAACAATGAGTTAGACATGGCCAACTTCTCCAAACTCAGCTCCAAGAGCTTACAACACAGATCCCTCGGGATCTCTCAGGTTTTCCCAAACCCTACCTCAGGCACAGCAGCCCTACCTCAGAGGAATCCACCTCCTATAGCTCAGACAACCTCCTCCTACCTCAAGCTGACCTCTCAGCTCTACAACTCAGGCAAATCAGCCCTAACTCAGAGGAATCCACCTCCTACAGCTCAGACCACCTCCTGGTCCGACCTCAAGCTGACCTCTCAGCTCTACAACTCAGGCTAATCAGCCTTACACCCTCAGGCAATAAATCCCTACAGTCTCAGAACCCAAAGGCTCCTACAGATGATATAATGAGGTTTACAAAATGAAAGAAGAAAAGATCAAGCCTGTTCTTCTTCTTCTTTTCAGCTGCTGTTACAGACTTGAATCAGGGAGGAGAAGGGCAGCTCCACTTTGATTCTTCTTGATCAGCACTTCAGATGAAGGACTGGATCTACTTGCTCTATCTTGAAATGAATCAAGATGAGCTATCTCTTTTCTCCTTGCAGCCTTGTGTTAGCTCAGTTCTTGGCTGCCGACAATGGAATAGTACGCTTTCGCTTCTTTGCATGCTCGAGAGAAAGATTGATAGCTGAAGTCTTTTTTCTCAACCCTAACTTATTTCTTTTATACTCATTTGATCTTCAACGACTCTTAGCTGTCCTCCTGACTAGTATGGGAGTGATTGGTGGTCCCCAATACGCATTTCTGCAGCTTGCGCCAAAAGCAGAACCCGCCAGATCACGTTTGAACTGTCTCAGCGGTTGGGCTGAGATGGTCAGCCTTCTCAGCGGTTGCTTCTGTCCCGTCTCATCGGATCCACTGAGACAGACAGTTGTCTCAGCGGTTTCTTCTATCTGCAGCTCAGCTTGCCCAGATGCCTTCTCAGCAGCTCTTGGTCTTGTCTCAGCGGTTCAGCTAAGACGGAGAGCTTGTCTCAGCTGATCATACATTACACCATGGTGTGCCCTTGTCCTGCATACTTATGAGATAGAAATAGGGTTTATCAAATACAACTTGTACTTAGCATTGAGTGTGAAGACACTTCAAATCAAGGGAACATTGAGGGTCTTTTTCCCAATAAACTTTTTATATTGATTGCTTATGTATTTAACCCATCACGTGTTGTTTTCACTATTTCTTCTGGGTGTGGGTCCTCAAGGTGGTGATGTTGGATTTCCCCGGACGATCTTACTGCTGGTCTCTCAATAGACGGTGGGTCAGGTCGATCTCGCGGAGAGGATGGCAAGGTGACAAGTATTTTATGCTGGAATGCCCTGGACGATCCCGATGTCGGGCTCTCACTAGCCGGTGGGTCAGGTCGATCTTGCGGAGAGCCTGGCAAGATGACAAGTATTTTATGATGGATTGCACTGGACGATCCCGCTGTCGGGCTCTCACTAGCCGGTGGGTCAGGTCGATCTCGCGGAGAGGCTAGCAAGGTGACAAGTATTTTATGTTGGATTGCCCCGGACAATCCAGCTGTCGAGCTCTCACTAGCCGGTGGGTCAGGTTGATCTCGTGGAGAGGCTGGCAAGGTGACAAGTATTTTATGTTGGATTGCCCCGGATGATCTCTCTGTCGGGCTCTCACTAGTCGGTGGGTCAGGTCGATCTCGCGGAGAGGCTGGCAAGGTGACAAGTATTTTATGCTGGATTGCCCCAGACGATCCCGCTAGCGGGCTCTCATTAGCAGGTGGGTCGGGTCGATCTCGCGGAGAGGCTGATAATGTGACAAGAATTTTATGTTAGATTGCCCCGGACGATCCCATTGCCGGGCTCTCACTAGCCGGTGGTTCAGGTCGATCTCGCGGAGAGGCCATCAAGGTGATAAGTATTTTATGCTGGATTTCCCCGGACGATCCCGCTGTCGTGCTCTCACTAGCTGGTGGGTCAGGTTGATCTCACAGAGAGGCTGGCAGGGTGACAAGTATTTTATGCTAGATTGCCCAAGATGATCCCGCTGTCGGGCTCTCACTAGCAGGTGGGTCAGGTCGATCTCGCGGAGAGTGTTGGGAATCGTGCCCACATGATTCCTGATTTGAAGAAGTCATCATGTCAAGAATACATCACTTTGTATTTGATCACACATCCAGTTCATAATCTCAGGAGAATACAAGTATACAAGTATATATCGTCGAGAAGGACTGAAGGGATGGCCGACAAAGTATGCTTGTCGCTGTAATGACAAGCGAAGCAAACGCAGAGAAACTATCAAAGAAAGACATGTCGTCGAGAAGAATGGAGTATCATCGACATCAAAATAGCGGCAATGTCGACAAGACAATACTGAAATTACAACAACAGAATGAACAAAGAAGGTAACGACACAGTCAAAGTCAGCATATCGTCGTATATACAGGAACGCCAGCATGTCCCGTATTGTTGAAATACAAGCTTCAGAAGCAGAAGCAAGAAGACCTGAGAAGAAGTTCCAAAGCACAAGGAGCCGACAAAGGGATGTCATCGAGATACATTCCATGTCGTCGTAACGATGGAATATATCGTCGAGACAAATTCAAATCTCGCGGATGCGCTGTTAGAAATTAATGTCGCCGCCTGATTGTCCAATCAGCGCCTGCTATGATGGCTGGGCATCTGACAGGAAAGGAAAGCTAATGTGACCGTTATACGGCTTGTCCTCTCTATAAAAGACAACAGGGTTGCCCTAGAAAAGATAACTTCGCGTGCAAGAAAGAACTAGCAAAAAGTATCCCGCCGTTCAATAGAACAGTACATTCTTGCGGAGAAGAAGAAGTTCTCAAGAAGCAGTCATCCTCACCGACTGATAAGAAGCCAATCCACATCCGGCTAAGAAAGAATTGAAGAAGAACCGTGCATTCAAGATCTGATTCAGAAGCATTCTCTTCATTCTCAAGAAGCCTATCATCATCAGGCTAAGGTTGCCGATCAACATCAGGCAGAAGAAATAGTTTATCTGTAATCTCTTATAAGGCTTGCGGGCCAAACCGTCTAGCTTGAGGGCTGGAAAGCTGTGAGGCTTGAGGGCCAGGGCAGTGCACTCGCGGGTGCGATTTGTCGAGCTTGCGGGCTCGGGGGCAGTAGGGGCTTGCGGGCCTAGGCTGTTGGGACTTGCGGGTCCGAAATGTAGGGCTTGAGGGCCTGAGTGTCGAGCTTGCGGGCTCGGGGGCAGTAGGGGCTTGAGGGCCTAGGCTGTTGGGACTTGCGGGTCCGTGGTGTAAGGCTTGAGGGCCGGAAGATTTTGGCGGAGTTTGCCGAGCCTAGCGGATCGCTGGGTAGGCGCAGAGGGACAGAGGACTACTCAAGACACCCAGTCTTGAGGAACCTCTATAGATCTTGTGTCGTCTGGTGAAATTTGTTTGCGTGTTCTCTTTTGTGGATTACTTAGTTTCTGATAACTCACGCTCGTAATTCAAAAAAACATCAAGATCACCTAAACCCCCCCTATAGGTGAACGTTCCATAACCAACAAGTGGTATCAAAGTGAGGTTGATAAAAAGGAGACCTAACAGTCCGATCTAGATCCGTAATGTCTCACCATTGCCGGTGGAGATCAGAATCGTGAAATGAGAGCTATGAAGCTTCCTATTTGCACGAAGGAGAACTTTCCCATCTGGAAGGAAAGGGTCAGGCTCTTTATGGAAGCAGCTGACCCAAGAATCTACCTGACGATCAAGCACGGCCCCTTCGTCCCTACTGGTACCTCCACTATTGACCCAACCAGGCAGGTAATAAAGAAGTATGAAGACATGAACAAGGATGAGCTGATCTTGGCAGGTCTGGACAAAAGGGCACAAAACGTTATTGTCAGTGCCATAGATGACTCCACCCTCCAAAATCTAATCCACTACAGAACGGCCAAGGAGATGTGGGACTCCTTGATCGTATATATGGAGGGTACCGATGAGGTAAGGGATGACAGAAAATCCCTCCTCAACCAGGAGTATGAAGCCTTCAAACAGGGCAAAAGTGAAACAATCTCCAGCTGCTATGAGAGATTTTTCAAGATAGTGAATGGCCTGAGAAACTATGATAGGGAGTTTACGAACTCTGACTTAAATGACAAGTTTCTCAGATCCCTCACAAAGGAATGGGATATCAAGATATGCGCCATCCGAGAGATGGGTCAGCTGGGCATCATTGAGCCCAAGAATCTGTATGGGAAACTACTGTCCCATGAACTTCAACTCAACACAAGGAAGGTTGAAGAAGAAGAAAGCTCAAAGGCGAGCTCAAGAGAAAGATCTGTGGCTCTAAAGGCTGAGAGCTCCAGAAGATCCAGGGGGAAGATCGCTGCTTCTCAGAATAGATCTGAGAGCAGTGAGGTATCAGCAGCCAACTCCTCTGAATCTGATGGCACTGATAGAGAGGTGGCCCTCCTCTCAAAGAAATTCAGAAAGCTGATACATAGAAGAAGGAGGGATAACAATAGAAACTCCTCCTCAAGCTCCAGAAGATCTGACCATCGGGACAGATCGAGGGCTCCCAGGGAGGACAGGTGTAGGTCTTACTCCAGTAGACATGATTTACATAATACTGTTTGCTATTATTTCAGTAAAACAGGACACATGGCTGCTGACTGCCGCTCGAAGAAAAAGGAATCAAGGAATCATGAAGAGAGAAGAAGCTCCAGGAGCAAAAGAACATCTGAAAAGGGGTTTGTAGCAAAGAAGATCAAAACATTGAGTGATTCTGACTCAAGTTCCTCCGGGACTGAGGATGAGGCACTCATTGGACTGATGGCTATTAATGAAGGTAACCAGGATGACAACTCTCCTGGAAAGGTAAAACACAGAACTTCTCTATCTGCTTCTGATTCTGAATCAGTAGCAGATTCCTTGCATGATGATGAGGAGTTGTCTGCTGCCAATAGCACTGCCCCAAGATCCCAATATGAAGTTGAATCTGAACTGATAAGGCAATATAAAGCCTTATGGAAAGCCTTCAAAGGCAGTAAGAAACTCCTCAAGGTGCAAACCAAGGAGCAGATTCCTTAAAACCTGTCCAATCCATGCTCCAGGAGACAGCCGAGAGGCTAACTTCAATGAGCAAAGAAGTGGACAAACTTAAGGAAACCATACGGATTAAGAATGCTGAATTAGGGAAGAAGAACAAGGTCATTAGGGACCTTGAAGAATTATTGCTGGCTGAGAAGTATCTTGCTTCCAGCTTCACAATGCCCAAAACTATCCCGCCGATTATTGACACCTTCTCTGGACAGTTCAGAGCTGGTATCGGTTCTCATCAGGAGCCAGTCATGGGCAAAGATCCTGAAGCCAAACCTTCTAACAAGAAGGTGCTGAGAGCAAATTCTTCAGCCCATAGACCTTCAGCAGCAACAGCTAAAAGTATGGGAGAGGTTGTTATCACAAAGCCTGCTCCTAAGAAGGTGAACCAAAGGGTTGTGAAGCCAATTCCTCCCCCGACTCACAAACATGAGGTTCACCCTAGATCTGTAAGGCAAGAAACATTCTCTTCTGCTCATCAGCACTGCCACACTACACAGATGATGAGGCGGAAGAGAAGATACAACAGATATGAGCGCTGGTGCTGTGGGAAAGTAGGCCACTTTGCACTGGACTGTTGGTTCAACCCAACAGGGCTCAATGCAAGGAAAGTGCAGAGTCCTCATGAGTTTGCGATTCCGTTCTATCATCCTAACAGGAACCAAGGACCCAATGCTTATTGGGTACCTATGGGGAAGTAATTTATTTTGCAGGTAAGTCCAAATACCAACCAATCTCCAATTTGGTATTTGGACAATGGCTGCTCCAGGCACATGACTGGAGTCAGAAAGTATTTGAAAGAATTCATCCCTGTGGAGAATGGACCGACCGTCATCTTTGGAGGTTCAGAAAAGGGAGTTACCAGGGGCTACGGAAATATCTCTAATGTGTTAGTCACCATCACAAACGTAGCCTATGTGGAGGGGTTGAGACACAACCTCATAAACATAAGTCAGCTTTGTGATCTAGGTTTTGTCATTACCTTCCACAAGGATAAGTGTCTGATTAAGAAGTCCTCAGATTCCGAGACTGTCTTAACTGGCACTCGGAGTGGGAATATTTATTGCTTAAATTTCTGAATATAAATTCTTCCATGCCCATATGCCTAGTAGCCGATGGTAAAGAGGCTCTATGTGTACAATGGCACAAGAGACTTGCACACATCAACTACAAGACAATAGGCAAGCTTTTCTCGCTAAACTTAGTCAGAGATGGACCTGATATTAAGTGCATCAGAGATGGTCCTTGTCAAGCCTGCCAATTTGGAAAGCAGACTAGGACTAGCTTCAAAAGCATTTCTAACAAAGAGTCATCAATGTGCTTATTTTTATTACACATGGATCTATTTGGTCCCATGTCAGTTCTTAGCTTAGGAGGGAAGGCATACACCCTTATAGTTGTTGATGACTACTCAAGGTTCACTTGGGTCTTCTTCCTCAAAAAGAAATTAGATACATTAGACATCTTGAAGAATTTTGTCAGGAAAACCCAGAATGAGAAGAACTGCTCGGTGGTCAAATTCAGAAGTGACCATTGGACAGAATTTCAGTCAGGGGCCATGACAGAATTCTGCCAAGACCTAGGCATCTCCCAAGAATTCTCTTTCCCCATAACTCCTCAACAGAATGGAGTTGCTGAAAGGAAGAATAGAACCTTGATAGAGGCCAGCAGGATAATGCTGAGTGACTCCTCATTACCAGAGTACTTCTGGGCCGAGGCTGTCAACACTGCTTGTCATGTGATAAACAGGGCCTCAATCATCAAAGACCATAAGAAAACTCCCTATGAGCTAATGAAGGGCAGAAAACCAACCCTATCCTACTTTAGGATCTTTGGTAGCAAATGCTATGTCCTTAATAATGGGAAATCCAAACTTACTAAGTTTGCTGAGAAAAGTTGTGGGGCTATTTTCGTTGGATACAGCTCCTACAGCAGGGCATACAGAATATACAACCTCAATACCCAAACAGTGGAAGAATCTGTTCATATTGTATTTGATGAGGCTAGCCTTATACATAAGGGCTGGTCTAGTTCTTTAGTGAATGCAGGTACAAGGGAAAGATTGGAGAAGCTTTCCATTGCACACAATGCTGACACCCCACTCAACTACAAGAATCAGTCAGTAATGGTGGAAATAGAAGTGGAACCTAGAGAAGATACATAAATAGCTGAAGAATTGCAGGATGAAGAAGTAGCTCGTACTGATATACCCAAAATATTACCAACTGCACTGAGACAAGTAAGAGATCATCCTCAAGAGCAGATAATAGGAAATGTCAACCAAGGTGTGCTGACAAGAAGTAGAGTTGCAAATCAAGCATTGTACCTGAGTTTTCTTTCTCAAATTGAACCCAAGAAATTTGAGGAAGCAAATCAGGATCCATTCTGGATTACTGCAATGCAGGAGGAATTGAATCAATTTAAAAGATGTAAGGTGTGGAAATTGGTTCCAAGACCCCAAGGACATAACATCATAGGAACCAAATGGGTCTACAGGAACAAAATGGATGAAAATGGAGTAATCACCAAGAATAAAGCAAGATTAGTAGCAAAAGGCTACAGACAAGACGAGCGAATCGATTTTGATCAGACATTTGCTCTAGTAGCCAGAATGGAAGCAATCAGATTGTTCCTAGCCTATGCAGCATTCAAAGGCTTCAAGGTCTACCAAATGGATGTGAAGTCAGCCTTCCTAAATGGTGACCTTAAAGAGGAAGTATATGTAGAGCAGCCTTCAGGTTTTGTCGACTCTACTCATCCTGACTATGTTTACTTTCTTAGAAAAGCCCTTTATGGCTTAAAGCAGGCACCTAGGGCCTGGTATGAGACTCTGTCGAGCTTTCTAATTGAGAACAAGTTCTCAAGGGGAAAGATTGATAAGACATTGTTCCTAAGGGAAGTAAAGGGCAAGATCTTGCTAGTGCAGATCTATGTTGACGACATTATCTTTGTCTCTACAAACAACAATCTCTGCAAAAAGTTTGCCAACTTGATGCAGGGAAAGTTTGAAATGAGCAGTATGGTTGAGCTCAAATACTTCATAGGTCTCCAAGAGAAACAATCTGAAGATGGCATTTTCATCTCTCAGACCAAATTAACTAGGGAGCTAGTCAAGAAATTTGGTTTGGAGAGTGCTTCCTCCATGAAAACTCCAATGGGAACCAATGTGTCTCTGGACAAGGATGAAAAGGGCATACCCTTTGATGAAACCAAGTACAGATACATGATTGGATCCTTGCTTTATCTCACTGCCAGTAGGCCTGACATAATGTTTGCAACGCGTGTCTGTGCTCGATATCAGGTGAATCCCAAGGCATCTTACTATGTTTCTGTGAAGAGAATTCTAAGATACCTAAACGGTACATCTAATCTTGGCCTATGGTATCCTAGGAACAATGAATGTGAACTGACGGGTTATTCAGATGCAGATTATGCAGGATGCAAGGAAGATAGAAAGAGCACCTCCGGAACATGTCAATTTCTTAGAGGAAGACTGATTTCCTGGAGCAGTAAGAAGCAGACGAGTGTGGCAATCTCAACCGCAGAATCAGAGTACATCTCTGCTGGCAGCTGCTGTGCCCAACTATTATGGATTCAACATCAACTTGAAGACTACAACCTAAAGATGACCAAAACACTCATGTTTTGTGACTCTTCAAATGCTATCTCAATTGCTAAGAACCATGTATCTCACAGCAGGACTAAGCATATTGAGATCAGGTATCACTTCATCATGGAGCATGTGGAGAATGAAGATATCACACTTAAATTTGTCCCAACAGACAAACAAGTGGCTGATATATTTACCAAGCCCCTAGATGAAGCTAAGTTTAACTTCTTCAAATTCCAATTGGGGATGTTAAACTTAGAGTGAAGCTCAACTCTATTATTTACTAATGCCTTTCTAGATGAGTTGTTAGAAATTCTCACAGGACTTCAATGAATCACGACTAAGCAAGGGGGACCATTCCCTACTTAGAGAAACAGAAGGCAAGAAGTCAGAATGGGGGAGAAAGAGTGCTCAAAGAAGAGACATCAAATCAAGGGGGAGCTACAAAATTGATGTACTCAAAGACACCCTAAAGACAAGGGGAGCAAATCAAGGGGGAGCTAGCTCAAAGATAAGTTATATCTTGACACACCTTCTGTTAAGATTATGTTATTTATTGTCATGTGAAGTAGTCTTAAAATGAGATTCTGACTTCTTTAAATAGGGGGAGATTATTGGGAATCGTGCCCACATGATTCCTGATTTGAAGAAGTCATCATGTCAAGAATACTTCACTTTGTATTTGATCACACATCTAGTTCATAATCTCAGGAAAATACAAGTATACAAGTATATATCGTCGAGAAGGACTGAAGGGATGGCCGACAAAGTATGCTTGTCGCTGTAATGACAAGCAAAGCAGACGCAGAGAAACTGTCAAAGAAAGACATGTCGTCGAGAAGAATGGAGTATCATCGACATCAAAATAGCGGCCATGTCGACAAGACAATACTGCAATTACAACGACAGAATGAACAAAGAAGGTTCCAAAGACACAGTCAAAGTCAACATATCGTCGTATATACAGGAACGCCAGCATGTCCCATATCGTTGAAATACAAGCTTCAGAAGCAGAAGCAAGAAGACCTGAGAAGAAGTTCCAAAGCACAAGGAGCCGACAAAGGGATGTCGTCGAGATACATTCCATGTCATCGTAACGATGGAATATATCGTCGAGACAAATTCAAATCTCGCAGATGCGCTGTCAGAAATTAATGCCGCCGCCTGATTGTCCAATCAGCGCCTGCTATGATGGCTGGGCATCTGACAGGAAAGGAAAGCTAATGTGACCGTTATACAGATTGTCCTCTCTATAAAAGACAACAGGGTTGCCCTAGAAAAGATAACTTCGCGTGCAAGAAAGAACTAGCAAAAAGTATCCCGCCGTTCAATAGAACAGTACATTCTTGCGGAGAAGAAGAAGAAGTTCTCAAGAAGCAGTCATCCTCACCGACTGATAAGAAGCCAATCCACATCCGGCTAAGAAAGAATTGAAGAAGAACCGTGCATTCAAGATCTTATTCAGAAGCATTCTCTTCATTCTCAAGAAGCCGATCATCATCAAGCTAAGGTTGCCGATCAACATCAGGCAGAAGAAATAGTTTATATCTGTAATCTCTTGTAAGGCTTGCGGGACAAACCGTCTAGCTTGAGGGCTGGAGAGCTGTGAGGCTTGAGGGCCAGGGTAGTGCACTCGCGGGTGCGATTTGTCGAGCTTGCGGGCTCGGGGGCAGTAGGGGCTTGCGGGCTCGGGGGCTTGAGGGCCTAGGCTGTTGGGACTTGCGGGCCCGTGGTGTAAGGCTTGAGGGCCGGAAGATTTTGGCAGAGTTTGCCGAGCCTAGCGGATCGCTGGGTAGGCGCAGAGGGACAGAGGACTACTCAAGACACCCGGTCTTGAGGAACCTCTATAGATCTTGTGTCGTATGGTGAAATTTGTTTGTGTGTTCTCTTTTGTGGATTACTTAGTTTCTGATAACTCACGCTCGTAATTCAAAAAAACATCAAGATCACCTAACCCCCCCCCCCCCCCCCCCCCCCTATAGGTGAACGTTCCATAACCAACAGAGAGGCTGGCGAGTAAGTTGTCTATGTTAAGGGGCTCGATTCACAAATCCACTCGAGACAAGGCCTAGGCAGGGCGAGCCCCGGGGCTCGCTCGCATGAAAGTAAAAAAGCAACATCGGATGGAAGATGCCTAAGTCCAATGGTAACAGCTGGACGGCTGAATACGGTGGTCGGAAGGCTCGGCGGGTCGGGCCTTGGCTCGCGGAATCACTTGGATTTTCTCTGCAATGCCTAAAAATCAGTGAGTCAGGGAGGCCCGTCGGTGTGGTGGTTAACAAGCAGCACTGGTCGCACGCAGGGGTTGGGCGAGCGAGGCAGAGTAACGTCAACCCCGCTAGCTGGGGCCCCGACGGGGCAAGCTAGAAGCGCAAGGCGAACCGTGTTCTACCCAGGCGTGAATGCATGCAAAAATATCGTCTAGCAAACATCTAAGCGAGAGAAACTATGCGAACGCCCTGTCGGGTGTGCGCGAGGTAGGGTAGAGAGACAATGGAGGAATAATAAATCGGTGAACCTAACCATTTCAAAGGAATAACGTATTAATGCGAGCGCGATTAAGCGTATGAATGTGAGCATGGTAAAAAGCATTGACACGAGCGTGACAAGATGACAATTTAAAGATAGAAAAATATTTCTTTTCATTTCTTGAAAGATGGTCATTACATGTAATGGCGAACTCGCCATTCAAAATGAAAATATACATTCGAAAAATGAGAAAAGGTCAAGGCGGGTCGTCGGACAGCTCCTCCTCGCTCCCGCGATCTTCGGGCTCCGGAATCGGCGCGAACAAATAGGGGACGACATCCTCAGCACTAAACTCCATCGTGTACGGAACCAGCAGGCTCGCCCCTTTGAGAGTGTCGAATACAAGGTTGGTGATGCCCATTGAATTCTTGCGGGTCGCCTCCTTCTCGTCTCGCGATTGTTCGCAAGACCCAACTCGCGGAGGGGGCAGGGGGAGCACAGCTCTGGTCAGCTCGCGGACCTGCGCCTTTAGGAACATGTTCTCTGTTTCCAGGTCAACGTTCCGCGAGAGGAGTTGGCCCGCAGTCTCGGCATCCTGCAAAAGAAAAATGTAAGTCAAGCGAAATAATTTGCAGTGAGCGATGTAGAAAATCTGAGTGAATCACTTACCATGCCGCCTTGGAGGTTGGCGAGGAGACCTTCGAAAATGGCCTCTTTCCCCTTGAGGCTCGTGACATCATCTGCGGACTCTTAGAGCGTGCACTAGAGGTCGTTAGCATCCCTATCCGACGTTAGGTATCGCCGGCCCACCATGTGGGTCAGCTCCATGGCCTGGAACTGGGCTCGCATGGCCTTGTATACAAGCACCCTGGACCTTAGGGCGCTGAAGCCGGTGGCATCCTCGCGACCATACAGCCCGAAGGCGAGGGCGAACGCCTCTCCCCCGATCTTATCGCCCTCGACCTAGGAAGGAAGGAGCGAAGAGCATGAGATCCTGTTGTGGTCAGGATCCCATATGAGCAGCGGTTCGTCGAGCATGTCCGGAAGCTTCGTGCCGAGTCTGAAGTTCTTGTGACTCGCCGGCTTGGGTTTGCCAGATGCGTCCCCTATATCACTGCTCTCCTTGGCAGCCTTTTCACTCGGGGCGGAGGGAGTGGAACCTCTGCCTCGCTGAGGTCCATAAACTCTTTCCCCTTAGTTGGGGGCTCCTTGTTCCTTTTCTTGGCTGGCGTTTTCTCGGCGAGCTGGCTCGCGGGAGGTGGTCGCTTCTTTCCAGAGGTCAAGCCGAAAGGTTCTCGGCATGCCTCGGCGGCCACGGTGGTGAGAGAGCCAGAAGAGAGGTCCGCGCTCCTCGCATGCGGGGGGGGGGGGGGGGGGGGGGAGTGGAAGATCCCGCTCTCCTGCAGAGGCAATAAAAGGGTTAGCGAATAGAATCTGAAAAAGTGAAGTGGAGTTTTGCGAGCACGAGTCGAACCTTCTCCTTGTGGGACCGACGACAACGAGTCCACCCTCCGCCGGAGGTAGGCAACCTCGAAATATTTCCCTAACAGATACTGGAAGAGCTTCGCGTCGTCACCCCCGAGCGAAGCGGGAGGGCGGTAGGTCGCGTCATCTCTTTAGAGGGGAGAAAGGGATATTTCTTAAGGGTCCTTTGACGAGGATGAACTTCTAGTGCCAGTAGTGTCTCTTATTAACTGTCTCGCAGACAGTAACATGCTGGCTCGCAAAATGGGTTGTCCCATCCTTGTAGGAGCGGAAGGAGAAGACCTTGCGCAAGACGAGCAAGCTAAACTCTATCTTCTCCTCGTGCAGGTAGCTGGCGAATGCGACCACCATATCAATCGCATTCGACGTCATCTGGCTCGACAAGACGCTATAGTACTTGAGTACCTGAGAAATTTACCCAAGAAAGATTAGCACGCCCATTGCGAGGCGAGTGATAAAAGCAATGGTAGAGTAGAGTACCTGGCGCACTTCCATCCAAAAGGATAGTCGCAAACCATTCTCAAAATGGGCGATGGGGATGGCGAGCTCGTCAGAGGATGGCTCGTTTATGGAGGAGGTGGCCACCGGGAGGCGAGCAACAAACCCCGTGGGAATGTATTTGTCCATCATTGTGAGGAACTCCTCGTTGGTACGTGAGGCGCGGAAGAAGGCGTGATCGTGGGAGATCCCAGCGCACCTGGCTCACCCCTCAGATTCTCCTTCAACAACCATGATGTTAACAGCAGCGAGCCGAAAAGGTGTGAGTGCAAGCTGAGAATTGCGAGGGAACCATGATGTTAAGAGAGGGAGAGGTTTGAACAGTTAATGTGGTGGTTGAAAAGAAAAAAACCCAGCGGCTATTTATAGAAATGAAAAGAGCGGGAAGAATTCGAAACGACGGGGGGTGCGGATAGCTGGATCGCGCGGTGACATTTCGGCTTCTTGGACCTTATCTGCTCAGGATAGGTTTGCGTCCTGGTGAGATCTTCTGACTCGTCGTGGGCGAACTAAGCTATAGAGAAAGAAGTAAAGCTCGCAAGGGCGAGGAGACAGCTTGCAAGGCATAAAGCGGGATAGGAATGTAAACATAAAGTCAATAGCGTGCGAGCATAGCACATGAGCAATTGAAAGCTAAATAGAAAGCTCGCGAGCGAGAAAAAATTATCCTTATTACATTCATAGATTGTTCAAAACCCCCCAAAAGGGGGGATAGTAAGAGCGAGCAACAAGCAGTAAATGACTCAATAATTGTGCCACTTCCAGCGACCACAACCTCGCACCCCGGATCGCGGGGGCACTTTGGGATAGTGGTATTCGCGAACCGACTGGACTTTACACTGCATTAGGCATATTTGATCCTCGGTCCACGTGAGGTGCAACCCAAGCGAGGTGACCTCGCCGCGAGCGACCTGGCGCATCTCGGCAAGGACCCGCGCGTTCGCATCCTCCATCGCAGTGAACCTTTCTTCATAAGCGGCCCTGTCCACCCAGTTTTGATCATATAGCTCTCACAGCATGAGGTCGTACTTCTCGAATAGCTCGGTTACCCGCCTCTTCATCTGCTCTGGGTTGCTGGGGTCCCCTAGGAAATCTAAGACCTAGCCCAGCGAGGGCAGTGGAGATATCTCCTCCTCACCATGCTCTGACTCGGCAGGCGGGGTCAGAGGAACACCTGCGAGGAAGGAATCAGCAATGGGGGTAAGAAGGAGGCATTCAACATAGATTGTTTGACCTGGCAAGATGAGAATGGTACGGGTTCGCGGGCGAGAGTGTTGGGAAAAACCCCTTCAGATTTAACTTAACAAATTACTTAAAAGTGATTTTATCTCTTAGGATTAAATTACCCATTGTATAATGAGGGTAATATGGTCATTAGACGTCTTAGGATGTCACACTCAACCTAGGGTGTTAGGACCAGATCAAGAGAAGCAAAATTGGGCTAAGTTAACATTTACGTCGAATAGAATTTGACGTAACATCGAGTCCATATCGATGCTGCTCTGACTAGAAGTCCAAGTGGTTCAACACTTCTGTCGAAGTAACTTAAGTCGACGTTACGTCGAATAGATATCGACATAGAGGTCAGGGACTTATCGGAGTAACTGGAGAAGTCGACGCAGCTTCTACTTCATCTCGACGCAGAAAAGGTTATTTGTCGAAGTCATCTAAAGTCGACGCAACATCGACTTCATCTCGACGCAGAAGAAGAAGTTCAGAACCAGGCAGATCAACTCGATGGACACGTCGATAAGATGTCGACGCAACGTCGACTAGCAGAGTTCATACAGAGCATAGATGAAATTGAAGCTGCTTCTACAAGAACACGAAGTTGCGTCGATAAGAGAGGAAATGAACTCGATGCTACGTCGAATACAGTCTGTAAAAGTTAAACTTTTCAGCTGTCATTTTGATCCTTTTTTCATGGCCCACATCCTTCAAGACCGTTCCCCAATGCCTTAATAATTGCCTGAAATAGAAAGGAGCATTAGAAAAGGAGACAAAAAGATTTCTTGGAAACATATTCCTTTTAGGTGGACGGGCCAAGAATTAAAAAGAACGAGAAAGTGATAGGAAGAACACCTTATCAAGGCATACCAGAAAGAGAAAGATTTTAGAAATTTGAATACAGAGAATAAAAGGAGAAGAGAAGATAAAAAGAGATACAGCATTAATCACAATCAGCCTTCTCTCTTCTTGATAGGGCTTCCTCTTCTTCTCCCTCTCCCTCAGGAACCCTAACACAGAAAAGAGAAAAGAAAAGAAAGCTTTGTTGTTCTTCATCCAAGAGAACAGAGGATCTGAAAGCTGCTCTTCATCACAATCACATAGCAGCCAGATCTAAATCAGCAGAAGTAGAAAGGATATGACATACATGTTGGATCGGTAGGCGCACTTAGAGGGGGGGTGAATAAGGGTTTTAAAAACTTATATTATATTTTGAATAACTTTGAAAAAGCTTTGATTATTAAACTAGAGAAGATCAAGACAAATCAAGTGAAGTAAAAGTAAAGACATGATTTTATTAACTTGAGAAGCATGATTACAAAACTTGATCTCTTATCGAAGCTAGAAATCAAAGCTAATAGAAATACTCTTTTTGTTTTCTATACCGACTCGTATCCCCACGAACCGGTTGGCTTTAGCCGATCCTTCCCCAGATACGGCCTCAAGACGCTCTAGCCAACCCTTTCCTGGATATGGCCTCGAGCACCCCCTAGACCTACACCTGAGACCAAGTTGCCAACACGAGGCAAATTTCTGCCCTAAGTCCTACCCAGACCTAGTCGCCAACACGAGGCGAATTTACTAAACGATTACAGAAAAGATGTGAAATATGAAAACAATAATATAAAACTCCCTCTATGTGGATCTCTTGGAGAAGTAGACGAAGACGCAGAGTATGATCGCGGTCTTTCATCACGATAATGATGCGTGTTGAAATCTTCTCCACGGATCTCCTTTAGTCTTTATGGATTTGTGGGAGTATCTCTCTGAAACTTCCTCTCTATGCTGTGGCACGAAGCTCTGGAATTCTGGATCTCAAGAGGATTAGGAAGACGGAGCCAAGAGGTCCTTTTTATAGACTTAGCGCTAGCGCCTGCACTAGTGGTACCGCCGGCGCTATCCCATATTAGGACATATTCTGCACGGCAGAATCTTCAATCGGAGGAAACAATTCTCTCTTGCATACTGTGCTCCTCGCTATCGCCTGCGCAAGCGGATATCGCGTGACGCTATCTCCTTCTATATGTGCTCCTGGAATTTATGCTTGAGCAAACATCTCGTCGATCAAAATTTAGTCGAACGCAGCTAACATTTCGTCAAGCGAATTTTCGTCGAACGCAGTGATGAGAATTTCGTCGAGCGCCGCTTTCAGTTCGTCGAACTCAATTCGTCGGTCAGGCTTCAACATTCGTCGAGCTCAATTTCGTCGACCGGAGTTTGTCGAGCGGGCTTCAACATTCGTCGACCTCAATTTTGTCGAGCGCCGCTAACAGTTCGTCGAACGACAGCTAGCGCTTGCGCTAGTACTACCGCCAGCGCTAGTAGGTCTTTTGGATTTGATGGCTCAACTTTGGGGGCAACCTTCTTATGTAATCCTTGAGTCATGTGGACTTTGTTATCATGCACACTTAAACACACAAGATCAAATACACATAGGATTTGTTATTCTCAAACCTAGGAGATGCGGAAGACCATGTTCCAACAAACTCCCCCTTTTAATAATAACAAATCCATTAATGATAAATCAGAGCATTAATATATAAGCATGAAGAAACATACTTGTGTGTGTGTGAGAGTGATGACTTAGGATAATTTTCGATTTTAGCATATAGAATTGCTCCCCCTAAATACATGCTCCCCCTAAGTGAATGCTCTCCTAATATGTAAGCTATCATCTTAATTAAGCATTATATTTTGATAGCAAAATATATTTATCATGTTAGTTCTCCCCCTTTTGTTATTAGCAAAAGTGGGTAAGGAGACACCACTTAAACGTTGTTAAAAGAGAAAGGCATGATCGAGCTTGTAGAGAGAAGGAAATGATAAGGAGTTTTAGAATACTTTTTCTAAACATAGATCAGAGTTTTTAGCTTGAAGATGAACAATCTAACATTTGTCAAGTACTTAATATTATCATGTTAGTTTTTCCTTTTTATATAAGCGTTTTAAGCATAAAAAAATGTAATGATTTCCAAGTAACTAAACTACCGAGACAATATGTCTACACCCTAGCCCCATACTAAGTGACGGATGGGCATGAGGAGCTGCAAACATGCCATAGGTTGGGGTGTTAGTCCCATATGCAAACACTAGACACAACTCAACCTAGCACTATTTCCCCCCAGTGCCTCGCAAGGCCCCACTGGAACCCTCCCCAGTTAAGGACAAGACATGACTAGAGATAAAGGTTATCTAATGTCTACAACCCTACGCCCCCGCTATGGTGAGATAAGAAGTCATGGATAATAATTTTTGGAAACGTTTAAGCGTTTTAAATCTAATGACATAGCCTATGGATTTATATTTTTATTTGAATTTATGAAAATACTCACATAGCTATTTTGAAGTCCATTAATAAATCAGAGTTTTTAGCGTAATAATATTTTCATAGAAATAAATCAGAGTTTTATAGCAAAAAAAATCCATGTTAAAAGCAACCAATATAAAGTTTACCAAGCAAGTCTACCACTTGTTGCAAGAAAGGAATTTGAAGATTCAAGTGATGATGCACACAAAGTAAAAGACTTTAAATAAGCATGAAAGCGCAAGGTAAAACAATTATATGGTTATGATGCGGAAGACTTATAGAAATACAAAAACATCTTATTGTAATCAATGATGATCCATAAAAAGATATATGAGTTAAATTTCATAAAGAAGATGTTTTTGTAAATCATTGTTCAATTAATATCTTTAAGTTTAACAATAATGTAACCAAGCATGAAATAATGTTATCAAAAAGAGATCACTACAATGTTATTTTAATTCATAATTTCAAAACATACCAAACATTGTAGATTGCATGCTAGGTTATCTAGTGCATTTCATGAATAAAGAGTAGTATAGAATTTGAAATAGGATCCAATACTCATGAGAAGAAGTGTTATGGAAGATAATGATGTGCACATAAGTGTATTTTGAAAAGAGTAAACAAATGTTTTAATCAAAAATAAAAGAGATATGTAAAGTAAGGAGCACAATAAAACACAAATAGTTTTACTTCCACAAACATCAATGCACAAAAAATGTACAACTACCAAGGTGCTTTGCACACACAATGCTCATTAAGACTTATCAGGGTGCAAAGTAGTGCTTGGGGGATCACATATTTTATTTTATTTTAATATTGAAACTAGTGATCTGATGCACTTAAGAGTAAGTGGTTTTTATTTAGAAAGAAAGATATGGTTTGCACAAGATACTTTACTATTCTTTCCAAGGTGCTCAACCTCACAACGCTTATTAAGACTTATCAGGAGGTTCAAGTAGTGCTTGGTGGAGTTATCTTTGTCACTTTATTTTATGATTTTTGTTTTGTACAAAGTTCTCCGAATACACTTGTTTTGCAAACCATATAATTTATAAAACATAACCACTTTTCTTAATTTTTAAAGGTGCAAATAAAAGTAGTGTAGGTAAGATACTTGTGCAATTTTAATTCATTGTACTATTACAAAACATACACAAGCATTCTTAGATTAAACACATAAGTAGACAATGCCAAAATAAGTGAGTGAATAGCGATCATTATCAAACATTAAACATTTACTCATACTTAGAGGCATGCTAAGCTTGGTTCTACACAACTTTTGCAATATAATTGAAGCACAAATTAATAGATATATCAAAGCATGATGAAAACAATGTTCAAAGTGGTTTGAAAAGATAAATTGCAACATTTTAGACGTTTTAAATAATAGATTAAATCATGCTTGATTTTCTCAATGATGTCCATACAGTATTTTTGATAATTTAAGGTTTGAACTCATAAGATTGATCTTGGACTTCCCGAGGACTACCTTGTGAGAGGTTCGCCCGGTACTAGGTGATATGATGGGATGATAGCCCAAATCACCCTTTCGCAAGATACATGTAAATAGAAAAGTTAAGTTCAAAATAATAATTTTTGATACTTGTTTTTTTTTTGTTTTATATTTTTGTAATTGATTTTTGCTTTTAGAAATAGAATTTAAACAAATGACAAAAACCCAAAAAGGGCAAAACATATTTTTTGTAATTTGGCTTTTGTATTTTTGTATTTGATTTTTCAAAAATGTAATAAAAGCAAAAGTGCAGAAATGAATAGTACACATAGATTAATATATTTTTGGGATTTTTCAAATTTTTAAAAATACAGAAAAACACATAGGTGCGCTAGCACCGGCGTTAGCACTAGCGCGGGAAATAGTACATGATTTTTGATGATTTTCAAATTTTTGTTTGTTGATCTTGATTAAGTGTCCAAACAGTTGTTTCATGCTAAAATTTCAGATTTTTAGGAAATGTCTAGATAGTGCAAATTTCATGAAACATTAGCGATTTTGTATATGACTTTACCAACTAAACTTTGCATGAGATGACATGAATGAACAAATCAAATATGCATGATTTTAGTGATTAACCATAATGTTCATGCACAGGAATACCATGGATAAGCCCTAGATGAGAATACCCAGCCTGTATGTCTTAGTAAACATATAAAGCCTAACATAGACACAAATATTATTTAGGCGACCGTGTTAGTATGATAAGTTTGAGATTAATGTTATACCAAGGTTTGATAGTGTTTCAACTTATAGACCTAGAAAGGAGTGACGATTCTATTTGATTTGATATCAAGATGATTCAAAGGTCTAAACTAGAAATAAATCACAATACACACATAATACACCAACCATGGTAAAACAATTATAATATCAATTGTCATCATCTAATTCATATGGATGTGATAGAAATAGTTGTTTTTAGACGATATTTGATGTGAGTTATGATATATGATTTTAGAGAATTTTAGCAATGGACATCAATATATTATGGTGGTGCGAGTGACATCAATATTCATTATGAAGATAAATTCTTTCAATACATTTTAGTGATTTTCTTTTAATTAAGAATTTTGAATATATATATATATATGTGATTTTTGATAGGTGAACAATAGTGATGGTTTAGATCATGTTTGACATCAAGGAGTGAACACAATATAATTTTTTTGTTGTGAACAAAGACAACCATATTGAAAGTTGAGCTTTTATTTAGATCTTGAATTTTCTTTTAGATCAAGTTATTTCACTAAACCACATGTTGGTGAAGGCTAAGAATCTTAATAGCCTAATAACCGGATTTAATTTGAAATATCCTATAGCAAATTTAGAGTTTGATTCATATGGATAATATATGATATTTAGAAGCAATGAATATAAGAATAAAAGATAGGTCATCAAAATAAAATATGATTTTGAATTTTGATCAATTTGATTTTATAAACATATTAAGCTTTTAAGAGATAAAATCATATTTTTAATACTGTATAGGATGACCATGACATGATAGTTCAAAAGAAATAAGAAAACAAGAAAAATTAAAAGACATGAAAGCATATCATGAAGTAGAACTTTGTATATTTCATTTTGAAAGGATTCTACGTCATGCAATTGATGATACCTAATGAATAAGAGTTTTAGGTATCCAAAGGAGACCATGTGGGATGGTTCCTTTGGGTACCCAAATATAGCGAGATGGCTTTTGGGGAGATAAGTATGAATGGACCCTTTCAAGTGGAGTTAATGTTTCATCTTTAATTTTGGGTCTCCACTCATACTTAGGTTTAATATTATAATTTTGCATTAAATTTCCATATTCATTAAACGTAGGCTTAAAATAATGATGACATTTGAAATCATTTTTCATAGGAAATTTTTGCATATTTGATTTTACTTTAGGAGATACAGAATTTTGTAAATAATGGTGCTTTTGATTTAGATTAACAAATCCTTTATGTTCCTTACTCCCATTATTAAACTTAGTTAAGATGTTCATATTCATATTCAACTTGTTTTTAGATATAGTTTGATCTTGTGAATTTGTATTTACAATTTTCATAAGCAAGTTGATTTTTGATTTTAATTCATCATTCTTGATCCTTAAATTATGTCTAGCTTTATTATAAGCGATTGTGCTATTTTTAAGAGTGGAAACAATTGAATCAATATGATCTTGATAGTTATTTCTATATTCATCAAATGTTTCATCCATCTCTTTAATTTCAATTTTATAACTTGTACACATAGCACAATCATTTTTCAAAGTTGAATTTTCTAAACATAATCTTTCATTTTGTTCTTTTATAAAAAGAAGTTCCTTTTCAAGTTCCTTGCATTTTTCTTTTAAATCATCAAATTCCATACAAGGTGTAGTGTTTTCAACTATGGAACCATGGATAGAACTAGATAAATTTGAAGTTGATTTTTCATTAATTTTTGCCTTTAAATTTTTATTTTCTAAGCGCAAATGTTTATTAGCATTTTTTAATTTCTTAATTTTGCGCTTTGTAGTTTGAAGCATTTGTAATGTAGAAATAGAAGTACAGAAAATGGGATTTGATTTCCTTACATTGCTTTCGGGAGCGGCATGATTTGAGCATATTGTTTCTTTTACATCTTTTTGGCACTCCTCTTCCGAAGACAGTACTTCTTCTTCTTTTCCATTTGATGTGTACTCCTTTGATCCGTCATGAGAGGAGCATTCTTGAAGACCTGTGCAAGCTTGCATATTCTCCGGTTCTTGCGATTGTTCCATACCTGTAGAAGGAGAATCATACATTTCTTCAAGAAATCTCCATACTTTGTATGCACTAGAAAAACAATATATTAATTTGAAAATGTCTTGAGATAAAGCACAAAAAATATAATGCATAGCTTTTGCATTTAGGTGATGTTCTTGTTTATTTGATTCATTCGTTTGTCTAACTATTGCTATATCCCATGCATTGATATCTAAATTTTTAATAATTTTTACCATTAATAATTTCTACCCTTTATAATTTCTCTCTTCGAATAAAGGTGGTTTAGGAGATTTTTCTTCTTCATAAAAATTTACCCCACTAATAGAAGCGAGATCATGAGACGCCATTATTCCCGGTTGTTAAGCCGATTTGGAATAACCTGGCTCTGATACCACTTGTTGGATCGGTAGGCGCCCTTAGAGGGGGGATGAATAAGGGTTTTACAAACTTATATTATATTTTGAATAACTTTGAAAAAGCTTTGATTATTAAACTAGAGAAGATCAAGACAAATCAAGTGAAGTAAAAGTAAAGACATGATTTTATTAACTTGAGAAGCATGATTACTAAACTTGATCTCTTATCGAAGCTAGAAATCAAAGCTAATAAAAATACTCTTTTTGTTTTCTATACCGACTCGTATCCCCACGAACCGGTTGACTTTAGCTGATCCTTCCCCGGATACGGCCTCAAGCCGCTCTAGCCAACCATTCCCCGGATATGGCCTCGAGCACCCCCTAGACCTACACCCGAGACCTAGTCGCTAACACGAGGCGAATTTCTACCCTAAGTCCTACCCAGACCTAGTTACCAACACGAGGCAAATTTACTAAACGATTACAGAAAAGATGTGAAATAAAAAGACAATAATGTAAAACTCCCTCTATGTGGATCTCTTCGAGAAGTAGACGAAGACGCAGAGTATGATCGTAGTCGATGAGGTCTTTCGTCACGATGACAACGCGTGTTGAAATCTTCTCCACGGATCTCCTTTAGTCTTTATGGATTTGTGGGAGTATCTCTCTGAAACTTCCTCTCTATGCTGTGGCACGAAGCTCTGGAATTCTGGATCTCAAGAGGATTATTACGACGGAGCCAAGAGGTCCTTTTTATAGACTTAGCGCTAGCGCTTGCGCTAGTGGTACCGCCGGCGCTATCCCATATTAGGACATATTCTGCGCGGCAGAATCTTCAATCGGAGGAAACAATTCTCTCTTGCCTACTATGCTCATCGCTATCGCCTGCGCTATCTGATATCGCCTGGCGCTATCTCCTTCTATATGTGCTCCCGGAATTTATGCTTGAGCAAAAATCTCGTCGATCGAAATTTTATCGAACGCAGCTAACATTTCGTCGAGCGAATTTTCATCGAACGCAGTGATGAGAATTTCGTCGAGCGCCTCTTTCAGTTTGTCGAATGAAATTTCATCGAACTCAATTCGTCGGTCAGGCTTCAACATTTGTCGAGCTCAATTTCGTCGATCGAAGTTTGTCGAGCAGGCTTCAACATTCGTCGACCTCAATTTTGTCTAGCGCCGCTAACAGTTCGTCGAACGACAGCTAGCGCCTGCGCTAGTACTACCGCCAGCGCTAGTAGGTGTTTTGGATTTGATGGCTCAACTTTGGGGGCAACCTTCTTATGTAATCCTTGAGTCATGTGGACTTTTTTATCCTGCACACTTAAACACACAAGATCAAATACACATAGGATTTGTTATTCTCAAACCTAGGAGATGCGGAAGACCATGTTCCAACAATACAAAGCACCTGTAATTCATCACTATCTAAAGCAGGGGTTAATCAAGAGCAGATCCTGTGGAACATCTAATAGACTGTTCTTCATACAGTCCTCTCAAGAATTCTGAGAACATAATTCCTACAACCTTCTTTCTTCTCCTTATTTCTCATTCTATAAAAGAGTTTTATTAATCCCTCTTCAAAGGATTCAGTGGTTCAAGATCTCCTTATCAAAAGATCTGGTGGTTCAAGATCTCCTTATCAATAGATCTGGTGGTTCATGATCTCCTTGTCAAAAGATCAGTGGTTCTAAGAGTCTCCTTATCAAAAGACTTGGGCACTGTGGTGCATCCCTACCATGTGGTAGAAGAGGGGAGTACTCACATTTTGGGGAACCTCTATAAAAATCTATGTGTCTTCTGGTTGTCAATTTTCTGTGTTGTCCCAAGTTGTTTCTATTATTTCTTGCACCTTATTCTGCCTGTGTTCTTGTTCAGCATAAATCCTTAGTTAAGTTTATTGTTTTCACAGTTAGTATAGAAATAAATTTAAATCTCTATGCACCCCCCCCTCTAGAGGATTCTCAGAGGCACACTGTGCACTTTTAATTGGTATCAGAAGGAGGTTGATCAATAAGAGGGTAACACCTTGATCAAAAAGGCCTCCTACTCTTATTTTCTTTTATACACATATATTTCATAAAGAAAAATGAGTTCTAAGGATTATGCCTCAATAAGACCTCCAGTGTATAATCTGAAGAAGTTTACACTATGGAAGGCCAGAATAAAGCTATATATGAATTCTATTGATGAAGAAATATTCAATGTCATCCTCACAGGTCACCCAATTCTAATAAGAAAGGACACCAGTGGAAAAGTTATAAAACTTCAGTCCCCAGAGCAGAATGGACTGATGATGAGAAGAAGGTCAAGGCATGTGATGCCAAGGCCATGATCATACTGGTCTCAACTATGTCTGATGATATATTTTAGAAAGTTGCTGGCTGCAACTCTGCAAAAGAGATCTGAGAATCTCTCTCCAGACTGGTTGAAGGAAGTTCTAATGAGAGGAAAGACAAAGAGGCTCTTCTCATATCTCAATATGAGAACGTTAAGAAAAAGGCTGATGAAAGCATTACAGAAATGTATGACAGATTCAGTCTCATCATAAATGAGCTGAGAGGGCTTGACAAAGAAATTTCTCTCACAGAAATTAATGACAAGCTCCTCATGTGCTTCCCCAGCACATGGGACTCTAGAATCTGGGCCATCAGAGATTTTAGATGCCTCAGAGAGATAACAACAAATGCTCTCTTGGGAAAGCTCAAATCCTCTGAGCTTCTACTGAAAAGCAGAGCTTAGTCAGAAGCCCATGAGAGGACACCAACTCCTAAAGAGAGGACTCTTGCATTAAAGACTACAGAAGCAGAGTCCTCCTCCATTGAAGAGGAAATATTTAATCTCTTGGCTAAGAGATTCAAAATGTGGGTTAGGACAGAAGAGTCCAGGAGAAGAGAGAGGAGCTCAAGCAAGCCAAGGTATGATAAAACTCCTAACCAAGAGGTTATCTGTATCTCTTGCAGGAAGCCAGGACACATCTCTACTGAATGTCCTGAAGATGAAATGAACAAGAAGAACAAGCAAAAGAAGGAGCACAAGAGAAAATCCCTCATGAGAAAGGGAAAGAAAGGAGAGAAAGGGTTCATAGATGAGACCTGGAGTGACTCAGACTCTGAATCAAACTCCTCCTCATTTGATGATGAAGAAGAAGGTGGACCAGGAGAAGCCTGACTGATGGCCTTTGAAAATTCTAGTGAGGATGTTGAGGTAAGCATCTTTGAATACTTTGAATTCTCCTCAACAGATTTCAAAGAGTGCTTTCAGAAATTTTGCAAAGATTTTTTCAACAAACAAAAGGAACTTGAAACAGTTAAATTAGAAATAGAAGATATTAAAAGTATCACCTATACTCAGTTAACTACAATCTGAGAGGTGAGTTGTTTAGAAAAGAAAAAGAAGAATATCAGTTAGATATCAGTAATTCAAACTTAGAGAAAGAAATCACAAAGGCAAAAACCTTGGTGGACTCTTTAAATGGAAGGAGTCAAGAAATTAAAAATTTGTCACAAAATCTCTCCAAGAGATTTGATCATCTTGATCAAGGATCACAACAATCCACCAGCACACAAATCCCTAGCAAACATGCTTGGGAAAACCATGTGTCATCCTTTAGTTCTGAATCCTGTGAAGTTCTAGGTAATGATAATCCTGACAAACTTATCTTATTTAATAAGGGAAACATTAATAATCAACCAGGGATATTAGGAAAACACCCCCTAGAAAAATCAAACTTGAACAATACAATTCTTAATAAAAAGAGAAACCCATCGAATAGAACTCGACGCAATTTTATTGGTATGTCGACTACAATTCGACGAAGTTCAGCATATGCATCAACATCCATTCGAAGCAGACGTGAGGATGCGTCGAATTATATTTGACGCAACCAATGTTTTGCATCGAACAGTTATCGACGGAACTATGCAGACACGTCGAATTACATTCGATGCATCTCTAAGACTGCGTCGAATTCTTCTCGACGCATGTCTTCTGCACTAAATTTTCAATCATCTAAACCTCATTCCCTATCTATTCCTAGATGTTTTTGTTGTGCTAAATTAGGACACATTGCAAGATATTGCTGGCATAATGATGCATCACTTCTTCACCTAAGGGGGAAAATGGAAGACCATCTCATTCTTTCATAACCTCATATGATGATAGAAGAAAGAGACCCCAACATGAGAGTGTCTGTACTAATGTTTAATCTACTATGCAGAGGGAAGGCTGTTCTACCACAAACCAGTAGTGGTATCTAGACAGTGGCTGCTCTATGCATATGACTGGAGCAAAAGGTTTGCTGGAGAATTTCAAGGCCAAAGAAGGGACCAAGGTAATCTTTGGGAACTCCCACTCTGGTCAAACCAAAGGATATGGTTTGCTCGGGATTGGAGAAATCTCTTTTTCTAAAGTAGCTTATGTTGAAGGACTTCAACATAATCTAATTAGCATTAGTCAGCTCTGTGATGGTGAATACAAAGTTGTATTCACTAAGTCCTTGTGTCATATAGTTAGCTATAAGACTGATCAAACAGTTTTGACTGGTCTCAGAAAGGGTAAAATATATGTTGTAGACTTTGTATACACAAAGTCTGAGATCTGCTTGTTTAACTCACAATTAGAAAATAGTGAGTTGTGGCATAGGAGACTTAGTCACCTTAACTTTAAGACCATTGCTAAACTTTCCAAACTGAACCTAGTCAGGGGTTTACCAAATGCTAAATTCAATAAAGACCTCCCCTGTAGAGCCTGCCAACTAGGGAAGCAGATCAAAGCCTCATTCAAACCAATTGGTAAGAATGATTCCCCTAGAATCCTTTTCCTATTGTACATGGACCTGTTTGGTCCCATCTCCACTCAAAGTTTAGCAGGAAAGTCCTACACCTTAGTTATTGTTGATGACTTTTCTAGGTTCAGTTGGGTGGTCTTTCTAAAAGCTAAGTCGGACACCTTCAAGATCCTCTCAAGAATCATTAGACAGTTTCAATCTGAACTCAATACCCAGGTTGTTGTTATTAGAAGTCATCATGGCACTGAGTTTGAGAATCAGTTAATGTGTAGATTCTGTAAGGATGAAGGCATCAGACAAAGCTTTTTAGCTCCTAGAACTCCCCAACAAAATGGGGTGGTTGAAAAGAAAATTAGAACCCTAATTGAATTAGGAAGAACATTGTTAGCTGAATCTAACTTGCCAAAGTATTTCTGGGCTGAGGCAGTAAATACTGCAAATTATGTTCTGAATAGAAGTCTCATCCACAAGACTAAGTTGAAGACTCCCTATGAGATGCTGAAGGGAAAGGCACCCATAGTCACCTACTTTAGAATCTTTGGGTGCTCTTGCTTTATCCTTAATAATAGGAAAAACCATCTTACCAAATTTGATAAGAAGGCTGATGATGGAATATTCTTAGGATACTCTTCATCAAGCAAGGCCTATATGTGCTTCAATAAAAGCTCTCTCAAAATTGAGGAGTCAATGCATGTAGTTTTTGATGAAACAAACATGGTATACAAGGGGAAGGAAACTTCCACCAGTCCCATTCTACAGGAAGAAGATCAGCTTGCAGAGCAGGTTGAAAGGATGAGATTGACACTGACTCTAGTGAGGAGTCTGCAGCAGATGAAGAGGAAACTGCAGCACTAGGGGTACCGGCTACAGATACTGCTCCTATACATAAGGATGAAATTCCAACTGTCACTGAGCAAGTGATAGCCCAGGAAGAAAAGCAGATCCTAGATCACTCAACTAGATCCAGGATGACCCAAAAAGACCATCCTTCAACTCAAGTGATAGGAAACTTGACAGCAGGTATAAGATCTCTTTTCTCAAAACCCGTTCGGGTACATAAAAACTCGAACCTCTCCCGCATCGTACGGTTGAGGTGGATCTTCACCCAGAATCTCTGCCTTGCGGTGTCACCAACACTCGGGTTGGCTAACACCGCTCAGCACCGACTCTGTAGGCTATACAATCATAAGTAAATATATGCCAAAAGTAAGTACAAAGGTAAAGGCATGTCCACATGTCACAACATCATATAGATATATAATGAAACAGAAATGTCCAAAAAGAGACAGTACGCGCAAAAGGGCTTAAGCCCGATACATATCCAAAATGAATACTCTCTCTCTCTACAACATGCGGAAACTACAAACTCTCAAAGCTGAAATCTAACTATCTAGTCATCAACCAGTGGCGTCATGGTAGTGCACTGCATCCGCTGCTCAGGTCCTGCCATCTCATCTAGCTGCGCGCGGGACAACTCCGTCTCCTCGGACTCTTGTTACGGCCACATCCTACCGTTAGTCATATAGACTAAGTCATTTTGTCCTCGCCTCCCTCCACGACTCCTAGGTACCGAGCGGGAGGAAGAAGCGGAGGACAACAAGGGGTAAACAAGGAAAGAGGGGACATGACACTATTCAAGCAAGTATAGGTAAAGCGGTAAAACTAGCCAGCAGTATAGTGCAAATAAATGACAGTAAAGTAGAGCATGAAGTAAACCAGTAATAAAAATGCGGTGCAGTAAGTAAAACTAATCTACCATCACAGATTCATACCTTAACTTTTATGAACGCCCATACGACATATAAGTTAAGATGTCCAGGTAACCCATCATATAAAAGAGCTCATACTAATTTTTATGATGGGGGTATGCTAATGTGTATGTTATGCTATGCTATGCTTATGATGATTTAATGTGTTTATGCAATGTGACTCACCCACACGACTCTATGCGCACAGACCTTTATAGTTCCCACTTTGTTAGAAAGGAAGCCAACCTTTCGGGTATCGACCATCATTGCTCACGGTGGCAGTGGATCGGGCACTCCACATCCTAGGCGGGTATGCTCACTACCAAGCGTAGACCTCACGTACGACTCAACGCTAAGAACACAACAGCGGAGCCCCTGCGTACTCTTGCTGGAATCCACCAGACTTTAAGGTCGGGGTGGGTTATTAGGGATTGTCCTCCAGATCGCGGTACTCAATCTTACCGGCCCTCTAAACCTCACCCTCACCTGAGTCAACGTACTATCGTCGGTGACACGACTAGCCTAGTACCGAAAACTCGCCACTAATTGCATAAGTAACAGGTGTTATCAAGTCCACCCGAGCCTCCGGCTCTGGGACTAACACACAAGTTGTTCCAACCCATATCCTTCCCGAAGGAGATCCATACTAGTTCGTTGACCTAATTAGGCTACTCTTGCCTACAATTAAGTTAATATTATATTTAGGGTGAATCTTAGACTTCCCGCGGTATACCGCGTAAAGGGGCCCCCAACGGTACTAAGGATTCAATGGGCTCAACCCCACTATCCTCTTTCTCAAGACAATTAATTTAGTTGGTGATTAACATTTAGTTCACCCCTCATTATTTCATATAATTAAAGTGACTTAGCTCAATACCCGTCCCACCCAATTGGGTTGGACGTACCTCCACACCTCATACACTAACCCTAGCACAATCTCAATGTTAACCCTAGGTTTGACACTCCTTGAATAATTGTGAGCTATAACTCAAATACTGAATGGACATAACTTTTAAACACTACTTAGGGGTCTGAATTGTCTTAAAATCAAAATTCTATTTTTACTAAATGCAGACCAATGAGTTGAACTAACCTCAAACCCCATAAGGGGATCCTTCTAAAAACTCATCACCAGGGTCTGGTATAATTATACTAGGCTCCCACTGACCTTAAAAAGGTATGTTCAAATTTCCATAGTTTTTCATATTAATTTGGTATTTATTATTAATTAAAGTAGTTAAGGCCTTAAGTTAAATTACACAAGATCTATCCTCAAAATGCTTCTACATGCTACCTGAAAATTATCAGTAAGGTAATATTCCATAACAAGGTGGTTCACTGAGTTTCATGACCCTAGGATGTCATGTGGCCTACTAAATCATCATAGTTGTATAATTACCAAAATGCCACTATAATTAGGAAAATAATATTTCACATCTGAAAATTCTATAAAAATTACCAAGATTGCTAATGGGGGTCTAGAGACCTCTGCCAAATATTTATATCATTACCATATGATTTGACTAATTAAAATGATTTAACATCCAAGTGTAGTAAATACCGATTTCTTCATGATGTACATGAAATACAAATCCACAGGCTTCCAAATAATTATCATGGGCATATATCAACATAAAATGACAGATAACCAAGTTTCATAATTTTTCCCAGTGATTTGACATTTTTCATAATTAAATTCCTCTAAGCTAGTAAGCACTTAAAAATTCCTCCACAAGGAATAACACTTCAACAAATCATAATAAAATTACCATAGCCTATTTTCATCCCAATTCAGCCATCGTTAAAATTTCGGGACCAGACAAGGTCATTTGACCATGCATTTTATTTATTTAAGGAAATAGTGGCAATTTCATTTAATAAGAGTAAAATACATAAATGACTCTAAATATTCCCATTAAATTATCTAAGCCTTTGCATGCTCCTAAAAACATGTCTACCAAGTTCTGGGCCAAGGCAAGGGCATTTGGTCCTATGTCCTTCACAAACCCTAATTTGCAACCCTAAGGGTTTACCCTTAGGGTTTTAGGACACACCACCCTAATGGTTCCAAATGCTCCATTAGGGGGTGTCACATGTATCTATATATCATTACCAACAAAGTCATCATGATTGGAGGAGGCCAACTCACTCAACTCCTCAAAGTAGCCTAAACCCTAATTTGACCCTTAAGGGCCCTCGTTAGTGTTTCCCATTTTCCATAATAAAACAACTCCAAATGGAGTGAAAATTTAGGCAGGCACTACTCATGAACTAAAGAGCATGACACCAAAATTTGGTGTCATTTGGACTTCATATGCTGCAAAAATTAACAATATTGAATTATCTTAATTACCAAAAAAACTATAGGCAAAATTGCCCATCAAATACTGATCTTTGGGCAAAGGGTACCCCTACGGTATACCTAACCATGGTTAAAATCTCAGCTTCCAAGCTTGAGAGATCTAGGCTAAATAAATGTTTCAGTGGGATGTCCTAGTGTAGGACCAGTCCTATAAAAACAGCCCCCCAGGAAGCTGTGGGTCACCAAATGACATGAACTCAAGCCCAAATGAAAGCTAAGGTCAAGGCCTACAACTTTCATGTTGGGCACTTTTGCTGATTCAGTCATTAAGTACCTCTAATTAATTATAGAAGGAGGCTGAACAATAGAGGGGTAATGATTCCAAAATATTAAATTAACTTATATAATAAAGGCGCGCACGAATCTTGACGCAGATCCCGCGGCCAGGGAGTCATCTTCCTCCTCCAGCCAACGGCTGAGATCGAGTCGTGTTGGGCGATGTCGAGACCGTGATTGCCGGCGATCTAGCCACCACCACCGCCGGCCAACACCACTGACACCTTCGTGGTAGTCGGGGCTACCATTTACCGGCGACTGGCGGCGGTTCCCGGCGATCCCAGGCTTCCCATTTCATGCGGAAAAACTCGGTCTTAAGGAATTGATTTTGGCTCAATTGAGCGCGATCCTTCTTTGTTTTGTTATAGAAAGCTAGCGTGGGGGGGAGAGGAGGAGAAACGAACCGTGATAGGGGCGTGGCGGCGGCTCTGGCGGCGGTTCACCATGGTTTAGCTTTGCTCCGGCAACCCTGCTCCCGAATTCGATTCTCCGGCTATGGCCTTGCTCCAGGTGTCGTTCCCGGCTGCTCTCTCCCTTCTGAAGCTGATGGTGTGGCTGGAATGAGGTGGAAAGGCTTCTATTGCTGGTTTTGAATACAAGCCTTCTCGGATTGCTCCTCGCTGCCACCTTCCTGCACCCCTGTCCTTGCTGGGCCTTCTGGTCTCCTTCTGAGGCTTAGTAATCAAGGGTGGAGTGTCCAACACTGATTGGAGATGGAGTGTTAGAGGGGTTTGCTTTAACCTTTATCTTTTGCCTTTTTAATTACTTTTGGTCCCCCTCTCATTTGGTTAATCAAAACCATGGTTTGGGCTCAGTCCAAGGCTGATAAGGGTGTGTCCTAAGTCCATAAATAATTGATTAATTGATGGGCGTTGGGTTCCAATCAAATTAGGCTTAGAATTCACCTTAATGAGCTATGTTGACCATGGTTGACTTTTGTCAACAAGGTGAGTGGGTTGACCCCACTTGGGGGGTCATGGGTCCCTTGACATCACCCAACATTGGTTGGTCCATGGTGGGGCCCAAATTCGTTCAATTTAAGCAAAGGGTGTAGATTTGACCAAAAATAGGTAAAGTTTGACTTTGGTCAATTTCATGCAATTGGGTCCCACCCAAGTGCAATTTCCATCCTATTGGTCTCCCTTTGTGGTTAGGGAAAGATATGTGAGGTCAATTTGGACAATTGAGGGTCGATTGACCTAATTGAGGGGCTTAGGGCTAAGTTGGTTTTTGAGCTTTGGTGTGCACTTAGCCATTTCTACCCTAGCCTAAGGCCCTTGTGGCCACTCATCTCACCACTATGCCCTAACATTTCCAATGGGTCTAGTAGGATTGGGGATGTTACAAATCCTAATAAACAAAAAAAATATTTCGTCCCCGAAATTTAAGATCGGGTCTACGGGTTCTACGCAATATAAGGTAAAAAGAAATTTGCAAGGAGGTTTAGGTTGTACCTGAAGTGAAGAGTTCCGGGTAGCGTTGTTGCATGAGGTCCATGGGCTCCCATGTGTGCTCCTCTCGCCCGTGCTTGGACTATAAAACCTTCACCAATGGTACACTCTTCCGCCGCAGGACTCGGACCTCCGTATCGTCGATTCGGATGGGCTCTAGTAGGACTGACCGATCGGGCGCCACCGGGCCTGATGTAGATGTAACATGCTGCTCAGGACGAAGCAGGGCTCTCCGAAGCGAAGAGACGTGGAAGATGTCATGCAGGTTCTCCAACTCTGGCGGTAGCTCCAGCCTGTACGCCAAAGGACCGATCCGCTCCATGATCAAATAAGGCCCCACGCACCGAGGACTGAGCTTCTTGTGCCCCCTCACTCGAGAAACCCCATGCATAGGCCGAATCATCAAGAACACTCGCTCTCCCACTTGGAACTCTACCATATGATGCCTCGCATCATAGTACTTCTCCTGTCTGCTCTGGGCCTCCAGCATCCGCTCCCTGATCAGCCTCACCTGCGCATCCGTCTCCTCAATATAATCTAAACCTAACGACCTCGGGTCCTCGTTCTGGATCCAGGAAAGTGGTGTGCGACACTTCCTCCCATACAATGCGGCATAAGGTGTCATCCCAATGCTAGCCTGGTGACTGTTTATAGTAAAACTCTATCAAGGGCAGCAGTCTATCCCAGGGCTTGCCGGTATCTAAAATGCAAAAACGCAGTAGGTCCTCCATAGTTCGGTTGGTGCACTCAGTCTGACCGTCAGTCTGTGGATGAAACGCCGTGCTGAATGTCAACCGGGATCCCAAGTAAGCCTGAACCGCCTTCCACTCCCTCAAAGTGAAGCGTCCGTCTCTATCTGAAACTATCGTCTTGGGCACCCCGTGATATCTGACCACCTGCTCCACGAACACCCTTACAAGGTCACCGACCGGCCCCTCCTTCCGTACCAGAATAAACCGAGCTACCTTTGTCAGCCTGTCCACTATCACCCATATCGAGTCATTCCCAGAGCGGGAGCGAGGTAGACCATGCACGAAGTCCATCGATATGTCCTCAAACTTCCACTCAGGCACTGGTAATGGCTGTAACATTCCTCCCGGGCTCCTGCACTCCGCCTTCACGCGCTGGCAGCCCTCGCAGTGCGTCACATACTGGATAATATCCCTCTTCATCCCCGTCCAAAACACGACCTTCCGAAGGTCTGCTGCCATCTTCGTGATCCCTGGATGCACTGAATACTGGGAGCAATGAGCCTCCCTAAGCACCTCCTCTATAATACCTCCTCCAGCTGGGATGTAGACTCGGTCTCGATGGTGAATAAGATCCTCCCTCAATGAATAGTCCCCTGCCACGCCGTCCACCAATGATCTGAATACTGGCTCCAAGGCAGGGTCCTTCAACTGTGCCTCCCGAATGCGGTCCTGAATATCGCAGACAATATTCAAGGACGCTAGATACTCCGTATATGTCTCGGGGTCGGCCCTGGATACAACTGAACTGTGCATGTCCTTCAATGCCTGAGTCAGCTCCATAGCCATCACACGGCTCTCTGCTCCTGGTGTACCTCCTCTCCTGCTCAAAGCATCCGCTACGGTGTTGGCCTTGCCTGGATGGTAATGCAATGTGTAACTGTAGTCGCACAAGAACTCTAACGACCTCCGCTGACGTAGGTTCAAGTCCTTCTTGGTCAAAGAAGTGAGAGTAAGGGCAATCTTGGAGAACCCTTCCACAAATTTCCGATAATAGCCCGCCAATCCTAGAAAGCTCCGCACATCTGAAGCTGATTGCAGTCGAGGCCACTCCTGAACGGCCCGCACCTTGGAAGGATCCACTGCCAGTCCTTCTCCACTGATGATGTGTCCCAGAAAAGACACCTCCCGTAGCCAAAACTGACACTTGGAGAACATCGCATACATCTGGTGCTCTCTCAGCTTCCTCAATACTCGGGCCAGATGCCCAGCATGCTCCTCCCCCGTCCTGGAATATACAAGGATATCATTGATGAACACGATAATAACGAAGATGTCGAGAAAGGCCTCGAACACCCTGTTCATCATGCTCATGAATGCTGAGGGGGCATTAGTGAGCCCAAAGGGCATCACTGTGAACTCATGCAATCCATACCTGGAACTGAAAGCTGTCTTCGGTATGTCCTCCTCTCGAATCCGTAGTTGATAGTATCCAGATCTCAAGTCAAGCTTGGAGAACCAGAGAGCTCCCTGCAACTGATCGAAGAGCTCGTCAATCCTCGGTAATGGATAGGTGTTCCGTACCTTCAACCAATTGAGCTCCCGGTAATCTATACATAATCTGAGCGTTCCATCCTTCTTCTTCACAAATAATACCGGTGCTCCCCAAGGTGAATAGCTCGATCTGACGAAACCCGCATCTACCAGCTCCTTCAACTGCACCCTAAACTCTACCAGTTCCTTGGGTGCCATGCGGTACCGTGCCCGAGACATGGGTCTCGCTCCTGGCACCAGCTGAATCTGAAAATCTACCTCTCGATGTGGTGGCAGTCCGGGCAACTTCTCCGGGAATACGTTGGAGAAGTCCCGTACTATGGGAATGTCTGATAAGGAGGCCTCCACCTCCGCCATCTTGAAGCATACAAGATATACCTCGTCGCCCTGCTCGTGGGCCTTGACTACCTGAACAGATGATAAAGAAGAGTGGGAGATCGGTCCAATACCTGCGAACGTCGCGAAGGTGGTATCGTATCGCAACACCATTCTCTTTGCTTGGCAGTCTATCTGGGCGTGGTTCCAAGCGAGCCACATCATGCCCAAGATAAGGTCGAAGTCGGCGAGCTTCAGCACCGAAGCTGGAGCATCGAGCGTTAGGCTGTCAATGGTCACCTTCAAGGTGCACTTGGCCGTCGCCTCGATCTCTGATCCATTGGGGAGCCATACCCTCCTTGTGGGTCCCGTGTAATAATGGATTTGGTCCAAGCCCTTAACAAAGTCTTCGGAAACAAAGTTATGCGAGGCAACAGTATCTAATAGGGTGCAGGTGGGCTTGCCACACACCACTATAATGCCTGGGGAAGGTGGATTATTTGTTTAATTTCTAATCTAGAAGGTTGAAAATGCAGGTAAATTTAAGCAGTAATAAATTAAAGTACTGAAAGCATTAAATTACCTGCTATAACCTCCTCCGGGTTCCTTGGCTGTGCAAGATCCAAGGCGTAAACCTGCTCCTGCTGCCTACCTCTATCGTGATACCCCCTGCCTCAACCCCGTCCTCGGCCTCGGCCCCGCTGTGCTGGAGGGGCTGTCGGAGGTACTGCTGGTGGTGGAGGAGGAGGTGGAGGGAATCGTCGAGGGCAATGGGCCCTGAAGGTCTCTAAAATGGCTACTAACATCTGTCCCAACTCCGACTGCTGAAAAGTAGTGGTAGTCGGAGGGGAGGGATACTGACCTAAGGCTCCCTACTCACTGGGGCCTACAAAAGATAGGGATTTAGTTAAAAAATTTGGTCTTACTTATTGATTATTGGACTGTTTTATGTGATTCCATACATGGGCACACCATTGCTTCCGCTGCCTAGTTTGTCCGCAAACTAAGCTCGAGCAGGGTGACCCAGTATGTTGTGGACTGTTCTCTTATGATCGTTCGTTCAGTGATACCATTTATAAGATCTCTTTTCTAAAAACCCGTTTAGGTACATGAAAACTCGAACCTCTCCCGCATCGTACGGTTGAGGTGGATCTTAGCCCAGAATCGCTGCTTTACGGTGTCACCAACACTCGGGTTGGCTAACACCGCTCAGCACCGACTCTGCCGGCTATACGATCATAAGTAAATATATGCCAAAAGTAAGTACAGAGGTAAAGGCATGTCCACATGTCACAACATCATATAGATATATAATGAAACAGAAATGTCCAAAAAGAGACAGTACGAGCAAAAGGGCTTAAGCCCGATACATATCCAAAATGAGTACTCTCTCTCTCTCTACAACATGCGGAAACTACAAACTCTCAAAGCTGAAATCTAACTATCTAGTCATCAACCTGTGGCGTCGTGGTAGTGCGCTGCATCCGCTGCTCAGGTCCTGCCATCTCGTCCAGCTGCGTGCGGGACAACTCTATCTCCTCAGACTCCTGTTACGGCCACATCCGATTGTTAGTCATAAAGACTAAGTCGTTTTGTCCTCGCCTCCCTCCATGACTCCTAGGTACTGAGCAGGGGGGAAGAAGCGGAGGACAACAAGGGGTAAACAAGGAAAGAGGTGACATGGCACTATTCAAGCAAGTATAGGTAAAGCGGTAAAACTAGCTAGCAGTATAGTGCAAATAAATGACAGTAAAGTAGAGCATGAAGTAAACCAGTAATAAAAATTCGGTGCAGTAAGTAAAACTAATCTACCATCACAGATTCGTACCTTAACTTTTATGAACGCCCATACGACATATAAGTTAAGATGTCCAGGTAACCCATCATATAAAAGAGCTCATACTAATTTTTATGATGGGGGTATGCTAATGTGTATGTTATGCTATGCTATGCTTATGATGATTTAATGTGTTTATGCAATGTGACTCACCCACACGACTCTATGCGCACAGACCTTTATTGTTCCCACTTTGTTAGAAAGGAAGCCAACCTTTCGGGTACCGACCATCGTGGCTCACGGTGGCAGTGGATCGGGCACTCCACATCCTAGACGGGTATGCTCACTACCAAGCCTAGACCTCACGTACGCCTCAACGCTAAGAACACAACAGCGGAGCCCCTGCGTACTCTTGCTGGAATCCACCAGACTTTAAGGTTAGGGCGGGTTATTAGGGATTGTCCTCCAGACCACGGTACTCAATCATACCGGCCCTCTAAACTTCACCCTCACCTGAGTCAACGTACTATCGTCAGTGACACGACTAGCCTAGTACCGAAGACTCGCCACTAATTGCATAAGTAACAGGTGTTATTAAGTCCACCCGAGCCTCCGGCTCAGGGACTAACACTCAAGTTGTTCCAACCCATCTCCTTCCCGAAGGAGATCCATACTAGTTCGCTGACCTAATTAGGCTACTCTTGCCTACAATTAAGTTAATATTATATTTAGGGTGAATCTTGGACTTCCCGCAGTATACCCCGCAAAGGGGCCCCCAACGGTACTAAGGATTCAATGGGCTCAACCCCACTATAATCTTTCTCAAGACAATTACTTTAGTTGGTGATTAATATTTAGTTCACCCCTCATTATTTCATATAATTAAAGTGACTTAGCTCAACACACGTCCAACCCAATTGGGTTGGACGTACCTCCACACCTCATACACTAACCCTAGCACAATCTCAATGTTAACCCTAGGTTTGACCCTCCTTGAATCATTGTGAGCTATAACTCAAATACTGAATGGACATAACTTTTAAACACTACTTAGGGGTCTGAATTGTCTTAAAATCAAAATTCCGTTTTTACTAAGCGCAGACCACTAAGTTGAACTAACCTCAAACCCCATAAGGGGATCCTTCTAAAAACTCATCATCAGGGTCTGGTATAATTATACTAGGCTCCCACTGACCTTAAAAAGGCATGTTCAAATTTCCATAGTTTTCCATATTAATTTGGTATTTATTATTACTTTAAGTAGTTAAGGCCTTAAGTCAAATTACACAAGATCTATACTCAAAATGCTTCTACATGCTACCTGAAAATTATCAGTAAGGTAATATTCCATAACAAGGTGGTTCACTGAGCTTCATGACCCTAGGATGTCATGTGGCCTACTAAATCAACATAAAATGACATCCAAGTGTAGTAAATACCAATTTCTACATGATGTACATGAAATACAAATCCACAGGCTTCCAAATAATTATCATGGCCATATATCAACATAAAATGACAGTTAACCAAGTTTCATAATTTTGCCCAGTGATTTGACATTTTTCATAATTAAATTCCTCTAAGCTAGTAAGCACTTAAAAATTCCTCCACAAGGAATAACACTTCAACAAATCATAATATAATTACCATAGCCTATTTTCATCCCAATTCAGCCATCGTTAAAATTTTGGGACCAGACAAGGTCATCTGACCATGCATTTTATTTATTTAAGGAAATAGTGGCAATTTCATTTAATAAGAGTAAAATACATAAATGACTCTAAATATTCCCATTAAATTATCTAAGCCTTTGCATGCTCCTAAAAACATGTCTACCAAGTTCTGGGCCAACGCAAGGAAATTTGGTCCTATGTTCTTCACAAACCCTAATTTGCAACCCTAAGGGTTTACCCTTAGGGTTTTAGGACACACCACCCTAATGGTTCCAAATGCTCCATTAGGGGGTGTCACATGTATCTATATATCATTACCTACAAAGTCATCATGATTGGAGGAGGCAAACTCACTCAACTCCTCAAACTAGCCTAAACCCTAATTTGACCCTTAAGGGCCCTCGTTAGGGTTTCCCATTTTCCATATCAAATCAACTCCAAATGGAGTGAAAATTTAAGCAGGCACTACTCATGAACTAAAGAGCATGACACCAAAATTTGGTGTCATTTGGACTTCATATGCTCCAAAAATCAACAATATTGAATTATCTTAATTACCACAAAAACTATAGGCAAAATTGCCCATCAAATACTGATCCTTGGGCAGAGGGTACCCCTAGGGTATACCTAACCATGGTTAAAATCTCTGCTTCCAAGCTTGAGAGATCTAGGCTAAATAAATGTTTTAGTGGGCTGTCCTAGTGTAGGACCAGTCCTATAAAAACAGCCCCCCAGGGAGCTGTGGGTCACCAAATGACCTGAACTCAAGCCCAAATAAAAGCTAAGGTCAAGTCCTACAACTTTCCTGTTGGGCACTTTTGCTGATTCAGGCATTAAGTACCTCTAATTAATTATAGAAGGAGGCTGAACAATAGAGGGGTAATGATTCCAAAATATTAAATTAACTTATATAATAAAGGCGCGCACGAATCTTGACGCAGATCCCACGGCCATGGAATCATCTTCCTCCTCCAGCCAACGGCTGAGATCGAGCCGTGCTGGGTGATGTCGCGACCGTGATTGCCGGCGATCCAGCCACCACCACTGCCGGCCAACACCACCGACACCTTCGTGGTAGTCTGGGCTACCATTTACCGGCGACTGGAGGCCGGAGGCGGTGGTTCCCGGCGATCCCAGGCTTCCCATTTCGAGCAGAAAAACTCGGTTTTAAGGAATGGATTCTGGCTCAATTGAGCCTGATCCTTCTTCGTTTTGTTTTAGAAAGCTAGCATGGGGGGAGAGGAGGAGAAACGAACCGTGATAGGGGCGTGGCGGCGGCTCCGGTGGTGGTTCACCATGGTTTAGCTTTGCTCTGGCAACCCTGCTCCCGAATTCGATTCTCCGGCTATGGCCTTGCTTTCTCCCTTCTGAAGCCGATGGTGTTGCTGGAATGAGGTGGGGAGGCTTCTATTGCTGGTTTTGAATACAAGCCTTCTCGGATTGCTCCTCGCTGCCACCCTCCTGCACCCTTGTCCTTATTGGGCCTTCTGGTCTCCTTCTGAGGCTTATTAATCAAGGGTGGAGTGTCCAACACTGACTGGAGATGGAGTGTTAGAGGGGGTTTGCTTTAACCTTTATCTTTTGCCATTTTAATTACTTTTGGTCCCCCTCTCATTTGTTTAATCAAACCCATGGTTTAAGCTCAGTCCAAGGCTGATAAGGGCGTGTCCTATGTCCATAAATTATTGATTAATTGATGGGTGTTGGGTTCCATTCAAATTAGGCTTAAAATTCACCTTAATGAGCTATGTTGACCATGGTTGACTTTGGTCAACAAGGTGAGTGGGTTGACCCCACTTGGGTGTCATGGGTCCCTTGACATCACCCAACATTGGTTGGTCCATGGTGGGGCCCCAATTGGTTCTATTTAATCAAAGGGTGTAGATTTGACCAAAATTAGGTAAAGTTTGACTTTGGTCAATTTCATGCAATTGGATCCCACCCAAGTGCAATTTCCATCCTATTGGTCTCCCTTAGTGGTTAGGGCAACATATGTGAGGTCAATTTGGACAATTGAGGGTCGATTGACATAATTGAGGGGCTTAGGGCTAGGTTGGTTTTTGAGCTTTGGTGTGCACTTAGCCATTTCTACCCTAGCCTAAGGCCCTTGTGGCCACTCATCTCACCACTATGCCCTAACATTTCCAATGGGTCTAGTAGGATTGGGGATGTTACAAATCCTAATAAACAAAAAAAATATTTCGTCCCCGAAATTTAAGATCGGGTCTACGGGTTCTATGCAACATAAGGTAAAAAGAAATTTGCAAGGAGGTTTAGGTTGTACCTGAAGTGAAGAGTTCCGGGTAGCGTTGTTGCATGAGGTCCATGGGCTCCCATGTGTGCTCCTCTCGCCCGTGGTTGGACTACAACACCTTCATCAATGGTACACTCTTCCGCCGCAGGACTCAGACCTCCGTATTGTCGATTCGGATGGGCTCTAGTAGGTCTGACCGATTGGGCGCCACCGGGCCTAATGTAGATGTAACATGCTGCTCAGGACGAAGCAGGGCTCTCCGAAGCGAAGAGACGTGGAAGACGTCATGCAGGTTCTCCAACTCTGGCGGTAGCTCCAGCCTGTACGCCAAAGGACCGATCCGCTCCAGGATCAAATAAGGCCCCACGCACCGAGGACTGAGCTTCTTGTGCCCCCGCACTCGAGAAACCCCGTGCATAGTCCGAATCTTCAAGAACACTCGCTCTCCCACCTAGAACTCTACCATATGATGCCTCGCATCATAGTACTTCGCCTGTCTGCTCTGGGCCTCCAGCATCCGCTCCCTGATCAGCCTCACCTACGCATCCGTCTCCTCAATATAATCTAAACCTAACGACCTCGGGTCCTCGTTCTGGATCCAGGAAAGTGGTGTGCAGCACTTCCTCCCATACAATGCGGCATAAAGTGCCATCCCAATGCTACCCTGGTGACTGTTTATAGGAAAACTCTATCAAGGGCAACAGTCTCTCCCAGGGCTTGCGGGTATCTAAAATACACAAACGCAGTAGGTCCTCCATAGTTTGGTTGGTGCGCTCAGTCTGACCGTCAGTCTGTGGATGAAACGCCGTGCTGAATGTCAACCGGGATCCCAAGTAAGCCTGAACCGCCTTCCACTCCCTCGAAGTGAAGCGCCCGTCTCTATCTGAAACTATCGTCTTGGGCACCCCGTGATATCTGACCACCTGCTCCACAAACACCCTTACATGGTCACCGACCGGCCCCTCCTTCCGTACCAGAATAAACCGAGCTACCTTCGTCAGCCTGTCCACTATCACCCATATCGAGTCATTCCCACAGCGGGAGCGAGGTAGACCATGCACGAAGTCCATCGATATGTCCTCAAACTTCCACTCAGGCACTGGTAATGGCTGTAACATTCCTCCCGGGCTCCTGCACTCCACCTTCACGCGCTGGCAACTTTAGCAGTGCATCACATACTGGATAATATCCCTCTTCATCCCCGGCCAAAACACGACCTTCGGAAGGTCTGCTGCCATCTTCGTAATCCCTGGATGCACTGAATACTGGGAGCAATGAGCCTCCCTAAGCACCTCCTCTCTAATACCTCCTCCAGCTGGGATGTAGACCCGGTCTCGATGGTGAATAAGATCCTCCTTCAATGAATAGTCCCCTGCCACGCCGTCCACCAACGATCTGAATACTGGCTCCAAGGCAGGGTCCTGCAACTGTGCCTCCCGAATGCGGTCCTGAATATCCCAGACAATATTCAAGGATGCTAGATACTCCATATATGTCTCGGGGTCGGCCATGGATACAACTGAACTGTCCATGTCCTTCAATGCCTGAGTCAGCTCCATAGCCATCACACGGCTCTCTGCTCCTGGTGTACCGCCTCTCCTGCTCAAAGCATCCGCTACGGTGTTGTCCTTGCCTGGATGGTAATGCAATGTGTAACTGTAGTCGCACAAGAACTCTAACCACCTCCGCTGACGTAGGTTCAAGTCCTTCTTGGTCAAAGAAGTGAGAGGAAGGGCAATCTTGGAGAACCCTTCCACAAACTTCCGGTAATAGCCCGCCAATCCTAGAAAGATCCGCACATCTGAAGCTGACTGCAGTCGAGGCCACTCCTGAACGGCCCGCACCTTGGCCGGATCCACTGCCAGTCCTTCTCCACTGATGATGTGTCCCAGAAAAGCCACCTCCCGTAGCCAAAACTGACACTTGGAGAACTTCGCATACATCTGGTGCTCTCTCAGCTTCCTCAATACTCGGGCCAGATGCCCAGCATGCTCCTCCTCCGTCCTGGAATATACTAGGATATCATTGATGAACACGATAACGAAGATGTCGAGAAAGGCCTCGAACACCCTGTTCATCATGCTCATGAATGCTGAGGGGGCATTAGTGAGCCCGATGGGCATCACTGTGAACTCATGCAATCCATACCTGGAACTGAAAGCTGTCTTCGGTATGTCCTCCTCTCAAATCCGTAGCTGATAGTATCCTGATCTCAAGTCGAGCTTGGAGAACCAGTGAGCTCCCTGCAACTGATCGAAGAGCTCGTCAATCCTCGGTAACGGATAGGTATTCTGTACCGTCAATCAATTGAGCTCCCGGTAATCTATACATAATCTGAGCGCTCCATCCTTCTTCTTCACAAATAATACCGGTGCTCCCCAAGGTGAAGAGCTCGGCCTGACGAAACCCGCATCTACCAGCTCCTTCAACTGCACCCTAAACTCTGCCAGTTCCTTGGGTGACATGCGGTACGGTGCCCGAGACATGGGTCTCGCTCCTGGAACTAGCTGAATCTGAAAATCTACCTCTCGATGCGGTGGCAGTCCGGGCAACTTCTCCGGGAATACGTCGGAGAAGTCCCGTACAATGGGAATGTCTGATAAGGAGGCCTCCACCTCCGCCATCTCGAAGCATACAAGATATACCTCGTCGCCCTGCTCGTGGACCTTGACTACCTGAACAGATGATAAAGAATAGCGGGAGATCGGTCCAATACCTTCGAACGTCGCGAAGGTGGTATCGTACCGCAATACCACTCTCTTTGCTTGGCAGTCTATCTGGGCGTGGTTCCATGCGAGCCACGTCATGCCCAAGATAAGGTTGAATTCGGCGAGCTTCAGCACCGAAGCTGGAGCATCGAGCGTTAGGCCGTCGATGGTCACCTTCAAGGTGCAATTGGCCGTCGCCTCGATCTCTAATCCATTGGGGAGGCGTACCCTCCTGGTGGGTCCCCTGTAATAATGGATTTGGTCCAAGCCCTTAACAAAGTCTTCGGAAACAAAGTTATGCGAGGCACCAGTATCTAATAGGGTGTGGGTGGGCTTGCCACACACCACTATAATTCCTGGGGAAGGTGGATTATTTGTTTAATTTCTAATCTAGAAGGTTGAAAATGCAGGTAACTTTAAGCAGTAATAAATTAATGTACTGAAAGCATTAAATTACCTGCTATAACCTCCTCCGGGTTCCTCGGCTGTGCAAGATCCAAGGCGTAAACCTGCTCCTGCTGTCTACCTCTGTCGTGATACCCCCTGCCTCAACCCCGTCCTCGGCCTCGACCCCGCTGTGCTGGAGGGGCTGTCGGAGGTGCTGCTGGTGGTGGAGGAGGAGGTGTAGGGAATCGTCGAGGGCAATGGGCCCTGAAGGTCTCTAAAATGGCTACTAACGTCTGTCCCAACTCCGACTGCTGAAAAGTAGTGGTAGTCAGAGGGGGAGGGATACTGACCTGAGGCTCACTACTCACTGGGGCCTACAAAAGATAGGGATTTAGTTAAAAATTTTGTTCTTACTTATTGATTATTGGATTGTCTTATGTGATTCCATACATGGGCACACCATTGCTTCCGCTGCCTAGTTTGTCCGCAAACTAAGCTCGAGCAGGGTGACCCAGTATGTTGTGGACTGTTCTCTTATGATTGTTCGTTCAGTGATACCATTTATAAGATCTCTTTTCTCAAAACCCGTTTGGGTACATGAAAACTCGAACCTCTCCCGCATCGTACGGTTGAGGTGGATCTTCGCCCAGAATCGCTGCTTTACGGTGTCTCCAACACTCGGGTTGGCTAACACCGCTCAGTACCGACTCTGCCGGCTATACGATCATAAGTAAATATATGCCAAAAGTAAGTACAGAGGTAAAGACATGTCCACATGTCACAACATCATATAGATATATAATGAAACAGAAATGTCCAAAAAGAGGCAGTACGAGCAAAAGGTCTTAAGCCCGATACATATCCAAAATGAGTACTCTCTCTCTCTACAACATGCAGAAACTACAAACTCTCAAAGCTGAAATCTAACTATCTAGTCATCAACCTGTGGCGTCGTGGTAGTGCGCTGCATCCGCTGCTCAGGTCCTGCCATCTCGTCCAGCTGCGCGCGGGACAACTCCATCTCCTCGGACTCCTGTTACGGCCATATTTGACCGTTAGTCAGAAAGACTAAGTCGTTTTTTCCTCGCCTCCCTCCACAACTCCTAGGTACTGAGCGGGAGGAATAAGCGGAGGACAACAAGGGGTAAACAAGGAAAGAGGTGACATGACACTATTCAAGCAAGTATAGGTAAAGAGGTAAAACTAGCTAGCAGTATAGTGCAAATAAATGACAGTAATGTAGAGCATGAAGTAAACCAGTAATAAAAATGCGGTGCGGTAAGTAAAACTAATCTACCATCACAGATTTGTACCTTAACTTATATGAACGCCCATACGATGTATAAGTTAAGATGTCCAGGTAACCCATCATATAAAATATCCTATAGTAATTTATATGATGGGGGTATGCTAATGTGTATGTTATGACATGCTATGCTTATGATGATTTAATGTGTTTATGCAATGTGACTCACCCACACGACTCTATGCGCACAGACTTTTATAGTTCCTACTTTGTTAGAAAGGAAGTCAACCTTTCGGGCACCGACCATCGTGGCTCACGGTGGTAATGGATCGGACACTCCACATCCTAGGAGGGTATGCTCACTACCAAGCATAGACCTCACGTACGCCTCAACGCTAAGAACACAAAGCGGAGCCCCTGCGTACTCTTGCTGGAATCCACCAGACTTTAAGGTCGGGGTGGGTTGTTAGGGATTGTCCTCCAGACCACGGTACTCAATCTTACCGGCCCTCTAAACCTCACCCTCACCTAAGTCAACGTACTATCGTCGGTGACACGACTAGCCTAGTACCGAAGACTCGCCACTAATTGCATAAGTAACAGGTGTTATCAAGTCCACCCGAGCCTCCGGCTCAGGGACTAACACACAAGTTGTTCCAACCCATTTCCTTCCCGAAGGAGATCCATACTAGTTCGCTGACCTAATTATGCTACTCTTGCCTACAATTAAGTTAATATTATATTTAGGGTGAATCTTGGACTTCCCGCGGTATACCCCGCAAAGGGGCCCCCAACGGTACTAAGGATTCAATGGGCTCAACCCCACTATCCTCTTTCTCATGAAAATTACTTTAGTTGGTGATTAATATTTAGTTCACCCCTCATTATTTCATATAATTAAAGTGACTTAGCTCAACACACGTCCCACCCAATTGGGTTGGACGTACCTCCACACCTCATACACTAACCCTAGCACAATCTCAATGTTAACCCTAGGTTTGACCCTCCTTGAATCATTGTGAGCTATAACTCAAATACTGAATGGACATAACTTTTAAACACTACTTAGGGGTCTGAATTGTCTTAAAATCAAAATTCCGTTTTTACTAAGCGCAGACCACTAAGTTGAACTAACCTCAAACCCCATAAGGGGATCCTTCTAAAAACTCATCATCAGGGTCTGGTATAATTATACTAGGCTCCCACTGACCTTAAAAAGGCATGTTCAAATTTCCATAGTTTTCCATATTAATTTGGTATTTATTATTACTTTAAGTAGTTAAGGCCTTAAGTCAAATTACACAAGATCTATCCTCAAAATGCTTCTACATGCTACCTGAAAATTATCAGTAAGGTAATATTCCATAACAAGGTGGTTCACTGAGCTTCATGACCCTAGGATGTCATGTGGCCTACTAAATCATCATTGTTGTATAATTACCAAAATGCCACTATAATTAGGAAAATGATATTTCACATCTGAAAATTCTATAAAAATTACCAAGAGTGCAAATGGGGGTCTAGAGTCCTCTGCCAAACATTTATATCATTACCATATGATTTGACTAATTAAAATGATTTAACATCCAAGTGTAGTAAATACCAATTTCTGCATGATGTACATGAAATACAAATCCACAGGCTTCCAAATAATTATCATGGTCATATATTAGCATAAAATGACAGATAACCAAGTTTCTTAATTTTGCCCAGTGATTTGACATTTTTCATAATTAAATTCCTCTAAGCTAGTAAGCACTTAAAAATTTCTCCACAAGGAATAACACTTCAACAAATCATAATATAATTACCATAGCCTATTTTCATCCCAATTCAACCATCGTTAAAATTTCGGGACCAGACAAGGTCATCTGACCATGCATTTTATTTATTTAAGAAAATAGTGGCAATTTCATTTAATAAGAGTAAAATACATAAATGACTCTAAATATTCCCATTAAATTATCTAAGCCTTTGCATGCTCCTAAAAACATGTCTACCAAGTTCTGGGCCAACGCAAGGACATTTGGTCCTATGTTCTTCACAAACCCTAATTTGCAACCCTAAGGGTTTACCCTTAGGGTTTTAGGACACACCATCCTAATGGTTTCAAATGCTCCATTAGGGGGTGTCACATGTATCTATATATCATTACCTACAAAGTCATCATGATTGGAGGAGGCCAACTCACTCAACTCCTCAAACTAGCCTAAACCCTAATTTGACCCTTAAGGGCCCTCGTTAGGGTTTCCCATTTTCCATATCAAATCAACTCCAAATGGAGTGAAAATTTAAGCAGGCACTACTCATGAACTAAAGAGCATGACAAATTTGGTGTCATTTGGACTTCATATGCTCCAAAAATCAACAATATTGAATTATCTTAATTACCACAAAAACTATAGGCAAAAGTGCCCATCAAATACTGATCTTTGGGCAGAGGGTACCCCTAGGGTATACCTAACCATGGTTAAAATCTCAGCTTCCAAGCTTGAGAGATCTAGGCTAAATAAATGTTTTAGTGGGCTGTCCTAGTGTAGGACCAGTCCTATAAAAACAGCCCCCCAGGGAGCTGTGGGTCACCAAATGACCTGAACTCAAGCCCAAATGAAAGCTAAGGTCAAGGCCTACAACTTTCCTATTGGGCACTTTTGCTGATTCAGTCATTAAGTACCTCTAATTAATTATAGAAGGAGGTTGAACAATAGAGGGGTAATGATTCAAAAATATTAAATTAACTTATATAATAAATGCACGCACGAATCTTAATGCAGATCCCGCGGCCAGGGAGTCATCTTCCTCCTCCAGCCAACGGCTGAGATCGAGCCATGCTGGGCTATGTCGCGACCGTGATGGCCTGCGATCCAGCCACCACCACCGCCGGCCAACACCACCGACACCTTCGTGGTAGTCGGGGCTACCATTTACCTGCGACTGGAGGCCGGAGGCGGAGGTTCCCGGCGATCCCAGGCTTCCCGTTTCGAGCGGAAAAAACTCGGTTTTAAGGAATGGATTCGGGCTCAATTGAGCCCGATCCTTCTTCGTTTTGTTTTAGAAAGCTAGCATGGGGGGAGAGGAGAAGAAACGAACCATGATAGGGGCGTGGCGGCGGCTCCGGCGGCGGTTCACCATGGTTTAGCTTTGCTCCGGCAACCCTGCTCCCGAATTCGATTCTCCGGCTATGGCCTTGCTCCAGGTGTCGTTCCCGACTGCTCTCTCCCTTCTGAAGCCGATGGTGTTGCTCGAATGATGTGGGGAGGCTTCTATTGCTGGTTTTGAATACAAGCCTTCTCGGATTGCTCCTTGCTGCCACCCTCCTGCACCCTTGTCCTTGTTGGGCCTTCTGGTCTCCTTCTGAGGCTTAGTAATCAAGGGTGGAGTGTCCAACACTGACTGGAGATGTAGTGTTAGAGGGGGTTTGCTTTAATCTTTATCTTTTGCCTTTTTAATTACTTTTGGTCCCCCTCTCATTTGGTTAATCAAACCCATGGTTTGGGCTCAATCCAAGGCTGATAAGGGCGTGTCCTAAGTCCATAAATTATTGATTTATTGATGGGTGTTGGGTTCCATTCAAATTAGGCTTAGAATTCACCTTAATGAGCTATGTTGACCATGGTTGACTTTGGTCAACAAGGTGAGTGGGTTGACCCCACTTGGGGGTCATGGGTCCCTTGACATCACCCAACATTGGTTGGTCCATGGTGGGGCCCCAATTGGTTCAATTTAATCAAAGGGTGTAGATTTGACCAAAATTAGGTAAAGTTTGACTTTGGTCAATTTCATGCAATTGGGTCCCACCCAAGTGCAATTTCCATCCTATTGGTCTCCCTTAGTGGTTAGGGCAACATATGTGAGGTCAATTTGGACAATTGAGGGTCGATTGACCTAATTGAGGGGCTTAGGGCTAGGTTGGTTTTTGAGCTTTGGTGTGCGCTTAGCCATTTCTACCCTAGCCTAAGGCCCTTGTGGCAACTCATCTCACCACTATGCCCTAACATTTCCAATGGGTCTAGTAGGATTGGGGATGTTACAGTAGGAGTCAAGACAAGGAATCAACACACAAGTGAGACTATGTTGCAGTGTTTCCTATCACAATATGAACCCAAGAAGTTTGAAGAAGCAGATAGTGACTCTCACTGGATATCTGCCATGCAAGAGGAACTGACCCAGTTTGAGAGGAACAAGGTATGGACTCTGGTAGAAAAACCAAAGAACTACCCAGTAATTGGCACCAAGTTGGTGTTCAAGAATAAAATGGACTCAACAGGGGTCATTATCAGAAACAAGGCTAGGCTTGTGGCACAAGGGAACAGACAAGAGGAAGGCATTGACTTCAATCAGACATTTTCCCATGTAGTAAGGCTGGAGGCAATCAGAATGTTCCTGGCATATGCTGCCCACATGAAAATAAAAGTCTACAAGATGGATGTTAAGAGTCCCTTCCTCAATGGAAAACTACAAGAAGAGGTGTATGTGGAACAACCACCAGGTTTTGTCAATCCAACCTTTCCCTCTTTTGCATTTATACTAGATAAAGCACTATATGGTCTCAAGCAAGCTACAAGAGCTTGGTATGAGACCTTATCCACTTTTCTTCTGGAACACAAATTTGAAAGGGGGAAAGTGGATTAAACCTTTTCACAAGAGCACACAAGAATCAGTTACTTCTTGTACAAATATATGTGGATGATATTATATTTGGGTCCACAGATCAATCTTTATGCAAAAAGTTTGCTTACCTAATGCAGTCAAGATTTGAAATGAGTAGCATGGGGGAGTGATCCTATTTCCTTGGACTCCATGTTAAACAAAGTCAAGATGGCATTTTCATATCTCAATCCAAATATACCAGAGAACTTATTAAGAGGTTTGGGATGGAAAATGCATCTATTATGAAAACCCCCATGGCTACTAATGATGTTCTAGATAGAGATGAACAAGGTAAGTCATTTGATCAGAAGACTTACAGAGCAGCCATTGTCTCTCTTCTCTACCTAACGGCTAGCAGATGGTGATTAAAATTCCGCTTGCACGAAATAAAATCCGAACTAGCAATCCGAGAAGGCAAGTATACCTATCGAACTGTAGTATAGGAACACAAGTGTCGTATTAAAATCCGAGAACCGTTGATTACTTATACTCAAACGAATTACTATTATTTTATCTTAATAATTTTTTGGAAGGTTTTGTCTGCTAAGTTGAAATAAAAGCTGGATAAAAGTATGGCTAAACGATGATTAAGAAATAGCACTCGATCTTGACTTACTTCGGCTTAAGTTGATCAAAATTCAAAAGCAAACTTAAAACTTATAAAGTAAGGGTAGCTTGACCGTGGGGGTTCCTATAGTTTGAACATGCTTCTCTCGAAGATATGCCCAACTGAGTTTAGGAAAATCCGACCGAACTCTCGTCCCGTATTTGAATACCTAAAACTCGCTTTAAGTGGTGAACCCCGTTATTGGGTTTGACTCCAATCCAGGAGATTTACGTCATTCTCTCTCGAGAAATGTGTGTAACTCTCTTTACTCTTAAGTGCTCACTTCAGACTATCGGCCTCTCGGCTAGCCAAGAATGAAAGCAAAGGTGGGGATTATATATCGATAATATAGCTCCACTAAATTTTAATTAAGAGTAAATCTAAGGCCCAACACTTTAGAAAGTGAAAGAAGACTAAAGGATCATAACTTGATCAACTCATCCTCAGATCATCAAGATCGAGTACTATGAGGATTTAGTTACTCATGGTGGAGGGGTAGGAGAGAGAAATGATGAAGATTTTAAGAGAACAAAAACATACAATTTTTATTAAACAAAAGTTCAACTGAGATTACATTTGCATGGAAAGCCTACTAAACATTAGTAATACACTATGAAAGGAAATTACAAAGGCATTACAACATTCATATGAAAACTAGAAAAGGAAATGCATTGAAATAAGAGAGAGAGAGAGAGAGAGAGAAAGAGAATAAAATGACATGAAAATTACTGAAAATAAAGTAGTAGCACTAGTTCTCTCTCCAAAAACTGAATGGGGAAAGCTTGGAGGTCATTTCAATTTATAGAAATTTTTCTGCCTCGGTCACGCCCTCAGTCATGCCCGTGACTAGGGGCGTGACATTGTTTAATCAATTCTGCGGCTTGGATCAGGTTCGGCGCATGATTCTAACGCGATTTGATGGGTCACGCCCTAGGTCACGCCCGTGACTGAGGGCGTGACCATTTCGGTGGTTAGTCCGGTCATGGGCACTGGCGGCGATCATGGGCGCTGGCGGCTGGCTGACGTGGCAGTCACGGGCGTGACTGGAAGCACGCCCGTGTAACAGTGGCGTGACCAATTCGGTGGTCAGCTAGTCTAATCTGAGCTGTTCACGGGCTGGTCACGGGCGTGGCTTGCGTGTCACGGGCGTGGCTTGTGTGTCACGGCCGTGTACTTTTGGGCGTGTCTGATCAGATCTTCTGAATTATGGTGGCAGCAGCTTAACTGGAAACAGCAACTTACACGCCCTAAGTCACGAGCGTGACCTAGGGCGTGACTTAGGAAATTTTGCATTTTTGACCTGAAAATTCAGAAAACTTAAGTTAGTACTAAAAATAGGAAAATGAACCAAAATTGCATTTAGGTAAACAACAATAAGCAAAAAGTAAGAGTAAATAACCTAAAAATAACCTAATTAAACTAACTAGATTTAGCATTATCAAATTCCCCCAAGCTTACACTTTGCTTGTCCCCAAGCAAAGAAATATGCTTTAGCTAATAAAACAAAATGACTAATCAAAAAGATTTAATTATGCTAAACACGAGTACCTTGCGAAATTCCAAGTAGGGAGAATAGTGAAAAGGAAACCTAAAATAAGTACTTTATTTAAGCTTAATTTTTATACCCTTTACTAACAAAAATTAATCATCCAAAATTTTAACTAAAAAGTTTTAAAATAAAATTGAGCAAAGTAACAAGTGAGATAGTGCATTGAATTGTTACTAAACCCTAAGAGACAAATTATAATTATATCATTCTAAGAACAAGGATCTAAATTCATACCCAAGACTTAACTATTCTACTTTTCTTCTTTACTTAGCTAAAGCAAATTTAGGAGCATGAATCAAGAGGACTTTATTAGGACCGAAATGTTTGGTTTAGGCATATGATTTGGAATGGAAATCGAAGATAAAAGTGATTGCTATAATCACACTAAACCATAAACATGAGTTTTATAAAATTTTCGATATGAATGATAAGAGGCAATCCTTCATTATAAGCATATAGCATATTTTCTTTCTTTCTCTTTCATAGCCATTTTTTTTTATTTTGAAATTTTGGCAAAGATAACTAATACAAATATGCTTAAAATATCTCTTTTTGAGCAAATTCTTTTCTTTGAAGCTCTCTATGCAATAAACCAATCACACTCTTTTAGAAATTTAAATAAAACTCAAAGCGTTAGTGTGATTCAAATAGGTTTGGAAATTTTGGCTTCGGTGAAAAATTTGATAAGTGAAGGTGACAATAAAACATGGGAAAAGGCTCAAAAGAGGCTAACAAAGGGTTTCTTTTTAAGGGTTGGCATGAAGGCTCAAACTTAAAAAAAATGGCCTAAATCATTTTCATTGCTCTCTAAATTTATTTAAAGCATGAGTTTTGAAGGATTTCAAAAAGTAAGCCCTAGATATTAAATAAAGACTAATGAACTTATCCTGAAAATAAGAATAATAAGCGTCTAGGATTATTCACATTTACTACACAAATCAAAAGTTAACCCTGCAAAATATATCTAAAAATGAAGAGGAAAATAGTGGATGAAGAATTTTTACGAAAGTAAAGAAGATAAAAGAGAAAACGATAAGGAAAGTACAAGATTTTAGAAAAAACTTTTCAGATTAACATGCTACCTAGAATTAGAACACTACATGAGTCAACAATTTACTTGTGAAACATAATTAAAAGTAGGATTAGAAATTTTGAAATTAACTAAGGCTATATAAAATATTTTGGGAAAAACAAAACATAAAGCAAGGGGTACTATTGATTTTACCAAAATCTAATTTAGACTACTAAAACAAAAGAAAAGAAGACATTCTCCCCCAAGCTTACGATAGACATTGTCCTCAATGGAAAAGGAGAGTGAAGGAAGGGGTAACTAAGAAAAGAAATTAAAACTGAAAAACTGAAACAGGCACTTCCCTGGATTTATGGGCTTGAAAGGATGTGTGATGTCGCTCCCCCTTGTTGGCGCTTTGAATCTTCATGAAATATCATCTTGAATTTTTCTTGAAACCAGCAATGTTGAAGCAGGCGATCGCCGAAGTTGAGAGTATCGGAGCCACCCAGGGCCAAAGAAAAATTAAAACAACAGATTTTAAAAACCTTGGGTTGCCTCCCAAGAGCGCCCTCTGTTTAATGTCGTTTGAGCTCAACTAAAAGAATATAGTTCAAAAGTTAATCCAAAATATTACAGTCCAGACAAAAGAAGTTTTTCACTGTCCATGTCAACATTGTCACCAGAAAAATAAAGTTTTAGACGATGCCCATTAACCTTGAAATCACCCTAATCTGGGTGTGATATCAAAACAGTTCCATGCGGATAAGCTTCCTTTACATTAAAAGGACCTGACCATCTAGATTTTAACTTTCCAGGAAATAAACGTAGACGAGAATTATAAAGTAATACTTGGTCGCCTGGTTTAAATGTTTTCGGGTGCCTTAAATTTTTATCGTTAAAGCATTTCATTCGTTCCTTATATAATTTATTATTTTCATACGCATTGGAGCGCCACTCATCGAGTTCGTTGAGTTGGAATTTTCGAAGATCGGCGGTGGAGTGGGGATCAAAATTTAAAAATTTAAGGGCCCAGAAAGCACGATGTTCTAATTCGACCGGTAAATGGCACGATTTCCCATATACTAACCGATACGGTGTACAATCGATGGCGGTCTTGTACGTTGTTCGGTAAGCCCATAGAGCATCGTCTAATTTATGTGACCAGTCCTTACGTGAGGTGGAAACAGTTTTTTCTAAAATACGTTTGATTTCTCTATTCACTACCTCGACCTGGCCGTTAGTTTGGGGGTGGTAAGCAGTTGAAAGCTTATGTGTGACGCCATATTTTAAAAGTGTTTTTGCAAATTGCGCGTTACAAAAGTGCGAACCCATGTCGCTAACGATGGCCCTAGGAGTACCGAATCGAGAAAATAATTTTTTTAAGAAAATAATAACGACTCGGGAGTCATTGGTAGGAAGAGCTTGGGCCTCTGCCCATCGAGACATGTAGTCTACCGCAACTAAAATGTATTTATTACCATGTCTAGAAGGAAGAGGACCTACAAAATCAATTCCCCAAAGGTCGAAAACTTCGCACTCGAGGAAATAATTTTGCAACATTTCATTTTTATTTGAGATATTTCTGGCCCGTTGGCAGCTATCGCACCGTCTCACAAAAGATTGGGCATCTTTAAAAAGGCTAGGCCAATAAAAGCCTGCACTTAGCACTTTGTGAGCGGTCCGATTGGCTTGATAGTGCCCACCAGTCGGTCCTTCGTGTAAGTGTTTGAAAATATTTTGTCCTTCTTCGAAAGAAACACATCTCCTTACTACTTGGTCTGCACAAACTCGAAACAGATACGGGTCTTCCCAAAAATAATTCTTCAGGTCAGAGAAGAATTTCTTCTTTTGCTGATAGGAAAATTCTTTTGGGAGGACTCGAGCTACTAAGTAGTTGGCGAAGTTTGCAAACCAAGGAGAAGGAGTAGTGTTGATTGATAATAACTTCTCGTCGGGAAAATAATCATTAAAAGTTTGTTCATTTAAATCTTCAATAAACGGGTTATCTAATCGTGAAAGATGGTCTGCGGCCAAATTCTCAGCCCCCTTTTTATCTCGGATTTCCAAGTCGAACTCCTGGAGGAGTAAGACCCAGCGGAGTAAGCGTGGTTTGGCATCCGGTTTAGAAAGTAAATATTTGAGGGCCGAGTGGTCCGTAAAAACAATAATTTTGGAAAGCGTAATATAAGGTCGAAATTTGTCGAATGCAAAAATAACTGCTAATAATTCTTTCTCCGTTGTGGTATAGTTCGCTTGCGCGGATGTAAGTGTTTTACTTGCGTAGAAAATTGGGTGGAAGTTTTTAGATATACGTTGTCCTAAAACGGCTCCCACCGCAAAGCTACTTGCATCGCACATGATTTCGAATGGAAGGTCCCAGATTGGAGCTATCATAATTGGCGCATTTATTAGCTTATTTTTGATTAATTGAAAAGCAGATAAGCATGTATCATCAAAAATAAATGGACTGTCTTTTTCTAAAAGATGAGTGAGTGGTTTGGTAATTTTCGAAAAATCTTTTATAAACTGCCGGTAAAAACCGGCATGTCCTAGAAAGCTTCTTATGGCCTTAACGTTGGTTGGCGGTGGCAGTTTTTTGATCACTTCTATTTTTGCTTCATCGACCTCAATTCCTCTTGCTGATATCTTATGACCTAAAACCAATCCCTCCCGTACCATGAAATGACATTTTTCCCAGTTCAGGGCGAGATTGGTCTCCTCACACCGTTCTAACACTTTTTCTAAATTTTCTAAACAAAAATCGAAGGAATCACCAAACACGGAAAAGTCGTCCATAAATACCTCCATAATACTTTCTACGTACTTGTCGAAAATGGCCAACATACACCGTTGAAATGTTGCTGGCGCATTACATAAGCCAAACGGCATTCTTCGATAGGTGAAGGTGCCGAAAGGACAAGTAAACGTCGTTTTCTCCTGGTCCTCGGGCGAGATGGGAATTTGGAAGTAGCCCGAGAGACCATCGAGAAAACAATAAAAGCTATGGCCAGATAATCGTTCTAAGATTTGATCGATGAATGGCAAGGGGAAATGGTCCTTGCGGGTGGCGTCGTTCAATTTGCGATAATCAATACACATACGCCACACAGTCACCGTCCGTGTTGGGATTAAGTCATTATTGTCATTTAACACTACCGTGATTCCTCCCTTTTTAGGAACTACTTGAACGGGGCTTACCCATTTGCTATCTGAAATTGGATAGATAATTCCTGTGTCTAATAATTTCACGACCTCACCCTTTACTACTTCTTTCATGTTTGGGTTTAATCGGCGTTGAGGTTGAATATAATTATGTGAATTATCTTCCATTAGAATTTTGTGCATGCAGAAAGATGGACTTATGCCCTTAATATCAGAAATCTGCTAAGCAATTGCTTGGCGGTGTTTTTGTAAAACTTTTAGCAATTTGGCATTTTCAGATCCACTTAAATGGGCCGACACTATTACTGGTAACTTAGAGTCTTTTTCTAAAAATTCATATTTTAAATGATTGGGTAGTTCTTTAAGTTCTAATGTGGGAGGTTCCTCGTATGAAGATTTGAAAGACTTTTCTTTTTCAAAAGTAATTTCTTCAAAAATTTTTGATTTAATTTGTAAATTTGAGGGGGCGGGAGCAATGACCATTTTCATTTCTTGTAATATTTCAGTGGAGGTGTTTGAAGATGAACAAAAAGAAGAAGAACCATTTTCAGAAATACAAAAAGAAGGGTCTTCACTTAACACATCTAAGAAAAAACACGAATCGTCATTTTCTAGGGTATTTTTCATAGAGGGTGTTATGGAGAAGGTTACTTCATCATCTCCAACTCAGAGGAATAGCTTACCATTACTCACATCAATGATAGCACGGGAGGTGGCAAGGAAGGGGCGGCCAAGGATTAGGGGAACCTCGACATCCTCTTCAATGTCCAAAATGACAAAATCCACCGGGAAGATGAATTTGTCTACTTTTACGAGCACGTCCTCCACAATTCCCAGCGGATATTTTATCGTCCTATCTGCTAGTTGTATACTCATACGTGTGGGGCTAAGGGTGCCCACTCCTAACTTCTTAAACAAGGAGAATGGCATTAAGTTGATGCTTGCTCCTAAGTCGGCCAATGCGTTCTTTACAAATAGATCACCAAAGAGGCACGTGATAGAAAAACTACCCGGATCGTTGGCCTTTTTCGGTAATTTATTTGTTAGGACGGCGGAACACTCAGCATTTAAAGTTACGTGCGATAGATTTTCTAGCTTTTTCTTATTAGTTAGAAGATCCTTCAGGTACTTAGCGTACTTGGGCATTTGTGATATCGCTTCATGGAAGGGCAAATTGATGTGTATTTGCTTAAACATTTCCAGGAAGCGATGATATTGATCATCTAATTTTCCTTGTTGAGTTGAGAAGGATAAGGCGGGGCGGGGTTGTTTTTGAAAATATGAGGTGGAGTGATAAAATCTGTTTGAGTGAGTGGTGTTTTTAAAATAGGGGCGGATCTTGCCTCGGGCTCTTCGCAAACCGGACCGGATACTTGCTTCCCACTCCGAAGAGTTACAGCTTTCGCTTGCTCTTTCGGGTTGGGCTCAGTGTTAGCGGGAAGAGTCCCGGGCGGTCGCTCGGATATTATTTTGGCGAGCTGCCCGATTTGGTTTTCTAGATTTTTAACGGATCCGGCTAAGTTCCGGACGGTTGCTTCGTTCGTACTTATATATTTTGAAAACATCTCCTCCAAAGATGGAGTTTTTTGAAAGTTAACAGGGGGTGGAGGTGGTGTAAATTCATTTTGTAGAGGCGGGCGAGTTGTGTTTGCAGGATTACTCCAAGAAAAGTTCGGGTGATTACGCAGCGCAGGATTATAATTATTCGGTAATTGAAAACCAGGTGCATGAAAATTAGAAGCAGAATAATTATTATAAGCATTTCTATTGCCTACGTAATCAGCTTGTTCGGAGGTGGCTTTTGCGAATTCCCAATCCTGAGGTGCGGAAGGAGCATTCATTTCAGATATCTTTTTGCTAAGCATTTCCACTTGTAGTGCCAGCTGGGAGACGTTATCCACTTCGTACATACCCGCAGGTTTGTTTGGGCGGGATCTTGGCACATTCCACTGATAGGTGTTCATGGCCATATCCTCAAATAGTTCAAGAGCGGCTTCCGGGGTTTTGTTATTTAAGGTACCACCGGAAGCGGCGTCTATCATTTGCTTAGTATGTTGATTTAGCCCGTTATAAAACGTCTGCACTTGGAACCATACAGGCAGAGCGTGATGAGGGCAACGTCTTAAGAATTCTTTATACCTTTCCCAGGTATCATATAGCGTTTCAGAATCTATTTGGCAAAAAGAAGAAATATCATTTCTAAGCTTAGCAGTTTTCGCAAGTGGAAAATACTTAGTTAGAAATTTTTCAGTTAACTGGGCCCAAGTGGTGATAGAACCTCTAGGTAGAGTTGACAACCACTGCTTAGCCTTTGTTCTTGAAGAAAATGGGAAGAGTCTTAGCCTAATTGCATCATCCGTAACACCATTTATTTTGAAGGTGTCACAGATTTCAAGGAAGCTAGCAATATGTGCATTCGGATCTTCATCTTGTAATCCGTCGAACTGCACGTATTGCTGCACCATGTGAATTATGCTTGGCTTTAGTTCGAAATTATTATTATTTATGGCAGGGCGGACTATACTAGTTTCCGTCCCTTCCAGGTTAGGCCTTGCATAATGGGACATAGTCCATTCAGGGGCCGCAACCATGTTGGGGACTTCATTTTGGTTAGGTTCGCCCATATTAACAACCTACTCCGAATCCTCAGCCAGTTCTTGGAATGTAGGATCTTGAACTTGCGATTTTCTCCGAAGAGTACGCTCAAGTTCTTGGTCCAAGTCTACAAGTTCTGACGGATTCGCTCGGGTCATAAACTAGAAAGAGAGAAGGGAAAATAAGATTGAGAAATTCGAAAAAGAAAAGGTCTCTCTTTTTTTTTTGAATTAATTTTGTTTTTCAAGAAAGAGGAGAGAAAAAAGAGGTGATAAAAGTAATAGATTCGTTCTTTCAAAATATCAACAAAATGCGAGTCCCCGGCACGGCGCCAAAAACTTGGTGATTAAAATTCCGCTTGCACGAAATAAAATCCGAACTAGCAATCCGAGAAGGCAAGTATACCTATCGAACTGTAATATAGGAACACAAGTGTCGTATTAAAATCCGAGAACCGTTGATTACTTATACTCAAACGAATTACTATTATTTTATCTTAATAATTTCTTGGAAGGTTTTGTCTGCTAAGTTGAAATAAAAGCTGGATAAAAGTACGGCTAAACGATGATTAAGAATTAGCACTCGATCTTGACTTACTTCGGCTTAAGTTGATCAAAATTCAAAAGCAAACTTAAAACTTATAAAGTAAGGGTAGCTTGACCGTGGGGGTTCCTATAGTTTGAACATGCTTCTCTCGAAGATATGCCCAACTGAGTTTAGGAAAATCCGACCAAACTCTCGTCCCGTATTCGAATACCTAAAACTCGCTTTAAGTGGTGAACCCCGCTATTGGGTTTGACTCCAATCCAGGAGATTTACGTCATTCTCTCTCGAGAAATGTGTGTAACTCTCTTTACTCTTAAGTGCTCACTTCAGACTATCGGCCTCTCGGCTAGCCAAGAATGAAAGCAAAGGTGGGGATTATATATCGATAATATAGCTCCACTAAATTTTAATTAAGAGTAAATCTAAGGCCCAACACTTTAGAAAGTGAAAGAAGACTAAAGGATCATAACTTGATCAACTCATCCTCAGATCATCAAGATCGAGTACTATGAGGATTTAGTTACTCATGGTGGAGGGGTAGGAGAGAGAAATGATGAAGATTTTAAGAGAACAAAAACATACAATTTTTATTAAACAAAAGTTCAACTGAGATTACATTTGCATGGAAAGCCTACTAAACATTAGTAATACACTATGAAAGGAAATTACAAAGGCATTACAACATTCATATGAAAACTAGAAAAGGAAATGCATTGAAATAAGAGAGAGAGAGAGAAAGAGAATAAAATGACATGAAAATTACTGAAAATAAAGTAGTAGCACTAGTTCTCTCTCCAAAAACTGAATGGGGAAAGCTTGGAGGTCATTTCAATTTATAGAAATTTTTCTGCCTCGGTCACGCCCTCAGTCACGCCCGTGACTAGGGGCGTGACATTGTTTAATCAATTCTGCGGCTTGGATCAGGTTCGGCGCACGATTCTGACGCGATTTGATAGGTCACGCCCTAGGTCACGCCCGTGACTGAGGGCGTGACCATTTCGGTGGTTAGTCCGGTCATGGGCGCTGGCGGCGATCATGGGCGCTGGCGGCTGGCTGACGTGGCAGTCACGGGCGTGACTGGAAGCACGCCCGTGTAACAGTGGCGTGACCAATTCGGTGGTCAGCTGGTCGAATCTGAGCTGTTCACGGGCTGGTCACGGGCGTGGCTTGCGTGTCACGGGCGTGGCTTGTGTGTCACGGCCGTGTACTTTTGGGCGTGTCTGATCAGATCTTCTGAATTATGGTGGCAGCAGCTTAACTGGAAACAGCAACTTACACGCCCTAGGTCACGGGCGTGACCTAGGGCGTGACTTAGGAAATTTTGCATTTTTGACCTGAAAATTCAGAAAACTTAAGTTAGTACTAAAAATAGGAAAATGAACCAAAATTGCATTTAGGTAAACAACAATAAGCAAAAAGTAAGAGTAAATAACCTAAAAATAACCTAATTAAACTAACTAGATTTAGCATTATCAGCAGACCTGATATAAAGTTTACTACATATATTTGTGCAAGATTTCTGGTGGACCCAAAGGAATACCACATGAGTTATGTCAAAAGAATTCTTAGATATCTAAAGGGTACTCCTGAGCTTGGTTTATGGTATCCAGCTGAATCTGGGTTTGAATTGACTGGATATTCAGATGCAGACTATGCTAGATGCAGGCTGGATAGAAAAAAGCACCTTAGGGACATGCCAGTTTCTGGGTGCTAGACTGATCTCATGGTTTAGCAAGAAGCAAACCACAGTCTCCACTTCTACAGCTGAAGCTGAGTATATAGTTGTAGGAAGCTGTTGTTCACAAATTTTGTGGATGCAAAATCGATTGTTAGACTACAGCTTCTCTCTTGCCAATTCCACAATCTATTGTGACAGCTCTAGTGCAATTTCAATTGCTTCCAACCCTGTTCTCCACAGCAGAACTAAGCACATAGAGATAAGGCACCACTTTCTCAGAGACAATGTAGAGAAGGGTAAGATAAACCTTCAATACATATCTACTGACAATCAAAGGGCTGACATCTTCACTAAGCCACTTGATGAAAGTAAGCACAAGTTCTTCATCAATGCACTGGGAATGCTTGATGGAGCACTATAGGTCACATTTATAATATATATATATAATGATCTATTTTCATTAGAATGTTATTGCTGAGAAAAATAGTAAAATTTTTGAAGAGAAACAAACTATTTAGTCAGAGCTGCGTCGAATTCAAATCGATGTACCGTCGACTTCTACTCGATGTCAGCTTTGAGAGCTCTATGGGGAAGATCCGTAAAATACCACTCGACGTAACGTCGAATACATATCGACGCTTACGTCGACATCATTATTAATGACTATATTTCGAAGCCACGTCGACATCAACTCGACGCTTCATCGACTTGACAAGTCGCGAGCATTGACATATTTTGGCATGCTGAATTTTGCTCTTCTCTCGACGTTGCTTCGAATAAAACCCTAAGTTACGATGATTGATCTACTCAAAGCAACTTTTGTGTTTGATTCTATTGTGCTATTCGAGATCTCTCCTTCCTACTGTCTTCCTTCTTCCCTCTCTTCGTCTATTTTCCTTGTTTCAGTGTAGGGTCGTGCAGTGTTTCAATGGCTTCTCCACCCAGTCATGAAGATATTATGGAGACAGTTAATCTGGCCCTTGAAATAGTACTATCCAAGTTTAGCTCGCTCTATCTGGACTTCTCCACAACTTGTTATCGTAAATTACGTCGTCAACATAAACGATTGCAAGAACTTACCTCTGACCTAGAAGTCTTTGACAGGGAAGTGAGATCTGCAGTTGTTCCTGTTGATGGCTTTATATCCTTGTTCAATGATATAAAGCAGGGGGGAGTAGTACCAACAAGCAGCAAACTCATCAACAGCAGGTTCCTGAAGACTCTGTCTATACGACAACAATCCCTCTCTCCCTCATCACTGAAGGAGAGCCTGCTATCGAATATAAATTACAGATAGATGCAGCCATCCAGGGGGAGTAATCCTCACCAAGAATCCTACCCTCAATGCAGGGGGAGTCTTCAATACAGGGGGAGAGTCCTATATGTTCAGATGATCAAATCCATGTCATGCACACTCAGGGATACACTGCCAATACTGAGATATCCATTCCTGATCCCCTTCAATTCAGGGTGTCTTCTGGTGACTCTACCACAGCGCTTGCTTCTGTCAAGGTTTCTGATCAAGAATATGATTCAATTGAACTTGTCTCAAATCATCCTGTCTCAGATCAGCTGTCAATACCAGTTCAGCCTCCTTTTCCATCACCTGTCCCAAGACAAAGAACTGAACCTATCCTTCCTACACCTGTCTTCAGAGGAATACCTCCTTATCAAGGCCAAGGAAGAGGAAGAAGGGGAAGGGGAAGAATACCCATCTGGGAAATGTACACAAAGGAGCAGAGAAAAGATTACAGATGGGATAAGTCTTATTACAAGAAGTATGAAATGGTTGAAATTCCTGAGAACACAATGAAAACATACACAAATCCAGAGCAGGATACAATTTTTGAAGAGATTGCAGACAGAGAAAAATATGAATATGAGTCAGCCCAAAGGGAGATTGAAGCAACGAAAAATAGCTTCATGGATATTCTGAAAAGAGGAAAAGAAGTTGTTGAAAAGGAAGAACTGGCTAAGGAAATTCCAATCAAATCCACTTTATTTGATCATACAATATATACTACAAAGAACCCTCAAGCAAAAATGCTAGAAGGAGTAGGGCAACTCCACAGAGGAGGGAATGGGTGCAATCCAAAGAATGCAGTATAGCTACCTCTAAAAAGAAAGAAAGGAGAGAAGTCAACTGAAGAGGAGATAGAGAAAAGAAAGATCAAGTTTACAAAAGCCGAAACCTCTGGGAAAGAAAAGGCAACTACTGACAAATCAAAAGCAAGCTCAGTTGCATCCATATTAGAAAAAGATCCTGAATCAGCTGATCTGAATTTAGAAGTTATAAATCTGATGACAGCCAAGGTTTTTGGGCTAGGCTTTACACTCAAGGATGTTCATCCTAACACAGAAATGGACCTGGAGAAGCTCTTCAAAGTCCATGGAAAGATTCAGAAGAATCCTGAAAAAGCCACTCCTGCAAATTTCAAATATGTGGAGAAAAAGTACAGGAGAGTATATAAAGAATTGTTCTTTTTTCTCAAAGAAAAGAAGTAATACTCACTTTGGGTAAACAATGATAAACCTCTGATTATCTTTAATCTGATACTTTGTCTGTTATCAGCTCATCTAGTTTACTCATTTGATGCTTGTAAGATCTTGTGTATAGAGCTTTATTTTATGCTAGGAAATGTGTAAAATCACTTTGAATAAACTGTAAAATTTGTTAAGATAAATAGGGGGAGATTGTTGGGAAAAACTCCTTCTCATTTAACTTAACAAATTACTTAAAAGTGATTTTATCTCTTAGGATTAAATTACCCATTGTATAGTGAGGGTAATCTGTTCATTAGATGTCTTAGGATGTCACACTCAACCTAGGGTGTCAGGACCATGTTGGATCGGTCGGCGCCCTTAGAGGGGTGCTGAATAAGGGTTTTCAAAAACTTTATATTTTATTTAGAAACCTTTGGAATATTGCAATAATAAAACAAGAAGTCAAGTAAAATAAAAAGAGAGACAAGCTTTATTGATATTAAATAAGTTTTACAAAACTTGATCTCAATGGCGCTAGAGATCGGAGGCGAATAATAAAAACTCTTTTTCATTTTCGATCTCTCCACAGATAAGGCCTCAAGCCGCTTTAGCCAATCTATCCCCAGAAAGGCCTCGAGCACCCCCTAGACCTAGCCTAGATCTAGTCGCCAACACGAGGCGAATTTCAGCCCTAAGTCCTACCCCAGACCTAGTCGCCAACACGAGGCGATTTCACTACCGTTTACAAAAAGGATGTGAAATGAAAAAGACAATAATATAAAAACTCCCTCTATTTGGATCTCTTGGAGAAGTAGACGAAGACGCAGAGTATGATCATAGTCGATGCGGTCTTTCGTCACGATGATGAAGCGTGTTGAAATCTTCTCCACGGATCTCCTTAAGGCTTTATGGAATTGTGGGAGTATCGCTCTGCATCTTCCTCTCTCTGCTGTGGCACGAAGCTCTGGAGTTTGGGATTGGAGGAGGATGAAGAATTCGGAGCCAAAGCATCCAATTTATAGCCTTCACGCTACCGCCGGCGCTAGCGCTACCGCCGGCGCTAGCCCGGATTAGGAATGATCTTGCGCGGCCGAATCACCCATCCGTGGCAACAATTTTCTCTATGCCTCTTGTGCGCCATGCTACCGCCGGTGCTAGTAGCTACCGCCGGGTGCTATCTCCTTCTAAAAATGCCGCCGGAATCGAGCTAATCAATGCTAGCGCCGGGCGCTATCGCTACCGCCGGCGCTAGTGAGCTTGTTCGAATTTTGGCCTCAATTTTGGGGGCAGACATCATGAGTACTCCTTGAGTCATGTGGACTATGTTAACCTGCACACTTGAACACACAAGATCAAATACATATAGGATTTGTTATTCTCAAACCTAGGAGATGCGGAAGACCGTGTTCCAACAAACTCCCCCTTTTGATAATAACAAATCCATTAATGATAAATCAAAGCATTAATAAATAAGCATGATGAGACTATACTTGTGTGTGTGAGAGTGATGACTTTAGGATGATTATTGATTTTAGCATTTAGAATTGCTCCCCCTAAATATATGCTCCCCCTATGTGAATGCTCCCTTAATATGTATGCTATCAACTGAATTTGTCATGTTGGGTTTATGATAGCGGGTTACATTTATCATTGTTAGTTCTCCCCCTTTTGCATTTTATCATGTTAGTTCTCCCCCTTTGTTATTAGCAAAAGTGGGTAGGGAAACAAAGCACTAAAAAATGTGTAAATAAAAGAGAAGGCATGATCGAGCTTTTTAAGTAAATGATAAGGAGTTTTAGACTTGTCTTTCATTGAAAATGATCAGAGTTATGACTTATTTTATCCCTTTTGTTTGTAGTTCTCCCCCTTTTATATATCAGAGTTTAAGCAAAAAATAATGATTTCCCTTTTAAATAAGAGTTTTAAGCCTAAAAACAATCATGATTTCCAAGTAACCAATCTACCCAGACAATATGTCAACACCCTAGCCCCGTACTAAGTGACGGATGGGCATGAGGAGCTTCAAACATGTCGTAGGTTGGGGTGTTAGTCCCTTATGCAAACACTAGACAAAACTCAACCTAGCATTCTTTCCCCCCAGTGCCTCGCAAGGCCCCACTGGAACCCTCCCCGGTTAAGGACAAGACATGACTAGATAAGATTATCTAATGTCTACAACCCTACGCCCCCGCTATGGTGAGAAATGAATTCATGGATAACAATTATTGGAAACATTAAGCATTTAAATCTAATGGAAAGTTTCATAAGATATGGATTTTTATTTAGAAATAAAATACTCTTAGCTATATTGAAATTCATGAATGAATCAGAGTTTGAGCATTTCGGAAGAAAAAAGAAACATCATAATACTAAATAAGAGTCTAAGTTCAAAAAAGGAGATGTTTTTGAGTTTCAAAATGAACTTTATAAAGATAAGAGTTGAAGCATTTTCGAATAAAGAAACAACATCCTTTTAGCAATTATAAGTAAGAGGTAAAATTTGATTTGAAATTCAATAATAAGAGAATGTTTTTATAAGCAATATTTTACTTGTTGGAGGAGTGTTTAGCATGAAAGTTTTCAGAGAAATAAATCAGAGTCTTTAGCATAAGAAATGATATGCGTGTTGGAACAACCAATATAAATTCTACCAAGCAAGTCTACCATTTGTTTTTAGAAAAATTGAGATTTTTGACTTGATATTAGCATGAAAGAACAAGGTAAAAATTATATGGTGATGATGCGGAAGACTTATGAAACATCTTATTGTAATCAAGAATAATCCATAAAAAGATATGAGTTTAATTTCAAAAAGAAGATGTTTATGTAAATCATGTTTCAATGAAAAACTTTTATGGTTGACAAACATAACCAAGCATGAAATAATACTATCACAAAGAGATTACTACAATGTTATTTCAATTCACAATTTCAAATCATACCAAACATTATAGAAAACATGCTAGGTTATCTAGTGCATTTCATAAGCAAAGAGTGATATAGAATTAGCATTAGGATCCAATACTCATGAGAAGAAGTGTTATGGAAGATAATGATGTGCACATAAGTTTATTTTTGAGTAGAGTAAACACATGTTTTAATCAAAAATACAAGTAATATGTAAAGTAAAAGCACAATAAAACACAAATAATTTTACTTCCACTCACATCAATGCACAAAAAAATGTACAACTACCAAGGTGCTTTGCACATACAATGCTCATTAAGACTTATCAGGGTGCAAAGTAGTGCTTGGGGGATCACATAATTTTATTCTTGTTTTTTTTTATTGTGATCCGGTGTACTTAAGAATAAGTGGTTTTTATTTTGAAAGAAAGATATGGTTTACACAAGATACTTTATTATTCTTTCCAAGGTGCTCAACCTCACAACGCTTATTAAGACTTATCAGGAGGTTCAAGTAGTGCTTGGTGGAGATAACTTTGTTAAATTATTTCATTATTTTTGTTTTGTGCATTGTTCTCTGAATACACTTGTTTTGCAAACCAATATAATTTATAAGAAAGATAACCACTTTTCTTAATTTGTTAAAGTGCAAATAAAGGTTGTGTAGGTAAGATACTTGTGCAATTTTAATTCATTGTACTATCACAAAACATACGCAAGCATTCTTAGATTAAACACATATGTAGACAATGCCAAAAAGTGAGTGAATAAAGATCATTATCAAACATAAAACATTTACTCATACTTAGAGGCATGCTAAGCTTAGTTTTACACAACTTTTTTCACAATAATTGATGCACATATTAATAGATATATCAGAGAATGATGAAAGCAATGTTCAAAGTAGTTTGAAAAGATAAATTGTAACATTATAGAAGTTCTAAATAATAGATTACATCATGCTTGATTTCCAATGAAGTTCATACATTATTTTTGATATTTTAAAGAGTAATTTTTATTTAAAGTTTGAACTCATAAAATTGATCTTGGACTTCCCGAGGACTACCTTGTGAGAGGTTCGCCCGGTACTAGGTGATATGATGGGATGATAGCCCAAATCACCCTTTCGCAAGATACATAGAAAAGTTAAGTTCAGAAGAATAATTTTGATACTTGTTTTTGTTTTGTTTTATATTTTTGTAGTTGATTTTTACAAATAAAAGCATATTTTTGTAATTTTTGCTTTTGTAATTTTTATATTTGATTTTTGCATAAAGTTGAACTTTAAATAAAGGAAACAACACAAGCGAAAAAACAAAACATATTTTTTGTAATTTGGTTTTTGTAGTTTTGTATTTGATTTTTCAAAAAAAAAGAAACACAGAAGTGCAAAATTAAGTAGAAAATATGGATTTATATATTTTAAGGGATTTTTAGAAATTTAAAAAATACAGAAAAATGAACCTCGATGCTAGCGCCGGCGCTAGCGCTAGCGCGGGAAACAGTAAGTGATTTTTTAGGGTTTTAAAAATTTTGATGCTTGAACTTGATTAGGTGTCCCATTAGTAGTTTCATGCTGAATTTTCAGATTTTTCGGAGATGTTTAGATAGTGCAAATTGCATGAAACGTTAGCGATTTTCTTATATGACTAGACTACCTAACCATCGCATGAGACATATTTTCTTATATCTTTATTATGATATTTCAAAGGCTTGTGTTTACCAAAATAATGTAAACTGAAAATAGATAGAGAATGTAAACACAAGACATCATGTTTGAATCAGCCAAATAATACATGTTCTAATGATTACTCCATAAACTATGTGATTGATGGAATTTTAGTATTCTATTATGATTTCAAATCACATAGTTGTCATAAAATATGAATAACATCATAAATGTTGTACCTAGCATAGATATATAAGCATAGACCAAAACGAGATGCTAGGATGATGAGTTTGGATGCAATGTTAAACATAGGATTAATCATGTATTTTGTGAAAAATATTTCTCTTCATTATAAAGGCTATCATAATCAACAAAACAAGATCAATGCATTTCGCATTTTAATTTTTAGCCTAAGCCCTTTAATAAACCATTTAAATCCATTAAAGTAATATCATTAGTCTTGACAATAATTTCAATTTACAATTTATAATTCAAGACATTTAAAAAGTAATGGATTTAGAAGGTAAAAATAAAAATGATAAGTAGATCACTAAAAAATGATATGACTTTTATCCAATTTTATTCAATTTGATTCATTTATGAATTATGGTTTAATTTATTAAAGTCATATTACAAGATATATAAAGTGATCATATCATGATGGTTTTAAGAAAAAAAACAAAAGAAAATAAACAAAAAGAAAGTTTAAGCACATCATGAAGTAGGGAAATGATATTTCATTTTAATTGATTTCTACTTCATGCAAATGATGGGATACTAATGAATAAGAGATTTAGGTATCCAAAGAGGACCGGGTGTGACGGTTCCTTTGGGTACCCAAATACATCGTGTTTGCTTTTGGGGAGATAGTGATGAGTGGACCTTTTCTTTTGACATTAGAGCGTTATTCTTAAGAATGGGTCTCCATTCATACCTTGGATAAACATTATTTTTAGTTCTCAATTTTCCATAATCATTTACTTTGATTTTTGAATGGAAATTTGTTTGCATTTAATTTTAGGTTGGGAGAAGCATGGTTTTGTAAATAATGATGATTTTGATTTTGATTTACAAATCCTTTATGTTCCTTACTCCCATTATTAAACTTTGTTATGATATTCATATTCTCATTCAACTTGTCTTTAGATATAGTTTGATATTGTGAATTTGTATTTACAATTTTCATAAGCAAGTTGATTTTTGAATTTAATTCATCATTCTTGATCTTTACACTATGTCTAGCTTTATTATAATTGATAGTGCTATTTTTAAGAGTGGTAACAATTGAGTCAATATGTTTTTCATATTTATCCCTATACTCATCAAATGTTTCATTCATCTCTTTTATTTCAATTTCATAGTCCTTACGCTTAGCACAATTAATTTTTAAAGATGAATTTTCTAAACATAATTTTTCATTTTGTTCTCTTATAAAAATAATTTCTTTTTCAAGTTCCTTAAATTTTTCTTTAATATCATTACAATCAAGACAAGATTTTGTATTTTCAATTGAAGTGACATGAGTAAAGCTAGATAAATCGGATTTTGATACTACTTTAACTTTTGCTTTTAAATTTTTATTTTCTAAGCGCAATAGTTTATTAGCATTCTTTAATTTCTTAATTTTGCGCTTAGTATTTTGTAACAATTGTAATGAAGAGATAGAAGTACAAAAGATAGAATTTGATTTCCTTACATTGCTTTTGGAGGAGGGAGGATTTGAACATATTGTTCCTTTGTCTTCTTCTTGGCACTCCTCTTCCAAAAGTAAGATTTCTTCTTCTTTTTCTCTTGGTGTAATGTTCTCCTTTTCTATTTCAATATTCTCCATGGCTTCGCTCCGAGAGAGATCTTCTTGAATGATAATGGATTCTTGTACGTTCTTTTCCTCCTGTGTTTGTTCCATACCTGCGAGAGGAAGATCATACATTTCTTCAAAAAATTTCCATACTTTATAAGCACTAGAAAAGCAATACACAAATTTGAAAACTTCATTTGAGAGACCACAAAATAGATAATGTTTAGCTTTTGCATCTAAATGAAGTTCCTTTGTATTTGATTCATCCACACGTCTTATAATTGCTAAGTTCCATACTTCGATATTTAAAGTTTTAATAATTTTTTCCATTAAAATTTTCCATCCTTTATAATTTGTTCCTTCAAACAAAGGTGCTTTATGTGATATTTCATCTTCACAGAAATTTGCCCCACTAGTTGAAGCGAGATCATGAGACACCATTATTCCCGGTTGTTAAGCCGATTGGAATATAACCTCGCTCTGATACCACTTGTTGGATCAGTCGGCGCCCTTAGAGGGGGGGGGGTGAATAAGGGTTTTCAAAAACTTTATATTTTATATAGAAAACTTTGGAATATTGCAATAATAAAACAAGAAGTCAAGTAAAATAAAAAGAGAGACAAGCTTTATTGATATTAAATAAATTTTACAAAACTTGATCTCAATGGCGCTAGAGATCGGAGGCGAATAATAAAAACTCTTTTTCGTTTTCTATACCGACTCGTATCCCCACGAATCGGTTGGCTTTAGCCGATCTCTCCCCAGATACGGCCTCAAGCCGCTCTAGCCAATCTATCCCCAGAAAGGCCTCGAGCACCCCCTAGACCTAGCCTAGATCTAGTCGCCAACACGAGGCAAATTTCAGCCCTAAGTCCTACCCCAGACCTAGTCGCCAACACGAGGCGATTTCACAACCGTTTACAAAAAGGATGTGAAATGAAAAAGACAATAATTTAAAAACTCCCTCTATTTGGATCTCTTGGAGAAGTAGACAAAGATGCAGTATGATCATAGTCAATGCGGTCTTTCGTCACGATGATGAAGCGTGTTGAAATCTTCTCCACGGATCTCCTTAAGGCTTTATGGAATTGTGGGAGTTTCGCTCTGAATCTTCCTCTCTCTGCTGTGGCACGAAGCTCTGGAGTTTGGGATTGGAGGAGGATGAAGAATTCAGAGCCAAAGCATCCAATTTATAGCCTACACGCTACCGCCGGCGCTAGCGCTACCGCCGGCGCTAGCGCTACCGCCGGCGCTATCCCGGATTAGGAATGATCTTGCGCGGCCGAATCTCTCATCCGTGGCAACAATTTGCTCTATGCCTCTTGTGCGCCATGCTACCTCCAGCGCTAGTAGCTACCGCCGGGCGCTAACTCCTTCTAAAAATGCCGCCGGGATCGAGCTAATCAATGCTAGCGCCGGGCGCTATCGCTACCACCGGCGCTAGTGAGCTTGTTCGAATTTTGGCCTCAATTTTGGGGGCAGACATCATGAGTACTCCTTGAGTCATGTGGACTATGTTAACCTGCACACTTGAACACACAAGATCAAATACAAATAGGATTTGTTATTCTCAAACCTAGGAGATGCGGAAGACCGTGTTCCAACAAACCAGATCAAGGGAACCAAAAGTGGGCTAAGTTAACATTTACGTCGAATAGAATTCGACGTAACATCGAGTCCATATCGACGATGCTCTGACAAAAAGTCCAAGTGGTTCAACCCTTCTGTCGAAGTAACTCAAGTCGACGTTACGTCGAATAGATATCGACGTAGAGGTCAGGGACTTGTCGGAGTAAGTGGAGAAGTCGACGCAGCTTTTACTTCAACTCGACGCATAAGAGGTTATCTGTCGAAGCCATATAAAGTCGACGCAACTTCAACTTCATCTCGATGCAGATGAAGAAGTTCAGAACCAGACAGATCAACTCGATGGACACGTCGATAAGATGTCGACGCAACGTCGTCTAGCAGAGTTCAAACAGATCAGAGATGAAATCGAAGTTGCTTCTACAAGAACTCGAAGTTGCGTCGATAAGGAAGGAAATGAACTCGACGCTATGTCGAATACAGTCTGTAAAAGTTAAACTTTTCAGCTGTCATTTTGATCCTTCTTTCATGGTCCACATCCTTCAAGACCGTTCCCCAATGGCTTAATAATTGCCTGAAATAGAAAGGAGCATTAGAGAAGGAGACAAAAAGGTTTCTTGGAAACATATTCCTTTTTGGTGGTCGTGCCGAGAATTAAAAAGAAAAGAAAGAGAAAGTGATAGGCAGAACACCTTATCAAGGCATACCAGAAAGAGAAAGAATTTTCAAATTTGAATACAGAGAATAAAAGGAGAAGAGAAGATAAAAAGAGATACAGCATTAATAACAATCAGTTAGTTATTGGGTGTCGACTTATCACCTAGAGGGGCGGGGGGTGAATAGGTTTTTCAAATTATTTTATCCCCTTTAGGTGTTCTTGTTTTCTGGATAATAGATTTAACGTTTAAGAGAGCACAGACCAGAAAACACACAAAGATTTATAGAGTTTCCTCAAGCCAGGTTGTCTTGAGTAGTCCTCTTTCCCTCTGAGCCTACCTAGCAGTGTGTTAGGCTCAGCAAACTTTGCCAATGTCTCCGGCACCCAAGCCTTACAACTCAGACCCGCAAGTCCCTGTAGCCTAGGACCGCAAGACCCTTCACTGCACCTGAGCTCTCAAGCTCGACACTCAGGCCCTCAAGCCCTACACAGCATAGACCCGCAAGTCTTGCCTGCAGCCTAGGCCTGCAAGCCCCTTCACTGCACCCGAGCCCTCAGGCTCGACACTCAGGCCCTCAAGCCTTTGCAGCCTTGGCCCTCAAGCCCCTTCACTACACCCGAGCCCGCAAGCTCGACATGTTTGGAACCGCAAGTCCTCTGCTCTAGCTCTCAAGCCTCACAGATCTCAAGCCCTCAAGCTTGACACTCAGATCTAAAAACATATCCTACAACTTTGTCCCTCAAGTCTTACAAAGATAGATTTACAATATTGAATCTGCCTGATGGAGATCGGCTTCTTTTCTTGAAGAAGATGAACCTTGACAGTGCAATCTTCTTCAAGCTTCTTGCTTTGTCGGATGTTGATTGGCTTACTTTCTTGAACGATTCTTAGCAGACGATGAAACTTGACTGCAACTTGAAGAACAAAGAATGATCGTTTTGTTCTTCCTTACTTTCTTCACCGCCACTTGTACTATTGTATTGCTAGGCGGGATTCTTTTTCTTTTTTTAGGGCATCACTGTTCCCTTTTTATAGGACGGATGAGCCGCTTAACGGTCACATATGATGTCCTATTCTGACAAACCCCCATGCCTTAAGAGCACGAGTTGATTGGACAATTAGGCGGCGACATTAAATGCTGATAGTGCGTCTGGCAATATTTGAATCTGTCTTGATGATATTTCCATTGTTACGACGACAAGGACAATATCTCATCGACGGGACTTGTCGTTGTCTTGGATTGGACAGATCTTTAAGTATGCTTCCTTCCTCTTCAGATAGAGATGTCTCTATGACACGAAACATCCCTTCTGTATTTGTACTTAAGACGACATGAAGTCATCTAACTAATGTCGGTGCGATCTTCTTGTCTGCTCGATATCGCTGTAACAACTTTATCTTGTCGATGACATAATTGATATCATGTCGATAGACCGTTCTTCACCAACTTCCCCTCTTCACAACTGCATCCTTAGTGTTCTCGATATCACGTCTTCTTTTCGACGGCATAGTTGTCATCAATCTTACTTAGCCTCTTCAGCGCCAAGGCTTCTTTACGACGATACTTGTCATGTTCAGTCTTATCGATGACACAGTTTCTTGTCAACAATATCTTCCACACTGATCTTCTCTTTGCCTTTTCAACGGCATTCATTCTGACTTATCCTTATCGACGTCAAGGCTTCTTGTCGACCACATCTTTGAGTCTTCTTCTTCTTCTTCTTCGACTTTCTGATATCGTCATGTAGATGTCACAACGATATCACCGTTTTGCCTTGCTCTGCATGTTGTTGACGATATGCGTGATCCTTTTTGATGACGCAGACACAATCATTCTTCTTTGCTTTGCCCATCATTTCAACGATGTGCCTATTTTTGTCGACGATATGTCCAGCCTTTTTCGACGATATTATACTTAGGCAGGTTATTGAAGTACTGGACATATTGTCTTATCTCTGCAAGCATGAACTAGATATGACATTAGATACAATTTGTGCTTATCATTGAGTTGAGCACTTCTTCAAATCAGGAACACTGCTGGGCACTGTTCCCAACAATCTCCCCTATTTGAAGAAGTCATAACCCACTCAATGATAAAGTACATCTTAAGCAAATAAGCATATAATGATGATATTGCAGCTATATTTGAGTGAACACGGAATTTGACAAATATTACTTCATTTGTAAATAGTGCCAAATGTTTTGAAATGATTTTGACATTTCTACATTTAGCCCCTTAAAGATTTGGCCATCTATATCTCTGGTTCCCTCATAGAAGCTTCACCCTTTGCTTTCTTGGCACTGGCTTCCTGCTCCTTTTCAGCTTGTCTGATGAAGTATTCAAATGGTTTGGGATGATACTTGAGAGGTTCTGGAGCATCAGTTGGGATTCTACCTGCTTGTTTCTCCCTTCTGTGACTCCTTCTCGATTCTTCTTGATCTTCATATTTAGCCCATTCTTGAGGACTGTATACATTGTATCGTTCACCTTTATTAGCTTTCACTTGCTCCCATGCTTTTAGAATGATGATTCTGGATTTGGGACTCCATCTTTCATAGTCATCCTTTTCTCCATTTCCTCCCTATACTTTCTCTTCCTCATTTTTACTTCTTCATCCTCTAGTACTTCCTTCTCTTTACCCTTATCAGTGGCAGTATCAGGAATGTCTGCATGTTGCTCTTCAGCATGGTACTCTTCAGCAGGCTCGTGAAAATATGGAGGAGGGAGATTCATTGCTTTCCTGATGGTATTTGTGGTCCAGATGGCATGCTCACCACTGGCCATTCTTATTGATTTCTCCCCCTTTATGACTTCTTCAGATATCCCCCTTTGGAGATTCTCTTCGGAAGCCAATATCTTGTTTTTAAGCATGTGGATTCCTGCTTCCAAGTGATTCTTGATCTCAAGCAGATGACTGTCTAGATCCTTATTGTGGTGATCTAGACTTTCTTGAAGATTAGTTTTGTGTTTAGCCATCCTCTTGGTGGATGCAATGTAGGACTTTTCTATGTTGCTGACAATCAATGTCTGATTGACCCCTAAATTAGAGAGACCCTTGTGAGTAAGGTCTGTCTCTTTGGCAGTATACTCTTGTAGATTCTTCACATCATTTCTCAGGCTCTCAGTTTCAGTAGATAGTTCCCTTTTAAGTTCATTGACCGCAGAGATAACATAACTTTCAATTTTTAATCTTTGCTCTTCCAGGAGCATCTTTATCTGAGACAATAGTGAGAACTCCACTGGTCTATTCTATAGAGGTGAATTAGCTTGTTCTGGTTCCTCTTCTTCATTCCCTTCAATTATTGGAGATAGAGGTTTTCTGATAGGTGATTGGTTTGGCCCTTTTACCTTTTCAAAACTTGGCAGATCTCTGCTAGTCTCATCAGCAGAATCTTCTAGCTTCTCTTCTTGGAGATCTTTACTTGGGTCCTCTTGGTCTACTGATCCATGATGGACAGCATCCTCAGCCCCAATGATCTTATTGATCACTTCTTCCACTTGAGCAAAGAGTTCACCATTCTTCTCCCCCTCAGTCTCAGCATCATCTTGCTCAGTTCCTACTGTTTCCATTATTTCGAATCCCAGACTTAGGGCAGAGGTCTGGAGGGAGAAATTTCTTTTCTCTACAGGCACTTCAGAGTCAGACGAGTCTGAGTTGTTGCCTGATTCACTTTCTTCTGATGATCTTTCTCCCTTCCTCTTCACATCCTATGCAGTCTTCATCTTCTTAGGAGACTTAATCAAAGTTTTCTCCCATCTTTCTAGTATCCTGATGTCCATCCTTCTCATGTGATGGATTTTTGCGCCATACCTCTTGTTGAAGCTTTCAGGGTAGGATATCAGTAGATACAGTGATAGTATTCTTCCCAGATTTGGAGCTTGAAAGCTGTCTTGAATCCTCTTGAAAATGATCTGACCCCAGTTGGTCTTTTTTCTTAGGATAATCCTTGCCATAATCTCGAACATGGGCTTGGATATCCTATCATGCGACCCTACTTTACATAGGAGGGCTTTTCCTACAATATCAGCCGTGAGTTTTCCTTGTTGATTAAAATTGTTTCTTTCCAGAGACCCATAGGTCTTGCTGGAGTGACCGCACCATTCCAGAGCCCTGTTAAGGTCTTCCTGGGTGACCTTTTCATCTTCCTCCCCCTTGGCGAAGGTCGGCAGCTGAAGAACCCTTGCCAACCTCTTGGGATTCACCTTAACCTTTATCCCAATGATCAAGCTTTTCACAGATGTTCCTTTTGAGCCACCCTTGGCATTCGAGTAGAACTCCAGCACTTCCCTTTTCAATATTACTGTTGACTCTGAGAGGGCGAACTCCAGGCCGACGGTGTCTAATACCTTAATGGCGCTCTGAATCTCTTCTGGCCCTTCTGAGAAATCGCCCCTCACTACTTTGCTTCCTTCATAGAGGAATCCTTCCTTCTTTGGTGCCATTTCTTACTTGATCGGAGAGGATTCTAGTTCAGTCGACTCGTTCACTCTTCAAAGGCACGACGTCTTCTTAGGGCTAATGTAGAAAGTGTTTTAACCTTAAGACATCTGTCTTATTTATAGTTTCCGAGTTGGAAGACGAAGTGTCATTTGTTAAATGTCTGATTAACTCGAGTTAAGCTATTATGATTGGTTAAGCTCAGATTTGTTTAAGAGTCCATTGATAATTAGGTATCGTCGAGACACATTTTCGATGTCAAGGAGTCATTCCAATGATACCAATCATCATTTCGACGATATAGTTTTGCGTTCAAAATGATATTATTCTTTTTCACCTTTTTGTATGATCAGTTCAATGTTTTAGCAGTGCCATGCATATGACCTCCTTGATTATCTTTAACAAAATGATAAAGATGAGGTTATGTATTGAACATCAATATAGTTACCTTCACCTTAGCTTTTATATCTTCTTGAGCTAGTAGCTCCCCCTTGATGTGATGTCTACTTATCTTTATTTTTAGCTCCCCCTTGACCAGTGCATCTTGGCATATGGTGAGGTTTTTCTTAGTCCAGAGTTAAACCTGGATCACTTATTATCCATCAGCCTTATTTGCCTTTTATTGGCTAAATGGACTTCCCTGCAAAACAGATTTAATATCCCTTAGGAACCCAAGGTGACTTGGGTCCTAGGTTCTTGTTAACATAATAGGGAATTCTTCTACTCACCTCAGCCTTTCCAGGAGGTCTCACCTTTGCACTAGACACACTAGGGTTGTGCCAACAGTCAATGGAAAACTATCCCACTTTTCCACAGCACCAACATTCATGGATGTTGTGTCTTCTTTTCTGAACAATTTTTGAAGTGGGTGGAGAATCATAATGCTTATGTTCAGTAGAGAAGGCAACATCATTCTTCCTATCTCTCTCAACCAAGGGCTGACTAGCTGCTCTAGTATAATTATTTCTTCTTGACTTTATATGTTGGTCAACAACAAATGTCAGCTTGGTAGCTGACATGGTGTTGATGACATCAGATATGATCAAGTGAGAGTTGATTATACTGGTGCTACCAGCCTGGTTCTTATCTGGAAGAGATTGGGAAGGTGTTGCTCCTTTACCCTTGAAGGTGGGGGCTGAGGCACCAAACACAAATGGTCCTTGATGGGCCATTTGGATTTCTTCATGGGGATCCTTCAATGCACTCATTCTGATGTAGGCCACCGGACTAAGGTGGTCGCACGCGATTACGAACAAAGGACTCTCGCCTCCCCGCTCTACCAAAACACAAAATAGACGCAGCCCTCGAATATGCTTATTGTAAAGAAAATAGGGTGTGCTGAAATGAGAAATTCGACAGAAAATAAATCACAGGAATCACAGATCAATCACAGAAGACACACAGATTTTCAGAGGTTCACCTAATCCGGGCTGCGTCCCCTATCCCCTTCCTCTTCTCTTTGTTCTATTCACCAAGACGGATTACAACATACAAGGTTACAAGGATCAAAACTGATCCTACCTCACTTAACCCTCTTCCAACAAGAGCAGAGGATCCGCTGCCAAGAACAACCGCACAAAACACTATTGCGCACTCTTAGGCTTATTGGCTTAACCCTAAACCAGGGTTACGCACCTATAAATAGGGCGCCAAACCGGACTCGGACACACATCCGCTGAGACGGTTCAATAACATCCGCTGAGACAGCACAACAACATCCCCTGAGACGGCATATATAACCGCTGAGACGGTCTAGCACCATCTACTGAGACGGCATGTATAACCGCTGAGACGGTCCAGCAACATCCGCTGAGATGGCTTGTCTTAAGGACCCGTTCGACAAACGTAGGCGGAGGTCGACGAACGCTTCACCATTCGTCGAACGCCGTTTGACGAGCCCATCTCCGTTCGTCGAACGCCATTCGACGAACCCTGACCAAAAGTGTTCTCCAACTCCAACATTCTTCCACTTGGTGAACATCTTCCTCCGACGAGAGATGCTCCTCCAACCTTCCTCTTCAACCCTACGGCCGTTGCACACCACTGAAATTTAGCAACAAGAACCACCTTGGTAAGAAAATCAGAGCTGTTCTCCATCGTGTCCACCTTATCCAGTTCAACTACCTTCTTCTCCACCCTCTCCTGGATGAAATGATATTGGATGTCAATGTGTTTGGTTCGTGCATGGAAGGCTGGATTCTTGGCTAGCTGAATAGCCCCTTGGCTGTCACACCACAGCCTCACTGGCCCCTGCTCAAACCCGAGCTCCAAACATAGCCTGCTCATCCATATGGCCTCCTTGCTTGCATGAGTAAGAGCCATGTACTCCGCCTCCGTCGACGAGAGCGCCACCACGCATTGCCTCCGACTCATCCACCTGATAGGACCTCCAAACAGTGTGAACACGTACCCACTGGTGGATCTCCTTCTATCCAGATCACCTCCCCAATCTGAGTCCATGTGCCCAACCACGTCCAGGACTCCTCCTTCACCTGCTCCTTCAAAACATAGGGAGTATTTCGAAGTGCCTCGGAGATACCTGAGCACACGCTTCACAGCGTTCCAATGTTCCTTTCCTGGTGTAGCCATATACTGGCTCAACACTCGCACTGCTTGAGCAATGTCAGGGAAAGTGCAGACCATGGCGTACATCAACCTTCCCACAGCACTAGCATAAGGGACCTTCGCCATGTCCTCGACCTCATCTTGTATCTTCGGGCTCAGCTCTGCAGATAACTTGCACCCAACTAGCATTGGTGCTCCCATTGGTTTGTAGTCCGTCATATTGAACTTCTTCAACATCTCCTCGACGTACCTCTACTGCCCCAACCAAAGCTTCTTCTTTATTCGATCCCTGAAAATCTGCATTCCCAAGATGACACTTGCTGGCCCCAAATCCTTCATCTCGAATTTGGCTGAGAGCAGCTTCTTCACTGGTTGGATCATCCTGACACTATTGCCCACCAGTAGCATATCATCTACATAAAGTGTCAGGAAGATGAACTGCTCGCCCTTTCTTTTGATGTACACATAGTGGTCCGAATTCGATCTTTCAAAACCTAACTCCAGCATGTAGGTGTCGAATTTCTGGTACCACATCCTCGGAGATTGCTTAAGTCCATACAGGGACTTCTTCAGCCTGCAGACCTAATCCTCCTTGCCCTTGGCTTCGAATCCTTCCGGCTGCTTCATGTATATCTCCTCCTCCAGATCACCGTGAAGAAACGCTGTCTTCACATCCATCTGCTCGATCTCTAAATCATGCGCCTCCGCAATAGAGAGAACCAGTCTGATCGACGTCATCTTGGCTACCGGTGAGAAGATCTCATCATAATCCACACCTTCGACCTGGGAGAATCCCTTAGCAACCAACCTTGCCTTGTATTTCTCCACAGTGCCATCAGCCTTCACCTTCTGCTTGAAAAGCCATTTGCTTCCAATGGCCTTCCTCCCCTTTGGAAGCTTACACAGACACCAAGTCTGATTCTTCCTTAGAGACTCCATTTCATCCACCATGGCTAGCACCCACTGATTGGAATCAGCCCTTGATCTAGCATCTCTAGAAGAGATTGGAACTTCACCAAGCATACTCGGGCAACATTGTGCAGCCACTGCACATTGGGGATATCTCACTGGTGCCTTTCTTTCCCTTGTCGATCTCCTCAGAAGTGGAATTTCCTCAGCTCCATCTTCTGACTCATCAACACTTCTCACCACCTCCAAATCATCTGATTCAGAATCAGATTCAGCCCCAACAGTAGTACCTTCTTTCTCAAGACTTCCTTCCACCACCACTATCTCTTTCTCTGCTTCTTTAGCCTTCTCAGCTTGTGTGACTGCATGTGGACTGGTTTCATGAAACACCACATCCTTGTTGAATGTTACAGTCCTGGTCACAGGGTTCCAAAGCTTGTACCCTTTTATGCCATCTTTGTAACCCACAAAGATGCACTTCTCAGATTTGACATCAAGCTTCCCCCTCTTCTCCTTTGGAATGTGAACATATGCATCACACCCAAACGCATGAGCATAGGCCAAATTTGGCTTTCTCTTGAAGATGGCTTCAAAGGGAGTACATCCCTCCACAACAGATGTAGGGGACCTGTTCTTCAGGTAATTTGCAGTCGCCACTGCTTCATCCCAGAACTCCTTCCCCAAACTTGCCCAACTGAGCATGCACCTAGCCTTCTCCATCAAGGTCCTGTTCAGCCTCTCTGACACTCCATTCTGCTTTGGAGTATACGGTGTGGTCTTCTGCCGTGCAATCCCCTGCTCAGTACAGTACTGCTCAAAAGAATCAGAGCAGTACTCACCTCCATTGTCAGACCGGAGGACTTTCACCTTTCTCTCCAATTGGTTCTCCACCAGGTTCTTAAATTCCTTAAACCTATCCAGAACCTCTAACTTGGACCTGAGAAAATAGATCCAGGAGTAACGTGAGAGGTCATCAGTAAAAGGCACATAGTACCTTGCGCTGCCAAGAGATGGAGATAGAGTTGGCCCAAACACATCACTGTGTATCAACTCCAGCACTTTAGTTTCCCTCGTGCCCGTCCCACGAAAACTTACTCTAGTTTGTTTGCCAAGCAGGCAATGCTCACAGAACCCAAAGCTTGTGGAGCACTACGGAACCCCTTCCACCATCTGACCAGATGCCATGGCCGACATCCCCTTATCACTGATATACCCAAACTGATGATGCCACAGCCTGGACACCTCCTCCTGGTCAACCTCCTGGCTCTCAGAGATAAGATCCCCACTTGGAACCACTGTATCAGCAAGTAAAGTATACAGTGTTCCATGTCTTACTCTACTGGCAATCACCATTGCCCCTCTTGTCATCTTGCAAGATTGCTTGTCACGGCTGAATTGCACTCCTGCATCCGCCATGGAACCCACCGAGATTAGATTCCTGCTCATCCCAGGAATGTGCATCACATTGGGAAGAGACCTTGTTATCCCATTAGACAACTTAAACATCACCTTGCCACACCCAATAATCTGCACAGCAGAATCATCTCCCAGAATGACATCTCCACCATCAAACCTCTCATACTCACAGAACCAGTGCCTATGAGGGGTCATGTGGTATGATGCTACTGTGTCTACATACCACATATCAGAATCTCTCTGAGCAACGCACGCGGCAGCAATGTACATGTCACCGTCATCGCCCTCCTTCTTCGTACCAGAAGTTGTCGGTGTCTCCTTGTTCTGAATGGCCTTGTTCGGACATTGAGACTTCACATGACCAGTCTCATTGCACTTCCAGCACCGAATGGGCTTCTTACTCTTCTCCCTCTCCTAGCTCTTGGATCTACCTTGAGACTTATCTCGATATCCACCATGCTTGTTCTCCCTTCGTTAAGGACGGGATCTAGATACACTCAGAGCACCTTTGCTCGTCTCCTCAGAACCACCTCTCCTGGTCTCCTCAGATTAAAGAGCTGCACATATAGTATCATATGACAGTTCCTTGTCTCCACTCCCCCCAATCACGACAATCAGATTGTCCCATGAATCTGGCAGTGAGCACAACAAGGTGATGGCTCTATCCTCATCCGAGATCTTCTCAGCAATAGAGATTAACTGACTCACAATGGTATTGAATTGAGTCAGGTGCTCTGAAAAGGAATCCCCCTCACGCATCCAAAGTTTATACCATTTATTCCTCAAGAGCAATTTGTTTACCATGGACTTGCTCTGGTAAAGGGACTCCAACTTACGCCACAGACTTCGGGCTGAAGTCTCCTCCATGACATTAGTCAAGATTGAATGTGCAAGAAATAACCGGATCAGGCCCTTTGCCTTCCGATCGGTTTTCGTCCAGGCCGCCGCCTCCGCTGCAGCATCTGCAGTCGCATCTGCAGATTTCCCCTTCGATGTGCTCGCATCCTTCTCTGCAACCTTAGGAACGGGAAGATCATCTTCGATCGCAGACCATAGATCTCGATCAATCAACAGATCCTCCATCTTCATCTTCCATAGATCGAATTGACTTCCGTCAAACTTCTCGATCTCGATCTGCACGCCGCCAGAACCCATTTCCAGGATCAAGAACCTAGCTCTGATACCAAATGTAAAGAAACACAGTGTGCCGAGACGAGAAATTCGACAGAAAATAAATCACAGGAATCACAGATCAATCACAGAAGACACGGATTTTCAGAGGTTCACCCAATCCGGGCTATGTCCCCAATCCCCTTCCTCTTCTCTTTGTTCTATTCACCAAGATGGATTACAGCATACAAGGTTACAAGGATCAAAACTGATCCTACCTCACTTAACCCTCTTCCGACAAGAACAGAGGAGCCGCCGCCGCCAAGAACAACCACACAAAACACTATTGCGCACTATTAAGCTTATTGGCTTAACCCTAAACCAGGGTTACGCACCCTATAAATAGGGCTCCAAACCGGACTCATGACCACATCCGCTGAGACGGTTCAATAACATCCGCTGAGACGGCACAGCAACATCCGCTGAGACGGCATGTATAACCGCTTAGACGGTCCAGCACCATCCGCTGAGACGGCATGTATAACCGCTGAGATGGTCCACCAACATCCGCTGAGACGGCTTGTCTTAAGGACCCATTCGACAAACGCAGGCGGAGGTTGATGAACCGTTCACCGTTCGTCGAACGCCGTTCGACGAACCCATCTCCGTTTGTCGAATGCCGTTCGACGAACCCTGACCAGAAGTGTTCTCCAACTCCAACACTTATTATTAATTTAACGCAGCATACGAGTAGCAACCATTCGAGTAAGAATATAGGCTATATACCTATATCCACACAAGCTAAAAGGAATAATATTGATTCCAGACGAGCGCGGAGTTGTACCAAAGAAAATCCACCAAAACAAAACGATTCGGAAAGGGTGGATTTTTCCCCAACAAGAACAAAGCAAGGATCGCCAATCCTTTTTCGTACGTTTCAGAAATATCCAAGATAATACAAGATCCGCAAGAAAATAACCACGAAAAATTCGTTGCTTCCAAAGTCACGCCAAAACTCAACCACCACAAAAAAATCTAAAGAAAAGAAAACTCTTTGGTAGGAAGTTTCGTTACCCACTCGAAGTTTGTAGATCCGAGATATTGGATCCACAACAAATGATCGTTCCCTCCACTAGCCCACTGGAGATTAGCCAAAGAAGATGTACACATCCGCCTTCGTCGAATCGCGCCCGAGAGAGTTTTCCCAATCCTTTGTTGCACCTTGGGTTCTCCTCAATGTTGCTGGCCAAAACTTTTGGAGGAGGTGGAAAAGGGGGTCGTGAGAACTATATTGGAGAGAGAGAGAGTAGTGGTGAGGGAGAAGAGGAGATGGGAGGAGGAGAGATGGTGGCCGGTGGCCTAGAGGAGGGGGGAAAGGTTCTGGACCGAACCTTAGAGAGAAGAAGAGGGGGGCGGCACCTTAGAGGGAGGAGAGCTTTAGGGTTTTAATTTTCTTTCATAATCTGAGTTTTACATCATGTCTTGGCCTTATATATGGCCTTACACACACCAATGGCTATATGCAGCCCAAAATAAACTAAAAACAGCAATGGCCGGCTAAACGCAGACCAACATAAGTAAATGCAGCAAAGGCTGGCTAAACGCAGGCCAGATTAAATGTCTAAAATAAAAATAACATAAAGAAATGAAATAGTAATTTAAATAAGGTTCTTCATGTGCCTAGGGCGAAGGTTGTAACGTTGCCCGTCAAGCTCGTCATGGCGTCGCAAATCCTTGGATGGTGGTGGTGGATCATCATCAACTGCATCTTCATCATGATGTGGGCCGTCGTCCCCATCAACCCTCCCCTGCTCGAAAGAACTCATCACTGATGAGAGAGCGTGCAGGTACCGACGTAGGATAGCTTTGTCCAGAAGGGCCACCTCCGAGGCAGAGAGCCAAGAATTATCATAGGCGGGGCGGTCACGCCATCGGATCAAGAACCATCGCGTGTCACCATGCGGAGAGGGAAGCACCTCATTCTGTATAATCCTGTCAGGCACAAAAACAGTCTTGGGGAAACTTGGAAATGCGTTAGTCGACGAAGAAGAAAATGTAGCAAATTCATTAGGCGACATACCCCCAGTAGCAGCTGATGGAGAGAACGATCCAGATAAAACCTCACCCCCAAACCCATTAGAATTGGTAGTGGACAGAAACGGGGAGACAGATAATTCTGGTGGTGGTGAGATATAAGGTGTTAAATCAGAAACATTGAAAATAGGGGATATACCCCATTCAGTGGGTAATTCAAAGAGATAAGCATTCTCTCCTAATTTTTATAAAATATGAAAAGGACCGGCTCTCCTATTTGCCAGTTTCTTTATGGTTTCCATCGAAAACCGTTCGGGGGAGAGACGCACCATAACAAAATTGCCAATATTAAAATGGATTTCCCTTCTATGTACGTTGGCGTTAGCTTGATAAGAGGCATATTGTTTTGCTAACGTTTGATTTATGTGTTTATGTAGGGCGTGAACATGCGAGGCAAAATCCTGTGCAAATTGACTAGATTTATAAGATGGCGGTAATGGGACTAAGTCTAGAGGCACGGGTGCCTTGTAGTCGTGCACGATTTCATTGGGTGAGAGTCCAGTGGACCGATTTTTGGAGTTATTGTAGGCCAATTGTGCATGTGGGAGGATGAGATCCCAAGTGCCCTTGTGATCCCCCATAACACAACGAAGTAAGCTACCCAAACTCCTATTAAATACCTCAGTTTGGCCATCCGTCTGCGGATGGTAAGCCGAGGAAAATAAAAGTTTGGTGCCCATGATCTTCCATAAAGTCTTCCAAAAATAACTCGTGATTTTTACATCCTTATCAGTGACAATAGTTTTGGGGACGCCCCTATGCCCAATGACCTCTTTAAAGAATAACTTAGCGACGTGAGACGCATCATCGGTTTTGTGACAAGAAATGAAATAAGCCATCTTCGAGAACCGGTCAACGACCACCATAACGGAGTCGTGACGTCGAAATGTGACAGGAAGGCCTAGGATAAAGTCCATGCTAACGTCTTCCCAAGTAACAGAAGGAATCAGTAGGGGGTATATAGACCCGCATTCGTTTTATTCCCTATTCCTAACTAACACGCTCTACAACTTCCAACCACCTTGTGTACCGTAGACTTGAGACCCGGCCAATAAAATTTTTCTTCCACTAGGGTAATGGTTTTATCACGCCCAAAGTGGCCGCGCGCCGAGACCGACGCTATGTAATTCCCACACTATGAAGTGGCGAAGGGAAGAACGCGGGATGCATAGCTTAGTGTGCTTAAATAAATATCCATCACGGAGATAATATGCCGAAATGGTCGTGGGTGACTCGCCTTGGGTGGACAAATAAATTTCTTTAAAATCCGTACAATGAACATACTCGTCATTAATACGCTCAAAACCTACGACCTTAACCTCTAGTGTGGTCAATAAAAGAGAGACGCGGCTAAGAGCATCTGCTACCCGGTTAAGATTGCCTTTCAGGTGTTTAATGATAAAGGAGTACTCCTGCAGGTATGAGACCCATTTAGCGTGGCGGGGGCTGATTTTACCTTTTGAGTTGATGAACCGTAATGCCTCGTGATCGAAAAGGATAACGAACTCCTTAGGAAGGAGGTAGTGCCGCCAATGTTGGAGGCACCGAATAATGGCATAAAACTCACGATCGTAATTGGAGTAATTAAGCTTAGGTCCCGCAAGCTTCTCACTAAAATAACCTACAGGATGCCCCTCTTGACTTAAAATGCCTCCAATACCAATCCCGGATGCGTCACAAGACAACTCAAAGACCTTATTAAAATCCGGTAATCGCAAGAGGGGTGCGCCCGACATCCGGGCCTTAATCGTGTGGAACGCTTTGGTGGCAGATTTTGACCACACAAATTCACCTTTCTTCATACACTCCGTGATGGGAGCCATGATGCTACTAAAATCGCGTATGAACCGGCGGTAGAAGGTGGATAAACCGTGGAAACTTCAAACTTCCCTAATATTGGTGGGTTCCGGCCAATCCACTATGGCCTGGACCTTCTTAGGATCAACGTGTATGCCATCCGAACTAACAATGTATCCTAGGAACTCCACCGACGATACATAGAACGTGCACTTCTTAATATTGGCAAATAGTTTCTCCATTCAAAGCGTCTCCAAAATAATCTTCAAATGCCCCTCATGATCGGAAGTCGAGGTGCTAAAAATGAGTATATCATCAAAATAGACCACGATAAACTTCCCCATATACGGTTGAAATACGTGAGTCATCATCCGAGAGAACATACTTGGGGCATTAGAGAGCCCGAACGGCATTACTAGCCACTCATAAAGTCCTTCCTTCGACTTAAACGCTTTTTTCCACTCATCCCCTTCTCTAATCTGTATTTGGTGGTAGCCACTCCTAAGATCCAATTTCGAAAAGATTGTGGCCCCGGCTAACATGTCCAATAGGTCATCCAAATACGGGATGGGGAAACGGTATTTAATAGTGATTTTATTAATGGCCATACTATCCACACACATTCTCCATGACCCGTCTTTCTTGGGTGCTAGCAAGGCGGGAACGGCACATGGGATTTTACAATGACGAATAAATCCTCTTTGCAATAATTCTGCAATTTGGGTTTGCAACTCCGCGTGGGCGGATGGATTCAATTGATAGTGCGGTAGGTTGGGTAGGGAGGAACTCGGAATGAATTCGATGGCATGTTGGATATCCGGCAACGGGGGTAATGTTGCGGGCATGTAAGACGAAGGTGGGGGCCCCAAAATGGACCTTCCCTTCTGGAATGCTCGTCCCTTGGACTTGTGGGCATTACGCTTTTCTATATCCAATGCGACATTGAATGTCGTGTTAAGGTCTGTATGACCATAAAGCATGAGTTTGCCTTGGATGTCTGGGTTGAGTCCCTTGCGAAAACGGGATAGCGTAACCTCAGGCATTTCTCGGACATCACACCGAACCATCAAGTCCTTAAGGAGTCCCATGTACTCTGCTACCGATTTGCTCCCCTGACGATGGGTGGCTAACTCGTCGAACATTTGAGTTCGGTGATACGCTGGAACATATTGGTCAGTCAGGAGTGCTTTCATGGCAGCCCACCCAATTGGGGGGACTCCATTTACGGTACCTAGATGCCTCTCTTCGTTCAGCCAAAATGTTTTGTCCCTACCCAGAAGCTTCATCCGAGCAACCCAAAACTTCTCAACGTCGATCAGGTTGTGCCACTCAAAATAGCACTCGATCTCCATGATTTTTAGCAATAGAGATTGCACTGGATGAATCACAGTATAAAGGAGATTCCCTTACCTTGAGGTTGTAATCCTCCAACTGATGCTGTGTCCAATGGAGTTGTGCACAACAGCTACCTGCAGCAATGTATTTAGACTCAGCTGTGGATATTGCCACACTTGTTTGTTTCTTGCTGCTCCAAGATATCAATCTTCTCCTTAGGAATTGACAAGTACCACTTGTACTCTTCCTGTCTTCTTTGCAACCTGCAAAATCTGCATCTGAAAAGCCTGTTAGTTCAAAGTCATTGTTCTTAGGGTACCACGGGCCAAGATGCAAGCTGCCCTTAAGGTATCTCAAAATCCTCTTCACAGAGGTGTAGTGAGATTCCTTAGGACAGGCTTGATACCTAGCACAAACACATGTAGAATACATAATGTTATGCCTACTAGCAGTCAAGTACAATAGGGATCCAATGATACATCTGTACATGGACTCATCAAAGGCCTTTCCCTTTTCATCCTTGTCTAATGATACATTAGACCCTATGGGTGTTTTCATGGTGGAGGCTGATTCCATCCCAAATTTCTTGATGAGCTCCTTAGTGTACTTGGTCTGGGAGATGAAAATTCCATCATCAGACTGTTTCACTTGGAGCCCAAGGAAATATTTGAGCTCACCCATACTGCTCATTTCAAACTCCCCTACATTAGATTTGCAAATCTCTTGCAGAGGTTGTCATCAGTAGACCCAAAGATTATGTCATCAACATAGATTTGGACTAAGAGACACTTGCCCCTTGTTTCCCTAAGAAACAATGTGATATCAATCTTTCCCCTCATGAACTTGTTCTTGAGAAGAAAGTTGGACAAAGTCTCATACCAAGCTCTTGGAGCTTGCTTGAGACCATATAATGCTTTCCTAAGAAAGTAAACATGAGAAATTAGGGTTGGATGCACAAAACCTGAAGGTTGTTCAACATATACCTTTTCCTTTAAGTCTCCATTGAGGAAGGCTGATTTGACATCCATCTGGTAGACTTTGAACCCTTTGTGGGAAGCATAGGCAAGGAATAGCCTAATTGATTCCAACCTTGCAACTGGTGCAAAGGTTTGATCAAAGTCTATACCTTCCTCTTGCCTGTATCCTTTGGCAACTAATCTAGCCTTGTTCTTGATGATTGTACCATTCTCATCAAGCTTGTTCCTGTATACCCATTTTGTGCCAATCACATTGTGTCCCTGAGGTCTTGGCACCTGCTTCTATACTTTGCATCTCTTGAATTGTAGGAGCTCTTCTTGCATGGCTTCAATCCAGAAGGTATCTTGATTGGCCTCTTCAAACTTCTTGGGCTCCATTTGAGAAAGGAAGCTCAAGAATAGTGCTTCATTATGAGCTCTGCTTCTTGTCAATATGCCTTGGGTATGATCTCAAATTATTATATCTCTTGGATGATCTCTCAGGTGCCTCGCAGCAGCTGGAAGAGGATCCTATGGTGGCTGTGGTTGTTCCACTGGTTCAGGTGTGACTTCACCATCTTGTACCTTTTCTTCTTCAGGAATTGTAGCAGCTGTTTGTGTTTTGCTGCTGCTGGGCTTGTCTTGGACAGTCAGCTCATGCAACCCTTCTTCATTTCCTGTCAAAATAGAAGAGCTAGACCATTCTTTGTAGAGAAGGCTGGTCTCATCAAACACAACATGCATAGATTCTTCTACAACATGGGTTTTCTTGTTATAAACTCTATAAGCTCTACTATGTGAGCTATACCCAACAAGAACCCCCACATTGCATTTTTCTGCAAACTTTGTTAATTGAGATTTTCCATTATTTAGAATGTAGCATTTGCAACCAAAGATTCTAAAGTAAGAAATTGTAGGTTGTTTGCCTTTCAGAATCTCATAAGGGGTTTTCCCAAGGACCTTATTGATGGAGGCTCTATTGAGAACATAACAGGTTGTATTGACTGCCTCAACCCAGAAGTATTCTGGGAGTGAGAAGTCACTAAGGAATGTTCTCCCATCTTCTATCAAGGTCCTATTCCTCCTCTCAGCCACACCATTTTGCTGTGGAGTCCTTGGGGAGGAGAACTCTTGGGTGATACCAAATTCTTGACATAATTTTGTCATGGCTTCAATTGAAATTCTGTGTCATGGTCAGTTCTTGTCCTGACCACAGTACATAGTAGATCATTCTGAATAGCTTTGACATAATTTATAAAGACATGTAAGGTATCTGACTTCTTCTTAAGGAAGAATACCCATGTATACTTTGAATGATCATCTACAATTACCAAGGTATACAACTTCCCACCTAGGTTCTGAATTGGCAAAGGACCAAACAAGTCCATGTGCAATAAGTATAAACACCTCTCAGTATCCTTGGAGCCAATACTTTTAAAGGTGGTCCTAGTTTGCTTACCCATCTAGCAAGCATGACAGGGACCACTTTTAACACATTTTAGTTTAGGACTATTTCTAACAAGGTTTTTAGAAAATAATCTATACATTGTCTTATAGTTAATGTGGGCAAGTCTCTTGTGCCATTGGACACAAAGAGACTCACTTTCATTAGCTACAAGACACATAGAAGAGATAGAATAATTGCAAATGAAGTCTAAGCAATAAATATTTCCACTCCTAGTGCCTGAGAGAATGGTCTCCAAGTCATTGGACTTTTTGATCAAGCACTTGTCATTGTGGAATTCAATGACATAGCCTAAGTCACAAAGTTGGCTTATGCTTACAAGGTTGTGTTTCAACCCTTCAACATAAGCTACCCTTGTGATTGAGACTATGCCATTTGAAATCATACCATATCCTTTGGTGACTCCCTTTTCAAATCCACCAAAGATAACTTTGGGTCCATTCTTCACTGGATGGTAATCCTTTAGAAGATCCTTAGTTCCTGTCATGTGCCTTGAGCACCCACTGTCCAAGTACCATATTTGGTTGAGACTGGTACTTGAACTAAGCTGCAACACAAAATTTAATGCACCTTAGGATCCCAACTGATTTTGGGTCCTAGGTTCATGTTAACACCATAGGGAATATTCCTAGAGAGGGCTGGTTTGGCTTGAGGCTCAATCCTTGCCTTTGGCACATTGGGGTTGTGCCAACAATCAATTGCAAAGTGTCCCACTTTGTCACAGCACCAACATTCATGAATGTTGTATCTTCTCTTCTGAGCATTTCTTGAGGATTGTGCAGCACAGTCCTTATGTTCAGGAATAGATACAGCAGCATTTTTCCTGTTCCTCTCAGCAATGATTTGACTGAATGTCATTCTGTGTGCTGTATTGATGCTCTTTGTCCTGATGGCATCAGCTTGCAATGACTTGGCAGACATACAAGATTTGATGGCATCTGACACTGTGCACTCAGACATGTTTACAGATTTGGCTGCAGTCATTTTCTTGACTGATTCAACCTTAGAAGGGCTTGCCTTCTTATTCATGAAAGATGTGGCTGAAGTACCAAAAACAAATGGTCCCTGTTGAGCCATTTGAATTTCCTCATGGGGAGCCTTCATGGCACTCAATCTCATTCCCTTTCTTCCACTATATGAAGGAGCATTTTCCTTCCTATAGCACCTCTCATTCTTCCAGTGACCATAAATGCTTTCATGGTCATACCTGTTTGATGGAAGTATCACCTTTTGAAAGGTGGGTGGAGGCTTAGCCTTCTCCTTGCTCTTTACTCCACTCCCTTCTCCTACTTCCATTTTATTGAATCCTAATCCTCTCCTATTGGTTTGAAAGGAGAAGGTGTCAATAATAGGTAGCACAGATTTGGGCTTGGACAATTGAGCCACCAGGCTCTTCTCCTTCTCTAGCTTTTCTTCAAGGTCCTTGATGACCTTGTTCTTCAGGGAAATAGTGCTTAATTGCACAACAGTTAATCCCTGTAAATGGCTAATTTGTCTACTCATCTGAGCCTCCGGGGTGGTAGGGTCAGAGTTGACATCCTTAGTCATTTTGAGAGAAACAATTTCCTGGGCTTGCCTCTTGGCAAGTTTCTTGCTCTTCTTCAGAGCCTCCAAAAGAACACCATATTTGTCAATCAATTGATTGAGTTCTTCCTCAGCTTCTTTTCCCCTTTCACCAATTGATGAAGGTGCATCAAATTCTGGACTAGTCTCATAATCAGAAGAGGGTATGGATTGAGATAGTACCTGATCATTGTCAGAAGCATTCTGACTCACTTCCTTATCAGTGAAGGCCATAAGTCCTAGTTGAACAGTGTCTTCTTCATCCTCCTCTTCATCACTATCTGAGTGTGAAGGAGGAGCCCTGATTCCTATCCTGGCAGCAGGATAGTCTTCTTCCTCCTGATCAGCAAATAGCCCTAAGTAGGCTTCCTCCTCACCATCTGAATCTGAAGATGAAGATTCAGATTCACTCCAGCTCTTTCCTTTCTTAGCTAGGAAGGATTTTTCTACCTTCCTCTCCTTCTGGTGATGAGGCTTCTTATCACCTCTTTCCTTTCTCTTGACTGGACAGTCAGCAATGACATGTCCAGGCTTACTACAGCAATAGCAAATTATGTTAGTTGAAACATGTTTACTAGATTTAGAGTCATACCTGTCCCCTTTAGGATGTTGCCTCTCAGATCTGTAATGATCCTTCTTGGGATGAGAAGAGGAGGAAGGTTTGTTCTTCCATTGTTTCCTCTTGATCATCTTCTTGAACTGCCTTGTGAAGGCAGCAAACTCCTCATCAGAAGAGGAGCTGTCTGAATTGCAGCTCTCAGATTTCTTAGATTCAGCAGCCTTTCTTCGAGGTGACTGCACTCTACCCTTGTTCTTCTTAGAGCTTTCAGCTTTGAGAGCAACAGATCTCTCCCTTGTGTGAGCCCTGGAGGAAGTGTCCACCTCCTTTCTTGCAGAAAGCTGCATTTCATATGAGAGCAGTTTCCCAAACAGTGTATGGGTAGGGGTTTCTCCAAGTCTTGCCCCTTCCCTGATTACACATATTTTAGTGTCCCAATCTCTAGTTAGAGATCTAAGGAACTTGTCATTGAGTTCATAATCTGTGAACACCCTTCCATAGGTTCTTAGTTCATTTACAATCCTAAAGAACCTTTCATAGCACATGGATATATTCTCCTGGCTCAGCTGTCTGAAGGCTTCATACTCCTGATTGAGGAGTGACTTTCTATCATCCCTCACTTCAGTTGTTCCCTACATATAAAAAACCAATGTGTCCCACATTTCCTTGGCAATTTGGCAGTGTACCAAGTTCTAAAATGTAGTGTCATCAATGGCATTTACTATTATGTTTTGTGCTCTTTTGTCCATAGTGTACAATGCTATCTCATCATTGGTCAGCTTAGAAAATACCTTAAGTACTTTTCTAGTAGGGTCAATAGTGGAGACTTTCTCAAAGGTATAAGGACCATTTTTGACAGTCAAAAAGATCCTTGGGTCTGAGGCTTCCATGAATAGCCTTACCCTTTGCTTCCATATACCAAAGTTTTCTTTGGAGCATATGGGCAACTTCATTGACCCCAACTCCTTCTTCATTCCACTGTTGGCCATTGGATTTCAGATTTGACTACTCTTGTATAGGATCTGATCAGACTGTTAAGTCCTTTTGATCAACCTGGCTCTGATACCACTTGATAGTTTATATAGGTGTAGTCAATAATACCTAGGGGGGGGGGGGGTTGAATAGGTTTTACTTATTTTCTTTATATGAGCCTAATGTATCTAGCTGCAGAAAACTTGATCACAGAAAGCACACAAGGATTTATAGAGGTTCCTCAAGATAGGGTGTCTTGAGTAGTCCTCTTTCCCCCTTCACCTTTCTAACAGTGAGTTAGACAAGCCCCACAAACTCCAATCTCAGCTCCTTGAGCTTACACCACAAGTTCCTCAGAACTTCTCAGATCAAGAGTGATCCTACCTCAGGCACAACATCCCTACACTCAGGCTCAGCAGCCCTACACTCAGGCTCAACAGCCCTACACTCAGGCTCAGCAGCCCTACACCTCAAGCACATCAACCCTAAACCTCAGAGTTATGTAACTCCTACAACTCATAAATCACATAGATTTTCTACCTCAGACTTATCAAGAAGTCCTACCACTCAAGCTGTCAACACAGCTTTACACACAGGCTCAACAGCCTTTTACTCAGGCAACAATGCCTTACAAAGTTATAAGAGTGTTTGTACTAAATACAGAAGATAAAAGGTTTACTTTTAGGTATTCTATTTTCCTTCTTCAGATCTGAAAGACAGCAGCTTCATATTTGAATCACCTTGATCTTCTCCTTCAGCAAAGCAGAAGATCAACTTGCCCTTCTTGAGTTGGTACAGGAAGAGCTAACTAATCTCCTTCAGAAGATTAACTTCAGCTCCAGAGAACAACTTCAACTGGCTCAAACGTGAATGCTCGATTGCGGCGTGCAGCAAAATCTTTTCAATGGAACAGTGCTTGTTGTTGTGCCCTAGCTTCTTCTTTTATACCTCCAGAAGGCTTCAACGGCTATATCGATCCTCCTGACACAGTATGGGGCAGATTGGAGTTGCTTTTCCCTTTCTATTGTCGTTTGCGCCAAAAGCAGATCTCGTCAGCACATTTGGATCTGTCTCAGCGGTTGGGCTGAGACAGCTTCCAGTCTCAGCGGTTGGGCTGAGACAGCTTCCAGTCTCAGCGGTTGCTCCAGTCTCCTTCTCAGTGGATCCGCTGAGACGGTTCCTCGTCTCAGCGGATCTGACCCTTCGTCTCAGCTGTTCTGCTGAGACAGATCTTCATCTCCTTGTAGATGATTTCTTCTCATCTAAGGTCATGTTTGGCCCTACCTTTTGAGTCACCTATGCCTGTATATCCTACACAAATATAGCTTTGTTAAATACAATATGTCCTTACTATTGAGAGTGATGTCTCTTCAAATCAAGGTAATATTGAGGGCAATATACCCAACAGCTCACCCATACCATCGTATGATGGTGCATCTATCTTCACGACCCTAGTGACGTCGAACTCATATGGAGCTCGAGGCGCTTGCTCAACGTCCTGTTCACGGGGAGGGTTTCGTCTCTCATTTCGCTGGTTGGCGGCCTGGAGTTGAGGACCCGGTCAATTCAATCCAACGCCGTCAAGAGGGTTGGCAGCGGGATTACGAGGTGCCGCTTGATTTAAGGCCAGCCCTTGTATTAATTGAGTGAGGGCATCGAACCGCTCGTTAAACTCTTCTCGAAGCTCCGCGATCGTCGCCGGAGCGTGCTCAACCTCATGGTCGTCTGCTACGCGTGAAGTGGACGGGGAATACTCCGTTCCACGCCTAGTGCGCATACACAGTAGGACAAGCGATTTTCTTTTGTAAAAATAGTTTTGACAATAATAATTTTATAAAGTAGAATTTTTATGCGCTTAACTGCTAGGCGAATGAAAATACTTTTTCAGACGTTTGTGCTTAAAAAAATAAGGAGAATTTTTTTAGGAATTTTTTTTTTATTTTTAATTCTTGCGGCAATACGGAGATGGTCAGCTATTGGCAGACCAGAGAACGGTGCTGACACAGACAAAATTATAATGCCTCCAATTTTCAGGCAAACCTAACGTGGACGAATCGAAAAAAAATTTGTTTTAAAGTTGCTGGAAATAAGTGTTGGAAGCTACAGAAAAATTTTCAGATTTTTTTTAAAAGTTTTAAAATTCCGAGGTTTTTACTACATGCATGCCAATCCGAAAATTTCAGATTTTGACCGTACTAACGAACGCACCGATTAGAGGGCGGATAGCCTACAGATCTGAGAGTAAGGATGGTGTCGAGATAGAACTCAACACAACCTAGCTCTGATACCAAATTTGATGTAGGCCACCGGACTGAGGTGGTCGCACGCGATTACGAACAAAGGACTCTCACCGCGCCGCTCTACCCAAACACAAAATAGACGCAGCTCTCGAATATGCTTATTATTAATTTAACGCAGCGTACGGGTAGCAACCGTTCGAGTATGAATATAGGCTATAGACCTATATCCACACAAGCTAAAAGGAATAATATTGATTCCGGACGAGCGCGGTGTTGTACCAAAGAAAATCCACCAAAACAAAATGATTCGGAAAGGGTGTATTTTTCCCCAACAAGAACAAAGCAAGGATCGCCAATCCTTTTTCGTACGTTTTAGAAATATCCAAGATAATACAAGATCCGCAAGAAAATAACCACGAAAAATTCATTGCTTCCAAAGTCACGCCAAAACTCAACCACCACAAAAAAAAATCTAAAGAAAAGAAAACTCTTTGGTAGGAAGTTTCGTTACCCACTCGAAGTTTGTAGACCCGAGATATTGGATCCACAACAAATGATCGTTCCCTCCACTAGCCCACCGGAGATGAGCGAAAGAAGATGTACACGTCCGCCTTCGTCGAATCGTGCCCGAGAGAGTTTTCCCAATCCTTTGTTGCACCTTGGGTTCTCCTCAATGTTGCTGGCCGAAACTTTTGGAGGGGGTGGAAAAGGGGGTCGTGAGAACTATATTGGAGAGAGAGAGTAGTGGTGAGGGAGAAGAGGAGATGGGACGAGGAGAGATGGTGGCCGGCGGCCTAGAGGAGGGGGAAGAGGTTCTGGACCGAACCTTAGAGAGAAGAAGAGGGGGGACCTTAGAGGGAGGAGAGCTTTAGGGTTTTAATTTTCTTTCATAATCTGAGTTTTACATCAAGTCTTGGCCTTATACATGGCCTTACACACACCAATGGCTATATGCAGCCCAAAATAAACTAAAAACAGCAATGGCCGGCTAAACGCAGACCAATATAAGTAAATGCAGCAAAGGCTGGCTAAACGCAGGCCAGATTAAATGTCTAAAATAAAAATAACATAAAGAAATGAAATAGTAATTTAAATAAGGTTCTTCATGTGCCGAGGGCGAAGGTTGTAACATTGCCCGTCAAGCTCGTCGTGGCGTCGCAAATCCTTGGATGTTGGTGGTGGATCATCATCAACTACATCTTCATCATGATGTGGGTCGTTGTCCCCATCACCTTCCCATGCCCTTTCTCTTCCCATAGTTTGGTGCATTTCCCAAGCTATTGGAGCTTCCATTCATCCAGTGACCATAGGCACTGTCCTGATCATATTCGTTAGAGGGAAGCACTACCTTCTGAAAGGTGGTATGAGGCTCTCCTTTAGTTTTTCCCCTTTTTCCATTTCCTGCATCTACTGCCCCCTTTTTGAAACCCAATCCCCTCCTATTCTCATAGAAAGAGAAGGTGTCAATGATGGGCAGTAGGGTTTTGGGCTTGGAGAATTGAGCCACTAAGCTTCTTTCCTTAAGAAGATCATTCTCAAGTTTCCCGATGAGCTCTTCACTTTGGTTTCTTTCATCATGAAGCTTTCCTATGATCTTCTTGAGCTCACAGGAATTGGTGCCCTCATTGTGGGACATACCCATTTCCTCATTCATCTCAGCCTTAATGGGTCTGAGTGATTCTAGCTCCTTAGCTTGCTTCCTAACAAGCTTCTTGCTCTTTCTCAGAGTAGCCAAGAGATCACCAAACTATTCTATTAGATCAGCATGGTTCTTATTGTTGCATGATGAGCAGTCTTCTGCATCATTTTCAGAAGATGAGCAATCATCTGATGCACTTTTGGTCTTCTCAATTGAAGCAGGTAGTAAAGGTGTGTGAGTGAAGCATACCTAATCATGATGTGATTCATCATGATTTTCTTCATCTGATAGTGCCATCAACCCATAGACCTCCTCATCCTCACAGTCACAGTCTGTGAGAGTCAAGGGTGCTCTTATTCTTCTTCTGCCTGCAGAGCATTCTCCATCTTCAGATTCACTGTCTGAAATTGTCAAGGGTGCTCTGATCCTTATACTTCTTTCTTCTTCAATATGAGAAGACCTCCAGTTGCTTTCACTTAAGAATCTGAACTCCCTGATGTCAGATCTTTTGACTTTCTCCATAGAGTTGGGATATGATAATCAGTTGATTTGATACACCCAAGAGCATATCTATTCAAGTTGTTAAGCTTTTTTTTGAACAACCTACCTCTGATACCACTTGTTAGTTATTGGGTGTCAACTTATCACCTAGAGGGGGGGGGGGGGGGGGTGAATAGGTTTTTCAAATTATTTTATCCCTTTTAGGTGTTCTTATTTTCTGGATAATAGATTTGATGTTTAAGAGAGCACAGCACAGAAAACACACGAAGACTTATAAAGGTTCCTCAAGACAGGGTGTCTTGAGTAGTCCTCTTTCCCTCTGCGCCTACCTAGCAGTGTGCTAGGCTCGTCAAACTCCGCCAATGTCTCCGGCCCTCAAGCCTTACAAATCAGATCTGCAAGTCCCTGCAGCTTAGGCCCGCAAGCTCCTTCACTGCACCCAATCCTGCATGCTCGACACTCAGGCCCTCAAGTCCTACACAGCACAGACCCGCAAGTCTTGCCTGCAGCCTAGGCCCGCAAGCCCCTTCACTACACCCGAGTGCTCAAGATCGATACTCGGGCCCTCAAGCCTTTGCAGCCTAGGCCCTCAAGCCCCTTCACTGCACCCGAGCCCGTAAGCTCGACACGTTTGGACCCGCAATTCCTCTGCCCTAGCCATTAAGCCTCACAGATCTCAAGCTTGACACTCAGATCTGAAAACAGATCCTACAACTTTGGCCCTCAAGCCTTACAAAGATAGATTTACAATATTGAATCTGCCGGATGGGATCGACTTCTTTTCTTGAAGAAGATGAACCTTTACAGTGCAAAGCTTCTTCAAGCTTCATGTTGTGTCAGATGTTGACTGGCTTACATTCTTGAACGATTCTTAGCAGATGATGAAACTTGACTGCAACTTGAAGAACACAGAATGATCGTTTTGTTCTTCCCTACTTTCTTCACCGTTACGTGTACTATTGTATTGCTAGGTGGGATTCTTTTCATTTTTTTAAGGCATCACTGTTCCCTTTTTATAGGATGGATGAGCCGCTTAACGGTCACATATGATGTCCTATTCTGACAAACCCCCATGCCTTAAGAGCACGCGCTGATTGGACAATCAGGCGGCGGCATTAATTGCTGATAGTGCGTCTGGCAATATTTAAATTTGGCTTGACAATATTTCCATTGTTACGACGACAAGGACAATATCTCATCGACAGGACTTGTCGTTGTCTTGGACTTGGACAGATCTTCAAGTCTGCTTCCTTCCTCTTCAGATAGAGATGTCTCTACAACACAGAACATCCCTTCTGCATTTGTACTTAAGACAACATGAAGTCATCTAACTAATGTCTGCGCGATCTTCTTGTCTGCTCGATATCGATGTAATAACTTTATCTTGTCGACGACATAATTGATATAATTTTGACAGACCGTTCTTCACCAACTGCCCTTTCTTCACAACTACATCTTTAGTGTTCTCGACGTCACGTCTTCTTTTCGACAACATAGTTGTCATCAATCTTACTTAGCCTCTTCAGCGACAACGCTTCTTTACGACGATACCTGTCCTGTTCAGTCTTATCGACGACACAGTTTCTTGTCAATGATATCTTCGACACTGATCTTCTCTTTGCCTTTTCAACGACATTCATTCTGACTTAGCCTTATCGACGTCAAGGCTTCTTGTCGACCACATCTTGGAGTCTTCTTCTTCATCTTCAACTTTCTGATATCGTCGTGTAGATGTCACAACGATATCACCATTCTACCTTGCTCTGCATGTTGTTGACGATATGCTTAATCCTTTTTCGATGATGCAGACACAATCATTCTTCTTTGCTTTGCCCATCATTTCAACGATGTGCCTATTCTTGTCGACGATATGTCCAGCCTTTTTCGACGATATTATACTTAGGCAGGTTATTGAAGTACTGGACATATTGTCTTATCTCTGCAAGCATGAACTAGATATGACATTAGATACAATTTGTACTTATCATTGAGCTGAGCACTTCTTCAAATCAAGAGCACTGCTGGGCACTATTCCCAACACAATCAGCCATCTCTCTTCTTGCTAGGGCTTTCTCTTCTTCTCCCTCTCCCTAAGGAACCCAAACACAGAAAAGAGAAAAGAAAAGAAAGCTCTGTTGTTCTTCATCTAAAAGAACAGAGGATCTGAAAGATGCTCTTCATCACAATCACATAGCAGCCAGATCTAAATCAGCAGAAGTAGAAAGGGTCTGACATATAAAGCACCTGCAATTCATCACTATCTAAAGCAGGGGTTAATCAAGAGCAGATCTTGTGGAATATCTAATAGACTGTTCTTCATACAGTCCTCTCAAGAATTCTGAGAACAGAATTCCTACAACCTTCTTTCTTCTCCTTCTTTCTCATTCTGTAAAAGAGTTTTATTAATCCCACTTCAAAGGATTCAGTGGTTCAAGATCTCCTTATCAAAAGATCTGGTGGTTCAAGATCTCCTTATCAAAAGATCTGGTTGTTCATGATCTCCTTGTCAAAAGATCAGTGGTTCTAAGAGTCTACTTATCAAAAGACTCAGGCACTGTGGTGCATCCCTACCAGGTGGTAGAAGATGGGAGTACCCACATTTTGGGGAACCTCTATAAAAATTTGTATGTCTTCTGGTTGTCAATTTTCTGTGCTGTCTCAAGTTCTTTCTATTATTTCTTGCACCTTATTCCGCCTGTGTTCTTGTTCAGCATAAATCCTTAGTTAAGTTTATTGTTTTCATAGTTAGGATAGAAATAAATTTAAATCTCTATTCACCCCCCCCCCCCCCTCCGCCCTCTAGAGGATTCTCAGAGGCACACTGTGCACTTTCAGAGATGAGCTTGGTTGGCCCTTGAAGGCTTCGGTGAAGGCGGGGGGGGGGGGATAGATTTCCCAAGGCCGGGGCGGTGTATCGAACCATCCGCGACCCCGGGTTTGGCGATCAGCAACCCTCCCGGGCTCCGCTGGCTTAGGATGCCAAACCTCGGGGTGATGATTGTCATTTCAGGTGGGGGTGGTGAGCCCATCGGAGAGGTGGTTCGCCTCTCTGGAGTCGCGAGAGGGGTCACTGCATAAAAAGAATGCATTTTCATTAGACAGAACTACAAAAGGTATCGAGGCAAATAACTCACCAGGATGCAAGGAGGAGACTCGCAGACCAGAGGTCCCCACATTCAAAAGGGGAGGTCTGTCATCCCAGGAGACGCGATGCGAAATCCCGGGGGCGACTTCCCGAGGATACTTTCTTCAGGAGGAGGAGTCTGTGAGTAAGGAAGTAGTGTCAGACGAATAAAGGATAGATTGCGGAACCTGACAGTAGAACATGTGAAGCCAGCTTGTGGCAAGGGGACGGGGACAGTGGTGATGACTCATCCTCCCTGAACGGCCGTTGGACGGTCCTTGCCTTTTTAGTCTGAGGCGGGGGCGGAGTAGACTGCTGGGGGATCCAGAGTGCGAGCTCAGTGGCTTTGGCTTTTTGAGTCGCATGTGAGTCCTTGAGGCGGGCCAATATTTCCACCCTTTTTGACATCTCGGTGAGTATGGCGATAGTCAGCGAAAGGGAGAAGAGGGAGGAAAAGTTCATGTATCGGCCAGAGAGAAGGGTATTAATAGCATTGGGCATAGGACCCACCAAAAGATTCTCACCACATCACCAAAGGGCTAGCGAACACAGGGGGTTGGATGTTTCTTCACGAGCCTAAGATAGCCTCACGAAGAGCGGGGATTGTGTACAACCTCGGTATTCACCACGAGGTGAGCAGAGGATAAGGGGTCAACCGGTAAGAAGGATAAGAAAGAGGGCAAGCCAGGTGCTCGCAGGAGGGCGAGCCAGGTGCCCGCAAGAGGGCGAGCCCAGTGCTCGCAGGAAGGCTCGCGAGCTTGACTCTTGTCGGCTGCTCGCAGGTAGGCGAGCGGGCCGAGCCTTCGTCGGTCGCCCGCAGGAAGGCGGGCGAGCCAGGCCTCTTAGTTCGCGAGAGTGGTCCCGTGCGGGTGGCTCACCCAGTAAGGGTCCAAGGGTGTTTTTTAAATAAAAACCCTTGATGGTCTGCCGTTAGCCTCTCCAAACAGTGGAGTTTGGTTGTTGGCAAACCATTTTGGGCTGCGCATAGCAAAAGAGTAAAGCGGAATCCCGCTATTAGCAGACTGAACTGGAAAAACTATAAATAGACCTTGAAGGGCACCTTTGGAGGGCATTCCAATCTCAGTACTCTGAGCTTGCTCCTCCCTAGGTTATCTTGGCTTAGTTCTCAGGCTCTCCAAGGTGCCCAGTCTCAGCTTTGGCTTGGGAGGGGAAGCGCTCAAAGATATTCCCGGTGTGTGGTGGGACCTCTGTTGGAGCATGCGTTTCGCACTCTTCCGGTTTGATAATAACAAAGTCCCGTTTGTATTTGATTCTATTTTTATTAATGGTGTGTAGGTAAAAGGTATGAGATGTTCACAATTCTGCTGGAGCTCAATTTGAGTGTATGAAAATTTCACCGTCGGAATTTTCCGACAGCTGATGTCGCCCAGGCGACAGCAGAGAAGTTACAACAACTTCCCCCACGGCAACACGACGAACGGCAGTTTTGCGCTGTCGGAAATCCGACAACGATGTCGCCCAGGCGACATCTCGGAGGTTACAACAACTGCCCGCACGACAGCACTACGAGCGGCAGTTTTGCGCTGTCAGAAATCCGACATCGATGTCGCCCAGGCGACAGCTCGGAGGTTACAGCAACTGCCCGCACGACAGCATTACGAGCGGCAGTTTAGCGCTGTCGGAAACTCCGACAGCTGATGTCGCCCAGGCGATAGTTAATTTCTATATATTGGCTCCTTTTGTTCGTGCATTCCAAGCATTGAGAATTCTAAGTCCCTTCCTGAGTGCATACGAACCAGAGAGCTCCAGAACCTCGGCAATTCCCATTTGTGCTTAGAAGGTTTGAGATTGAAGACGAGATCGGGCGCGCTTCTACATCAACGATCATCTCGAGGATTCAACCTTCCTTTCATAGATCTGAATTTCTAGGGAGTTGTTCTTTTCATATTGTATTTTCATTTATATACATTTTATTTTGTATTGGTAGGGAAATCGTCTCCTTGTGCGTGACGTCTAAGTCCTTGCGTGGCTTAGGGGAAAATCGCTTCCTTGTGTGGAGCGTCCAAGTCCTTGCGTGGCTTGGTGGGAAATCGTGGCCTTGTGTGCTACGTCTAGATCTTGGGAAGATCTAGAGGATAGGCTTGGGCTTGGTCTAGAGAGAGACAAGTGATAGCCTCCGATCCTTGGGAGAAGGATTGGTAAACACAAATTGTAAAAGGGTTATTATCATATTTGTGCCTTGATCTTAAGCATTGTTAAGATCATATTATTTGTATGTGATTTTCATGATTATAAAATTATGACTTTTTCTTTAATTGCAAATATGGTTGTTTAATCTTTAACTTAGAAATTTGTGTTTGAATTTATTCTAAAAATTACATTAGTTTGAAATTTTTATAAGTAATTTTTAGAAAAGTAAAATTTGTTTTAAAATTCTTAAGTAAAAATCAAAATTTTTAAAAGACCCTTATTCGCCCCCCCCCCCCCCCCCCCCCCCCCCCCCCCTAAGGGCGCCACAAGATCCAACACGTGGTATTAGAGCCAGGTTACTCCAAAACGGTTTTACCACCGGGAGTAATTGCGCACAACGATCACGCGTTCGTTGAGGGGCAAGGAATTAGTAGGCCACCACTTTTTACGGGCACGGACTATAACTATTGGAAAACCCGAATGCGGTGTTTTCTAATAGCTCTCAACATGGAAGTTTGGAATATGGTCGAGACGAGTTATTCTTCCCCAACATTTGTTGTAAGAGTTGTAACTATGGTCAAACCCAAAGACAAGTGGGATGACAATGATAAATTAAGATGTAAAAATAATGCAAAAGCCATGAATGCTTTATTTTGCGCACTAGATCGCACTGAATTTAATAGAGTTTGTGTTTGTGATACCACATATGAAATTTGGAATCTTTTAGAAGTCACTCATGAAGGTACTTCGCAGGTAAAGGATTCAAAGCTATTTCAACTGGAGTCAGAATTCGAAAGATTCAAAATGTAGGTGGATGAAGAAATTGATACAATGTACACACGATTTACTAAAATCGTGAACGATTCAAAGGTGTTGGGTAAGGTTTTCTCCAATGGAGATTTAGTGAGGAAAATCTTAAGATCACTTCCCCCGAAGTTCAATCCTAAAGTGACTGCAATTTCTGAGTCACATGATCTTAAGACCTTACAATTGGAGAGTCTCATTGGGAATTTAAGAACCCATGAAGTGGAGTTGAAGATTCAAAGCCAAGAGTACAATTTGGAGCCCAAAAAGAAGAGCTTTGCATTGAAATCTAAAAAGGAAATTAAAAGTGTGACTGAAGAAAGTGAGGAAGATGAAGAAGGACTGTTTGTGAGGAACTTTAAGAAGTTTATGAGAAATCCGGAGAGGAGAAATTCATTCAAAAAAAATTTCAAAAAGAATGATTTTGCCTACCAAAAAGGCAAAGGAAAAATGGAGAATGAAGAGGAGCGTCCGCTACCGGAATGCTACCATTGCAAGAAGATTTGTCATATCAAAAGCAAGTGCCCAAAGTATCTGAAAGAGCAAAAAGCAAAGAGGCACGATAAAAGTTACAAGAAGAAAGTGTTAAAGGCAGAGACTTGGGATGATTCTTCGTCTGGTGAAGAAAGTGATTCCTCAACACAGGAGGAAGAGGAGGCAAATGTCTGCTTGATGGGGAAAGAAAATGCATCATCTGACGACGATTGCAGTGTCCAAAGCGACACTAAGGTAACTCCTCCATCTTATGATGATTTATATTCTGAATTTATGAAAACTTGCAAATTTTTGGATAAAAGTCTAAAGGAAATCGATTTCTTAAAATGTGAAAACAAAGTTCTTTTGAAAGTAAATAAAAATTATCAAATGATTTGAAATCTATTGGGAATGAGAAGGAAATTTGTCAAGAGTGTGATCACTCTTCGACAAGGATAAAAGAACTTGAAAACATTATTTCTAAGTCCGATCAAAAAATTGATCAACTTCTAAAAGAGAAAAAGGACTTAGAAAAAGTTGTTAAAAGCTCTCATTCTCAATTAGAGAATTATAAGAAAAGTGTTGCAAATAGATGTGGCATGATAGTAAAAGAAAATTCAATTTTAAAGTCCAAAGTAAATGAGTTGAACATGTCAATTGGAAAATTTGGTGTTGGAAAAAAATCTCTGGATATGCTTTTAGCCAACCAATGCCATGGGACAGCAAAATTTGGGCTAGGATACGTTTCTGGAAGCTCTGGAAGATGTCGGAAATTTCCGACAGCTGCTGTCGGAACCAGCGACAGCTCCAGGTTCAGATAACCTGTTTTTCAAAATGAAAATTTTATTAAGTCCACACATAAAGATGTTTCCACCAGCAAGAGTTCAGAGAAACCATTGAAAAATGGTTCCTCACCATTCATTGTATGTGCCAAATGTCATCGATTTGGTCACATTTCAGGCTCATGTTGGAAGAAAGGAAAAATTAATGTTAAACAAATCTGGGTACCTAAGGCGTCCACCTATACCATGGGATCGACCACTTGGGTAACCAGATCTTTACTCTCATCATCTTTTTAGGTGTGCGTGCAGGCTAGGAACAAGGAAGACGTGTGGTATTTGGACTCTGGATGTTCAAAACACATGATGGCGATAAATCAAAGTTCCTTAGCCTGGAGATGAAGAAAGGTGGAACAGTGACATTTGGAGATAATGGCAAGGGTAAAGTCAAAGGCATTGGAGTAATAGGTAACGAAGAATTTAAAATTTCAAATGTTTTATATGTTAAAGGTTTGAAACATAATTTAATTTCTATTAGTCAACTATGTGATAAAAATCTAAATGTTTTATTTGACTCTAGCTCAAACCTTTGCAAAATTATTGATTCTAAAACAAACGAAATCGTACTTACTGCACCAAGAATAAACAATGTCTATACAATCACTTTTCATGATTTATCTCATTCTACACTTAAATGTTTTATTTCAAAGAATGATGAACTTGAATTATGGCATAGGAGACTAGGACATTCTAGTACCAAATGTATAGTAAAGCTTTCTAAAAATAAAATTATAAAAGGTTTGCCAAATTTGAATGGAAAGCTTTCTTCATTATGTTCACCATGTCAAAAAGGAAAGTTTACAAAATCATCTTTTAAAAGCAAAAATGTTATTTCTACTACTAGACCTTTACATTTATTACATATGGACTTGTTTGGTCCAATTTCTACACAAAATCTAGGAGGTAGAAAATATACGTTTGTTATTATTGATGATTATTCTAGATTTTGTTGGACATTGTTTTTAAATTCAAAATCTGATGCTTTTGATGAATTTGTAAAACTAATTTCACGTATTCAAAATGAACTTGATTTAAAAGTAAAATGCATTAGATCAGATCATGGAGGAGAATTTGATAATGAAAAATTTATTTCATATTGTAATGAATTTGGGATAAAACACAAATTTTCCGCTCCACGCACACCACAGCAAAATGGTGTAGTGGAGAGGAAAAATAGAACACTTCAAGAATTAGGACGTACTATGCTTTGTGAATTTAAATTGCCAAAATATTTTTGGGCCGAAGCCGTTAGTACTGCATGCTATATTATTAATCGTGTCATGATTCGTCCCACATTACAATTAACTCCTTATGAAATTTATTTTCAAAGAAAACCAAATGTATCTTACTTTAAAGTTTTTGGTTGTAAATGCTTTATTTTGAATACAAAAGATAACTTAGGCGAATTTGATGAAAAATGTGATGAAGGGATTTTCATTGGTTATTCTTCAACTAGCAAGGCCTATAGAGTCTAAAATAAACGTACTAAAGTGGTTGAAGAATCTATTCATGTAAAATTTGATGAAAACATTTCTTGTGTAGAAAATACTAAAGTTGCAGGTAATGAGAAAAATGAAGAAGATGTGGAACAAAATCTGAGGAAAAATGATGATGATAATGATGATGAAGAAAAAGTGGAAAAAGAAGACAAAAAAGATGGTGAAGAAGAAGAAGAACAAGGATATGTACCTCCAACCGAGCTAAGGTTCTCAAAAGATCATCCGTAAGAACTTGTTATTGGAGAACCATTAAGTGTGGTACGTACACGTTTTAGTTTACATGAAAGTTTTTCAAATTTATGTTTTGTCTCAAATATTAAACCAAAAGATGTTGCCACCGCTTTAAATGATGAATCTTGGTTTCTAGCTATGAATGAAGAACTTAACCAATTTGAAAGAAATAAAGTTTGGATTCTTGTAGATAGACCTAGTGATCATCCTGTGGTAGGAGTCAAATGGATTTTCAAAAACAAATTAGATAGTGACTCTAGGGTCACTAGAAACAAAGCTAGGCTTGTCGCGAAAGGATATAATCAAATTGAAGGGGTAGATTTGATGAAACATTTGCACTCGTAGCACGATTGGAAGCAGTTAGAATTTTTGTTGCATTTGCTAGTCATAAAAGATTTAAATTATTGCAAATGGATATTAAAACTGCATTTTTAAACGGGTTGATTAAAGAAGAAGTTTATGTTGAACAACCCCCAGGATTTGTAAATGAAAAATTTCCTAATCGCGTATATAGATTGTTAAAAGCTTTGTATGGTTTAAAACAAGCACCACGAGCATGGTATGATAGATTGACTATATATTTATTACAAAATGGTTTTAAAATGGGTGGTGTTGATTGTACACTCTTCATTAAGCAAGTAGATAATGATTTAATTGTTTTACAAATCTATGTTGATGATATTATTTTTGGAGCCACTAATGAAGAGTTGTGTAATTATGTTGTAAAAATGATGGAAAGTGAATTTGAGATGAGTATGGTAGGAGAATTAAAATATTTCTTAGGATTTCAAATTGTTCAAAAATATGATGGAGTTTTTATTAACCAATCAAAATATATTCATGATGTTTTAAAACGATTTGGATTTGAAAATCTCAAACAAGCAAATACTCCTATGAGTGTATCTTTAAAATTAGGAAAAGATGAAAATGAAATATCAATAGATCAAACTTTATATAGAGGCATGATAGGTTCACTTTTATATTTAACTGCTTCTAGACCAGATATTATGTTTTCAGTTTGTTTTTATGCTAGATTTCAAGCCGATCCCAAGGAATCACATTTAAAAGCGGTAAAAAGAATTTTTAGATATTTAATTGGCACATCTAAACTTGGTTTATGGTATCCTCATAGCGATGATTTTACTCTTTTTGGCTACTCTGATTCTGATTATGCTGGTTGTTCACTAGATAGGAAAAGCACTAGTGGCACTTGTCACTTTTTAGGCCCTTCACTCATTTCATGGTCGAGTAGGAAACAGAATTATGTTGCCCTCTCAACCACCGAGGCTGAATACATCGCACTTGGTAGTTGTTGTGCACAAGCTCTTTGGATGAAACAAACTTTAGAAGACTTTAATATTAAACAACAAACTATTGAATTATGGTGTGATAATAAAAGTGCAATTGATTTAACATACAACCCGGTCCATCATTCAAGGTCTAAGCATATTGATGTGAGACATCATTTTATTAGAGATCATATTAAAAATAACCACATAAAAATTTCATTTATAGGCACGGATAATCAAGTAGCGGATATATTCACTAAACCGTTACAGGATTCCCGTTTTTCTATGCTTAGGCTAGAATTGGGAATCCTAGACATTTCACAATGATTATATCACTACTTATGACCTATAAAATTAAAAAAAAATATCACAAAACCTATACATTTTAAAAAGAAAGACTAAATTTTAAATCAAACCATAGAATTTGAATTACTTAAGAAAAAATCTCACATAATTAATATTACATAAAATTGTTCCACAAAAAATAGTAGAAATCAACATAGGATCAAGTTCAGATAACAGAAAATGAAATCTGGGCAAATTCACTGTCGCCCAGGCGACAGTGGATGTCGGAAAATTCCGACATCAGTCAGAAGCAGCACCCTGATGAAAACTACTCAGAATCCTCATAACCGGCCCCGCTGCTCTCTGGACAGTCTTCTGGAGGTCCTCGTCTTACAGCCTTACCACGTCGAGTCCGCCTCACCGATTGGCATGGCGGTTCTTCATCTGGAATTTGCCATTCGGCCGCTTCTTCTGGAGTAGGCTTTAACTTCAGACCTTTCACCAGAAATTTCATAAACTTATGCATTCTACTGCAATCCTTCTTCACTTCTTTTTTGTGCTCCTCAAAGGAATCACGCAGATCATCTACAGACTCTCGTAGTGATTCTCCCCTAGGAATTGTAGTCTCTCTAATCTATATTCCAGGATGAGGTTTTTTATGCGTCTTCTTCACTTTCATAGTACCCGTATAGTATATCTCAGGAAAACAATCATCAAAGTACGAATCTTGAATTATCCATCCATACTTCTTATATAGTATACGTTGAATTATAGCCCCCATTGGCAGAGTATGAATCTTCACCCATTTTGGATGTTTTAATCTAAAAGCATACCAAATCTGGGAAAGGATGAAGTCCACTACATCAAAAGGTTCCTCCTCCATAATAAAGTATGTAATCAGCGTCAGCTGTGCCGTGATACTCCTTGTATCTCCACTTTTTAACATAACTGAGTTTCTCAATATATCTTGGACTAAATATGCATCGGGGGTAAGTGAAGAAACTTCAGTGATTAAGGTCTTCTTTTGACTTCCATGTAAACTCATGTTTACAAGAGTCCAATCTCTATCCTTTCAATAGCTCTCCACTATATCCGGCATATGTTCACTCATAAGAAGACTGAATTCCTCTCTAAGATCAACATGTGTTATTTCCACTTGTTGACCTTGGATTCTAGATCTCACTCCCCCATCCAATTCAGTGTAACTCGGGTCTTCCAAATGATTATAAAATTCTTGAATCAAAAAGGATGAGAACGTATCTGCTGTGATTACTGAAATTATACCTGCATTCGCAAGATGATCATAGATATGATCGTGCTTCGGAGAGTCAAATTCTACATATTTTGATACTCCAATTATTGCTTTCTCAATCCCAGGGTAAACTTGATAGGAACTATGCGCGTCTTCAGACGTACTCCTTCGTGCCTTAGAACTGGAAGCCATTCTGCAAACATAACATAACAAAAATGAATTAAACAAGTTCTGTGCACTGGGACGATGTCGCCCAGGCGACATTGACTGTCGGAAAATTCCGATAGTACTCCAGTGAACTTTTCTTTAATTTTTTCAACTAAACTTCCAGATCTACTAAAAATCAAGCTATATTTCTGTTAACAAATTTTTTTTTCTAGAACAAAACTACATCTTCTCACACATCCTTATTATTCATCTTTTTCAACCTTCTTCAAAAGAAAAATATTCAGTTTTTTTTTAATTAAACCATGTTTTAAAAAAATCCAACACTTAAACCTCAAAAATCACAAAATCCAAACATATTTCACCAAGATCCACTTGATTTACACTAGATCTACATCTTTTATACACAAAACTTCAAAGATCTACACCATTCATCAAAGGTAAAATGAAAAACACATTTTTCATCTTCTCTCCTTTCCAAAATCACAAATCTCTAAAACTTTTGAGTCAAAAACTTTAAAATAAAAAACCCCATACCTTAAATCTAGGGTTGTCGCCGAACTCCGACAGCTTCCTCTCGCCCTTCAGTCCAGAAAATGATGCACAATAGGGTTTGACTCGGTTTTGAGCCGTATTTATATTTTTAGCTGTCGCCCAGGCGACAGTGACTGTCGGAAATTTTCGACAGCTCCCGATTTGCTTAATCTTCAGTTTTGGTCCCTTTGATGCTTTCCAGTAGTTATATGTCATTATTAATACTACAACTCATGAATTGATGTCAAACCATGTGCTTTTTATTTTTTAAAAAATGGCTATTACATGATTATATGATTCCATTTCCACTCTATCATCGTATTGACACTCCTACTAAGTTGTTTAGACTATTGGAAAATGTTTTCGCATGCCTCTAAGTATGAGAAATTGTTTATATATATAATAATGAACTATCACGTTCACTTCTTTTGATCCATACATATGTCTTTCTATTTAATATATACATGAATCATATTTGCTTTAACATAATACAATAGCACTTCATAAATACTACTTTCAACCTTGATTTGTTAGCACAACAAAATATACACCATCTTTTGCGATTCAAGTGAATTCGGAGATCCTTGGTCAATTAAAAAATTATAAATATCTCGAAATTAAGATATCACAAAATATGTGATAAAAAAAGGGGTTTAAATTGAAGACAAGGATACTCCACCAAGCACTACTTACCCTTCTGATAAGTCTTAATAAGCATTGTGAGGTTAAGCACCTTGGAAAGAATTGTAAAGTGTCTTGTGCAAAAGAAAAATGGTATTCTATTCTTATTATGCTATATCTTCAAGGTCAAAGTTGTCTTTATATGCTTATATTATGTTCTATATTCCAATGATCATGTACATTAAATAACTTCATATGTTTGATCTAAGTATCACATGTACACATCATTATGTTATATAAACATTCATCTCATGAGAATTGGACCGAAAATATTCCAAACTTCTATACACAATTGTGTCTTTCTATGAAACTTTAAAATGACCTTAATCATGTTTAAATTATTTTATTTTATTACTTCATATGACTATACCGTCTCTTCATGAGTTTATTCAATACTATGACATATTACTATTACTTCAAGACCTTCAATCATTTTCCCAGCAAGTGCTTCCGCTTACTCTTATTTTCTACATCCTATCTCTTCCCTTAAGAACTACTCATTCATCTCATAGTATCTTTTGCTAATACCAAAAGGGGGAGAATTATAAGTATATTTAAGAAATTAAAAAACTATTACACCTAAATAGTCCACCTAAACAATACATCATTTCAACTTACTTTAACATTTAGGGGGAGCATTAATTTAGGGGGAGCATTCATTTAGGTGGAGCATTCATCTAGGGGGAGATTATTTTTTTTAAGAGTAATATATCATGTTATTTTTGTGCACACACCATATGTTAAAATCAACAACCTAAATAGACATGATTTCTTTTTATACGGATTTGTTAATATCAAAAGGGGGAGATTGTTGGAGCAAGCGTTTCGCACTCTTCTGGTTTGATAATAACAAAGTCCCGTTTGTATTTAATTCTATTTTTATTAATGGTGTGCAGGTAACAGGTATGAGATGTTCACAATTCTGCTGGAGCTCAATTTGAGTGTATGAAAATTTCACTGTCGGAATTTTCCGACAGCTGATGTCGCCCAGGCGACAGCAGAGAAGTTACAACAACTTCCCCCATGGCAACATGACGAACGACAGTTTTGCGCTGTCGGAAATCCGACAACAATGTCGCCCAGGCGACAGCTCGGAGGTTACAACAACTGCCTGCACGACAGCACTACGAGCGGGAGTTTTGCGCTGTCGGAAATCCGACATCGATGTCGCCCTGGCGACAGCTCGGAGGTTACAGCAACTGCCCGCACGACAGCATTACGAGCGGCAGTTTAGCGCTGTCAGAAATTCCGACAGCTGATGTCGCCCAGGCGACAGCGAATTTCTATATATTGGCTCCTTTTGTTCGTGCATTCCAAGCATTGAGAATTCTAAGTCCCTTCCTGAGTGCATACGAACCAGAGAGCTCCAGAACCTCATCAACTCCTATTTGTGCTTAGAAGGTTTGAGATTGAAGACGAGATCGGGCGCGCTTCTACATCAACGATCATCTCGAGGCTTCAACCTTCCTTTCAGAGATCTGAATTTCTAGGGAGTTATTATTTTCATATTGTATTTTCATTTATATACATTTCATTTTGTATTGGTAGGGAAATCGTCTCCTTGTGCGTGACGTCTAAGTCCTTGCGTGGCTTAGGGGAAAATCGCTTCCTTGTGTGGAGCGTCCAAGTCCTTGCATGGCTTGGTGGGAAATCGTGGCCTTGTGTGCTACGTCTAGATCTTGGGAAGATCTAGAGGATAGGCTTGGGCTTGGTCTAGAGAGAGACAAGTGATAGCCTTCCGATCCTTGGGAGAAGGATTGGTAAACACAAATTGTAAAAGGGTTATTATCATATTTGTGTCTTGATCTTAAGCATTGTTAAGATCATATTATTTGTATGTGATTTTCATGATTATAAAATTATGACTTTTTCTTTAATTGCAAATATGGTTGTTTAATCTTTAACTTAGAAATTTGTGTTTGAATTTATTCTAAAAATTACATTAGTTTGAAATTTTTATAAGTAATATTTAGAAAAGTAAAATTTGTTTTAAAATTCTTAAGTAAAAATCAAAATTTTTAAAAGGCCCATATTCACCCCCCCCCCCTCTAAGGGCGCCACAAGATCCAACAACCTCCTCACTGCGACTAAAGGTCTGTGTCTAGTTCTGAAGCTCCGGTCTGTTCCTTCCGAGGAATCAGTAAGATCTAGCTGCCCCTCAACTTGTTTGGGGCTCGAGCTCCACAAGAGACCAAGTTCTTGTTTCAACACTAAGAATCCTATCTCACATAGCAGGACTAAGCACATAGAAATAAGATATCATTTTATTAGAGAGCATGTTGAAAGTAAAGATATCTACCATGAATTTGTCCCCACTGACAACCAAGTTACTGATATCTTTACCAAGCCATTGGAAGAGGCTAAATTTAATGCTTTCAAGATTGAAGTAGGTATGTTAAATATTGAATAATGACTATTTTTTCCTTCTATCAGTCATCTATGATATTATGAATGTTATGTTATGAATTAAAATACTGTCACATCAACACTCTTAGTGACATGGTTAGTACATCAAACAATCAAATCTCAACTGGAATAATGATTAGAAAGTAAGGTCAACTAAAACAAAAGAGATTGCTTTAACTGAGCCGCTGAGACAGCTGGGAAAAATCCCAGCTGAACCACTGAGACTGCTAAATTATCCCAGCAGTTGACAGTGCTCTGTCCCAGCGGTTTAGGTCGTCGTCTTAGCGGTTCCGCTGAGACGGGCTGGTTTAATGACAGTATGTCCAAATACAACCTCAAATGATCTAAATTTCATTAAAATAATAAATTCACTAAACTTAAATCATTAGGGGTAATCAAAACCTAAATCAAGGCTATATAAATAGACCATTGTTGATTAAAGAAAGCTACAAAACCCTTCCTCCCTAGCCGCCGAGACGAATATAATTCCCTTCCGTCTCAGCGTGTCCGTCTATAGAAATAATGGCGCCAAAGAGTTCAAAGGATCTTCAGGAGGGCTATGAAATTGTCAGGAACGGATTTGCCCATGCTCTAGAAGAGATAAAGGGAGTGATTCACCTCCTGGAAGCCCATGGTCTAGATTTCTTCTGTCTGAACCAACTGTTATTCTCAGAACTGAACTTCTGGAATGGTCCAGTAATGTAAAGTTGTCTCCTTCCAAGTCAACATTAAAATCTAAGATAGGAAGAGAAAGACTGAAAGTAACTTCAGCCAAAATAAAGAAAGCCTTACAAATTCCCTCATACAGTCAGGATGAGGAGGAAGAAATCTCTAAAAAAGATAAGAAAAAGGCTCTGAAGTGGTCTGAATACAGTGATGCCAAGAAAGGATCATTGAAAAGGTAATTCTTCAATCAAAAAGGCAGACTTCTATCAGACATAGTGGGAAAAGCAATTCTTTGTAAACTTGGGTCTCATGACACAATATCCCAATACATGTTTGACCATATAACTAGAATCATCCTGAAAAAGAAAACTTCCTGGGGAGAAGTAATATTTCAAAGAGTTAAGGAATGTCTGCAGGCACCTAATCTGGGTTGAAATCTCTCCCTTTATCCTCAAAAGGATCAAATCTCCATTACCTGGAGAGGATGGACATAAAGACTCTAGATAGGTTCACAAGGGTACTCCCCATGAGCCAGCCCTCTGAGGAAAAGGAAAAGGAGAAAAAGAAATCAAAAGCAACCAAGAAGACAAGAATGATTATTTCAAGTTCTGAGTCAGACCACTCTGATAAGAATAAGGATGTTGGTGCTGATCTTGGATCTCACAGCAGTCCAGAAAAGGATACTCATCTGGATGACAAGACTGAGAATACTTCATGTAATAAAGATGTTGCAGATGCACCACATATGCCTGCTGATACTATCCATCAAAATGACTTGGAGAAAAATAGCACCCCTAGTAATTAATCCTTCAACCTCACATCACTAATAATGCCATATAATCTTAATCAGTCAATTAGTTAATCATTAATGACTCCTCAATAATATGAACTTCAGATCCTCAAGGCCGGTTGGATTCCCTATCTGAGGGGAGCAACAACAAGAACCATTTGCAATGGATGTTGCTAATGATAATAATGATGGTGAAGCAGTCTCTAACAAGATTGATGAGGATAAAATGCCTTCTCCTGAGGATATACAAGGTAATATTGACATAATTATCTTAAATCTTGAATGAAGAATTAAGCTTAATCCTGATAATGAACCAGCTCTCTGGGATTCACTAGGTCACAGACAACCTGATGCCCCATCTGAGGGGGAGAAGCTAAAAGAGCCATCAGTTAGTAAAGATGATGTACTAGATTTCTTGGACTCATCAAATCAAGACAAATCTACTAATGATGATGAAGATGATAATAATGCTGATGATGGTGATAATGATGATGATGGAGTCCATCCTAACCACATTGATCATATAGCAAAATTTGCTGAAGTTGAGGATCATCATGCTGAGGGGGAGCTTCCAACAATTGACATTCAGGAAAAACCAGCCATCAACACCCATGCAACTGAGTCTTCCACTCCATTTGAGTGTGACAATTAAGGATTACCTATACACAGTACACTAACAGTGGCATCTATTATTCCCCCAAGTCTACCTGATAAGGCTAAACAACCTCTAATCATTGGACAGCAAGCTTCAACCTCCACCTCCTTATAGTCCAATGAGAGCATTATCAGTGCCATTCAAATCATGTTAGATACTCATCTAACATCTATGAAGGATTATGTAGACAGGTCAGCTTTTACAGTAAAAGAATATATAGATCAGTCTGTCTCCACTGTGAAATCTGAAGTAATGGATGAACTGAAACCCATCAAAGATGAAACTGTCTATCTAAATAAGCAAATGACCAAGTGGTTTGTCATGTCAGAAAAGACTGTAAACTCTCAATCAGATATATTCAAATCCATTAACAATGATCTTAAAATGGTTGAGTCTGACATGAGATATGTTAAGGATTATGAAAGTAAAGTGTATGGGGTACTTAAGGATACAGCAAATTATATAGAAGAATATGTGTACTCCACTACTATGCAACTGAATGGTGAGGATGACAGGAACAAGGATGAGCTGAAGGCTGATATGGAAAATGTTTTCCAAACCATTTCTGGCACAATAAATGCTGCTCAATATGACATAAATCAAAGAATATTTGAAGAATCCGGAAAGGGGGGAGGATACCAATGCTATCACCAACTCTAAGCTAGCCCTCAAGGTTCTGCAAGGAACAAGGCTAGCCTTAAACCTTCCCCTCCTGGATAGGCATAGAGCAAAAGATTGGGACTTATCTAAACAAGAAGAAATTGCTCAGAGTGACAGATTGGCAAAGAGAAAAGAGAGAGAACACACAATGCTAGCTGAAGAATTTATGGCTAAGCAGAGGGATGAGCAGACCAAAGACCCAAATTTTGAATACTGGAGTGAAGACTCCAAGAGCATAATTCTAAATGCATGGCTAAGCCATGGACAAGTCTGTAAAGACATTGATAAAATCTATCCCTCTGAAGAATGGATAAAGCATTTGGAAAGAAACACAAAAAGGGATAGAATATTTAAAGAAAATCTGGTAAGGAAGGATAATCCAAGAAGGATGCCCTCAAGGTACATTCCAAAGCCATATATGTACTTCAGAAGGCAAGAAAACAGGTAGAAGATTGTTGAAATAGAAGCAGCAAATGCTGGAAAAGACACTGCCAAATATTTTGCTGAAAACATGGCTGATACTACTGAAGACAAAGAGGCCTCAGCCAAAGGGAAAGAAGCTGTTGCAAACATTGCTGAATGCACAACATCATCTAAGAGGAGAAGAACTTAAATTTATGCATTTAATTTTTATCGTGAAAATCAAAATGTAATGTACAACAATGTCTCAGTATTTTGACTAGAATGAAAATGAAAGTTTGGCTAAATCTATTGACATATGACTAATCTTAGTCTAAGCCTAGTAATAGTAAGTATCATTGCTATAAATATTTTGTGATATCTGAACATAATGAATTAACAATGCTATTCTTTTGACATTTTTATAATGATTATCACAAATGCAATCTGTATTGACATGATGTGTAATACCTAAATTATGTAACTGTTATATGATATGAATTCATAAATGCTACATAATTCAGTGCATGATAAGTTTCTATTGTTATGTACCTTAGCATTGGAGGTGTTTTGTCTTCTTCAAATAGGGGGCGATTGTTGGGAATATTACCCTCAATGTTTCCTTGATTTGAAGAAGCATCACACTCAATGTTAAGTACAATTTGTATTTGATAAACCCTATTTTACATCATGAATATGCAGGGTTAGGTTATTCCAAGATGTGGAATAAGTTCAATGGTTTACTGCTAAAACCGCTGAGACGAGTTCTAAGTCTCAGCTGAACCGCTGAGACAAAGCCAGGAGCCGCTGAGAAGGAGTCGGGGTCTGTTGAGCTGCAAATAGAGGAAAAATGCTGAGAAAACTGTCTGTCTCAGCAGATCCGCTGAGACGGAGACAGAAGTAGCGGTTGATACTGGAAGCTGTCTCAAACCAACCGCTGAGATAGATTCAAACGTGCTGGTGGGTTTTGCTTTTGTCGCATGTTGTAGTAAAGCAAGATAAGGTGTTCCAATCACTATGTTAGGGGTCGTCTGATGGTCGTTGAAGATTGAAGGAGTATAAAAGAACAACTTAGGGCTTTGTAGAAGAAAAGTATTTTTGGAAAAATAAATTACACCTGCTGTTCCATTGATGGCTGCCCAAAAGATTTCTCTTCCTGCTTCCTGAAGCTGCAAGGATAGAAAGTTTTTTTCTTCCTGAGTGAATCAAGAAGAGCAAGTTGATCCTTATTCATCTACTAAAGAGAAGGATCAGAAAGGAGCAGGATTGAGGCTACTGAACTCTTCCCTATTTCTATACTACAACTGCAGTAAATCAGCAACATAAGACCAAAGGCTTGAAAGATTTATCTATTTTATCTTCTATTGTAAGCATCACTTATAACTTCTGTAGAAACATATTTGTTCTAAGCTTATAGGGCATTTTGCCTGAGGGTGTAGGACTGTTGGGCCTGAGTGTAGAGCTAAGAATTCAGCTTGAGTGTAGGATCTCAGTGGAGATCTGAGGTAGGACTTCTTGATAGGTCTGAGTTGGTAGGGCTGCTGTGCCTGAGGTAGGGCTGTTAAGCCTGAGGTAGGGTTTATAGAAAACCTGAGAGATCTTGAGGGATCTGAGTTGTAAGCTCTTAAAGCAGAGATTGGAGGAGTTGGCCTTGTCTAACTCATTGTTAGAAAGGTGAAGGGGGAAAGAGGACTACTCAAGACACTCTGTCTTGAGGAACCTCTATATATGCTTGTGTGTTTTCTATGTGCTTGATTTATAACTGACATAAATTCTGAAAATTGCTAGGCATAAGCTGAAACAAAAGAGACCTATTCACCCCCCCCCCCCCCCCTCCCCCTCTAGGTGATCAAGACTACATCCTAATAAATTATCATCTTATTTAAATTTATCAAAGTTTGCGATCGAAGTTTCAGAATATTTTATAAGAAAATATATTTTAATATCTCAGATAAGATTGTATTGACGATTCCTTTTTAAAGAAGACGGAATTCAATTTTTCTCCATTATCGCCAGTGTTAGTGCTAACGCCTGGCGTTAGTGATAGATGTTTACTTCCATAAGTTATTGATCAAAATGAATCTTACAATATATTTTATTTTAGTGCTTTGATGCAGATATAATTTAAAACATTTTTGAAGAGAAAATAAAATCAATTAAATGATACATTTGAAGACATAATTTTATTTCATAAGAAATTGATTACACAAATGTTTGCTTTAATGCTTTGATGAAAATATAATTTAACACATACTTAAAGAGAAAATAAAATCAATTGAATGAAACATTAAAGGACATGATTTTATTTCATAAGAAATTGATTATACAAATGTTCTAGAAATCAAGGCGAGAATATGAAAAACCCTTTTTTGCGATTCACCGATCCTTCTCCCAAGGACCGGTTGGCTATAGCCTATCTTACCCCAGATAAGGCCTCTAGCCACTCCCTAGATCTAACCTCAACCTAGTTACCACGCACAAGGCAGTGAATTCCCCCTAAACCTCGCAAGGCCTACTTGTCAATAATTGCGGCGATTTTCCCACAGAATCCTTCCCGGAATCTGAAGTTCTCCCCTAATGATTTCTTCACAATCGCTACAAAAGAAAAACAATAAAAGATTACAAGATAAAAATAAAGTAAGAGAAACTCCCCAAGAAATTTTGAAGGTGAAGAAGAAGGCGATGTAGACGTCGGCGTTCTTGAAGCGTTCATCCTTCGTATAGAATATGCATTGTAGACATTCTCCTTCAAAACATTCTTTAGATTTTAATGTTAGCCCAAGGGAGATATCTTAATTATTGTAGACGAGCCTCTCTCAAAAGAATCAGAATTCTGGCTTTAGAGGCAATGGAGTATTTATCGTAGAATGAGAGGGACTGCTCTTTAAATAGGCATGAGAGCTAATGTCTGGCATTAAGGAGTTAACGCCAATGTTAGTACTATGTACGGTCGTGGCTGAGATCATGCAACCATCGAGATCGTGGCAGATCGTGGACTCAACACCGGCATTAGCTCTAATGCTGGAGTTGTCACTTGGTACTTGACGATACTTCTTCTCGACGTCATTCCCTTCTCGGCAATATCCCTTATCGAAGATAAGTTAATGTGGGGCGTTAACTCTATTGTGGGGAGTTAGCTCACGTTTCAAAGAATCGTCTTCATTCAGTATACTACTTATAGGGATGTGTATCCATAGTTCATGTACAACCTGCAAACTATAAACACACAAAATACAAGGTTAAATACAACACGATATTTATTATTCTCAAACCAAGTGATGCGGAATGTAGGCTCCAACAATCTCTCCATTTTGATAATAACAAATACAAGTATGAGAAATTAGTGAGATTAAGATAATTTGGGTTTATAGATAAGTGTGGTAATTAGATATGCATGAATAACAGTTTAAGAGTGTGATAGATTTGAAAGCGATAATGCATACTCTTTCTATATGAAGTCCTCACCCTACATAAGTGTTCTCTTATAATTTACTCACCCTAAATATCTATTTTAATAGATTTCTCAATTTATTCTCCCCCCTTTGTTATTAGCAAAAGTGGGTAGGGATGAGCGTATATCTACTAAGATTGATTAGGAACCACTTATTGAAGGATTGTCATGATCGAGCATAAGATAGTGTATGCACCTCCAATATGATTACTCCCCCTACAAAGATATTTTCTTAGTTTGATATTATTATAATGCAATCCCCCAAAATATTAGATTTATGCAATTTATTTTCCCCTTTTGGTAGTATCAAAAGAGGATTTAGGTGAGAGTATGCAATAAGGATTAATATGATCTATGTAGAGAAGAAAAATAGAATGCAATAAAAAGCTTATTAAATAATTCTTGCTGAGAAATATAAGCATGATGGAACATAAAGTAGTAAGCAACATAGCTGAAATGATAAAGTAAGCATTCTTATTTTAAGATACCATTTGTTGAAAAAATAATAGTCATGAAAGAGCATAAGTAGTAAACTTAGCGGAAGAATATAATAAGCACTATTAAACATAAACATCATTTTAGAAGGTAAAATCATATAAAGGATAATGAGTTTTAAATTTGAAAAGTTGATGTTTGAGTTAAGGATTGAAGAGATGTTATTCTATTAAGATAAAATTGCAAGCATGATTTTATAATATCAAGAAAAGATACAAAAAACTACAATGTAATAAAATTTGCATTTCAAGTAAACATAAACATTATAGCGGTCATGCTTTGTTATCTAGTGCATTTACTTAAGTTTGTAGAGAATAATGTAGATGAGCATTAAGATCCAATTGTCATGAGTATAAGTTTTATGAAAGATAATGATGTGTACAAAATAGTGTTTTGATAAATTATACAAGTGAATCAATCAAAAACACATGACATATATAATGAAATAACACAACATTAAAATACACAAATACTATTACTTCCACAATATTTCAATGCACATAAAGATATTTTTTTAAAGAGAGGTGGTGAAAATTTTGTTTGCACAAGACACTTTATAATTTTTGGTAGAGTTTTCTTTATCATCTATTTTTATTTGATTTTGATTTTTATGACCAAGGACTCCAAATTTATTTGTTTTTTGCAAACATAGAAATTTTATTTTATATACCACATTTCTCTAATCACAAGTGCATGAAAACAAAGAATTGAAATAACCAATTCAATATTGTGTAGGTTATCCATTTATGCATTTTAATTATTTATGTTATTACACTACACAATTATGCAAGAATAAGATTATAAACACATGTAGGATATCAAAAATAAGTGAGTGAATGAATCATTATCAAACATAATACATTACTCATACTTAGAGGCATGTTAAGTATTTCTACACATGTTCATCTACAATCAACTTCATTGCACATAACAAGATAATTTTCAAGGCATGACAAATAGAAAACAATATTTTTAAGAAACTTAAAAGTTAAACTAAACATTGTATTTAATCTTTAATTGATATAATTAATCATCCTTGGCAATGGCAATAAATAACAATCAATTTTTCATTTTTTTGAATATTTATATAAGTACAAAACAATAAACACACAAAGTGAAAAACATATTTTTGTATTTTGAAATTGTTTTGTAATTTTGTATTTGCTTTTAAATATTCAAATTTAAATATTTTTTGGAAAACATAGAAGTCTTTAACAGGCCTATCAACAAATGATATTCTATGCCGGAGAAATAAACCCAAAATAATGCATGAGAAAATACCAAAAAAAATTCCAAAAAGAAATAAAAAAATTTAGAGCAAAGGGGCTAACGTCAGGCGTTAGCTCTTAATGCAAAAACAGAACTGCAAATTTTGATTTTCTTGAAAAATGTTTTTCTTAATTCAGTTGTATTATAAAGAGGACTTCTTACTGTTGAAATTTCAGACTTTTTAGAGATGATTTGAAGGCTCTTTTAAGCATATTTTTGATGATTTTTCAAATACTTGTATTTTATAAAATCATTAAAGCTCAAAATAATAAAATATGCAAACACAAGATACAAAGATAGAACAAAAGTAATATGCATGATTTTATTTTAAAGAGTAAGATGATGTTTATGCAATGAATATAATATAAGTATATCTAAGATCAAGATACCTTAACTACATGACTACACTCTAGCCCCGTACTAAGTGACGGATGAGCATGAGGAGCTGTACAAATGCCATAGGTTGGGGTGTTAATCCCATATGCATACAAAAAACGACGCTCAACCTAGCACTCTTTACCCCCAGTGCCTCGGAAAGCCCCACTGAAACCCTCCTCGGTTAAGGATAAGACATGACTTAGAGGTTAGGTCTCTAATGCACACAATCATACGCCCTCGCTATTGTGAGAGACTTGTCATAGGTTAATGATTATGGACATACTACATATTTTAGCTTAAGGATGGATTCATAAAATATGAGTTTGTTTTAGTTTTAGAATATATAGTAGATTTTAAAGCCTCATTGTAATCATGAATTTTAAAGTTCAAATTTCTCAACCTTTAATTTAGCATTTCATTATATTGATACACCTAGCATAAACACTAAATTGAGCATATACCAAAAGGTGCATCTAGGATAATAAATTTGGATGCAATATTATGCAAAATATATATAATTGATTTGCATGTAATCAATCATAGAGTTTTGAATTTTCATAGACCTAGAATGAAGTGACAATTCTATTTGATTTCATCTTGTTGATATCAAGTTTATTATTAGGTCAAAATATAATGAGATACATGCAAATAATAGAGATGCACATCGCACACACAAAACAAGATATGAAACTATAATACTAATAGTCATCATATATTTCATAATTCCTAAGGTTGATAGAAATAGTGTATTAAGATAATTCTTGATAGATCATGAATTATGATATATGTTAATAGTAAATTTTAGCATAGGATATCAATAAATCATGGTGGAGTGTGTGAAACAAATATACTTAATTTATCTCATAAAATATAAAGTGACCATAAACATGTTGGATCAAAAATACAAAACAAATAAATGAAAAAAAAATAAAGCACATCATGAAGTAGAGTATTGTGTATTTCTTTTTTATTTATTTCTACTTAATGCAATTCAATGGATACTAATAAATAATAGATTTAGGTATCCAAAGAGGACCAAGAGTGATGGTTCTTTTAGGTACCCAAATGTAGCGTGATCTTTTATGAGGAGACAAGGATCAATGAGCCATTTCAAGTGTTTCATTTTTAAGAATGGGTCTCCATTCATACCTTGGTTGATTATCTTTTAAATTCATATAATGATTATATAACATCATTTTGTGGTGATAATTATTTGAAAAACAATTCATTTAAGAATTATGTTTATTGATATTGTTTTTCAAAGTAGATTGATGTTGATAATCATAAAGAGTTTTAGAATAGTCATTCTTAGAGAGTTTATAAAAGTGATGGTCTTTCTTAAGAATTGAATGTTGAAAGAGTGAGTGTTTATGGTCATTAAATAAAAAAGTTCTTATTAACTTTTTATTTTCATTTCCACTCTTTCCTTTAGACCAACTCTTATAATATGAAGTTAAGCTTTTGGACTTGATTTATAAACTAGAGATAAGAGATTGTTTATTACTTGAGAAATTTTTAATAAACAATAATGATTCTAGTTTACTAGTTAGAGCATCATTTTCTTTTAACAATTTTTCATTATGCTCTTTTGAAGTTAAAAGACCTTTTTCCAAAACCTTGAGTTCTTCTTTAAAAGTATTATAATCAAAACAAGGTTTAGTGTTGGGAATTGTATCCACAATTACCTTGATTTGAAGAAGTTCCCTTGAACTAAGTTGAATTGAGTTTGTATTTGATTTGGTTTTCTAGTTGTGTATTTGCAGGAAATTAATTGCTAAGTACAAACCAATGTCAGGTTTCAATGAGTCATAAACACAGGCCTATGCAATGTAATCCCTCATTATGTAGACCAAAGTGTTGACTCGTGTGGAATCTCTCTATTGTGATGTACTTCATATTCAAACACTATGGAGGAGTCAAGATGGAGTAGTTGATGGATGCAGGACTAGAAGAAGAATATCTTAAGTCAATTCATTGAGACATCTAGAGAAGACTCGAAGAATTCATCGAGTCATCTCGAAAAGACTCGATGAATTCGTCGTGTTTACAGAATAGATCTCTTGAATTATATCGTCTTTTTGTCGAATAAAAATGTGTTCCTTGAGATCACTCGACGAATTCGTCGAGTGGCCTGCTGGTTTCTCGAGAACACTCGACAAATTTGTCGAGTGCTCTCGAAGAATTCGTTGTATGTTCTCAGCTGCAGTTTCTTCCCGTCTCAGCGTTCTACCAAGTCATTTTCATCGATTAATGAAGTAAATTCATCAAGTGGTCAAATTCACTCGACGAATGCTGACATAGCATGTTCTGTTCAAAATCGTAGTCAACTTTCCATTTTAGGTCTTGTCCATGTATAGTACACAGCGGGTCCCTCCTTAAGTTTCGTTTATAGCCGTTTGAGAAGGATCCATAAATACTTAAAGGGTATTTCGTTCAACCCAAATAATCATGCAGTATTCAAAGGAATTGCAAAATCATCTGTCGGCCTGTTCATTCTCGGAGGTCAACTTTGTTGCTGCCGACAAAGCTTGTTGCACGATCCTTCTTGAAGAAAAGATTCGACTAGATCTTTGATCTCTGATTTCCTAAGGTTACTTTCAAATCTAGTTGACTCCTAAGTTTTCAGATCCAGTTCTACGAAGACAAGATTTCTTCTTCCTCCTTTCAAGATCCATATTTTCATTTCAGTCAAGGAAGAAGAAGATCTTTTATTTTCATATCTGATCAAGTTAAATCTCAAAGAGATTTCAGAAGATTGTTTCAAAATCTAAGTTTTGTAAAAACCGTTTACAATATTTTTGGTAGGAAGTTTTACTTTCGAGTGTAGGAGTTGAGTCTTTGAGTTTGTAAGAGAGTTTGTTCTCTGAGCTTGTTGGAAGTTTCACTTCCGAGTGTAGGAGTTGTTCTCCGAGTTTGTATGAGAGATTGTTCTTTGAGCTTGTAGGAGTTGCTAACTTCGAGTTATAAGATTGTTTTAATCTAAGATAGTGAAGTAGTCTTGTCTAGCCAGACGTGCTAGATAGGTGAGGTGGGAAAGTGGACGTACCCATTCCGGGGAACCACTATAAATCATTGTGTTTGTGTGTGCTCTTTTGATTTCTGTGTGCTTTTCTTTAAAGTTTTTAATTCCGCATAAAAGCCATAGAATACACCTATTCACCCCCTCTAGGTAATTTATGGAGCAACTAGATACTTTCAATTGGTATTAGAGGGAGGTTGTTTGTTAAGAGGTTAACACCTTGAACAAAGTCCTCTATCTAGTTGTTCAAAGACACCGTGTCTGGAATGGACCGAAACAAGGATTCTTCCATGAAGTTGCCGGTGTGCACAAAAGAGAACTTCCTAATGTGGAAGGAAAGAGTAAAGTTTTATATGGAAGTCGTCGATCCAAGATTCTTTCAGATCGTTGAAGAAGGTTCTCATGTTCCTATGATAACATCTACTATCAACCCAAATGTACAAGTTCCTAAGAAGATGCTTGATCTAACATAGGACGAGATTGCTCCTGTCACCTTGGACAAGAAGGCGAAGAACATTATTGTCAGTGCTATGGATGACTCTATGCTACAGAACCTCTTCCACTGCAAATCTTCCAAAGAGATGTGGGATTCTCTTATCATCTTGATGGAAGGTACAGAAGAAGTTAGAGATAATCATAGATCTCTGCGGAATCAAGAGTATGAGGCCTTCAAATAGGACCCAAGAGACAGCATATCAGACACCTACGAGAAATTCTTCAAAATTATGAACGGTCTAAGAAATTTTGATCGGGAATTTATTGTTGGAGAGCTAAACGACAATTTCTTGAGATACATAACAAAAGAATGGTATACCAAGGCAATCGTCATGAGGGAGTTTGGTAAGCTGGCTACTATAGAGACACAGATTCTGTTTGGGAAGCTTCTTTCCCATGAATTGAAGCTCAGTATCAGGAAAGCTAAGGAAGAAGGCAACAGGACTTCTAGAAAGGAGAAGTTCATAGCACTGAAGGCCAAAGGGTCAAGGAAAGGTAAGATCATGTTATCGGTGAGGACACAGTCGTCAGATGAAGATGACGAGTATGTGGCTTGCTCATCAAGCTCAGACATGTCGGATGGAGAGTTCTCATCACTCTTCAAGCAATTCAAGAGATTACTAAATAAAAGGAATCAAAGGAGAAGTCAATCCTCCTCATCAGATCATAGAAGATCAAGACGTGATGGTGAACATCACAAGAAAGGATACAGCAATGACAGGTATAAATCCAAACCGAATAAACAATTTTCTACTGATATTATCTTTTATTACTGTAATAAGCCAGGACATTTAAGTACAGAATGTCCATACAAGAAGAAAGAAGGATTGAGAAAGGAAGACAAGAAATCCTTCAAGAATAAGAAGATGGATGAAAAGTGCTTCATCGCTAAGAAGTCGAAGACTCTTAGCGACAGCGACTCAGATGAGTCATGCTCAAATGATGAAGCCTATTTTGGGCTTATGGCTCATTCAGATTCGAATAACTGTGACACCCCTTATGAGGGGAAGGTAAACTCGCACACTTCTCTTTCTGATTCTGAAACTAGATCCAATGCGAATAAAGGGTATTCTTCAGAGGAAGACTCGTATCTAATGGTTCAGTATAGAGCCTTATTGTAGGGATTTGACAAATGCTGCAAGGTAGTCAGATCTCAAGCAAAAGAGAATGAATCTCTCAAGACGGTGGAATCAAATTTGAGGGAGTAAATTGAAAAATTGACTCCTCTCAGGGATGAAGTCCAAATCTTGAAAGATAAACTTAAAAGCTCCACTGAATTATTAAATCTAAAGGAGAAGTCTATTAATGATCTGGAAGGAAAGTTGGTGGTTGAAAGAAAGCTAGTAGAAAGCTTCTCAAAGCCAAAGACAATCCTTCCTCTTATTGATAGTTTCTCAACTCTTATGAAGTGCAGCGGTATCGGTCACGTGACCAAGAAAAGTAAGGCTGCTAAGAGAAGAGTCGTTAAGGGTAAGGGCAATGCTGATCAAAGTCAACCTTCCTTCAAGAAGGTCGTTTTTCCAACGAACACCTATGACTTTGAAACATCATATGGCCACTTTACGAGACCAACTCACGTTGAGTCAAGTAAAAGTAACCAGGGATGGAGCCGTCCCTGAAACTTCGAAACGTCTGCTTTCAAAGCTCCTTACGAAGAGATAGTCCTCAAGGACTATGGTTCATTTGTGCATGGACTGTCAGCAAAGAAAGCACCAAAAGTTAAACTTGTTGCTATGAAACCACTTGAGAAGGATCCATGTGTTTGTTGCAATCACGAGGCTTCTACCTCCAAGTCAATAGCTCCTACTAGACCCCACATTCAAAGAGTTAAGCAGGAGATTAAAAGATGGTCCAACAGATTTGATTGTTGGTGTTGTGGCAAAGTTGGTCACTTCGCCATAGATTGTTGGTTCAATCCCTTGAATTTCAAGACTCCACAAGTTAATAATGTAAGAATGACCACTCACAATATTAACACTCCGAGTGGTAATCGTCTAACCAGGAACCTAGAACCCAAATCCGTTTGGGTTCCTAAGGATAATTGATCTGTGTTTGTAGGTATGTCCAAAGGCCAACCAAAATTCTTATCGGGCATTTGGACAGTGGATGTTCTCGGCACATGACCGGAATAAGAATTCTATAATGAAATTATAGAAAAGCTCAGGAAATCAGTCCAAGCACTGGAATTCTAAGGGGGAGATGAATCAATGTTTTCAAATTCTACTTCTAAATGAGGACTCCAGTGCAGTCGCTGAGTGGGGAGAACCCTGTTGAACGGTCAAGTTTTCACTTCCCTATCTGAAGCAGTCAGAAAGGGGGAGAGGAAGTTGAAAGGGGGAGAGAAGAGAGAAGGTTGAAAATCCAGTTGAAAAGCTAATTAAGTCTTTAACTCTCTTTGTCACCTTATGTATTTCATAGTATACTTATTCTCTGTGCAATTAGACTTAGTATATATGGTTCTGACTTCTTCAAATAGAGGGAGATTGTTGGGAATTGTATCCACAATTACCTTGATTTGAAGAAGTCCCCTTGAACAAAGTTGAATTGAGTTTGAATTTGATTTGGTTTTCTAGTTGTGTATTTGCAGCACATTAATTGCTAAGTACAAACTAATATCAGGTTTCAATGAGTCATAAACATAGGCCTATGCAATGTAATCTCTCAATGTGTAGACCAAAGTGTTGACTAATGTGGAATCTCTCTATTGGGATGTGATATAAAATTTTAGGGTTTTGCAAAGTGAAATGGTTAAAGATTTTCTCCAAAACTATATCTGATAAAGGCAAGTGTACCTTATCATCTATAGTATAGGATATTTAGAAATACCAAGGTCGTATTCCACGGGGCGCATTGATTACTTCTACTTCGAGGAAAATCACTATTATCTTATCTAATGATTTTTGAGGTTTTGATTACTTAGATAAAGAAAAGACAAGTTGCAAGCTAAATGAAAGGGATTAAACGATGGTAAAAGAGATTAGTGCTCAATCAAAAGTCACCTTAGAGTAAGAATAATCAAGTGAAAGGGAAATAAATCTAATTCTGTTTAATTTAAACTACTTGACCGTGGAGGTTCCTAAAGCTCGGACATGCCTCTCTCGAGTTTAATGCCCAACTAAGTTTAGGAAAAATCAACCGGACACTCGTCCTATAATTGATTACCTAAGACTTGCTTTACGTTGTGAACCCCGCTATTGGATTTGACTCCAATCCGAGAGATTTACGTCATCCTCTCTCGAGGGATGCATGCAACTCTCTTTACCCTTGAGTGATTGATTCATACTTTGAGCCTCTCGGCTAACTAAGTATGAAAACTTAAGTGAAAACCATACATCGATAGTATGGCCTCACTAGTTAAAATTCAAGGGTAATTCAAGTGTTTTAGAAAAACAGAAAAAGAGAGCTTTAAGAAATCATAACTTGATTATCTCATCCTCGAATCATTTCGATCGAGCACTAATGAGAATTAATTAATCATGGTGGAGGGGAAAGAGAAAGAAAAATAAAATTGCATGAAGGAAAATTACTAAGTAGAAAGAGAGGTGAAGAAAACTATGCCAACTTTTATTGAAATGAAAAACGATTACAACTCTTTAAGCAAGATTGCACGATAGAATATTAAAGATTACAAGCTTAATAAACTAGTGCATGGAAGAAATCTAGTACATTGCATGAGAAGAAAATGAGAACATGAAATTTTAAAAGACATGAACATGAATAAGAAAAACTCACTATCAGCTCTAGCAGCACCTCCCCCTCTCCAAATTTTTGAACCCTGGACTCAAGGAGAGCCCTGGAATTTATAGGAAAAAATTTCAAGTTACACGCCCCTTGGTCACGGGAGTGACTTTGGGTCACGGGCGTGACCGAGGGCGTTACTCGATGTGGGCTAGCTCAATCAGCGCGGCATCGACCCTGGTTTGATCTTCAGGTTACACGCCCCTTGGTCACGGGCGCGACCTTGGGCGTGACTTGTAAATTTCACCAATTTCTCCCAAAATTCTGCAAATATTGGAATTAAGCTAAGTTAGAATCAAAATTACAAAAAGAACTACTTATAACCTAAAATTGACATGAAAAGAAAATTTTCATTTTAAATAATTACAAAAAATTCTATTAAAATCTTATATAAATACTACTTATCAAATACCCCCATACTTGAGGTTTTGCTATTCTAGAGCAAAAGTGTGAGACATTGTTTATAAGACATCCATAATTTTTTTAATTTTAAACCAAGAGTTAAGTTAAGGATAAATTATAGGAGGAGTTAAGTCCTAAATTATGAAAATGATTCGAAAAGAGGGAAAAGTGTTTAGGCATTGACTTCTCGATATAATTAATTAGCTAACAAATTGTAGAAATTATAAAACTAGATTAAATTAAAATTATAAGAACACTATCTTAAAAGAAACTTAAGGAAAAGTAACCTACTAAGAATTGCTCTCTCCATAACTTAAGTTAAACCTAGATCAAAGATATTGGCTAGGGGGTTTACAAAGCTTGGCATAAGAGGAGATTTTTGAATGGAGGTGATGAATTTTATCCTCTCACCTTTATTTTTATTTTACTCTTTTTTTAATATGTTTAGGGAATAATGAATTTTATCCTCTTATTCTCATGCATATAATCTTTTAAAATCTCTTCTAATATACCCAAAATGTATATGTTTAGGAGTAAAGAATTTTGTCCTCTTACTCCATGCCATATATTCTTTTAAATGATTTTGGGTGCATATGTTTAGGGAATAATGAATTTTAACCTCTTATTCTCATGCATATGATCTTTTAAAATACTTTTTTTATGCCATCAAAAGGGTAGGGTAGGAAAAATTTCTAGTTTAAAAATTAATTATATTGAGAGCAAATTCTAGTAAATTTAAATTTCCTAAGATCTAAAAAGGTAGAAGAAAATATAATTGAAATCTAAAGAGGTTTAGCAAATTCACTACAAAATGAAATCATTTAAAAATAAAAAGAGAAGTCATGCTAACAAAAATTCTCTAATCAAACTCAAATCATAAGATGGTTCTTAAAACAAGATTACCTAAAATTTAAAATTAACAAACTATGATAAACAAAATTTTAGCCAATTAAAAACCTAAAAAAGCTTATAAAGGTTCTCAATTAGATTTCTAAGAAATCACAAAACAACAAGTAGGAGGGGTATAAGAATTTTTTTTGTTTTTTTTTTGTTCTAAATTTTTCATATATATATATATATATTGGAATTTTTGATATTATCTTTTTTTTTAAATATTATCTTTTTTTTAATTTTGATAATATAAGAAAGGAAACTAGTTTTAAACCTAACACTTTTTGTTAATTCCTGGACTTCCCGAGGTATGCCCCGTGAAGGGTTCTCACGGTACTAGGAGGTGTGATGGGATGATATCCCAAACGTCCCTTTCCAAGATTTAAATTTTCGATTTTCTAATATTTTTTTTTTAGTTTTTGGGTTTTACAAGTGCTTAAAAAAAGAAAACATAAGAAAATAATTTTTTTTTAATTTTTTTTTAAATTTCTAATTTAAAAACTATTTACAAAGAACTATTTACACCGCCATACTTAAAGTTAAACATTGTCCCCAATGTTTAAAACTAAGTATGATGTAAAAGAAAAAAATGTAAATAAAGTGCAAGACAAAACAAAAAGAAATGCAAAATAATAGAGAAGGAAGAAGGATAAAGGGCTTCCCTGATTTTTGAAGATGCGCGGGAAAAAGGCGGTTACCTGCAAAATATGTTAAAGAAGAAAAACAAGAGAAACTAATAAAAAGATAACTTTGGGGTGCCTCCCAAAAGTTCTTTGTTTAAGGTCGCTAACTTGACCCACTTGCCGATTTACTATAGGAGGAAGTGAAATCGACTCACTCTTCTCGTTAGCTAGCTCTCCCGGAAGATATAACTTAAGGCGGTGCCCGTTTACTTTGAAGGAACCTTTTTCCGGGTGGGAAACTAAAATTTCCCCATTGGACCAAACCTCTTTAACAATAAAGGGTCCGGACCATCTGGATTTTAGTTTTCCCAGAAAAAGGCGAAGGCGAGAATTATAAAGGAGGACGAGATCGCCCAACGAAAAAGTTTTCGGAAATTTTATGTGTTTATCATGATAAAACTTTGTTTGCTCCTTATATAATTTGTTACTCTCGTACGCATTCGCTCGTCACTCGTCTAATTCGTTCATTTGAAATTATCTTTGTTCGTCCGCTAATGTAGAATCGAGATTTAAAAACTTAAGCGCCCAAAATGCGCGGTGTTCTAGTTTGACCGGAAGGTGGCAAGCCTTGTCATAAACCATTCGATATGGTGTACAACCGATAGCGGTCTTGTACGTCGTTCGATAGGCCCATAGCGCGTCATCGAGCTTTATTGCCCAATCCTTCCGAATAATAGAAACAGTTTTTTCTAAAATCTGCTTTAATTCTCGATTCATGACTTCGACTTGGTCGCTCGCTTGTGGGTGATAAGCAGTGGATAGTTTGTGCGTGACACAATATTTTGCTAGATTTTTGTAAATTGGCTATTGCAAAAATGGGTGCCCCGATCACTCACTATAGAACGCTGTTGGAACAACCCTATTACTGATTTGGGCTAGGATCACTATCTGTTGACTAGGATCAAGTTGACCCCAATGTATAGTCTATGGGTCAAGGTTTTAGGTTGTTAGAACTAAAGAAAAGATTCAGTTTCTGCGTTCGACGAACTCAATACTGCGTTCGACGAAATGCTTTCTGTGTTCGATGAACGTCTTACATTCTGTGTTCGACGAACGTCTTGCTTCAGTCTCAGCATCTCAGCGTATCAGCATCTCAGCGGTTGATGAAATTGCTCAGTCTCAGCGGTCAACAAAATTGTCCAGTCTCAGCGGTCGACAATTTTATTCAGTCTCAGCGGTCGACGAATTTACCCAGTCTCAGCGGTCGATGAAATTCATTTACTGCTCGATTAATTCAATTCTTCTAGACAGAGTTAGCAGCTTATCTTTCAGTTCGATGAACTCCAACTTGAGTTCGATGAATTCCAGTCTGCGTTCGACGAATCAGCAACAGAAGTTCAGGTCAACGAAAATCAACATCCAGTTCGACGAACTCGGTTCTCAGGTCGACGAAACTTTCTCTTCAGCTTGTTTATTTCAGAAGGATCAATTATATTCTATTCTCTGAACTCAGATCATCTTCCAGAAACGGCTTTATTATATTAGATAAGTAAGGATTATATCTTTCCTTTTATTATTTTGAGAATATAGTCGTTGACATATAGCTGAAAATGACACTTTCATGGAAGAAAAATTGATATAAAACTTATCAGATTTGCAGTACCAAATATATCTCTTCTGAATATTTTATTCCTTTAACTAAGGGATTTGAACTTCAAATCAGTCAGAGATTTCAAAAGAAATAAGGAAGAAGATATACAGTATTATTACATTACAGCAGTACAGCAAGATAGAAAAAGAAGAAGAAAGTTGTCGGAAAAAAATACAGAAGGAAGAAATAGAAAGCTTTACAGATATTCATCTTCCTTAAGCAGCAATCTTATTCTCTGAGAACAACACCAACATTCTTATCTCAGATCTCTGCTGCAAGTTCTAGATCTTCAAAGAGTAACAAACAATCTGAGAAACATTTGTCTCCCAGTTTCATCAGCTATCAGAAAGATCTACATTCAATAGAAAGCTCCATCCTCAACTGTCAACCATTTCAATCAGATAGGGGGAGCTTTACATCATACATTCCACTAGTCTTCTCTCAGATTATTGACAGAGAAGAACATCTAAACCCTCTTTATCCCATTCTGTATAGGGTTATAACTCCCTTCAAAAGTTAACCCCTTGGTGGCAGGGCACCTGAACAAAAACCTATAGTTTGGTTTGAGCACCTGATCAAAAGCTCAAGTGGTGATAGGGCACCTGATCAAAAACCTATTAGTGATAGGGCACCTGATCAAAAACCTAGTGGAATCCTACCCAGGGTGGTAGAATTGTAGACGTACCCAAGTTTATTGGGGAACTACTATAAAATCCTTGTGTCCTCTGTGTTTGTGTGATTTTCTATATTGTGTTGTATGCTCTCTTTGTGTTTATTTTTATTACTCACTCAGTATACATATATATCACTATTTTAATTCCACTATAAAAATAAGTACATCAGTTTTTAATACTCTATTCATCCCCCCCCCCCCCCCCCCCCCCCTCTAGAGTGAATTTAAGATCTAACCTCACTTTCAATTGGTATCAAAGCAGGTTGATTGTATACAGGCTAACACCTGAATCCAAAGATCAATTAGATCTTAATTTATTCTAGAGTTTTATTTTTCTTAAAACTCATGGCACAGAACAAAGAATACTCAAGCACAAGACCTCCTATGTGCAATCTAAGTAAGTTTGCACTATGGAAGGCAAGGATCAGATTGTACATGAATTCTATTGATGAGGATATTTTTAATGTTATTTTGACAGGACCTCCTACACCTACAGCAACAACAAGTGCTGAAACCACAATAACAAATAATGTTGTTCCACCTCCTGAGTGGACAGATGCTCAAAAGAAGCATAGAAGTGTAGATGCCAAGGCAATGAATATTTTGGCACAAATAATGTCAGATGACATTTTCCAAAAAGTTGTGGAATGCACTTCAGCAAGGGAAATCTGGATCTCACTCAACAACATGGTTGAAGGATCAGCAGATGAAAAAAAAGATAGAAGATCCCACCTTATTTCTCAGTATGAAAACTTCAAGAAAGGAGAAACGGAGACAGTGGCTGACATGTACAACAGGCTCAACCTCATAATCAATGAGCTGAAAACTTTGTACAAAGTGATCTCCATCACTGAGGTCAATGATAAGATCATAATGTGCTTCCCCAGCACATGGGACTCTAGGATCTGGCCAATCAAGGAAGCCAGAAGCCTTAATGAGATCTCCACTGAGAGCTTGTTAGGCAAACTCAAATCCTATGAGCAACTTATCAAATCCAGAGAAGCTGAACAATCTACTTCCTCACCAGCATCCAAGAAAGAAAAGAGCATAGCTTTCCAAGATACTGAAGAGGAAGAAAAAGCTCCAAGAGATGTGGAGTTCATGAGCCTACTACAAGAGATGTGGAGTTCATGAGCCTACTAGCAAAGAGATTCAATAAAATGGCTAAGAAGGACTTCAGAAAGAATGATTCCAGATCAAGAGAAAAACCAAGGTATGATAAATCAAATTCTAAAGAAATTATCTGCTTTGGTTACAGGAAACCTGGGCATATTCTTCCTGAGTGTCCAGAGAATCAAAAGAAGGAAAAGAGAAAAGACAAAGAAGAGAAAAGGCACTCCAGCAAGCCATCATCCCACAAACACAAGCATAAGGGAAGAGGGTTTGTAACAGAATCATGGAGTGAAACTGATTCAGAGTCTTCATCCAGTTCTTCTGAAGATGAAGAAGAATCAAAGGAAAAAGACCAAAGTAACACCCTCCCTGTCACATAGCATATAACAGTAGGTCCGGCCGGGACCCCACGCCATATGAAATGAACAGAAGAGCGCGTTACTAAAATTAGTATTAAACAGTTAAAAACTATAACTATCTCAGCATCAGAGTCGCATAACGGAAGCATATTTATTTTTATTTAAAACCAGTTCATAACAAGTCCACTTTACAACTAGGAATGAAATACATAAACATTATTTACATGAGTTTATTTACATCATCTAAGTGGCTTCCAAACATCGGCACGCAGGCCGGCCACACATGAACAAAAAGTAAACAAAAGCTTTGGCCTTCAAGGGCCAGCACAGCACAGCAGCAGGGGCTTCAGCCCGCTATCTCCCGCTAGTCTCACCGGGACCTGTATAAGCAAATCCACCAATTGGTGGGAAAACAAGCAACGGTCAGCTTTAGCTGACCAAGATTTATAACGACCCCGCCCCACACTCGGGCGGCAGTGCTCCTTCCCTGCAAGTAAGAGTTAGTGGCACATATATATATATATATCTGCAAACAACACCAACGGAGGCAAACCAAGCCACCCGCTTCGTGCTCTCAAGGCACACTTTGGCATACTCCCTGAGTTACACCCTTACGCTAAGTCCTATTTCAACTTAGACAAGCAAATTGAGCTAGGCCGTACACACGAAGTTCCGGCACTCTTCCATAGTCCGGTGCACCGAGGTGCGACCTCTTCACCACTACTATGGGCGGGTTCGAATCAGCAAGGCCCGTGCTCAATTATCGCGATTCAACTCTGCACGATACGGGTAAGCGTCACCTTGTGCCCGACACTTAAAGCTGGGCTTTGCAAATTCCACAGCTTTATCTGTTATATAACCAGTCCCCAGAACATTGGTTAACACTGAATCACACAAATTGCTTGCTGGGCGCTACCGCCGGCGCTAGCACTAGCGCCCGGCGCTAGCAACAGAACTTAGTTCTGCCCGGCACTAGTAACAGAAATCTGTGCTGCCACCTCTGGGAAACCACCTCCAGACATCAACACTGGTAGCTCACCTGGAGCTAACGCTAGCGCCCGACGCTAGTGACAGAACTCAGTTCTGCCACCAAATTTCGGGTACAGCCTGGGAAACACCTCCAGGTCCTATTTTCTGTACAGCAATAGTCACATGACCCGAATCATAGCATGTACATGGAATTGTTTCCGGCACTTTACACGCACTAATCATCACCAATCCGGCTCGACCTGTCCGGATGGGCTTCACACAGCATGCCTATGTCCGTAATACCGTTTCAGACTCTATATGCAATTTGTGGGGAAATCACTTCAACCCACCGGAATAGCCGATCTACTAATTAGTAGAAGTATTCCAAAACGCATGCAAATCAAAGGACGTACATGTCCTAGGATTAGGGAGGAGAATCGTTACCCTTGTAGGCCGTTTCGGTGCCATAGAATTGAGAGGGAGATGGCTGGAATCCGCGGTGGCACACGCACGCAAACGCTTCTTCACTAACCTCCCTCCTGTCACGATGAAAGCTCAACTCCAAAGGCTCTCCTTCCTTTCTCCTAGCTCTCAGCCCTCAGGACTTCAAAGGATTGTAAAGAGAAATGGCCGAAAGATCGGGTTTGAGGGTATTTACATTTTAGCGCTATCGCCGGAGCTAGTGGCTAGCGCCTGGCGCTAGCCCTGAGTCGGTACCGCTGAGAGACGCTACCGCCGGCGCTATCGCTAGCGCCTGGCGTTAGCTCATCTGTTTCAGCCTGCTCCATTTCTCGGGAGTTCTCGGAACCATTTCTCGGGATTTCTCGGGACCATTTCTCGGGAGTTCTCGGGACGCTACCGCCGGCACTATCGCTAGCTCCTGGCGCTAGCTCCCTGATTTCAGCTCATGCTCCTTTTTGGTATTTTGGGTGCACATGCCAATTGGGGTCTTACAATTCTTCCCCCCTTAAATGGATTTCGTCCCGAAATTTTAACAGTACAAATAATCAAAACGATACAAAATACAATTTGTACCTTAAAGGAACAGCTCGGGGAACTCCTCACGCATAGTTTGCTCGCACTCCCATGTAAGTTCCTCACGACTGCAGTTGTTCCAGCGGACTTTGACCATCTTGATCAATTTATTCTGTAGCTGTTTGATCTCAGTGTCTTCGATGCTAATAGGCATGACCTTTGTCTTCAACCCATCATCGACCGGCACCTGACTAGCCACAAGCACTTGGCTAGGCTCTGGTACAGCTTTCCGCAATACTAATATGTGGTATACATCATGCAGACCACTCAACTCTGTCGAAAGAGCGAGTCGATAGGCAGCTTCGCCAACACGGTCCAAGGTATCTTGGACTCAGCTTTTTCAAGCGTTGAATCCGGGACACACCCTTGAAAGGTTTGATCTTGAGATAAACCCAGTCGCCCATGGCGAACGTGACATTTCTGTGCTTGGCATTGTAGTATTTCGCCTGCCTATCTTGCGCAATTAACAATCTCTCACGGATTGTTTGAATAGCCGCATTTGCCTCTTCGACTTCCTTTCGCTTAAACAGCTTAGTTTCACCTGTCTCCGCCCAAGATAAGGGAGTGCGACAAGCTCTACCATAGAGGGCCTCAAAGGGTGTCATTTTTATACTTGCCTGATAGCTGTTATTGTAAGCGATTTTGATCATGAATAGATGATCTTCCCACTTTTTACCGAAGTCCAGGACGCACATTCGGAGCATATCCTCCAGAGTTCTATTCGTACGTTCAGTTTGTCCATCCGTCTGAGGGTGGAAGGCAGTGCTAAACTTCAGCTTTGTACCTAACAACTGGTGGATTAGCCTCCAATCCTTCTAAGTGAAGCGCCCATCTCGGTCACTGACGATGCTACGGGGCACACCGTGCAATCGTACAATGCTATCAACATAAAGTTTTGCTAACTTTTCAACTGAATCGTCCTACCGGTTTGGAATAAAGTGGGCTACCTTCGTCAAGCGATCCACGATCACCCATATGGCATCATTCCCACTCTATGATGTCGGCAAACCGTGCACGAAATCCATCGAAATGTCATCAAATTTCCATTCCGGTATAGGTAACGACTTTAGGAAACCTCCAAGTTTCTGACATTCCGCCTTCACCAGTGCGCACGTTTTGCATTTTGCCATGTACAAGGCAATGTCTTTCTTTAATCCTGGCCACCAAAATAGCTTTTTCATGTCTTGGTACATTTTTGTGCTCCCTGGGTGAATTGAGTATTTGGTAAAATGAGCTTCGTACATCAATTCCTCCCGCAACTTACCCACATTTGGGACGCACAACCGACCGTCTTTCCACATCAGACCGTCGTCTACCACAAACTCTGCAGCAGTCCCATCCCCAGACTCTGCTAAATAGCGTTGCATGCTCAAATCAAGCTCCAAGGCCTGTCGTATTCTGTCGGCGAGGTCATACTGCACCTCCGTCCAGTTTAAGCACGCATTCGCACTAGAACTCCTCTCTACACATGAGATCTCTAAGGCTTCCAAGTCCCTGATTAGACGTGGATCATACATTTGAATCCAGTTGGCCTGTGAAAAAGCCCTCCTGCTCAATGCATCTGCGACGACATTCCCCTTTCCGGGAGTATAATGTATATCAAAAGTGTAGTCCCCGAGGAACTCCATCCACCTTCGTTGTCGCATATTGAGCTCCTTCTGCGTTAACAGATATTTAAGGCTCTTATGGTCTATAAAGATGTCAACCTTCACACCATATAAGTAGTGTCGCCACAACTTTAGAGCGAAGATCACGACCGCCAACTCCAAGTCGTGGACCGGATAGTTCCGCTCATGGACTTTCAACTGTCGAGAGCCATACGCTATTACTTGACCATGCTGAAGAAGTACGCAGCCTAAGCCGCTCCCTGACGCATCACCATAAATTTCATAACCCTCTGCACCAGATGCTAAACACAGAATTGGTGCTGTGGTCAGACGCCTCTTTAATTCCTCAAAAGCCCGTGCACACTCCGGTGACCAAACGAACTTCTGATCCTTCCTCGTCAAGGTGGTGAGAGGTAGAGCGATCCGCGAAAAGTTTTCCACGAAGCGCCGATAGTAGCCGGCGAGTCCAAGAAAACTCCTGACTTCCGCTACTGATGCCAAAATGGGCCACTTCTGGATTGCATCAATCTTTGCCGGATCCACTGCGATACCCTCGCCGCTAACAACATGACCGAGGAACGCCACTGAGGCTAGCCAGAACTCGCACTTAGAGAACTTGGCATATAATTGACTACGTCGCAGGATTTCCAAAACTTCACGCAAATGAATCGCGTGTTCTTCTTCAGACTGAGAGTACACCAAGATATCGTCAATGAAGACAATGACAAACCGATCAAGGCACTCTCAAAAGGTCTTATTCATCAGATCCATAAATACTGATGGTGCATTCATCAATCCAAACGGCATCACTGTAAACCCGTAGTGTCCATAGCGAGTACTGAATGCTGTTTTTGGGATATCACAATCTCGACTTTGTAACTGGTAATTGCCGGACTTGAGATCCAACTTTGAATATACCGTTGACCCAACTAGCTGATCGAATAAGTCATCGATTCGAGGAATCAGATACTTGTTCTTCTCGGTCAGCTTGTTCAATTCTCGGTAGTCAATGCATAGACGCAGGCTTCCGTCCTTCTTCTTCACAAAAAGGACCGGAGCACCCCAAGGGGAGGTACTTGGACGTATATAACCCTGCTCTAGCAACTCCTGTAATTGAACTTTCAACTCCGCCATCTCCTTTGGCGCAATTCGGTACTGGAGCGTGAAACAGGTTTGGCACCTGGCACCAGCTCTATAGTGAAGTCAATCTCTCGCTAAGGTGGCGCCCCAGGGAGATCTTTCGGAAACACATCTGGATACTCTGAAATCATAGGAACATCACTCAAACTGGGTTGAGGCTTTGCAGCCCCCACTAGCACAACACATAACTCTGCGCCTTGCCGAACCGCCTTGACCACTTGGACAACAGACATCAGTGTCTTGCTCGATCCACGCAAACCAGCAAACGTAGTCGTACGTTCGGTATTCTGCCCCAGTGTGACCTCCTTAGACGTGCAATCAATGTAGGCCTGCTGCGCTGACAGCCAGTCCATACCAAAGATTACATCGAACTCCGAAAGCGGGAGTATTAGTGCTTCTAAATCAAAGTCTTGACTCTTTATTCGTACCTTTACTACACAACCTCGATCCGCGCGCATCGAACACCCATTGGGTAGCATCACATCTAATCGTTCCTGTCTAAACGACGAAGGCACTCCGAGTTGCTGTATGAAGGCCTCCGATATAAAGGAATGCGAAGCACCCGTGTCAAATAGTGCTCTTGCCGGATAGTTAAAGATCATGACAAAGCCTAGGACGGTTAACAAGCAATGTATAAGGTATGAAGTATAAAAAGCAACAAAAGCTATATACTATCACATACCTGTCACCACATCGTTTTGTTTGATGGCCTCCTGTTGGCCAAGGTTATAAACTCTAGGCTGGGCTGGAGCAGCATGAGACGCGGTTGACTCTGCCGCCTTTCCTTTCTCTGCTGCATAGGCCGCAACTAGCTTCTTCCCACTACGATAGTCACGTGATATATGTCCCAGCTTGCCGCAGTTGTAACAGATGATTGGGCCTCGCCCAGTCACTCCCGATGCTGAAGATTGAGCTGACCCAGACGGTCGCGCTCCTTTCTTCCACTTGCTTCGTCCTGACTTTGCCGAGCTCGATTCTTTGAACTCTGGTTTGACTACTGCTAGCTCCTTCCTGCTGTGGTACCGCTTCATGTCTTTCTCTAAGGAACGAGCTGAGTTGACCAGGGTCATAAACCCCTGCGTCATTGGCCCCGTCAGAAGAAACTGCAACTCTTCTCGCAAGCCTTCGTAAAACCGATTTGTCTTACGAGCTTCATTCGCAAAGGTCACGCCTGCATAGCGACCCAACCGTGTAAACTCATGCAGATAATCATCGATAGTACGATCACCCTGAGTCAGACGGTTGAACTGATTTTCCATTTCTATCTGTTGGGCCTGTGTAAGATATCGCTCCAAGAATAGTTTGGAAAACTCATCAAAAGAGATATCGGTCATCTGCCTTCCCGCTAGCTGATGTATCTCCAACTCATCACACCACAGCTGCGCCTCCCCATCTAGTAGGAAGGTTGCCAAAGTCACTTTTTGTCCTTCCTCCGTGTCCGTGGCCTTAAAGGTTTTGCGCACCTTTGACAGCCAATCCTCTGCTTGCGTCGGGGTTCCTGCCCCCGTGAACGTGGGAGGGTGGAAACTCAAAAAGTATTGCAGCTGTTGATCTGGAGCTCTTCGTGCCCTCAATGGCACTGGCCTTTCTACCGCAGGTTCAGCTGCTGGAGCCTGCACTGGAGGGTCAGCTGCTGGAGCCTGCACTGGAGCCACTCCAGGGGTAGGAGGCTGTCCAAGGACATGCCCTCCTGGCTGCGCAGTGAACATTGCAAATACTTCCTCAGCAATCATCCTTACTATTTCAGCCGAAGGAGGAGTCGGCACCGGAGTTGGTGCACTGCTTGCAGTCGAACGAGGGGGTCGAGAAGGCCCCGCTCCACTCCCAGTCGCCTATATATGTACCCAAAACATAATTAGCGACTAAGAGATAGCATAACGCAATAAAGGAACACAGAAGTTCCATCTGAATGCTACACATATACATGTAATTCATTCCTAAAGTGGACAAAACTGGTTATTTATATGAGTTAAAGGCGACGCACACACGTGCTCACCACCCCTTAAAAGAATTCGACCATGAATCCAGACGGAAAGGGATCGAGACCCATAACCCACAGGTCCCAGGATCGAAACCTAGCTCTGATACCAATTTGTAACACCCTCCCTGTCACATAGCATATAACAGTAGGTCCGGACGGGACCCCACGCCATATGAAATGAACAGAAGAGCGCGTTACTAAAATTAGTATTAAACAGTTAAAAACTATAACTATCTCAGCATCAGAGTCGCATAACGGAAGCATATTTATTTTTATTTAAAACCAGTTCATAACAAGTCCACTTTACAACTAGGAATGAAATACATAAACGTTATTTACATGAGTTTGTTTACATCATCTAAGTGGCTTCCAAACATCGGCACGCAGGCCGGCCACACATGAACAAAAAGTAAACAAAAGCTTTGGCATTCAAGGGCCAGCACAGCACAGCAGCAGGGGCTTCAGCCCTCTATCTCTCGCTAGTCTCACCGGGACCTGTATAAGCAAATCCACCAATTGGTAGGAAAACAAGCAACCGGTCAGCTTTAGCTGACCAAGATTTATAACGACCCCGCCCCACACTCGGGGCGGCGGTGCTCCTTCCCTGCAAGTAAGAGTCAGCAGCATATATATATATCCGCAAACAACACCAACAGAGGCAAACCAAGCCACCTGCTTTGTGCTCTCAAGGCACACTTTGGCATACTCCCGAGTTACGCCCTTACGATAAGTCCTATTTCAACTTAGACAAGCAAATTGAGCTAGGCCGTACACATGAAGTTCCGGCACTCTTCCATAGTCCGGTGCACCGAGGTGCGACCTCTTCACCACTACTATGGGCGGGTTCGGATCAGCAAGGCCCGTGCTCAATTATCGCGATTCAACTCTGCACAATACGGGTAAGCGTCACCTTGTGCCCGACACTTAAAGCTGGGCTTTGCAAATTCCACAGCTTAATCTGCTATATAACCAGTCCCCATGACATTGGGTAACACTGAATCACACAAATTGCGTGCTGGACGCTACCGCTGGCGTTATCGCTAGCGCATGGCGCTAGCTCCCTGATTTCAGCTCATGCTCCTTTTTGGTATTTTGGGTGCACATGCCATTTGGGTTCTTACAACCAATGCTTGATGGCTATTTATGACTCAAGCAGTGAGTCAGAAAATGCATCTTCATCCAGCTCCAGTGATGATGAAGATGATGAAGAAGAAAGAAGCTTCTGCATGATGGCTATCAATGCCTCAGCAAACAACTCAAATGAATCCGAGTCTGACAATGATGCTGATCAGGTAATCTCAAACTTTGATTTCAATTCAAATGAATTCAAAGATGAATTCAAAGTTCTTTGCTTAGACTTAATCAAATCTGAGAAGGAAATAATCTCTCTCAGAAATCAGTTGGCTGAAATGAACCAACTAAGTGAAGAAAATGCTATTCTTGAGAAAGAATTGGCTGCCTCCAGAGAACATATTATTCTCATTGAGAACAAGTTGTCTGAAGCTAAAAAGTTTGAAGAATCCCTCAATGGGAGAAGTATCAAACTGATGGACATCACAAGCACAGTGAATGCCAGACTTAGTGGCAAACTGGGCTTGGGTGCATCATCAAGTGAGCCACATCTAATTAAAAAAACATCTTATCTACACCAGTAAAATTCATTTCTGTCAAGGGCAAAGAGGCTGTAGAAATAGATGAAAACACTTCAAGCAAGGCTGTTATGAATAAAGGAATTCAGCAGAATTCGTCGAACGGAGCTCGACGAAATCAATTCATTCCGTCGAACGGAGATCGATGAACTCTGAAGCCAGATATTCAGTATTGTTATTATTTGAATGGCGCTCGACGAAAGAACTCCACTTTGTCGAACGACGATCGACGAACTCACCTGAATTCGTCGAACGGAAAATTTACTGAATATCAATAGAATTCTTATTCTTCACATACTTTCAATCCTTTCGCTGAGTGGATAATTCCTCCAAGGAGATATCATCCACAAGGTTATAAGGATCAGCCTGAGATGTCTTTCATTGTAGAATTTTGTGGAAAAACAAAAGGACCCAATGTAGTCTGGGTAAAGAACAACTAGACTGTTTTCTGTTTTTGCAGGTACACAACTATCCAAACATAAAAGAATATTGGTATCTGGATAGTGGCTGTTCAAAGCACATGACAGGAAATAAGGCCAATCTAACAAACTATAAGGCAAAGCCTGGACCAAAGTGATCTTTGGAGACTCCAACTGTGGACAAACCAAAGGCTATGGACAGATAAAGTTGGAGCAGACACCTTCAAAGAGGTAGCTTATGTCAAGGGTCTGAAGCACAACCTCATCAGCATAAGCCAGTTATGTGATGAAGGTTATTAGGTAACTTTTAATAACTCCTTATATCTTATTACCAATAATAAAAACATAAATGTATTATCTGGTATTAGACATGGAAACATTTATTTGGTCAATTTTGACTCTGCCAACTCAGATATTTGCTTATTTAATTATATAAGTAAAACAAATGAATTATGGCATAAAAGGCTTGGACATATTAACCTTAGAACTATATCTAAGCTTTCTAAGGACAATCTTGTTAGAGGACTATCTTCTGGTTCATACAAGAAGGAAGGACTCTGCAGGGCTTGTCAATTAGGTAAGCATAATAGAAGTAGTTTTAAATCTTTATCCAAGAGTGATTCACCTAGGATTTTGTATTTACTGCATTTGGACCTTTGTTAGACCCATTGCAATACAAAGTGTAGGAGGGAAGCATTACACTCTAGTTATTGTAGATGACTTCTCAAGATTCACTCGGGTGTTCTTTATTAGGAACAAGTCTGACACCTTCAATGTTCTGACAGACTTTCTCAGGTCCATCAAGATTGAGTACTCTACTCTAGTTGTATTGATCAGAAGTGATCATGGCACTGAGTTTGAATCTCTTCTAATGAGAGAATTCTGTGGAAAAGAAGGGATCAGGCAGTGTACTCTGCTCCTAGAACTGCTCAACAAAATGGGGTAGCTGAAAGGAAAAATAGAACCTTAATTGAATCAGCAACTACATTATTTGCTGATGCTCACTTGCCACTCTCTTTTTGGGCAGAGGCAGTGAACACAGCTAATTATGTGTTGAACAGAAGCCTGATACATACGCTTAAGGGTAAAACTCCCTATGAATTACTCAAGAATAAAAAGCCTAAGGTTAACTATTTTAAGATATTTGGCTGCAAATGCTATGTGCATAACAATGATAAGAAGTATCTCAGGAAATTTGAAGCAAAATCTGCTGAAGGTATATTCCTTGGATATTCTCTTTCTAGTAAAGCATACAGAGTTTACAACAAATCTACTCTTAAGATAGAAGAGTCCATGCATGTATCTTTTGATGAGACAAACATGTTAAATGAGGAGAGGAACACCACCTCTACCAAAAATACTTTGCAGGTACCAGCTCTATGTGAAGAGCTCAATGGACTAAATCTATAGAATGAAGAGTCTCTACTTCCATCAAATGAAATTATTGAAGACAGTGAAGAAGAGGATAATCCAGATCTTGCTGACAATTCAAATCAAGTGACAGCTGATCATATCCCTCAAGAAGAAATTATTGCTGAACCAACTCCAACTGTTGATCACATCACAGTTAGAGATCATCCAATATCTCAAGTCATTGGTGATATCTCAGCAGGAGTTCCAACAAGGCATCAACTACACCAAAATCAGATGCACACTTATTTCCTATCACAAGTTGAACCTCAATCCACAAAAGATGCAGAACAAGATCCAAACTGGATTCTTGCAATGCAAGAGGAGCTCAACCAAATCTGAAAGGAACAAGGTATGGGATTTGGTTCCAAGACCAAAAGGCCATCCAGTCATTGGCACCAAGTGGGTCTTCAGGAACAAGCTAGATGATTAAGGCAACATAGTCAGAAACAAAGCAAGATTGGTAGCCCAAGGATATTCACAGGAAGAAGGAATTGACTATGATCAGGCCTTTGATCCTGTTGCAAGACTTGAAGCTATCAGGATTTTTCTGGCCTTTGCTGCATTCAAGAAATTCATAGTATACCAAATGGATGTGAAGAGTGCTTTTCTTAATGGAGATGTCAAAGAAGAAGTCTATGTGGAACAACCACTAGGTTTCATTTCTCCAACTCACTCTTCTTATGTATTTAAGCTTAATAAAGCTCTCTATGGTCTCAAGCAAGCTCCCAGAGCATGGTATGAGACCTTAGCTAATTTTCTTTTGGAGAACAATTTCTGTAGAGGCATTGTTGATAAAACCCTATTTTTCAGGATACATAAAAATCAAACTTTACAAGTTCAAATATATGTAGATGATATCATATTTGGCTCTACTGATTCAAATTTATACAAAAGGTTTTCTAACCTAATGCAATCTAAATTTGAAATGAGTAGTATGGGTGAGTTATCTTACTTCCTTGGTCTTCAAGTGAAGCAAACCCCAAATGGCATATTCATATCACAATCTAAGTATGCTAAGGAATTAGTGAAAAGATTTGGTATGTCTGATGCTTCCACCATGAAAACACCCATGCCCTCCAATGTTGTTGTTGACACTGATGAATTAGGGAAACCTGTTGATCAGAAAGTATATAGAGCAATTGTTGGCTCACTACTTTATTTAACAGTAAGTAGGCCTGATATAATGTTTTCTACCTGTATTTGTGCTAGGTTCCAAGTTAACCCCAAAGAATCTCACCTAATTTTACTAAAAAGAATTTTAAGATATATAAAGGGTTGTCCAAATCTAGGACTCTGGTATCCAACAGCATTAGAATTTGAATTAACTGGATTCTCAAATTCTAATTATGCTGGATGCAGAGTAGACAGGAAAAGCACGTCAGGAACTTGTCAGTTTCTTGGTGATAGGCTAGTGACTTTGTTTTGTAAGAAACAAACGTCTGTGTCTACATCAACAGCTGAAGCAGAATATATTGCTGCTGGCAGTTGTTGTTCACAAATATTGTGGATACAAAATCAACTTCGAGATTATGGTATCAATCTAAATAAATCAATTATATTTTGTGACAACACTAGTGCAATATCTATAGCACAAAATCTAGTACTCCATAGTAGGACTAAACACATAGAAATTAGGCACCACTTTATCATAGATAATGTGGATAAAAATAAAATTTGCCTACAATTCAATTCTACTGATTTGCAAAGGGCTGATATTTTCACCAAACCCTTGGATGAAAAGAAACATATCTTCTTTATAAATCAGCTAGGAATGATAGATGGAGATTCAATTAATTGAAAAAATTAAATTTTCTACTTATCCCATTTTTCATCGAACTGAGATCGACGAAATCTAGTCATTCGTCGAACGGAGATCGACGAAGTCATCTAGATCATCGAACTGAGATCGACGAAAAATTATTTTTCGTCGAACCTAGTTTTGATGAAGCCTATGTTTCTGAATCTATCTATTTAATCAAATCTTTTATTTCATTTTAACTGTATGCCTACAGAATTGCTTCTCTTTCCAGTTCTTTTGCACATCTCTCTTTTTCATTTTGCAGGAACAATGGCAATCATTCTTCTAAGCTTGCATCCTTCCCAACCTCCATCAAATGTCCCTTCTTCTAGGGGCCTAGCTTCAGGCTTTCCTGAAACTAGGAAGGGTGGAAGTTCTATGAAGAAGCTCTGTATGATGCAGTTTTTGCTCAGGGGGAGATGTTCTATGAACTAGGTAGGGGGAGAAAGCTGAAGAAGATCCAGTCTCAGGGGGAGATACTCTCAGGGGGAGATGTTTTATGAAAGAGGTAGATGATGCATGAAGAAGCTATGTATGTTGCAATTTCAGATGCAGTGTTTGCTCTAGCTTAATGCAGATTCATATACATCTTTTAATATAGAAGAAGAAACAGATACAGATTCAGATAATCAGTTATTGCTACAGTTCAGTTAATCAAACCCAAAACTCAGAGAAAGACAATATCAGAATTCAGAAAGTCAGAAAGCAAGAATTCAGAAAGACAAAAGGTTCTGATTGTTTGTTATTATAATTTCTGTTTTCAAATGTAATGTTTCTAAACTCATAGTATCATATTTCTTATATATCTGCTGAAATGTTTATAATCTGTCAGATATATATATACTTTGTGTTTTGTTTGTTTCAACTTTTGTCAAATAGTGTCCTAACCCAAATAGGGGGAGATTGTTGGAACAACCCTATTCCTGATTTGGGCTAGGATCACTATCTGTTGACTAGGATCAAGTTGACCCCAATGTATAGTCTATGGGTCAAGGTTTTAGGCTGTTAGAACTAAAGAAAAGATTCAGTTTCTGCGTTTGGCGAACTCAATACTGCGTTCGACGAAATGCTTTCTGCGTTCGATGAACGTCTTGCATTCTGTGTTTGACAAATGGCTTGCTTCAGTCTTAGCATCTCAGCATCTCAACGGTCAAAAAAATTGCTCAGTCCCAGTGGTCGACGAAATTGTCCAGTCTGAGCGGTTGATAATTTTATTCAGTCTCAACGGTCGACGAATTTACCCAGTCTCAGCGGTCGACGCAATTCATTTACTGCTCGATTAATTCAATTCTTCTAGCCAGAGTTAGCAGCTTATCTTTCAGTTCGACGAACTCCAACTTGAGTTCGACAAATTCCAGTCTGCGTTCGACGAATCAGCAACAGAAGTTCAGGTCGACAAAAATCAACATCCAGTTCGACGAACTCGGTTCTCAGGTCGATGAAAGTTTCTCTTCAACTTGTTTATTTCAGAAGGATCAATTATATTCTATTCTCTTAACTCAGATCATCTTCCAGCAACGGCTCTATTATATCAGATAAGTAAGGATTATATTTTTCCATTTATTATTTTGAGAATATAGCCGTTGACATATAGCTGAAAAGGACACTTTCATGGAAAAGAAAAAAGAAATATAACTTATCAGATTTGCAGTACCAAATATATCTCTTCTGAATATTATATTCCTTAAACTAAGGGATTTGAATTTCAAATCAGTCAGAGATTTCAAAAGAAATAAGGAAGAAGATATACAGTATTATTACATTACAGCAGTACAGCAAGATAGAAAAAGAAGAAGAAGAAAGCTGTCGGGAAAAAATACAGAAGGAAGAGACAAAAAGCTTTACAGATATTCATCTTCCTTAAGCAGCAATCTTATTCTCTAAGAACAACATCAACATTCTTATCTCAGATCTCTGCTGCAAGTTCTAGATCTTCAAAGAGCAACAAACAATCTGAGAAACATTTGTCTCCCATATTCATCAGCTATCAGAAAGGTCTATATTCAATAGAAAGCTCCATCCTCAACTGTCAACCATTTCAATCAGATAGGGGGAACTTTACATCATACATTCCGCGTGTCTTCTCTCAGATTATTGATAGAGAAGAACATCTAAACCATCTTTATCCCATTCTGTACAGGGTTATAACTCCCTTCAAAAGTTAACCCCTTGGTGGCAGGGCACCTGAACAAAAACCTGTAGTTTGGTTTGAGCACTTGATCAAAAGCTCAAGTGGTGATAGGGCACCAGATCAAAAACCTATTGGTGATAGGGCACCTGATCAAAAACCTAGTGGAATCCTACCAAGGGTGGTAGAAGAGTAGACGTACCCAGGTTTATTGGGGAACTACTATAAAATCCGTGTGTCCTCTTGTGTGATTTTCTGTATTATGATATGTGCTCCCTTTGTGTTTGTTTTTATTACTCACTCAGTACACATATATATTTCACTATTTTAATTCCGCTATAAAAATAAGTGCAGCAGTTTTTAATACTCTATGCCCCCCCCCCCCTAGAGTGACTTTAAGATCTAACCTCACTTTCACACGCGGTGTGCCAAATCGAGAAAATAATTTTTTTAAGAAGTTAACGATGGCTCGCGCATCATTAATGGGGAGAGCTTGCGCTTCCGCCCACCTCGACACGTAGTCGACCACAACTAGAATATATTTTTTTGAAAATGAGGGAGGGAGAGGACCAACGAAATCAATACCCCAAAGATAAAAAATTTCGCATTCTAAGAAAATATTTTGGGGCATCTCATCCCGGCGGGAAATGTTCCCCGCCCGTTGGCAGCTGTCGCAAGTACTCACAAGGGTGTGAGCATCTTTGAAGAGCGTGGTCCAATAAAAGCCCGACTCCAGTGCCTTCCTCGCGGTTCGGTTCACTTGATAATGACCACTGGTTGGTCCCTCGTGACAATGCCGTAAAATTTTTAAGTCCTCCTCACTCGAGACGCATCTTCTCACCACCTGGTCTGCGCAAGCGTGGAATAAAAAGGTGTCCTCCCAAAAATAGTTCTTTAAATCAGAAAAGAATTTCTTCTTTTGCTGACTAGAGAATTCTTTTGGCAGGACCCGGGCTACTAGATAGTTAGCCAAATCCGCAAACCAGGGGGTGGAAGATGAATTTATATTTTCGAGAGCGAGAAGGCGCTCTTCGGAAATTTATCATTAATGTCGGCTTCTATTAATGCTTCTGAGGCGGGGTTTTCTAATCGGTAAAGATGATCGGCCGCCAAGTTTTTGGCTCCCCTTTTGTCCCGGATCTCTAAGTCAAACTCCTGCAAGAGAAGGATCCATCGCAAAAGACGGGGATTGGCGTCCAATTTACTTAAAAGATATTTAAGAGCAGAATGATCCGTGAAGACGATAACTTTTGAGAGAGTGATATACGACCTAAACTTATCAAAGGCAAAACTGATCGTTAGAAGCTCCTTCTCGGTCCTGGTGTAATTCGCTTGTGCTGACGTGAGTGTTTTGCTCGCATAATAAATCGGGTGGAAATATTTACTCACCCGTTGGCCTAAATTGGCACCCACCGCAATATCACTCGCGTCGCACATGATTTCAAAGGGGAGCGACCAATCTGGCGCGACTAGAATCGGGGAGTTTATAAGTTTCTCTTCGATAAGTTTAAAGGCTAAATGGCATTCATCGTTAAAAGAAAAGAGGATTCTTTCTCGAGAAGATGGGTTAACGGCTTTGTGATTTTGGAAAAATTTTGTATAAAGCGCTGATAGAACCCCGTGTTGCCTAGGAAACTTCTAATAGATTTTACGTTTGTTGGAGGGTGGAGTTTTTCAATTACTTCAATCTTGGCCCTGTCGACCTCGATCCCTTTGCCCGAAATTTTATGGCCAAGGACTAATCCTTCTTTGACCATAAAATGGCATTTCTCCCAATTAAGTGCTAAATTCGTTTCCTCGCAACGCTGCAACACGCGCTCGAGATTTTTTAAACAATTTTTAAATGAGTTTCTGAACACGGAGAAGTTGTCCATGAACACTTCCATCACCTCCTCTACTAACTCGTCAAATATTGTTAGCATACATCTTTGGAATGTAGCTGGCGCATTACAAAGACCAAATGACATGCTTCGATAAGCGAAGGTGCCAAAGGGACAAGTGAAAGATGTTTTCTCTTAGTCGTCGGGCGAAATCGAGATTTGGAAATATCCCGATAAACCATCGAGAAAACAGTAGTAGGAGTGACCTGAAAGGCGCTCTATGATTTGATCGATAAAAGGTAGCGGGAAGTGATCCTTACGGGGGCATCATTTAGTTTTCGATAATCGATGCACATCTGCCAACCCGTAATAGTACGAGTTGGGATTAATTCATTATTTTCATTCGCAACTACCATAACGCCACCTTTCTTCGGTACGACTTGTACCGGGCTAACCCAAGTACTATCCGATATCGGGTAGATGATTCCCGCGTCCAAAAGTTTAATAACATCGGCCTTAATGACTTCTTTCATATTCCGGTTTAGTCGTCATTGAGGCTGGACTGTGTTGCGAGAATTATCTTCGAGGAAGATTTTGTGAGTGCAGAAGGAAGGGTTAATACCCTTAATATCTGAAATTTGCCACGCAATTGTGTGGCGGTGCTTGCTTAAGGCAATAGTCAACTCAGAAATTTCTGAATTGCTAAGTTCGGATGAAACGATGACGGGTAGTTTAGATTCTTTTTCTAAAAATAAATATTTAAGGTGAGGGGGCAGTGGTTTTAACTCTAACATAGGTGGCTCTTCGAAGTTTTGATTTTTAATTTTTCTAAAAAAAAGTGGTTCCGGTAATGTGGAACGAGAGACTTCTTCTTCTAAATAAAAGAGATCGGCGAGCTCGGATTCGTGACTCGATGTGAAGACTAACTCGGGAAGTGAATAAAATTCGTTCTCAAAACATTCTTCTAAATAGAAGCATGAATCGTCATTCTCTAAGGTGTTTTGCATCGAGGGATTTATACTAAAAGTAACTTCATCATCTCCAACCCGTAGGAGGAGCTTTCCGTCACTTATGTCGATAATTGCGCGGGAAGTGGCAAGGAAGGGGTGGCCGAGTATGAGGGGTACTTCGGCATCCTCTTCGATGTCAAGAATGACAAAGTCCACCGGGAAGATGAACTTGTCAACCTTAACGAGCACGTCCTCCACTATCCCTACCAGATATTTTAAAGAACGATCCACTAATTGAATACTCATTCGAGTGGGGTTAGGATTTCCTAGACCTAACTTTTTAAATAACGAAAAAGGCATGGGATTGTTGCTTGCTCCAAGATCTGCTAAGGCGTGTTTTACTAACTAATTGCCAAATAGATACGGGATGGAGAACCGTCCCGGGTCATTTGCTTTTTGAGGCAATTTGTTGAGTACAACCGCGGAGCATTCTACGTTTAAAGAAATATGCGAAATATCTTCTAATTTTTTTCTTATTGGAGAGAAACTCCTTAAGATATTTTGCATATTTAGGCATTTGAGAGATAGCCTCGCAGAAGGGTACATTAATATGAATTTTTTTTAAAATTTCTAAAACCTTTTTATAATTTTTTTCGACGCACTCGCTTTTAAACTTAGACGGATACGGAATATTGGAAGTGGAAGCGTGCGGAGCTAACGTGGCGGGCAAATTCGAAGATAAAATAAGAGGAGTAGGAGGAGAAGAAGTTACCTTGGGTTCGTCCTGTTTTGAAACCACCTCCTTCCCGCTTCGGTGTGTAATCACATTTGCGCTCGCCCTTGGATTTTGCTCTGTATTCCCCGGTAGTGCTCCTTGCTAACGCTCGGAAATCATCTTTACGAGCTGGCCCACTTGATTCTCCAAATTTTTTATCGATCCGGTAAGGTTCCGGATGTTCGTTTCATTTGTAGCAACATATTTTGCAAAAACCTCTTCAAGTGGAGAGAGCTTCTGCTGTTGCAGTGGAAAACCGGGTGGATTACAATTTAGAGGTGGAGGTAAGTTAAGAATTTGATTAGGGGGGTTGATTTAGATTCATAGGATGCTGAGCATTTCCTTGGTTGCTCCACGAGAAATTCGGATGGTTCCTATAACCCGCATTGTAAGTGTTATTGTACGGAGCGGTGTTGGGGTTATAGGAAGGTCGAGGCGGATTTCTTATGTAATCAACCTGCTCTTCAATTAAAATATTATTAGCCCAAGGAGGAGTGGCGGAGGAAGCAGACATCTCCGTCACTTGCTTTGTTAAGGGCTCAACTTGTAAAGCCAAATTTGCGTTTGCGTCTATTTCAAAAATTCTGGCTGGCTTGTTAGGCCGCGCTCGGGGCATATTCCATTGGTACGCATTCATGGCCATTTCCTCAAAAAGCTCTTGAGCGGCCTCCATGGTCTTTTTATTTAATGTTCCCCCAGCGGCCGCATAAATCATTTGCTTAGTTTGGAAATTCAAGCCATTATAAAACATTTGCACTTATTTCCAAGTGGGAAGTGCGTGGTGAGGGCATCTGCGCAAAAGCTCCTTGAAGAGCTCCTATGTATCATAGAGAGTCTCCTAGTCGATTTGCATAAATGACGCAATATCTATTCGCATTTTGGCGGTCTTTGCAGGTGAAAAATATTTAGTGAGAAATTTTTCCGCCATATCGGCCCATGTAGTGATGGACTCTCTAAGAAGTGAGCTCAACCACTACTTGGCCTTAGACTGAAAAGAAAAAGGAAAAATACGCAATCGAATGGCGTCATCGGTGACGCCGTTGATTTTAAACGTGTTGCAGATTTTGAGAAAATTATAAATATGACAATTTGGATCTTCGTCTGGCTGACCATCGAAGGTCACTGATTGCTGCACCATTTGTATGATGCTGGACTTGATCTCAAAGTTATTGTTCGCCACCGCGGGGCGAACAATACTTGACTATGTGTCTTCCAAATTCAGCCGCGCATAATAGGACATGGTCCATTGCGCGGCCTCATTAGGATTTGGCGCATTAGGATTAGGAGGATTAAGATCCATATTCACTATGTTAGTGTCCTCGATCGACTCTTCGAATTCTAATTGATTATCCTTATCACGAGAACGGCGGCGCCGCCAAAGGGTTCGCTCGATCTCTGGATCAAAGGGAATATTCAAAGCGCTACCTCAGGTCATACACTAAAAAAGGAAAAAGGGAATGAAGAAAAAGAGTGGATAATTAAAAGAAAAGAAAGAAAGAGGAAAACTAGACTATTATATTTTTTCTTTTTGAAATTTAGAAAAAGCAAAATAAAATAAAAAGAAGCATGATAAAATTAATAGCTATCCTCTTTTCAAAATATCTACGCAAGTCCCCGGCAACTGCGCCAAAAACTTGATATAAGAATTTAGGGTTTTGCAAAGTGAAATGGTTAAAGATTTTCTCCAAAACTATATCTGATAAAGGCAAGTGTACCTTATCGTCCATAGTATAAGATATTTAGAAATACCAAGGTCGTATTCCACGGGGCGCGTTGATTACTTCTACTTCGAGGAAAATCACTATTATCTTATCTAACGATTTTTGAGGTTTTGATTACTTAGATAAAGAAAAGACAAGTTGCAAGCTAAATGAAAGGGATTAAACGATGGTAAAAGAGATTAGTGCTCAATCAAAAGTCACCTTAGAGTAAGAATAATCAAGTGAAAGGAAAATAAACATAATTCCATTTAATTTAAACTACTTGACCGTGGAGGTTCCTAAAGCTCGGACATGCCTCTCTCGAGGTTAATGCCCAACTAAGTTTAGGAAAAATCAACCGGACTCTCGTCCTATAATTGATTACCAAAGACTTGCTTTATGCCGTGAACCCCACTATTGGATTTGACTCCAATCCGGGAGATTTGCGTCATCCTCTCTTGAGGGGTGCGTGCAACTCTCTTTACCCTTGAGTGATCGATTCATACTTTGAGCCTCTCAGCTAACTAAGTATGAAAACTTAGGGCCAGTTTGGGTGAGCTGTTGCTGATGGAAAGCTGTTGATGAGCTGTTGCTGATAGGAAAAGTGCTGTTTCTGGAAAACAGAGTTTTGTTAAAAAACTGTTTGTGTGAAATGGAGTTTGCAGAGCTTTTGATAAGCTGTTTTGTACAAACTGTTTGGCAGAAATGGAGTTTTTGTAGGTTAATTTTTTTGTAATTAATTTAAATTCTATGTTTAATACCTGAAATCATTTTCAACATTTAAAATCATCGTCACACTACATACCAAATAAAATATCAATGTTTTTCAGATATTACAAAACAACATAACAAAAAACATTTTTAACTCTCGACGCACATATCCATCAGCTTCTTGCAAATATTTCGATGTATCACCTACACAATTGAAAATACTTTATATTAGAATCTTATATTAAATTAAAATATAAAATATGAGAAAAGAATCTTACCTTCTTGCATCATAGAGTTGTTGCGCTATAGACTCGCGCAGTGCTAACATCTCGTCTACACCACTTGATGTATCAGTGCATGTATCATGTCGTCTCTGTGAGTCTACTCCGTCTCCCGTACGCTGGCTCTCACTTTCTCTAAAATCAGGATCCATACATGATGGATGTCTCCGTATAAAATTGCAAAGCCATTGTCGCCAGGACGATATGTGTTTGTTTCTTAATACTATATGTAGGCATATCACGGAGTATTGCCCATTTTTTCTTCCATACCCCAAAAGTGCGTTCAATCACACTCCTAAGAGAAGAGTGTGCTTGATTGAAAATCTCTCGAAGTCCCTCCACTGGACGATTACCACGAGCAAAATCAGGAAGATGGTATCGTGTATCTGGATATGGTTTTATATACCCTCTTTGTAGTGGATATCCAGCGTCTACCAAATAATACTTTCCTGCGTGATTAACGCACAATTTTTAATGAAAAAAATAGGAAATAAGTAATGTATGAAGTACAATTATAACATCATTACCTCTGGGGGGGTGCGGGAAGTTATACTTGGGATTGCTTATAGCAAAATTAAAAATGCGATTATCATGCGCAGACCCCTCCCAGCCTGCCATTGCGAAAGTAAAACACATGTTGAAGTCGCATACAGCCATAACATTTTGTGTAGTAGTTCCATGACGCCCAATGTACGGTACTTGATTTCTAACTGGAATACTTGCATCAACATGTATTCCGTCTATTGCACCAATACAATTTTTAAAAAATGGCATATACCGCGCATCTCCCATTATTTCTTGTGGAGTATTAACAAAATCTCTGTCTTGGGGCACTATAACATCTTCTGCAAGGCGCAGTAATGCACGAAGACCCTCACTAAAATATCTGCTAGCAGTCTCGGTTGAATGTTGAAACCGCTCACTTGCTTTCCTGATGGTCTCGTTATGTGATAGAACATATAATGTAATAGCAAGGACCTCTCTACTTGCGGTCCTTCGTGAACCTTGTAATCCGTAGTTTTGTTCTAACGTCTGTAGTAGATCAAAAAATATTTCATTTGGCATTCTGAAAGCATTATGAAATTTACCTGGATGCCCTTCAACTAATTCACCCAGCCATTTATCACCAGTTTGTTTTGATGTCATGCATGGTGTGCTCGAATTGAATAAACTGGTGTGTTCAGCTAACACATATATCGTCGAAGTTAGAACTTGATGATAAGCAGCTACATGACGCCTTTTAACCCTTTCATGCTCATCACTAGAAGAATCTGAGTCGTCCTTGGCAGCTCCCGGAGAGATAAACCGATATCCTTAGTAGATTCCACCAAATCAACTAGAACAGAGCTGGCTGCCTTCTTTTTCCCCTTCTTTTGTCGTTTACAAGACCCAGAAGCAACGGATGGATCTGTACTCTCTGCATGCCCACTGATCTCAACCGGGACATTGTCATCCTCAGACATACCACGCTCATCAATAGACTCACGTTCTTGGGACATAGTGTTAGGGGTACAAGCATGAACTCCAGTGGCGACAACTGCACTGAACATCATGTTCAATTTTTCCTCAAGCTCCGGGGCTATGCCTCCATACCTAAACTTCTTCGCGGTAGGAACAACCTGATACAAGAAATTAATTAATTATAAGAGACAACATAATGCAAGAAATTAATTAAATATAATGCAAATATTTTAGTTTACCTTCAACCTCTCATCCCACCATTCGTCTGAGGCATCGATGGTACCTCTGGAGGAATTCCAACCTAGACCTGTTTCCCCTCTTTTGAGCTCAACCCACAACTTCCACTCTTTTTTTAGGTGGTCCCATTTATTTTTCATTTGAATTCGGTCGTACTTCTTTCCGGATTTCTGTTCAAATTTGACAACTAGATTGATCCATCCCTCTTTGTTGAAATGTGTAGTCGGGCGATTTCCGAGCTCAATTTCAGTTATGCATAAGTCACAGAAGACAAGGGTATCATTTTGATCCCATATAGCTGAAACCCCTCCATCCTTAGGTTTCCCCATCTACACATTTTTAAAATTAGATGAAAACACACAAAAACAACCACGCATACACACACACACATTCATATGTATATACAATCACACACACACACATTCATATATATATACACACAGCACACACACACATTCATATATACACACACACACATATATATATATACACAGCACACACAAATACATATATATAAATATACACAGCCACACAAACACACATTCATATATATATACACACACACACCTACATATATATACATAGCACACACACACACACAAATACATATATATATATACATACCCACCCAAACATACATTTATATACACACACACACACCTACATATATATACACAGCACACACACACACAAATACATATATATATCCACACCCACACAAACACACATTCATATATACACACACACACACACCTACATATATATACACGGCACACACACAAATACATATATATACATACACAGCCACACAAACACAAACCTACATATATATACACATGACACACACACACATATATAGAGCAGCACACACACACAAACCTAAATACACACACACACACACACATACATATATAGAGCAGCACACACACACACATACATATATATAGAGCAGCCATCTCACACACACATACATATATACATCACACACACACACACAATCAAGCACAAACACAATAAAAATTTCATTCAAACAAAAATTGGGTGAGTATACACCTAAAAAAATTCACACATACAACTACATATATATATACAAGCACACACACACACATCTACATATATATATATATATATACACAGCACAAATACACACACACACATACATATATATTCACACACACACAATCACATATATATACAGCACACACACACATAACCACCTAGCCATTACACACAAAACAAAGCATCCATAAAACTACAAAACACACATACAACAACACAAAATCACCTACACAACATCACACATACAACTATAAAACCACCTACACATACAACTACACATACAAATAAAACCACAAAATCAAAAAATAACCATAAAACACACACACACACACATAACCATGGGAGCTGTTCGAAAAATGGGAATGAGGAAAAAAAATTTACCTCAAAAAATGGAAGCTGATCGGGAGAGGAGATCTGCGGTGGGGGGAGATCTGCGCCTCTAGAGGTTGGAGATTCTTTGTGAAGGAGGAGATCTGAATATCCGCTTAATTATAACACAAAATCACCTCTAGGTTGGAGCTTCTTCTTGCCGATCTGAACAGGGGAGAGAGTGAGAGTGCCCTAGGCGATCGCCATGGTGAAACGACGTCTTGCAAGCACGCCTTATGCGGTAGCTTCGGCGAGGACGGAGGCGTCGAAGGGGAGAGAGCAGCGTGTACGTGCCGAGGAAGAAGAAGATTGTACAACCCCGATATTCGCCAGGCAGGGAAATCAAGCGAGACAGAAGTGGCGAGATCTGGGCCTCGCCGAGATCGAGCCTCAGCCAATGAGACCTCGGCAGACCACCCAAAATGGGCCAACGCAGTCCTCGCGGGAACCTCGTCAGCGGACCCTCGTCCTCGCGAGAGCTCTTTTAGCAGGGTTCTCGCAAAACGACCCTCCGAAGGAGATGCCGCAGGCAGTGTTCGCGAGAGCTCTTTCCGCGGGCAGGATCTGCGAGAAGGCCGGCGAGAACTCCAACAGTGGGGCTCTCGCGACACCTTATCTATATGTAATTAGGATCAACTTACCATTTTACCCTCGGTGGTCTGCTCTTAGCCTCTCAAAACAGCGGAACTTGGCTGTTAGCAGACCTACCCGGGGTGCAGATAGTCAAATCTAAAGGCGGAATCCTGTTATCTGCAGACCATAAAACCAAAACCTATAAATAGACCTTAATGGGCACCTTGGAGAGAGGTTCATGATCTTTGAGCTTTTCTCTCCCTAGGTCGCTTTGGTTTGGGTTCTCTAGCTCTCCAAGGTGCCCGAGTCTTAGCTTTGGCTTGGGAGGGGAAGCGCTCAACGATCTTCCGGGTTAGTGGAGGGACCTCCTCGCTGAGACTAGGGTCTTTTTTCTTTGCTCCAATCGTCGGCCTTATCTCTCCCTCGGTACCGGTAAGGGCTAGCTGCCCCTCATTTCGGTGAGGGCCCCGAGCTCCACAAGAGGCTGAGAAATCGGTTTCAACATTTTGGTGCGGTGAGCGTGGAGCGCGGCTGGTTCAAGAAAGTCCCAGAGAAGAGTTATGGCTGGAGACGAAGAGCAGGGCGAGGAGTTCGGCGAGACCCCTCAGGAAGCAATGGCTAGGATGTTCGCGGATTTCAGGAAGGAGGTGATCGACACCTTGGGGTTCACGGTCACGGCTCTGCGAAGTGAGTTTGTGACCCCGGCACCTCAGGCGACCACTCCCCCAACAGCAGTCGGCGAGAGGGCACCAGGAGGAAGGGCTGGAAAAGAAGTTGTCGTTGAACCAGGACTGACAGGGAAGGGCGAGTGCTGTTCGCCAGTCCGGCGAGCCCGGTGTTAGCGAGCTCCGCGCCGGCAAGTTCGGTGCCGACAAGCTCTGCCCCAGCGAGCGCGGCGCAGGCGAGCGCGCGCCAGGAAGATGCGGCGACAGTCGGGGTGGTTCAGGCGAGCGTCGCCCTCGCGAGTGCGATCCCAAGCTTGGCGAGCGAGCTAGGTCCGTGAGCCGAGCGAGAGAAGATGGCAGGAGGGGGAAATCCCTTCTGCGAATTAGTGTTGTCTGCACCCGTTCCAGCGAGATTCGGGGAATGGGATAGAGTATACTACAATGGCAGAGATGACCCAGTTCAGCATCTGCAGTCTTTCGAGGACTCGGTCTCCATCAGGCCGATGTCCGATGCCTTCAAGTGTCGGCTCTTCGCCGTCACTCTCAAGGAGAAGGCCAGGGACTGGTTTCATTCACTTCCAGCAGGCTCTATCTACGCGTTCGAGGACCTGCGCCGAAGTTTTTTGTTGAGATTTTCAACTTCAAAAAGGAGGAAGAAGGACGCTGATTCCCTCTTCGCGGTGAAGCAGGAGTCCAGGGAGACGTTGGCTCAGTATGCGGATCGGTTCCAGGAGGAAGTGCAGCTCACTCAGGAGGTGCCTGGGTTTGCACTTCAACTCGCCTTCACGGTCGGGTTGAAGGAAAGTTTCTTCAAGATGGCGTTGAAAAGGAAGGCCCCCGTCTCCTATGAGGAGCTGATGGAGAGGGTGGCGGAGGAAGTAGCAAGCGAAGAAGCCAACCCAGAGCTCACCAAGAGGCTAGCAAAGCTCAGTGAGCCGGAGATGAGGCAGCAAGAGGTCAGAAGAAGGGAAGAGCCCCGGGCCCCGGAGGGGGGATGGAGGCCGCAAGGTGGAGGAATGCAGGGGCAGGGAAGGGGTTACGGCCCAGGAAGGGGTAACCGTTTCGAAGGTCAATGGAGACCCCCCCATTTGGGGTGGAGGCAGGGCCCGATGCAGTTACCTCCCCCACCTCAACAGGCCATGGCAATTGGCCGGGGAAGAGGAAGGGGAAGGGGAGGAGAAGCGGAGACGGCGGCCGCTAGGAGAAGAAGGAACAGGATAGCAGAGACCGGGGCAAGGGAAGTGGCGGTGCCATATTGCATCTTCCACGATGTGGAAGGCCACTCAACGGACACCTGTCCGGAGTTCCTGGAGGTGAAGAGGGGCAGAGCGCCCGCGCCACCACAGCAGCAGCCATTAAGGATCGTGGAGGTGGAACCTCGGGAGGAGGAGGAGGAAAGGTGTGAGGATAGAGCAGATCTGGGGAATAGAGGAGGGATCGGAGTGATCCATGGGGGGGTAGGGGTGGAGGCAACCCGCAAGGCTAGTCTCCATACCATCTACCGCCGGAGCGTAGCGTCAACATCCACCGCTCCACCCCCGGCCGAAAAAATTATTTTCACCCAGAAGGACATGCCGAGCTACGAGGACCCGTTCTGCGACGCGCTGGTCATCCAGACGGCGATCGAGAACTTCACCGTCTCCCGAATCCTAGTGGACAATGGGAGTTCGGTCAATGTCATCTTCAAGAAGGCATTCGACAAGATGGAGGTGGAACCCAGAAGGGTGTTGGCCTCGGATGGCCCTCTGTTCGGATTTTCGGGGGAGAGGAAGGAAGTAGAAGGAGGGGTGGGGCTCCATGTGACCCTGGGTGGGCAGTCTCGGAACTGTCGCTTTGTCATAGTGGACGCCCCGAGCAGTTACAGCGCCATCTTTGGACGGCCACTCATCAGCGCGTTCCGCTGCGTCCCTTCCACTTTTCATCAGTGCCTCAAGTTCAATGACGGAGGGGTCCAGGTGCGGATCAGGGGGGATCCCAAAGTGGCAAGACAGTGCTACGTGACGGCTGTCAACACCATCTCCTGGATGGGAGAAGCTGAGGAGTGGGATAAGGTGATGGAGGAGGCGGCCGAAGTCGGAGGTTTGGAGGTAGCCGAAGAGAAGGAGGGAGATGAAGTTCATACCCAGGAAGGGGTAGCTGAGGTACCCCGGGCAGGGAGAAAGGAAGAAGAGGAGAAGGCCCGGGAGGGAAGGGCGGAAGAGCTTATGGTGGTAGAGGAGAAAGTCGAGGAAGAGACCCAGGCTCCCGCTTGTGCCGAAGAGGAAAGGGCTTGGGGAGAACAGTCCCGGTTGGAGGCTATGGACGAGGTCGTAGAGCTCGAGGTCACCACCCGGCTGGGGATGGTGGAAAAAGTCCGGGTCAGCGGAGAACTCAGCCCAGGAGATCAAGCGGAGATTCTGGCTTGCGTACAAAAGAACGTGGACGTCTTCGCTTGGAGCGCCGCGGAAATGCCCGGGATCGACGCGGATGTGGCGTGCCATCGCCTCAACCTCGACCCCGGTGCCCGCCCCATCCGTCAGAAGAGGAGGGCCGTCGCGGACAAGCTGGAGGGACCCATCCGCGAAGAGGTGGGCAAACTCCTGCAGGCCGGGTTTGTATCAGAGATCCAGTATCCAGGCTGGGTCTCCAACGTTGTTATGGTAAAGAAGGGAGGAGGTAAGTGGCGTATGTGTATCGACTTTTCACTTCTTAATAAATCATGCCCGAAAGATTGCTACCCCCTGCCCAGAATCGATGCGCTGGTTGACTCAGCCGTCGGTTTTTCTGTAATGTCTTTCTTAGATGCTTTTTCAGGTTACCATCAAATCCGCATGCATCCCCCGGACATCAAGGATGTTTCCTTCATCACGGGGGATGGATGTTATTGCTATAAGATGATGCCCTTCGGGCTCAAGAACGCAGGGGCTACGTACCAAAGGATGATGGATAGGGTCTTCCGCGAGCAGAAAGGAAGAAATTTAGAAGTCTATGTCGACGACCTCATGGTTAAGAGCCGAGACCTCGAGACTCACCTCCGCGACCTCGAAGAGACATTTGGGACCCTGCGGCGGTACAAGATGAAGCTCAACCCCCTGAAATGTGTCTTCGGGGCGAGCCGAGGGAAGTTCCTGGGCCATTTGCTCACCCCCACAGGAGTGGAACCCAACCCCGACAAAGTTAAAGCGGTGATGGAGCTGGGGTCGCCAAGAAATCCGAAAGAGGTTCAGAGCCTCACAGGGAAATTGGCGGGGCTCAGCAGATTCCTCTCCAAGGCGGGGGAAAAGTGTGCACCTTTCTTCAAAGTACTGCGGGGCAACAAGAAGTTTGAATGGACCCCGGAGTGCGAGAAGGCCTTCCAGGCTCTGAAAGAACAGCTCACTCAAACCCCTCTGCTCCAGGGACCGAAGCCAGGGGAGGACCTGTCCCTATACCTAGGGGTGGTATCCGAAGCAATAAGTTCCGTGCTGATCCGGGAGGAGGGGAAGAAATAGTTCCCAATCTACTACGTCAGCCGAGTGCTGAAGAAGGCGGAACTCCGGTACCCGATCCTAGAAAAGTTAGCCTTCGCATTGGTGGTGTCGGCCCGGAGGCTCCGGCCTTACTTTCAAGCCCACTCAATCAAAGTAGTGACGGACCATCCGCTCCGCAAAATCATGGAAGGTGTGGAGCACTCAGGAAGGTTGGCGAAGTGGTCCGTGGAGTTAAGCGAATTCAACATCACGTTCGCACCCAGGACATCCATTCGGGCTCAAGCGGTGGCAGACTTCATGGCCGACTATGCGGCCGAAGTGGGGGAGCACGAGCCACCTCCCCCAGAAGCATGGAAGATGTTGGTGGACGGAGCGTCGGGAAAATGCTCCTATGGAGGGGGAATAGTCCTGGTGAGTCCTCAGGTGACTCGGATTGAGCAAGCTTTAAACATCCGTTTCCCGATCACCAACAACCAGGCGGAGTACGAAGCAGTGATAGCGGGCCTTCGGCTGGCCCGGGAACTGGGTGTGCAGGACGTGGAGGTCTCCACGGACTCCATGGTGGTAGCATGCCAAATCAAAGGAGAGTTTGAAGCAAAGGATCCAACCCTCCTACTATACCTGGAAAAGGTTAAGGGAATCATCGGGCAGTTCCACACCTTCTCAATCAAGCACGTGCCGAGGGAGGAGAGCACCCAGGCGGACCTCCTAGCCAAGTTCGGTCCCCGAGCGGGGGGGACGACTTCGGAACTCTTCCGGCCCTCCATCGAGGAAGGAGAATTGATGGAGGTAGATCAACAAGCCTCATGGATGGATCTGTTCATCACCTTCTTATCCTCTGGGCAGTTCCCTGGAGATGATGTGGATAAAAGACGCTTCAGGTATAAGTCCGCCTATTACTCTTTGCATGCAGGGCGGCTATATAGAAAGACTCTCTCGGGACTCCTGGCCCGTTGTGTCTCCGAGGAGGAGGTCCCGAGAGTGCTGGAAGAAATCCACTCCGGGGAGTGCGGCAGTCACTCCGGGAGTCGGACCCTGGAAGGAAGAGTATTGAGGCAAGGCTACTTCTGGCCCACTCTCAGCATAGACGCGGCCGAGTTCGCAAGGAAATGTCAAAAATGCCAGCTCTATGCTCCACTCCAGCTCCTCCCAGCCCAAAGACTCCGGACCATCACGGCTCCCTGGCCCTTCGCCATATGGGGGCTGGATCTGGTCGGTCCCTTCCCGCAAGCCAGCGGCCAGAGGAAGTTCCTGCTGGTCATGATCGACTACTTCTCTAAGTGGGTAGAAGTGAAAGCACTCGCTAAGGTAACCTCTCAGGTTGTGAGGAATTTTGTGTGGGGAGAAATAATTTGCAGGCATGGACTCCCTCTAGCTATAGTGACGGACAATGGGCCACAGTTTGCGAGTGAAGAGTTTGTCGGCTTTTGCACTCAGCTCGGCATCGACCTCAGGTTCGCTTCAGTCCACCATCCGAGGAGCAATGGGCAAGTGGAAGCGGCGAACAAGATAATCGCCAACCTGCTAAAAAAGAAAGTGGAGAACCTACGAGGAAGTTAGGTGGAACAACTACCCTCCGTTCTCTGGGCCATGCGGACTACTCCGAATACCGCCACCGGGGAGACTCCATTCAAGCTCTCTCACGGGTCCGAGGCCGTCCTCCCCATAGAGTTTGAGGTGAAGACGCCCCGGGTGATCGCCGCAAGCGAGGGGGATGAAGGGTGGCTAGAAGGTAACAATGCAGAGCAGAGGCTATCCTTGGACCTGGTGGAAGAACTCCGGGACTTGGCCACCATCAGGCAGGAAGAGGTCAAGCGGCGGATGGCTCGATATTTTGACAAACATATCCGGATCAAGCACTTTCAGAAAGGGGACCTAGTCCTGAAGAAGGTCGATGCGGCCGGCAGAGGGGCCACAGTGGGTAAGCTTAACCCCAACTGGGAAGGCCCATATATTGTAAGCGAGGTGCTCAAGTCGGGGGAGTATCACCTCCAGGATGTGGAAGGGATACCTCTTGACCGGGCTCGGAGTGGGGATGATTTGAAATGATTCTACCCTTGAAAACTTTATTATGTTATTCAATCAATATCTTACTTTCGTTTGTTATGCTTCTAACTGCTGCGGTGCCGAGGTTGGACACATTGGTGCTGGAATGCCCCAGATCGATTCCGCTCCCGGGCTCTCACCTAGACGGGGGGTTCAGGTTGATCTCTGGAGAGGCTGGCAGAGTTGGATAAGTGTTGGTGCTGGAATGCCCCAGATCGATTCCGCTCCCGGGCTCTCACTAGACGGGGGGTTTAGGTTGATCTCTGGAGAGGCTCGCAAGGTGATAAGTATTGATGCTGGAATGCCCCAGATCAATTCCGCTCCCGGGCTCTCACTAGACGGGGGGTTCAGGTTGATCTCTGGAGAGGCTGGCAAGGTGATAAGTATTGATGCTGGAATGCCCCAGATCGATTCCGCTCCCAGGCTCTCACTAGACGGGGGGTTCAGGTTGATCTCTGGAGAGGCTGGCAAGGTGATAAGCATTGGTGCTGTAATGCCCCAGATCGATTCCGCTCCCGGGCTCTCACTAGACGGGGGGTTCAGGTTGATCTCTGGAGAGGCTGGCAAGGTGATAAGCATTGGTGCTGGAATACCCCAGATCGATTCCGCTCCCGGGCTCTCACTAAGACGGGGGGTTCAGGTTGATCTCTGGAGAGGCTGGCAGGGTTGGATAAGTATTGGTGCTGGAATGCCCCAGATCGATTTCGCTCCCAGGCTCTCACTAGACGGGGGGTTCAGGTTGATCTTTGGAGAGGCTGGCAAGGTGATAAGCATTGGTGCTGGATTGCCCCAGATCGATTCCACTCCCGGGCTCTCACTAGACGGGGGGTTCAGGTTGATCTCTGGAGAGGCTGGAAGGGTTGGATAAGTGTTGGTGCTGGAATGCCCCAGATCGATTCCGCTCCCGGGCTCTCACTAAGACGGGGGGTTCAGGTTGATCTCTGGAGAGGCTGGCAAGGTTGGATAAGTATTGGTGCTGGAATGCCCCAAATCGATTCCGCTCCCGGGCTCTCACTAGACGAGGGGTTCAGGTTGATCTCTGGAGAGGCTGGCAAGGTGATAAGTATTGATGCTGGAATGCCCCAGGTCGATTCCGCTCCCGGGCTCTCACTAGACGGGGGGTTCAGGTTGATCTCTGGAGAGGCTGGCAAGGTGATAAGTATTGATGCTGGAATGCCCCATATCGATTCCGCTCCCGGGCTCTCACTAGACGGGGGGTTCAGGTTGATCTCTGGAGAGGCTGGCAGGGTTGGATAAGTATTGGTGCTGGAATGCCCCAGATCGATTCCGCTCCCGGGCTCTCACTAGACGGGGGGTTCAGGTTGATCTCTGGAGAGGCTGGCAAGGTGATAAGCATTGGTGCTGGAATGCCCCAGGTCGATTCCGCTCCCGGGCTCTCACTAGACGGGGGGTTCAGGTTGATCTCTAGAAAGGCTGGCAATGTGATAAGTATTGATGCTGGAATGCCCCAGATCGATTCCGCTCCCGGGCTCTCACTAGACGGGGGATTCAGGTTGATCTCTGGAGAGGCTGGCAAGGTGATAAGCATTGGTGCTGGAATGCCCCAGATCGATTCCGCTCCCGGGCTCTCACTAGACGGGGGGTTCAGGTTGATCTCTGGAGAGGCTGGCAGGGTTGGATAAGTGTTGGTGCTGGAATGCCCCAGATCGATTCCGCTCCCGGGCTCTCACTAAGACGGGGGGTTCAGGTTGATCTCTGGAGAGGCTGGCAGGGTTGGATAAGTATTGGTGCTGGAATGCCCCAGATCGATTCCGCTCCCGGGCTCTCACTAGACGGGGGGTTCAGGTTGATCTCTGGAGAGGCTGGCAAGGTGATAAGCATTGGTGCTGGAATGCCCCAGGTCGATTCCGCTCCCGGGCTCTCACTAGACGGGGGGTTCAGGTTGATCTCTGGAGAGGCTGGCAGGGTTGGATAAGTGTTGGTGCTGGAATGCCCCAGATCGATTCCGCTCCCGGGCTCTCACTAAGACGGGGGGTTCAGGTTGATCTCTGGAGAGGCTGGCAAGGTGATAAGTATTGGTGCTGGAATGCCCCGGATCGATTCCGCTCCCGGGCTCTCACTAGACGGGTGGTTCAGGACGGTCTCTGGAGAAAATGATAGGGTGATAAGTCTTATGCTGGCAAACTCCTTCTCGCTCGTCGGGTGTGCTCGCTCGGCTAAGAGAGGTCGCGTGCGATAATACGCAAGTGACAAGGATCAATCTCATACGATCCCAAATATCCAGTCCTCGGCAGAAAGGTTGCCTGCACTGAGTAAGAAGCTAGCTCTTGCCAAGAGGAAAAATACCCTACGAAACCTAAAGAAAATACGCGTAGCTAAAGGCGCAACGAGCCCAAGGCAGATGGCGAGAGACCCGAGCAGCCGGAGCGTCCCGAGCGCACCTATCCAATAACGAGCGGCGCGAGAATGACCTCCGCGAAAACGAATCACGAGATGAGCAAGGGCGAGACGGTCGAAAAATGAAAATAACAACGAGAAAAGGAGAGCACAGAGAAAACAAAATCTGCATTCTATGTTTAATGACTCAGTTACAATCTTTGGCGATCTCGCCGATCAAAAATTATAACACGTTACAACACAAAAGGGGGAAGGGCGGCGAGCTTCAGGAATCGCCCGCAGATCCTTCTTCATCATCGTTGTCCTTCACCGGCGGGAGAGGGAGGAAGAGCTCTGGAACAATATCTTCCAGAGTCATGTCAGCCGCATTATCCGCCAAAAGGCCGATCGCCTTCGCCACCGAGAAAATGTAGCGAGCCGACTCTATCGACCCCACACGAATTTCTTCGTCTCGCGCCCGCCGGTCTTCTTTTAAACGGAGAGGCGAAGGGGGAACCACAGCGCGAGTGAGGTCGCTATTTAGGGCCTTCAGCCCGGCCACCTCGCTCTCCAAGTCCTTGATGCGAGCGTTGGCCCTCCCGGCGACCTCGACATCCTGCGAGCAAGTCAGGTTAGAGAGATGAAGGGGTTGGGTGAAAATACGAAGTTGGAAGTCTAGATGACTCACCACCCTTGCCTCCACGGCGAGCAGCTTCTCTTTCAGCTGCGTGCTCTCGGCGAGAACTCCCTGGTAGGCCCTCGCGAGCTCAACATTCTGAAGCTCCAGCTATAAGCAACGCCTCCCAGTCATATGGGCGAGCTCGGCAGAACGCAGCTGGGACCTCGCGCTCTCATAAGCAAGGGTCCTCGCGGTCTCATCCTTGTAAGACACTGCATCTTCGCGGCCATAAAGCGCGAACGAAAAGTCGAAGGCGTGACCACTGACGGTCTCCTTCTCCACCCAGGAGGGGAGGATAGAAGAGATGTCCACCCTGTTTGTCTCTGGCTTCCAGGTAACAAGGGGCTCGCCAGTCTCGTCCCGACGCCTCTGGCCGAGCCCGAAGTTATAATGGTTCACCGGGATGGGGAGGACCGAGGCCCTGACCGCCTCCTGGCCATGATCTTCGTCCTCGCCCGCCGAAAGGCCGGTAAGGTCAAACTCATCGAAGGCAGCCTCGCGAGTTTCCTTACCTTTCGACGAAGCGAGCGAGGCCGCGCTTTTCTTGCTTTTCTTTTTTGGCGGAGACTTTGGGACGGCCCCATGACTGCCGGAGGCCCCCGATCTCTTGCGGGAGGAAGGCTCGGCCGGGGTGACGTCTCCTCGGCAGGCTTCCGCCCCCATGGTAGCGAGAGCCATTGTGGCATCGGTCTTCCGGTTGCTCGCGTAAGGTGGATGGAGGGGGAGATCTCGCTCGCCTAAAAACAGAATCATAGGGATGAGTATGATAGGCTTGCGAATTGAGACGAATAGGTTAGACAGAGATCTTTACCTTCTCCGGTGAGGACCGGAAGCAGCGAGTCTAGGTTGCGGCGGAGGTAAACGACCTCGAAGTTCTTCTTACAGAAGAACTGATGGAGGAGGGCGTCATGGCCGCCGATGGCGGTGGGCCGATAGGTGGTCTCGCTATGTTGAATCGTCGAGAAGGGAATGTTGCCGAAGTTCCCCTTGACGACGACAAACTTTTGGGCCCAGAAGTGGGCCTTGTTGACGGTCTCAACCACTTTCGGGCCTGTGCCCACGAAATAAGCTGTCCCATCTTTGTAGGCGCGGAAGGAGAACAGCTTCCGGAAGACAGGAAGGCTGAACTCTATCCGCTCCTCGCGGAGGTAGCAGGCGAAGGCGATGACCACCGCCATGGCATTGGGTGTGAGCTGGCCGGGAACCACGCCATAATGCTTAAGCACCTAACAGGTAGCGAGAACAAGATCAATCCACGCGGCGAGCGAGGCTCGAGTGGCAAAATAAACAACAAACAAGAACGATTGATACCTGGCGAACTTCTGGCCACAAAGGAAGGCGCAGACCGACCCCGAAGTGGGCGATAGGGATGGCCAACTCGTCGACCAACGGGTCATTGATCACGTCGTCCTCGCTAGGGCGGCGTTCCTCGAACGGGGGGAGAACTAAATCAGCGATCGCGCTAAAGTATTCTTCGTCGGTCAGATTGCAAGAGAAGAAGCTGTGTTCGGCAAAGGCCTTTGCGACCCTCCGCCGACCCTCTGACTCCGCGTCGCCGCCCATCTGGAAGATCTGCGAGAAGTGGAAGAATGCGAGAACGAGAAAGAGCGAGAGCTCTGCAGCAGAAGGATAAGAAGATCGAGAATAAATGCGGTGGTTGGCTCAATAAAGACCGCCTATTTATAGCCAAAACAAAAAGGCGGGAAGAAGTCCAAGCGTCAGCGAGCACGAGTATCAACAAAAACATCACGTCATGTCCGCGGACGAGAAAAAAACCTGCGAGGTTAGTACGAACGACACTTTCGAGAGATAAATTTGGCGAGAACAGAGGGTCCGCCCAAGCACAATATGATGTGAAAACGAAAGACTCGCTAGCACCAAGCGAGAAACAATAAAAAGCTAGTAATAATTGTCAGAAGAAATAAAGCCAACATATAAGTGGCAAAGATGCGAGTTGCGAGCCATGGCGAGATTGTCTAAAACAGCAATACCCATTAATGATAATAAGAGCACAACAAAGCAGTTAGCGAGAATCGTGGGGGAGCCATTTCCACCGGCCACCACCCCGCGACCCCGACCTCGGCGGTGCCCTAGAATTATAATATTCCTCCGCCAGGCGACCCTCCCGATCCGTGAGGTAGGCATAGTCCCTCATCCTCGCTATGTGTACCTCCGGCGTCGTGGCGACCTCATCCTGATCGCGGTGTCTCGCTTGCCGGAGCCTCGCACACTCCTCCATCAGGACCGCGTGCCTATCCTCCGCGGCTTCCCTATCCCGCCTCGCTTGCATATTGAGGTCCATCAGCATTCGCCCATGCTTCCTCAAGAGTTCCGCTGCTCGCTGTTTCATCATCTCGGGATCTCGCGGATCACCTAAAAATTCCTCCACCTGATCAGGAAGGGGGGACATCTCGTCGTCGCCTAGTTCAGAATCGGTGTGCGGATTCTCGGCATTATCTGCAAGATCTCACGTCAGATAATGAGCACGAGGTCACGCAGGATGTCGGCGAGGCCACAACGCTTACCGAGAGGGGGGCGAGAACCCGAAGGACGGCCCTGGAACACGTTTCCATAATGGGGGTAAAGAGACTTGCCCAGGCCGGCAGGATAAGCCGTGCTATTGGTCGGGAGAATCTTCGGAGGGGCGGAGCCACCGGTCTCCTCGCTCGTCAGGAGCTGGAACCCGGGCTTGTCAGCGATCCTACCTGGAGGGGGCAGAGATGGAGGCCGCGACGACGGGCGGATCGGGGATTTCAGGGGCAAGACTGTAAGAAAAGGGTAACGGAGATCATATAGGGTTGACATAAGTATTACGGCATGCGAGATCCAGATGGTATCGGTGGTGTCTTTCCCAGCGAGGTTCGTGTCCACCTGCTGGCTTTTCCGAGACCCCTCAGCACGTTCCTCAACGATCTCGCTCGGCAAAGTATCCTGCGAGGGGAAAAGAATGAAGAGCAACTTATCGGCGTGAATTCGAATAACTCATACCTTCTCGGGGCGGCGATCGTCCGGAGAGGAGTCCAGCACCACGGAGTCGTCCCCAGAGAGGCGAACCGCTTTCGCCTTCTTGACTTTTGGCGACTGGGCGGGGGGCGGCCGGCTCATCCAGGCGGGTACCTTGGTCGTGGAAGGTAGCCCGCCGGCTCTCAACGCCCTCAGGCGAGTCTCTGCTTCTTCGGAAATCGGCATCTCCCGGCAGCTAAGACAAGAAAGGAAGGAAAAGAAGCGACGTGCACCGGTGGGGGTTCGGGACGGTATTTATAACCTGCATGGTGGGCCCCACCAAAGATTCCTGATAGGTCATCTGGGGGCGGTCGAATATCCGTGGTTGGACGATTCTTCGCGAGGACATTAGTCTTCGCGAAGAGCGGGGATTGTGTACAACCCCGATATTCGCCAGGCAGGGAAATCGAGCGAGACAGAAGTGACGAGATCTGGGCCTCGCCGAGATCGAGCCTCAGCCAATGAGACCTCGGCAGACCACCCAAAATGGGCCAACGCAGTCCTCGCGGGAACCTCGTCAGCGGACCCTCGTCCTCGCGAGAGCTCTTTTAGCAGGGTTCTCGCAAAACGACCCTCCGAAGGAGATGCCGCAGGCAGTGTTCGCGAGAGCTCTTTCCGCGGGCAGGATCTGCGAGAAGGCCGGCGAGAACTCCAACAGTGGGGCTCTCGCGACACCTTATCTATATGTCATTAGGATCAACTTACCATTTTACCCTCGGTGGTCTGCTCTTAGCCTCTCAAAACAGCGGAACTTGGCTGTTAGCAGACCTACCCGGGGTGCAGATAGTCAAATCTAAAGGCGGAATCCTGTTATCTGCAGACCATAAAACCAAAACCTATAAATAGACCTTAATGGGCACCTTGGAGAGAGGTTCATGATCTTTGAGCTTTTCTCTCCCTAGGTCGCTTTGGTTTGGGTTCTCTAGCTCTCCAAGGTGCCCGAGTCTTAGCTTTGGCTTGGGAGGGGAAGCGCTCAACGATCTTCCGGGTTAGTGGAGGGACCTCCTCGCTGAGACTAGGGTCTTTTTTCTTTGCTCCAATCGTCGGCCTTATCTCTCCCTCGGGACCGGTAAGGGCTAGCTGCCCCTCATTTCGGTGAGGGCCCCGAGCTCCACAAGAGACCGAGAAATCGGTTTCAACAAAGATGTCGCGCGCGAGGGGGAGCGATTTGCGGCTGCAGGGGTCGGGAGCGAAAGCTCGCGCTTGCGGCGCGGTTGAAATGGAGGAAATTCCTGCGGATGAGCTAATACCTAACAGCGGCTTAATTTGGAAACGACTTATGTCAGCATCTCGATACCAAACACGACTTTTCGTGTAAACGGAGGTTTCACACTGCCGCACCGGAGCCAATAAGCTCCCCCAAACGCTACCTTAAATGAAAACCATACATCGATAGTATGGCCTCACTAGTTAAAATTCAAGGGTAATTCAAGTGTTTTATAAAAACGGAAAAAGAGAGCTTTAATAAATCATAACTTGATTATCTCATCCTCGGATCATTTCGATCGAGCACTAATGAGAATTAGTTAATCATGGTGGAGGGGAAAGAGAAAGAAAAATTAAATTGCATGAAGGAAAATTACTAAGTAGAAAGAGAGGTGAAGAAAACTATGCCAACTTTTATTGAAATGAAAAACTATTACAACTTTTTAAGCAAGATTGCAAGCTAGAAAATTAAGGATTACAAGCTTAATAAACTAATGCATGGAAGAAATCTAGTACATTGCATGAGAAGAAAAAGAAAACATGAAAGTTTAAAAAGACATGAACATGAATAAGAAAAACTCACTATCATCTCTAGCAGCACCTCCCCCTCTCCAAATTTTTGAACCCTGGACTCAAGGAGAGTCCTGGAATTTATAGGAAAAAATTTCAAGTTACACGCCCCTTGGTCACGGGCATGACTTTGGGTCACGGGCGTGACCGAGGGCGTGACTCGTTGTGGGCTAGCTCAATCAGCGCGGCATCGACTCTAGTTTGATCTTCAGGTTACACTCCCCTTGGTCACGGGCGTGACCTTGGGCGTGACTTATAAATTTCACCAATTTCTCCCAAAATTCTGCAAATATTGGAATTAAGCTAAGTTAGAATCAAAATTACAAAAAGAACTACTTATAACCTAAAATTGACATGAAAAGGAAAATTTTATTTTAAATAATTACAAAAAATTTTATTAAAAACTTATATAAATACTACTTATCAGGATGTACTTAATATTCAAACACTATGGAGGAGTCAAGATGGAGTAGTTGCTGGATGTAGGACAGGAAGAAGATTATCTTAAGTCAATTCATCGAGACATCTAGAGAAGACTCGACGAATTCGTCGAATCATCTCAAAAAGACTCCATGAATTCGCCGAGTTTACAGGATAGATCTCTTTAATTATATCAAGTCTTTTCGTCGAATAAAAATGTGTTTACTTGAGATCACTCGACGAATTCGTCGAGTGGCCTGCTGGTCTCTCGAGAATACTCGACGAATTAGTTGTATGTTCTCAGCTGCAGATTTTTCCTGTCTCAGCGTTCTGCCAAGTCATTTTCGTCGATTGATGAAGTAAATTTGTCGAGTGGTCAAATTCACTCGATGAATGCTGACAGAGCATTTTCTGTTCAAAATTGCAGTCAGTTTTCCATTTTAGGTCTTCTCCATGTACAGTACATGTGGAGGTCCCTCCTTAAGTTTTGTTTATAGCCGTTTGAGAAGGATCCATAAATACTTAAAGGGTATTTCGTTTAACCCTAATAATCATGCATTATTCAAAGGAATCGCAAAATCGTCTGTCGACCTGTTCGTTCTCGCAAGTCAACTTTGTTGCTGCCTACAAAGCTTGTCGGACGATCCTTCTTGAAGAAAAGATTCAACTAGATCTCTGATCTCTGATTTCCTAAGGTTTCTTTCAGATCTAGTTGACTCAGAAGTTTTCAGATCCAGTTCTACAAAGACAAGATTTTTTCTTCCTCCTTTCAAGATCCATATTTTCATTTCAGTCAAGGAAGAAGAAGATCTATTATTTTCAGATTTGATCAAGTCAAATCTCAAGGAGATTTTAGAAGATTGTTTCTCAATCTAAGTTTTGTAAAAACCCTTTACAATATTTTTGGTAGGAAGTTTTACTTCCGAGTGTAGGAGTTGAGGCTCCGAGTTTGTAGGAGAGTTTGTTCTCTGTGCTTGTAGGAAGTTTCACTTCCTAGTGTAGGAGTTGTTCTTCGAGTTTGTGGGAGAGATTGTTCTCCGAGCTTATAAGAGTTGCTAACTCCGAGTTGTAAGAATGTTTCAATCTGAGATAGTGAAGTAGCCTAGTCTAGCCAGGCGCGCTAAATAGGTGAGGCGGGAAAGTGGATGTACCCATTCCGGGGAACCACAATAAATCCTTGTGTTTGTGTGTGCTCTTTTGATTTCTGTGTGCTTTTCTTTAAAGATTTTAATTTCATATAAAAGCCATAGAAGTCACTTATTCATCCCCCCCCCCCCCCCCCCCTCTAGGTGATTTAGGGAACAACTAGATACTTTCATTTAGCATTTTTAATTAAAGAGCATGAAAGAGAATTTGAAACATCAATATAAAATTCTACTTTAGCGTTTGTTTTTTACAGTTTTATTTTCTAAACGTAATTTGGAATTAGCACTTTTCAACTTTAAAATTTTACGTTTAGCAATTTTAAGCATACGAAATGTAGAAATAGAATTTGTTACAAACAGAGAAGAATTTGATTTTTCTTACATTGCTATGGGATGAGACAAGATTTGAACCAAAGGTTCCTTTGACATCTTCACATTCCTCTTCCATAGTTGAATTTATGTCTTCTCTTTTGCTTGATGTGTTGCCATCATTTGAGTCCAATATTGTGATGTTGCATTCTTCTCTCTTAGATGGATCTTTCTCCAAGCATGAGTCCTCATCGATTTCTTCTCTTGGATATATAAGGATTTGCTTGTGTTCATCATCTATGGAATGAAGACTATAAGTATTCTCAAGAAATTTCCAAGCTTCAAAAGCAGTAGGAAGCGTATAAATAAGTTTGAAAATATTTTGATCTAGAGCACAATATAGACTACTCATAGATTTTGCATTTAAAAACATTTCATTTTTATTTAGAATACTTGGGGGCATTTTAATAGTAATAATCCAAACTTCAATATCCAAAGATTTAAGAAATTTTTCAATAAGAGTTTTCCACCCATTATAATTTTCACCCATAAATAATGGTGGTGATAATGATTTTTCATTTTCATAAATTTTTTCTCTTCTAGTGGATGCGAGATCTTGAAGCGCCATTATTCCCGAGTGTGAAGCCATTTTGGAATAACCTGCTTTGATACCATGTATTGGATCTTATGGCGCCTTTAGAGGGGGGTGAATAATGGTTTTATGGAATTTAAATCTTATTTAATTTATCAGAGTTTGCGACCGAAGTTTCAGAATATTTTATAAGAAAATATATTTTAATATCTCAGATAAGATTATATTGACGATTCCTTTTTAAAGAAGACGGAATTCAATTTTTCTCCACTGCCGCCAGTGCTAGTGCTAACGTCTGGCGTTAGTGACAGAAGTTGAATTCCATAAGTTAATGATCAAAATGAATCTTATAATATATTTTGTTGGGTAAATGATTTATCTTAACCCCTAGAAATGAGTAGAATATGTATTCTCAGAGTGAAAAATTAGTTTAAGTAAATATGCGTCGAATAGTAATCGACGCAACGTCGAAGTGTAGTTGACGTATCTCTCATACTGAGTCGAAGTAATTCTAAACAGAATTCGACGTAACCAAAGTTGACGTAACTCTGATTTCTAGTCGACGCACCCAGTAAAGTCGACGCACCTCTGTCCACGCTCTTTCCATATTTTCTTCTCGACGTCTAGCCAGGCTGAAATCGACGTTTACGACGAATAGTAATCGATGCACGTCGATTTCTGTGACAGATTCAAAAACATGCCAGATCTCTTTCCTTCTTTCTGTAGATCTGAATTTTATGGAATTATATTATTCTTTTCTAGCTGTTCTGAATCAATCTTTCCTTCTAAATGATTCTTGGCTAATTTGATTAATATTATTATGGATATTATTTGAAAATAGAATGATCTCTTTCCTTCTACAGAAATAATGATTATGGAAACTTTTCACTCTTACTATTTCTCTGACTGCTAATTGATTATTCTCCTATAGCAATATTTTGAATAAACAGAGCTATAAATACACAAGGAGGTCGGCAAAGAAAAACGACAATTGATCCACCCCATCCATTTGAAAAAGAGGAAAAGCTTTCAAGTGAAAAGTGAGAAAGCTGAGAAAAGTGAAAGAGTGTTGTAGCAAAGAAAAAGCCTTCTTCTTCTCCCTCTAAAGCCATACTGCTGCCATTTCTGAAAGCTCTCACTGAAAGAGAAAAAAGGCCTACAATCTCCTTCTCACTATAGAAGAGAGATTTCATTCACTATACTTGTGCTTCTAATCTTCTTGCTAGGAACAAGATTCTTTCTTGTTTCAATTGTTTTTCTTCTACTTCTTCTTCTTATTCTTATTTCATTTTCAAATTGTGTAAAAGAGTTTTTAGAATCTCTCTTCAAAAAATTCAGTTGTAGTGGTTCTAAGAGTCTCCTTATCAAAAGACTCAGTGCAAGATAGTGAATTCCTACCAAGGGGGTAGAAGAGTGGACTACCCAAAGTTTGGGGAACCACTATATTTCTTTATGTTGTGCTGTGATTTTCTTTTTGCTATTTCTTTATTTATTTGCTTAAATCTTGTTGGTGTGTGGGAAGCTTAAATCTGTGAATATTACACATATATATATATATATATATTTATTAACTTTGCACAAAATATTTTTAAATCTCTATTCACCCCCTCTAGAGAATTCTAGTGAGGTTAACTGTGCACTTTCATATTTTGTTTTAGTGCTTTGATGCAAATATAATTTAAAACATTTTTGAAGAGAATAAAATCAATTAAATGATACATTTGAAGATATGATTTTATTTCATAAGAAATTGATTACACAAATATTAGCTTTAATGCTTTGATGAACATATAATTTAACACATTCTTAAAGAGGAAATAAAAGCAATTAAATGAAACATTAAAGGACATGATTTTATTTCATAAGAAATTGACTATACAAATGTTTGATTTCTATAACGCTAGAAATCAAGGCGAGAATATGAAAACCCTTTTTTGCGATTCACCGGTCCTTCTCCCAAAGACCGATTGGATATAGCCTAACTTACCCCAGATAAGGCCTCTAGCCACTCCCTAGATCTAACCTCGACATAGTCGCCACGCAAAAGGCAGTGAATTCCCCTTAAACCTCACAAGGCCTAGTCGTTAATAATTGCGGCGAATTTCCCATGGAATCTGACGTTCTCCCCAAATGATTCCTTCACACCCGTTACAAAAGGAAAACAATAAAAGATTACAAGATAAAAATAAAGTAAGAGAAACTCCCTAAGAAATTTTGAAGGTGAAGACAAAGGCGATGTAGACGTTGGCATTCTTGAAGCATTCGTCTTTCGTAAAGAATATGCGTTGTAGACCTTCTCCTTCAAAATATTCTTTAGATTTTCATGTTATCCCAAGGGAGATCTCTCAATTGTTGTATACGAACCTCTCTCAAAAGAATTAGAATTCTGGCTTTAGAGGCAATGGAGTACTTATCGTAGAATGAGAGGAACTGCTCTTTAAATAGGAACAAGAGCTAACGCCTAGCGTTAAGAAGTTAACGCCAGCGTTAGTGATCGTGTACGGTTGTGGCTGAGATCGTGCAACCATCGAGATCATGATAGACCGTGGACTCAATGCTGGCATTAGATCCAGCAATGGCATTATCACTTGGTACTTGATGATACTTCTTCTCGACGTCATTCCCTCCTCTACGAAATCCCTTATCGACGATAAGTTAATACGGGGCATTAACTCTAACGTGGGCGTTAGCTCTCTTTTCATAGAATCATCTTCATTCAGCATACTACTTATAGGGACATATAGCTATTGTTCATGTACAACCTGCACACTATAAACACACAAAATACAAGATCAAATACAACACAGTATTTGTTATTCTCAAACCAAGAGATGCGAAACATAGGCTCCAACACTAAACACCGCAGGGGCTACAGTTGGGAGACATGGAGCTTCCCCGAGAGATCCAGCGCAACCAGGGTATGATGCAGGAGGAGGTGAGCCAGCCTAGCTCAGTAGCAGCAGCAGCAGCAGCAACCACGGGTTTTGTGAGTGACTAGTAGTTATTTCTTCTGTGAGCATTTTATAGTGAGGATTCTATGTACTGGTCATGAGCCCTTTTTATATTCAGCTTTTCTTTATGTGGACTCTTATTGATATTTTTTATATCATATTGTGATTGTGGACTTAGTCTTACATATGTTTTCCTGATTTTCTCTGTGATATATGGTTGGCCTAGATGTTGAATTTGCTGGCAGATTCGGCGTCTTGTAGTGACGACCTTCCCGAGTGTTGGTGTCACTACAAGACGGCGATTCTGGGCCTGGTTGATAAGCAAAAAAAAGTGGGCCTTACAACTAGTATCTAAGGTAGGCTCCTTGCTAATCTGACTTACGATCCAAGAAATAAGAAGTCCACAACCATCTGGTCACCCCTCGCGAGCTTAGTTTGCGGATAAACTAGGAGCAGAAGCAATGGTGTGCCCATAAGGGAAATCACATGCAACAGTCCACTTTTATCTAGATTTTGGCCAACCCTCTTACAAGTTAACTTTTTCTCATGTAGCCTTCGACGAACCCTGCCCATCACCAGGGAACATCTCAGGCTCAGACTGTCCTTCCACCCCTGCCGGTTCATACTACGTTCTAGCAATCAGAGATGGGACAAGTTCTGGAAGCAATCTTGGAGGCTTTCAGGGCACAGCAGGACCCAGCTCCACAGCCAAATCCCAGGTCAAATTGGTTGAGTGCCTTCCGAGGCCTCTCCCATCCATCATACACCGGGACGGAGTCAGCAGTGCGGACGGAGGAATGGCTGGATATCATCTATGAGATGTTGGCAGTGATACGATGCCCGAATGATATGGATGTATCCTTAGCTATTTCATGCTTGGAGTCCCACGCAAAGAGGTGGTGGAAGTCCCTTCTGGACACCACCTATGCAGGATATGAGTGTGCAGATATCACATGGGATGAGTTCAAGACAGCGCTTTTGGAGCATTTTGTGCCCCAGACTACGAGGGATGAGCTGGATGAGAGATTCTTGCAGCTGAGGCTTGGCAGAGGATCTATTTTGGAGTACTACCTGTGAAATATTATGGGTTGTCTATAAACTACACCTAGAGGGGGGTGATTAGGTGTTTTCATATTTCTTTGATATTTAACAATTTATCTATCACAGCACACAAGCAACACAGAAAACACACAATGATTTATAGTGGTTCCCTACAAGGCAATGTGTCTAGAGGTAGTCCACTATCCCTCCCACCTATCTAGCAGTGTGCTGGAATAGGAAACTTCTCCAACTCAGATCTTTTCACTATAATCAGATCTTACAACTCAGGTTCACACAGAACTCTAAAATCTCAGACTTTGCAAGTCTTATAATCTCAGATCTTCAACAAGATCCTACCAAAACTCAATTCACTAAGAACCCTACCAACTCACATCTATCACTAGATCTTACCAGCTCAGGCTCACAATGAACCCTACAAAGCAATAAAAAGATGTTGTTGTAGATGAGAAGACTTCAGAATGAAAGCTTTGAATCATAGATCTTCTTCTTTGTCATGTAACAATAAGCCCAAAGATCTTGTGGATCAATGAACCTTTCATTAGAATCTTTGGTAAACCTTCACAGCACAGCAGCATTGAAGTCTTCTTCTTTTTGTTGATTCTTTTCTTTCTCTTCAGAAAATATGTGTGAGAATAAAACTTGAGAGAATACAGAGCAAGTGTGTCCCTGTAGATAAAATTATCTTCTTTCATATGCTCTGCAATTTTGCAAAAAACCCCTTAATGATTATTCCATAATCAATTTCCCGTTTGAAAACGTCTTGCAGAATTGGCAATTCTTTATCATAATTACTAGCCTTTCTTGGAACTTGCCGAATATAGAAATAATAAATTTCTTTCTTAAATATTGTGTAATGGATATATTCCATAGAGAATATATCATTCATTGCCCCTTGATTTGTGCGCAAGATAGACGGCGTGCACATTCCCTGAATATCCACTTCCAAGAATGTCTGTGCATTAAATGTTGCTTTGCGATCTGTCAAGATGATGTTAATCCTTCAAGATGATATCCTCTTGATCAGTGTATACGACAAATATACTTCACAATGATATCGTCGACATTCTTCCTTCTTCTCGGCTCTACTTAATATAAGAACGATATCACTTCTTCTAGATGACATCGTCGAGATGTTACTTTCAATAGGACTTAGACTTGTTCTTCGGGTTGACATCTTTCTATAACATGACATCATCTTGATCTTCTAGACGATATAAGGTCTTCAAGTCGATGTTTGTCCATTTGAACCTTTTTTATGAATTAAGGAGTTATATCTTTTAGCCTTCAAGGTTAAACTTCTTCTTCAAGACGATATCGTCGAGAAATCTTAGCTTTATCCACGATAAGATTTCTTCAAGACGATGTCATCAATATTTGAACTTAGCTTTATCCACGACAAGCTTTCTTCAATCTTTAAGATGATGTGTCTTCATTAAGATGATATCGTCGAAAATATTTCGACGATATGATACTTTTCTCCACGATTCTTCTGCTGAATCTTGAGTCGATATTTTACTTAGTTAATTTTTATTACTTTTATCGTATACTAGTGATATAGCTTTGATGTATCTGTCATAACATGAACTTGAACACAACATCAAAAATATCTTAGCTTATCTATACTTGTGTTTCTTCTTCAAATCTAGAGACATTGATGGCATAATACCCAACAATCTCCCCCTATTTGAAGAAGCCAGAACTTAGAAGTATAGATAGGCCTTACTAACAAATATAATCATTGACAATAAATTAGGCATTTGATCACTACATATATTAATTAATAACAGTCCAATACATTAATAATATATATCAGATACAAAAATGTAAAGCATAGAAGTGTGCAAGTGATTTCTAGAATCCTTCTTCTTTTTAATCCTTTTGAACATCTTTGCCTTTTCCAGATGGCACTGCTTCTTTGATTGCTCAGCTTCAGCTTGTTTTTGCTTTTGTCTTTCAAAGTAGTTATAGGGCTTGGGGTGATATCTTAGAGGTGCATGTGCAGGCACTGAGGTATCTACCATTTTGATCTTGTTCCAATAATCCCTTCTTTCAGCTTCACATAGTTCATATTTTTGCCATTCCTCTGAGCTGTAGAAGGTCCCCCTATCATGCTTTCCCTGTTGATATTGATTCCAAGTGTTCAGGATGATATCCCTTGAGCAAGGGCTCCATTCTTCAAAATTAGGGTTTTTCTTAACTTCTTCCATTCACCTCCTCTTAGATGCTTGCTCTTTAATGTCAACAAAGTGTCTTTTACTTTTCTTGATTTGCCTACTTCCACTTGCAGGCACATCAACAAAATACTCTTGATAACTCTCAGGATCCTGATATTATTCTATAGGGGCTTCATGAATTGCACTGTGAGGAGGTTCTTCAGGGAGATTACCTTCAGGAATTGGATGTTGATAGGCAATCCCATAGTTAATAGGTTCAAGCTCCATAGAGAACTTTACATCATTTGCTATCCACATGGCATGGTGGCTTGACATTATCTCCCCCCTTTCTAGCTTCTGAAAATATTTCTTTAGAGAGGGATGCCTGAAAAGCCTGAAGTTGTCTAGCCATGAGGTTATTCAGATTTCTAATGGCATGCATAAGAGTTCCCTGAGATGCCCTGACAGCTTGAGGGAAAGAATTTGAAAGATGATCTTGGGTTACTTGAAACTGGTGCAGTAATGTTTCACCTATATTGTCCACAAGCTCCTGAGATACTTGAGCAGAGGAAGATATACTCTGAAGGACATTGTTGATGGCATCTTCAAAATCATTAAAAGTCACATCTTGATTATGAATGATGGACTGCTGATTATCTCTTAGAGTAGAAAATCTATCAAGTACAATGTTGAGTTGTTGTCCAATTAAAAGGGTAGCTTGATTTGTGTTGGCTATTTTAGTCCCAGTATCTGCCACAGCATTTGCAGCAGTCTGATATACATTTGACTTTTGATGGTTTAGATGATCAATATCTTCTTTGAGCACATCTATCCTGGCAGAGAGATCATTTCTGCAGCCTGTAACAGCCTGATTTATATAGGCTTCAAATTGTTTACTTTGTCATTCAATAGACCTTCCATTTGTGACATGAAGTCAGGTGATGGAACTATGAGAGTTGTGTTGGGTAGAGGATGTGCTTCATCTTCTATTCTTGGAGGTGAAGGTAGCATTGTCGATTGACCTATATGATCCCCCTCCATTGGTGCACGGGTTCTGAGTGGTGCTCATATTCTTCTCCTTCTGAGAATGTATGCATTTCATCATTGAGAAAGTCATTCAATGACTTGTCAGACTGATCATGTTCATCAACAGTTGCATGACCACTAGGTTCTCTTGTAGGTAGCTGCTCATGAGCTGGATCCATCTCCTCTTGAGGGGTTTCTTCTCTCATAGGCTCCCCCTCAATAGGAGTCAGGGGTTCTTGAGGAACTTGAGGTACTGTGGCAGGGGTCTTTGAGCCTTGAGCAGGCGGTTCACCTGCATCTTTCTTTGTGAACCTCTTCTCCCACCTGCTCACAGTTTTTACATCTATCTTTTTGAGATAGTGGAGAGAAATTGATTCTGAAGCTTTGATGAGATGAGGGATTGTATTCTTGAGATATAAGGATAGGATTCTTCCAAATTTTGGAGAATTGATGTGATCTGTAATCATGTTAAACATCAACTTTCTGCAGTCAGTCCTTTTGTTTAAGATTACCCTGACCATTATCTCAAACATTCCTTTAGAGACTCGATCATGCGAGCATGTCTTACATAAAAGCAACTTTCCAATGATATCTGTTAGTAATTTGCCTTGCCTATTCATGTGCATTCTCTACAAACTGCCATAGTGTTTAGTTTCAAAACCGCACCATTTCAATCCTTCATAGACATCTGCATCCTTGATTTCTTCTTCTGTCTCATCCTTTTCAAAAGCAATAAGTTTGAGGATTTTGGATAAACCTTCAGCAGTCACTTGAATTTGTTGTCCAGCCACAACGGTGTGAATTTCCTTTTCAGATTTGTGAAATTTGGCATTTTCATAAAATACTGAGACGGCTGAATGGTAGAGATGAGTTGGCTCAGTGAGTATGTATTCCAACTCAGATGCATACAGCAGGGTTATGACCATATCCAGATCCTCTTCAGACTTCTCAAAGCCGCCTTTCAGAAGTTCTCCACCGGAAGGGATTTTCTCATCATTCTTTTTCGGCGCCATTTCGTTAGCAGAGAGTTGTCGGAAGGAAGGAGATGAAGGAAGGATTCTAGGGTTTTGTGTGTGCGTGATTTATATGCTTACACAATATCTAATATATAGAATAATGCATTAGGAAGGCGAAGAGGCGCGTACCTATTCAAATCCTCCTGTATCATTTTGAGAATCTCGTAATTGCGGCTTTGTCGTCGAGTGTGTCGTCAAAATATCTTTACACTTGTCGTCGATATGTGGATGTTGTCGTCAAGACTTCATCAATGTCATCGTTATCAATTAAGACGACATTCTTTCTGAAGCTTTTTTCTTCTATAAAACTTTAAGATATGCTTTCTGGTGTTCCTGTCTTCAAAAACTAAGATTGTCAGATTACTTTAGGGTTGACCTTGTGTGAGATCCAGGCCATTATCAAAATGTTTTCACACTTACTAAAATGAGATATAATAGATTCAACATGCCCAATTTTAAGAACTTAACATGCCCAATTCGATTTTGAATTGATTGAACTTAGACTCATCAAGGGGCTTAGTGAAAATGTCAGTTATCTGCCTCTCTGTATTAACATACTCAAGGCATATGTCCTCCTTTTCTACATGCTCCCTAATGAAATGATATCTAATTTCAATATGATTTGTTCTACTATGTGCCACAGGATTTTTGGCAATAGATATGGCGCTTGAGGAATCACAAAAGAGAGGTGTTCTCTTGATGTGCAAATTGTAATCCTCTAATTGGTGTTGAATCCACAAGAGTTGTGCACAGCAACTACCAGCTGAAATGTATTCTGATTCAGTTGTGGAGATAGCAATGCAGTTTTGCATTTTACTACTCCGGGACACAAGCCTTCTCCCCATGAACTGACAAGTTCCTAAAGTGCTTTTTCTGTCCTCTTTGCACCCAACAAAGTCTACAGCAGAATATCCACATTGCTCAAAATCATCTGACTTAGGATACCAAAGCCCCAGATTTGGAGTACCCTTCAGATATCTCAGAATTCTTTTCACAACTGAGTAATGAAATTCTTTGGGGTTCACTTGATATCTTGCACAAACATATGTAGTAAACATGATGTCTGGCCTACTAGCAATGAGGTAGAGCAATGAGCCAATTATGCTTCTATACATGGACTCATTATAGGGTTTCCCTTTTTCATCCTTGTCTAGAGAAATAATTGAACTCATAGGAGTTCTCATAGGGGTAGAGTTCTCCATACCAAATTTATTTATGATATCCAAGGTAAATTTGGTGTGAGAAATAAAAATTCCTTCCTCGGATTGCTTTACTTGGAGACCTAAGAAATACTTTAGCTCTCCCATGCTGCTCATTTCAAATTTACTTTGCATAAGTTTAGCAAACTTTTTGCAAAGACTCGCATCTATTGATCCAAATATAATGTCATCAATATATATCTGGACCAAAAGGATCTGACCCTTCAACTCTCTTAAGAAAAGAGTCTTATCGATTTTCCGTCTTGAGAACTTATTTTCAAGGAGAAAGGTAGATAATGTCTCATACCAAGTCCTTAGTGCTTTCTTCAGCCCATACAAGGGTTTCTTGAGGAAATACACGTGGTCAAGAAAGGTTGGAGAGATATAACCTGATGGTTGAGCTACATAGATCGACTTCCTCTTTTAGATTTCCATTGAGGAATGCTGATTTGACATCCACCTGATAGACTTTGAACCCCTTGTATGCAGCATAGGCTAGAAAGAGTCTGATGGCCTCCAATCTAGCAACAGGTGCAAATGTTTGATCAAAGTCTACGCCTTCCTCCTGCCTGTCTCCTTGAGCTACCAACCTTGCCTTGTTATCTTTATGATCAATCCAGCTTCATCCATCGTATTTATGTAGACCCACATTGTACCAATAATATTATGCATTTGTGCCCTTGGGACAAGTTTCCATACTTTGCATCTTTTGAATTGATTTAGCTCTTCTTGCTTGGCCATAACCCATAATTGGTCTTGGTTGGCCTCCTCAATTTTCTTGGGCTCTAGTTGTGATAGAAAACTGAGGTGCAAGTTTTCATTTAGTGCATTTTTTCTGGTTCTAACTCCATCAGTGAGCTCACCAATTATCTGATTTGCTGGATGATTTCTAAGATGTCTCATAGCAGTAGGCATTACTCTTGCTGGTTCTCTTATTTTAGTAACCTATTCAGATCCTACTTCATGAATCTCATTTTGGAGATTTGGTTATTCAGTTGACTCCTCTACTGATTCTAGAATAAATTCCAGTGTGGAAAACTCATTTTTCTTATTAGTTTCCTTTTCTCTGATTTTAAGGTTCTCTAATCTTTCTTCAATTACTGCATTGGATGAACTAGAGGAAGGATTATGCAGCATGCTGCTCTAATCAAAAATAATATGAATAGATTCCTCAATTATAAGAGCATTCTTATTGAAGACTCTGTAGGCCTTGCTATGCTTGTTATATCCTACAAAGACACCTTCATAGCTCTTTTTAGAAAATTTGGTAATGTAGTGCTTATTATTTTTCAGCACATAGCATTTACTTCCAAAGATTTTGAAGTAAGCTAGTGTTGGCTTCTTACCCGTGATTAGCTCATAAGCAGTTTTATTATGGTTCTTATTGAAGAGTGCTCTATTTTGCACATGACATGCAGTGTTAAGTGCCTTAGGCCAAAGGTATTCTGGGAGGAGTCACTTAGCATGGTCCTACCAGCTTCAATAAGTGTTCTATTTTTCCTCTCATCCACCCCATTTTGTTGGGGAGTTCTGGGAGAAGAAAACTCCTGTAGGATACCTTTGCCTTCACAGAATTTGGTCATTGACCCAGACTGAAATTCAGTTCCATGATCACTTCTGATTTTGACCACAGAGCTGTTTACTTCATTCTGAATTTGTTTGACAAAATTCTTGAATGTACTTAGGGTATCAGACTTGTGTTTTATAAAGAACACCCAAGCCAATCTAGAGTGATCATCAACAATAACCAGTGTATAAACCATTCCTCCTAGGCTGTGCACTGTCATATGACCAAATAAGTCCATGTGCAGTAGGTATAAGCACCTAGTGGATTCTTTGTCATGTATACTTCTAAATGAAGTTCTTTTTTGTTTGCCCATTTGACATGCATGACAAGGACTCATTTATAAGAAATCTAGTTTAGGAGCATCTCTTACCAAGTTCTCTGTCATTAATTTCTTGAGAGACTTGTAGTTGATGTAGGCTAGTCTCTTATACCACTTTACACAAGCAGACACTCCATCATTTGCTACAAGACATATAGGCTCATTTTTTCCTAATGCAAATGAAATTTAGATAATAAATATTTCCACTCATAGTGCCTGTTAGGATGGATTCATTCTCACAGTCCTTAATCGGGCATTTATCCTTGTGGAAAGAAACAGCATATCCCAAGTCACATAGCTGACTTATGCTTATAAGGTTATGTTGTAACCCTTCCACATAAACTACTCTTATAATAGTGATACTGCCATTTGTGATCTTACCATAGCCCTTGACTACACCTCTGTCAGATCCTCCAAATTTAACTTTGAGTCCATCTTCTACAGGTGCAAACTCCTTCAATAGGCTTCTTGTTCCAGTCATATGCCTGGAACATCCACTATCCAAGTACCACACAGGAGTCTTGGTGGTTTTTGGACATACCTGCAAGACAACTATACTTCCTTAGGAACTCAGTATCTCTTGGGTCCTAGGTGTTGGAGCATGCGTTTCGCACTCTTCCGGTTTGATAATAACAAAATCCCGTTTGTATTTGATTCTATTTTTATTGATGGTGTGCAGGTAACAGGTATGAGATGTTCACAATTCTGATTGGAGCTCAATTTTCTGACATCTACTGTCGTCCAGGCGATAGGGCAGAAGTTACAGCAGCAGCCCGCACGGCAGCATGACGAGCAGCAGTTTGGCGCTGTCAGAATTCCGACAGCGATGTCGCCCAGGCGACAGGACAGAAGTTACAGCAATAGCCCGCACGACATCACGACGAGCGGCAGTTTGGCGCTGTCGGAATTCCGACAGCGATGTCGCCCAGGCGACAGTGAAAAACTATAAATTAGTTTGTTTTGTTCGTGCATTCGAAGCTTTGAGAATTCTAAGTCCCTTCCTGAGTGCATACGAACCAGAGAGCTCCAGAACCTCATCAACTCCCATTTGTGCTTAGAAGGTTTGAGATTGAAGACGAGATCGAACGCGCTTCTACATCAACGATCATCTCGAGGCTTCAACTTTCCTTTCAGAGATCTGAATTTCTAGGGATTTCTTCATTTCATTTTGTATTTTCATTTATATACATTTCACTTTGTATTGGTAGGGAAATCGTCTCCTTGTGCGTGACATCTAAGTCCTTGCGTGGCTTAGGGGAAAATCGCTTCCTTGTGCGGAGCGTCCAAGTCCTTGCGTGGCTTGGTAGGAAATTGTGGAATTGTGTGCTACGTCTAGATCTTGGGAAGATCTAGAGGATAGGCTTGGGCTTGGTCTAGGGAGAGACAAGTGATAGCATTCCGATCCTTGGGAGAAGGATTGGTAAACACAAATTGTTAAAAGTTTTAGTATCATAGTTGTGCCTTGATCTTAAGCATTGTTAAGATCATTTTTATTGTATGTGAATTTCATGATTAAAAAATTATTATGTCTTTTTCTTTAATTACAAATTTGTTTGCTTAATCTTTAACTTAGAAATTTGTGTTTGAATTAATTTAAAATTTTCGTAGTTTGAAATTTTTTATAAGTGATTTTTAGAAAAGCAAAATTTGTTTTAAAAATTCTTAAGTAAAAAATCATAATTTAAAAAGGCCCTTATTCACCCCACCCCCCCCACCCCCCCACCCCCCTCTAAGGGCGCCACAAGATCCAACACTAGGTGCTTGTTAGATAATGAATTTGCAGCATGCCTTTTTGTTGTAATGTGGGAATGATTCTTGACAGTTGGGTTTAACCAACAGTCTGGCAAAATGCCCTACTTTTCCACAACACCATCATTCAAATCTACTATATCTAGATTTTCTTGTGGTCTTTGGTCTGACTGGGTTAGGCTATTGTTTAACAGGTAATCTTCCCTTCTTGGTGGCAGAAGGGTTTTCCCCAACATGGCAATTTCTGCAGGCTTTTACTGGAGGATTCTTTTGGGGTACAGATAGTGCACTCTTCCCTAGGAGAGTTTGTCTTTTGCTTAACTAGGTAGAAGGCAGCTTAATAATGATGTCTATCTTCTGGCTTTCTTTGCATCCATAGATGCTACTGTGATCATATGAATTTGTGGGTATGATCACTTTTCTAAAGACAGTCTTTCCTTGGGTAAATTTCTCATAGTTTTCACATGGAGTGTAGCCCAAACCTTGCTTGTTTGTTTGTGAAAAGATATCAATCAAGGGAAGAACTGCGTGTGGTTTGGAATAACTAGCCACAATTTTCTTTTCCTTTAAAACCATATCCTCCAGCTCTTTAATTCTAAAATTCTTGCGCTTGATGACTTTAGTCAAAGTGCTGGTGCTCAGTGGAGGGATAGATAATTTGGCTTTCCCTTGAGCTTGCTCAGCTACTTTCTCAAGTAGTTCATATCTCTTCCCACTCAAGGAGATGATCTCTGCAGCTTGTGCCTTACAGAGAGCTTTTGGTTTCTTAAGGGCATCAAGCAATGCACCAAATTTCTCAATGTAGTCAGTGTCAACTTCTTCTGTTGAAGAGGAGCTGGCATCTGAATCTGTGTCAGTAGTTTCTTAAGCTGCCTAGTGAACAGTGAGAGATCTTCATCAGAGAGCCCTGAGGTGGAGTTGCTTGAGGTCTCTTCCTCTGAAATATATACAGGCTCTACTGTCTTGTGCTTTCTGGAAGCTTCAGCTTTAAAGGCCACTGCCTTTTCTCTGGTGTAAGCCTTGAAGTTTTCCTCCTCAGCCTTTCTGGTATTTAGCTGCAGCTCATATGATAGGAGCTTGTCATTCAGCTGTTTAGGCTCCATTGTTCCCAGATTGCCAACTTCTTTTATTGCACACAGCTTTATGTCTCATTCTTTGTTCAGGGATCTCAGGAATTTATCATTTAGTTCATAGTTGGTGAACTCTCTTCCATAAGTTTTGAGTCCATTGACAATCCTGAAGAACTTCTAATAACAGGTGGCTATGTCATCCTTCTTATCTTGCCTAAAAGACTCATATTCCTGATTCAGGAGGGATTTCATGTCATCCCTGACTTCCTCAGTTCCTTCCATGTAGACAACTAAAGAGTCCCACATTTCCTTAGTTGTTTTGCAATGAATTGGATTTTGAAATGTTAAATCATCAATTGCATTCACAATGATATTCTTAGCCCTTTTGTACATAGTAACCAAGGCAACTTCATCCTTCGTGAACTGAGATAAGCTCTTAGGGGTGGGAACAATTGTTGGATCCACAGGAATGTTCATGGGAACATAGGGTCCTTCTTCTACTGCCAAATAGAATCTAGGGTCTGAGGCTTTCATGTATAACTAAATTCTTTGCTTCCAGATGGGAAAGTTCTCCTTGGTGCAGATAGGCAACTTCATTGAGCTCATCTCCTTATGATGCTCAACAGCCATTTGTTTACCACAGCCCACTAAATTTGTAGATCTTATTCTAAGTGGTTAAGCATTTGAACTCAACCTATCTTTGATACCAATTGAAAGATTATGGGTTGTCTATAAACTACACCTAGAGGGGGGTGATTAGGTGTTTTCATATTTCTTTACTATTTAACAGTTTATCTATCACAGCATACAAGCATCACAGAAAACACACGATGATTTATAGTGGTTCCCTATAAGATAATGTGTCTAGAGGTAGTCCACTGTCCCTCTCACCTATCTAGCAGTGTGCTAGACTAGTCAACTTCTCCAACTCGGATCTTTTCACTACAATCGGTTCTTATAACTCAGGTTCACACAGAACCCTACAAAGCTCAGACTTTACAAGTCGTACAATCTCAGATCTTCAACAAGATCCTACCAAAACTCAGGTTCACTAAGAAACCTACCAACTCATATCTATCACTAGATCCTACCATCTCAGGCTCACAAAGAACCCTACAAAGCAATACAGAGATGTTGTTGTAGAAGAGAAGACTTCAAAATGAAAGCTTTGAATCACAAATCTTCTTCTACTTGTAACAATAAGCCCAAAGATCTTGTGGATCAATGAACCTTTCTTTAGAATCTTCGGTAGACCTTCACAGCACAGCAGCAATGAAGACTTCTTCTTTTTGTTGATTCTTTTCTTTCTCTTCAGGAAATATGTGTGAGAATAAAACTTGAGAGAATACTGAGCAAGTGTGTACCTGTAGATAAAATTATCTTATTTTATATGCTCTGCAATTTTGCATAAAACCCCTTAATGATTATTCCATAATCAATTTCCCGTTTGTAAACGTCTTGCAGAATTGGCAATTTTTTATCATAATTACTAGCCTTTCTTGGAACTTGCAGAATATAAAAATAATAAATTTCTTTCTTAAGTACTGTGTAACGGCTATATTCTTTAGAAAACATATCATTCATTGCTCCTTGATTTGTGCACAAGCTAGATGGCGTGCACATTCCCTGAATATCAATTTCCAAGAAAGTCTACGCATTAAATGCTGCTTTGTGATCTGTCAAGACGATATCGTCTTGATCAGTGTATACGACATATATACTTCACAATGATATTGTCGACATGTTTCCTTCTTCTCGGCTCTACTTAATTTTAGAACGATATCACTTCTTCTAGACGACATCGTCGAGATGTTGCTTTTAATAGGACTTAGACTTATTCTTCAGGTTGACTGTCTTTCTTTAAGACGACGTCATCTTGATCTTCTAGACGACATAAGGTCTTCAAGCCGATGTTTGTCCAAATGAACCTTTCTTTATGAATTAAGGAGTTATATATTTTATCCTTCAAGGTTAAACTTATTCTTGAAGACGATATCGTCGAGACATCTTAGCTTTATCCACGATAATCTTTCTTTAAGATGATGTCGTCGATATCTGAACTTAGTTTTATCCACGACAAGCTTTCTTCAAACTTTTAGACGATGTGTCTTCATCAAGACGACATCGGCGTAAATATTTCGATGATATGATACTTTTCTCCACGATTCTTCTGCTGAATCTTGAGACGATATTTTACTTAGTTAATTTTCATTACTTTTATCGTCTATATACTGGTGATATAGCTTTGATGTATCTGTCATAACAGGAACTTGAACAAAACATCAAAAACAACTTAGCTTATCTATACTTGTGTTTCTTCTTCAGATCTAGAGACATTGAAGGCATAATACCCAACAACTTGGAGTTCTTCCACTTAGCTCGCTTCACAGATTCATATCAATTGACCGATGCGGGTTATGCAAAGAGGTTCTACAAGGGCCTCCGGGATGACCTGAGCCAGGCCCTCCTTTGTGTTGAAGATGGCAGCTGGCCTGGATTTTAGAGATGGCAAAGAAGTTGGAGGTAGACCAGCTCTTGGTTCGAGGCAGAGGGAAAAGACGAGCACACAACACGGTTATTGGTGGCAGGGATCAACAATAGAGGGGTCATTTCATCGGACAGAGGAGAGTTGGGGAACGACCCCGTCCGAAAGATAGACAAGAGCAGAGGGCTCTGGAAGTATTGGACCCTCAGCTGTTATAGATGCGTGAGATGTGGAGGCAGGTGTATGGGTCACCTCCCATACTGGTATGTTATCACTGCAATCATCCTGTACATATTCGGGTTAATTGCTACAAGAGAGCTCCACCACCACTAGCACCACAGGATGCCCCACCTGCTCCAGGACTTTAGGGGTCAGGGATGTGGTCGAGGTCGAGGATTTCATGGTGGAGATCATCGACCATCCAATAAACAGGTCTATGCACTGGACCTTGCTCAGCCCCGTAGTCTGGAAAGATTCATTGCAGGTATGCTAGTGTTCTAAATTCTTGTTCAATTCTTAGATTGTAGAAATGATATAGAACTGCTAGAAGTAGAAAACATAGCCACCTAAAACTATACAACAAATTCAGGAATAGTAAATGTATATGGCAAGCCTGCCCATACCCTGTTTGACACGGGAGCATCACATAACTTCATCCTGGAAGACTTCATCAAGGACTTGGGCCAGGTTCGACACTATACGGGAGTCACCAGGAGGGTGTCTTCTCATTGGGTCGGAGATTGAATTGACAGCAAAGTGCCTTCTAAAGGTGACCATTGTAGGCATTGCACTCGAGGCTCCGGCAACAATCTTGAAGATGTCGGACTTCGATCTTGTCTTGGGGATGACATGGCTCACCTAGAACCATGCCCAGATTGATTTCCCGGCAAGGAAGGCCGTGCTAAGATACGATAACACCTACGTTAACTTCAAAGGTATTACCCCGGTCTCCCATTATTGACTTTCTTCTATTCAGGTCATCAAGGCATGACGCACTGTCCCGCCGCACCGCTAAAGGCGGGAGCGAGACTGCGGTCCAAACGATAGTGAACCGGTTGTTGTCAAGTAAAAACTTTGAGGAAGTAAATCCATGGATATCAAATCTCTCGAGGAACACGGTAAGGTGGAGTAATCTATTGAGGTGAGACTAGAGATAGAAGTCTTTTTATGTTGGTGTTTTATGGGGGGTTTTGATTGTGGACTAACAACTAATTGCAATACTATAAAATTAACTAATTATCTAACTATGCAGGTCGCCAGCACCGCTTCTCTCCTTCGTGGTTCACCGACCTCCTCTATGCACTTTCGCGAGTCGCCATCCTCTGCTTCGCTCGTTGTCGTAGCAACACTCAACATAATCACAAACACTTCACCACAACACCACCTCCAAGCCAAGACTCATGAACATAACAATAAATATTTTCAATTAAGTGCAAACACATATAAATAAATATAAGTGCATGTTAAGTTCATATAAACTCCACCATCACATATATGAAGAAATCAAAAAGGAAAAACAAACCTAATCAGGAAGAAAAGTAGGAAAATAAGACAAACGCTTCCCGAGTCTCTTCCTCGGAAGTGAAGCAGGTAGCAAGCCTCCTAGCACAATCCTTGGTTGCCATCCGGGGTCCTTAAAGTTATCACCATTATAGCTCGTCTTCTCTGTGGAATGCAGTGATCGCATTGAAATCCATGAAATCACCTTCAATAGAGCTTGAATCCTTTGAGGAAGTCTTGATCCTTGAAGCTTTGGTGATGGGGAGGAGCCTAGGGGCGAACCCTAGCTTGGATGGGTGAAAAATGTCGGAACGGCTCTGAAAAATCAAACAAAAAGTAGGGCAGGCGGAAGAAATCGTGAAATAAGATATTTATAGGCCGCACAGAATTTTGAATGCGCACGAGTAGGTGCATGACCAGTCGTCGTGCGCTAAGGAAAGTCCAGTACTCGTGCGCCAAGGAACTTATACCAAAATTGTCAAAAATAAGAGCGCACGAGTAGGCGCACGACCACTAGTCGTGCGCTACGGAAAGTCCAGTACTCGTGCGCAAAGAAACATGCGTCGAAAAGAGCTGGTGGAAGGCAAAACCGTCGAGAAGATTTGTAAGGCATGACCACTGGTCGTGCGCGAAGAAATCCTATACTCGTGCGCAAAGGAGGGCCAGTACACGTGCGATCGTCTGGAAAATTTTGGCCAAAAGGCGGGCACGACCACTGGTCATGCGCGAAGGATCCACTGATCGTGCGTGAAGAAAAATGCACAATCAGTGGACATCAATGTGAAATGGGCTGGAAACTCTCCGGAAATTCACACAAGTCTGTACCTGCACGAAACACAGCCATACCCACCAGAACAATAAATCCACATAGACAAACATAAAGTAAAATAGAATTAGAAGGAGAGACAATCTCCTTCATGCAAGGAATGACCTAAACTAAGCTCCAAAAAGCAAAATCTTGCTCAAAAGACTATAAACTACAAACAGATATTTTATGCTAAAATCAAATGAAAGATGAGCGAAAAGAGATGAAACTGAGCATTAAAGGAGCCTAGAATACTATATGAAATACGCTCATCAATTACCCCCAGACCTGAATTATTGCTCATCCCGAGCAATCCATCTACCTACAGGGAGTCAGATAGGCTAATTACAAATCAAAAATGAAATAAAAAGTGGACCGAGAAGTCTCATGCCCATGGGGAATAAAAATAGGTTACAGAAAATTTCTAAGCACATATAGAATAATTACACTGTATTTAAACCACTATCAAATAACTATTTCCACTCCTAAACAAATGAACTAAGTGATCAGTCCTAAGCATAGCACATGCTAAAGTAGTAACACTGAGTGTGATATTACGGACCCAGAACTACTAGGGTGGCCTCCAAAGAAATCCATCAATGACGATGGCCATAGTCTCACCCGGTCACACCTTCTCCACTACACTCAATACCAACCAACTCTACGAATCATTAGGACTTAGATTAGGATGAATTTGAAGGCTTAGGTTTAAGGGTGAGATATAACAAAAATAAACATGAAGTTTTGAGCTTAACAAAATAAATAACTTCCACAAAAAGAAGAGAGTGAAACCCCCAGCCTTGCTTTTTGATATGGGGTCACTCTCCAAAGCCTAAACCAAAATATTTTTCTTTTCTTCTCTTTTTCTTTTCTTCTTTCTAAACAGAGATTTTTTTCATATTTTTTGGTTTTTCATTTTCTTTCCCGCTAAGCACCCAAGTATAAGTACACTTTCAGCTTTTCACCACATCACTACATGCAATCCCAATTTCATATATCAAGAAAAATAAGAATTTAAGCTCAAATTTTTAAGTGTGCAACTGGGTTGGCAATTTAGCTTTGGTGATGAAATGTTGGGGGTGAAACAACAAAAAATTGGTGATAGGCTCGAAATTGTGCAAACAATGATAGTGAATGTAGGCTAGGATGCATAGGCTCAAACATTCCAAAAAAAGGCCTAAATCATTTTCATATAGTTAATCACTATTTAGTGCATATGCTTCGAAGATCGCTAGGGGCGAGTTCTAGACACCAAGAAAGGACACCCCCTCATCGTGAGCCTATAATACAGTACTAGTGACACTACACACAGCTCTACACTAGCGTCGGACTCGATCGCGTTCTAACGAGCACTGGATATACAACTAACGATAGTAAGAAAAAATAAAATGTATTTAGCATATGCAGAAAAATTAACTCTAAATCTATTTCTATCCGAGAACATGGGCACTCGAATAGAAGCGCTTCACGAGTGTACGGTTCACTACCCAATTTCAAATTTTTGATTATAAATTAATCTAACCTACACACCTAAAGATATTGGAAAACACGAGAATAATAAATATTCAAGATAAATCGAAGTGGGTGTGAGAAATGAAATGCAAATGAGCGAAAAGAAAATTAAAATATTAACATTTGGAGAAAAATTGAAAAATAAGCCCTAACGGAATGCAAAATGGTGTGTGCTCGAGCAATCGAATAACCTAATCTATCCCCCCCCCCCCAGACTTAAATGACGCATTGTCCTCAATGCAAATATATATGTGAATGAACCATGAGGAATGTGGGAAAATAAAGAAGGATAGAAATGTGTTACCCAATGCCCGAGAATGGGGCATTCCAGAAGTGACCAAATCTGAATCTAAACTTTGCTCCTGGCTCCGGCTCGGCTAAAAGATTTTCATGATTTCACCGAAATCTTGCACTGAGATTAGCACCGACAAAACAAAATAGAAAAAAAAAACTACAAATGGATTAGCATAAAATACAAAGAAACATGTAAACTAAAACAAAAACTGAAATTTAACTAATTAAACTAGATTAACAAAATAAAATGCAAATGAAATTAAGATAACTATTGGGGTTATTGTCCTCTCAGCATGACTTATTCTGAAATTTTACAGTTCTATCTTATAGGAGTATGTAAAAGAAAATGAACAAGTAACTGTTGTAATATGCATGTCGGTAACTGGTACCGATACGGTGAAAGAACAGTTACTCCTCAACCTAAATAGTAATACATGCTCTTCACAGGTAGAGGAAGCAGAAAATAAGAAGAGGACGAGTCCTCCTCACTGTTCTTACCAAAAATATATATCCTTGCCCGGCAAGGTATCATCTTCTCCAGGATGGATGCAGGAGAAGGAAACGAGTGGAGCTTCCTCTATGGAGGGGATATCAACCTCCTCACATAAGTGGATGATCACCTCATTGGCATAAGCAAAATGCTCCAAGTGCTCCCAGAGTCCCTGTGAAGAATCAACCTGCACAGGCTCAGACACTGAAGGGGTTAGGAAATGAAAGAGAAGAAAGACATAAATAATTAGAAATCGGGGGAGTGGTCTCGGTCTCACTCCTCAGGATCCAAAGATTGATCATTGTTGGTTTCATAAGAATCATAGCGAGGGGGACCCGAGAACTTAAGGGACTCGGTGGTGAGTTGGAACTCCACGTCCAATGAAGAAGTGAAAACTTCCTCATCAAAAAGGGTATACTCCTCATCCCACCTCAGTGAACCATCGTGCTCAAAGTAGTTATTCTCCCCATTAGAGAGAGCACCATTCTCATCCCACTTTGGCGCAACCTCAGGTTCTGGAACATCACCCTGCTCAATAACTTTGACAGGATCATCAAAAATAGGTGTAGAAAACTCATGCAAAGAAGACATAGGAACGGTAATATCACAATCAGAGAAAACAAGATCAGGTTCCTCCGCGGGTGAATCATAAATATGTGAAGAATGTACAATAGGAAACGGTTCCACATTGTCAGAGTACGAATTATGAGTGGAAGGACTATAATCAAGAAGGGAGGGAGACACGATTCGGATAGTTGGTTCATCTTCTTCCTCCATTTCTCGTTTAAAAGCGACGCAATCCTTCAAAAAAAAGATTCTTACTTTGGCAAAACAAGCACACGCGATTAAACCTTGTCCTCAGAAGAGGCGGGATACAATATTGGTGTGGTGCGTGGTGGAGGGTGTGGTTATGATAATTAGGTTGATCATATGAGGAACCGTATGATATTGATTCCCTAAAGGAACAACCGTAAGAATCATAACTATGGTTTCCCGAATGACATTCTCCATATAGATTATTGGATGCCCCGCACAATCTGCATTGTGAATTTGAATACATATTGATGTGTGGTGATTCACAAGAAAATAAAAATCTTTATAAGAATTAACTACACGTGAAGAATTTTTAAAACAAAGAAAACCTCCTAAAAATTTTGAAACAGGATTAGAAATAAATAAATTTAAAAATTCTAGTTAAAAATTAAAAACAAGGAAAATGAACAAGTAAAGAATCAAAACAACAAAATCAAAACAAACGGTATAAACAATTGGAAAAAGGTTATTATCTCTCAGCTCTCTCTTCAGAAACTCACACAACCGTGTTCCCCGGCAACGGCGCCAAAAACTTGACGTGTCATCCTGCCACACCGCTAAATGCCGGAGCGAGAATGCGGTCCAAACGGCAGTGAACCGGTCATTGTCAAGTAATAAATTTGAGGAAGTAAATCCTCATATATCGAATCTCTCGAGTAACATGGTAAGGTGGAGTAATTTATTGAGACGAGACTTGAGATAGAAGTCTTTTTATGTCGGTGTTTTATGGGGGGTTTTGATTATGGACTAACAACTAGATGCAATAAAATAAAATTAACTAACTATCTAACTATGCGGGTCGCCGGCCCCGCTTCTCTCCTCCGCAGGTCGCCGACCTCTGCTTCACACTTTCGCGGGTCGCCGACCTCCGTTTTGCTCATCTCTTTCTCGAAAGTGAAGGAGGTAGCAAGACTCCTAGTATGATCCTTGGCTGTCGTCCGGGGTCCTTGAAGTTGTCACCCTTCTAGCCCATCTTCTCGGTGGAATGCAGCGATCACGTTGAAATCCATGAAATCACCTTCAATAGAGCTTGAATCCTTGGAGGAAGTCTTGATCCTTGAAGCTTTGGTGATGGGGAGGAGCCTAGGGGAGTACCCTAGCTTGGAGGGGCGAAAAATGGTGGAATGGCTCTGAAAAATCGAACAAAAAGTAAGGCAGGTGGATGAAATCACGAAACAGGATATTTATAGTTTGCACAGAATTTTGAATGTGCACGAGTAGGTGCACGACCAGTGGTCGTACGCTAAGGAAAGTCCAATACTCGCGCGCCAGGGAACCTGTACCAAAATTGTTAGAAAAGTAAGAGCGCACGATTAGGCGCACGACCACTAGTCGTGCACTAAGGAAAGTCCAGTACTCGTGCGCAAAAAAACATGCGTCGAAAAGAGCTGGTGGAAGGAAAAATTGTCGAGAAGATTTTTAAGGCACGACCACTCGTCGTGCGCGAAGAAATCCTATACTCGTGCGCGAAGGAGGAATAGTACTCGTGTAACATCCCCAGTCCTTCTAGACCCCTAGTTGGTATTAGAGCATGGGTGGTGTGCAGAGTGGCCACTAGGGCCCTTGGGCCAAGTGGAGAGTGCTAAGTGCACACCAAGGGCACAAAATAAACATGGTCCAATATCACTCCCTTAGGCCAATTGATCCTCAATTCACCAACTTGACCTCCCCCATACCACCCTAACCACTAAGGAAGAACCATAGGATGGAAATTGCACTTGGGTGGGATTCAATTGCATGAAATTGACCAAAGTCAAACTTTACCTAATTTTGGTCAAATCTACACCCTTTGATTAAATTAAACCAATTGGGGCCCCACCATGGACCAACCAATATTGGGTGATGTCAAGGGACCCATGACCCCCATGTGGGGTCAACCCACTCACCTTGTTGACCAAAGTCATCCATGGTCAACATAGCTCTTTAAGGTGAATTCTAAGCCTAATATTGAATGGAACCCAACACCCATCAATTAACAAATTATTTATGGACATAGGACACCCCCTTATCAGCCTTGGGCTGAGCCCAAACCATGGGTTTGATTAACCAAATGAGAGGGGGGGACCAAAAGTAATGAAAAAGGCAAAAGTTAAAGGTTAAAGCAAAAGCACCCTCCCCTCCTTCCACACTCAACCCCCAATCAGCCTAGGGGCCATCCCTGATTGTTGTTGATCTGGGTTTGACCCAGAGGGAAGCAGGAGGCAGCAGGGAGCAGGATAAGTGGTCGGCCACGCCTCCCTCTTGAGCTTCAAATTCAAACCCGACTATACAAGCCTCCTCTCTCCCAACTGACCCCTCCATCAGCTTCAGAAGGGAGAGAGCAGTTGGGAACGACACCTGGAGCAAGGCTAGAGACAGAGAATCGAGATCGGGAGCAGGCTCGCCGGAGCAAAGCTTAGCCATGGTGAACCGCCGCCGGAGCCGCCGCCCCGCCCCAATCACAGTTCGTTTCTCCTCCCCTCCCCCCATGCTAGCTTACTATCACAAAACGGAGAAGGATCTGGCTCAATTGAGCCCGAATCCACTTCTTAAATCCATGAATTTCGGCTCGAAATGGGAAGCCTGGGATCGCCGGAAACCGCCGCCTCCGGCCGCCAGTCGCCGGTGGATGGTAGCCCCGACCACCAGGAAGGTGTCGGTGGTGTTGGCCGGCGATGGTGGTGGCAGGATCGCCGGCAATCCCGGTCGCAATCTCGCCCAGCACGGCTCGATCTCAGTCATTGGCTGGAGGAGGAAGACGATCCCTGGGCCATGAGATCTGCGTCAAGATGTGTGCGCGCGTATTTTCTTTCATTTAATTAATTCATTTCCTTGGATTTTCTGCCCTTATTGACCAGCCCACTTCTATAATTTATTAGGGGCCCTTAATGACTGAATTAGCAAAAGTGCCCAACATGAAAGTTGTAGGCCTTGACCTTATCTTCCATTAAGGCTTAAGTTCAGGTCATTTGGTGACCCACAGCTCCCGGGGAGCTGTTTTACTAGGACTGGTCCTACACTAGGTCAGTCCACTAAAATAATTATCTAGCCTAGACATCTCAAGCTTTGAAGCTGAGATTTTAACCATGGGTAGGTATACCCTAGGGGCACCCACTGCCCAAAGATAAGCCCTTGATGGGCAATTTTACCTATAGTTTTTGTGGTATTTAAGATATTTAAATAATGTTGATTTTTGGCGCATATGAAGTCCAAATGACACCAAATTTTGGTGGCATGCTCTTTAGTACATGAGTAGTGCCTGCTTAAATTTTCACTCCATTTGGATTTGATTTGATTTGGAAAATGGGAAACCCTAATGAGGGCCCTTAAAGCTCAAATTAGGGTTTAGGCCATATGAGGAGTTGAGTGAGTTGGCCTCCTCCAATCTAGATGATTATGTAGGTAATGATATATAAATGCAGGTGACACCCCCTAATGGAGCATTTGGAGCCATTAGGGTGGTGTGTCCTAAAACCCTAAGAGTAAACCCTTAGGGTTGCAATTTAGGGTTTGTGAAGGACATAGGACCAGATGTCCTTGCCCTGGCTCAGAACTTGGTAGACATGTTTTTAGGAGCATGCAATGTCTTAAATAATTTAATGGGAATTTTTTAGAGTCATTTATGTATTACTATCTCCTTAAATAAATAAAATGCATGGTCAGATGACCTTATATGGCTTTGAAATTTTAACAGTGGCTGAATTGGGATGAAAATAGGCTATGGTAATTTTATTATGATTTATTGAAGTGTTATCCCTTGTGGAGGAATTTATAAGTGCTTACTAGCTTAGAGTAATTTAATTATGAAAAATTTCAAATCATTTGGTAAAATTATGAAACTTGGTTATTTGTTATTTTATGTTGTTACATGCCCATGATAATTATTTGGAAGCCTGTGGATTTGTATTTCATGTACATCCTGTAGAAATTGGTATTTACTACACTTGGATGTTAAATCATTTTAATTAGTCAAATCATATGGTAATGATATAAATATTTGGCAGAGGACTCTAGACCCCCATATTGACACTTGGTAATTTTTGTAGAATTTTCAGATGTAAAATATTATTTTTCCTAATTATAGTGGCATTTTGGTAATTATACAACTATGATGATTTAGTAGGCCACATGGCATCCTAGGGTCATGAAACTCAGTAAACCACCTTGATATGGAATATTACCTTACTAATAATTTTCATGTAGCATGTAGAAGTATTTTGAGGATAGATCATGTGTAATTTGACCTAAGGCCTTAACTACTTTAAATAATAATAAATACCAAATTAATATGGAAAATTATGGAAATTGGAACATACCTTATTAAGGTCAGTGGGAGCCTAGTATAATTATACCAGACCCTGGTGATGAGTTTTTAGAAGGATCTCCTTTTGAGGCTTGAGGTTAGTTCAACCTAGTGGTCTGCGATTAGTAAAAACGGAATTTTGAATTTTAGACAATTCAGACCCCTAAGTAGTGATTAGAAGTTATGGTCATTCAGTATTTGTGTTATATATTACAATGATTCAAAGAGGTTCAAACCTAGGGTTAGCAGTGAGATGGTGCTAGGGTTGGTGCATGAGGGTGGAGGTACGTCCAACCCAATTGGGTGGGACGGGTGTTGAGCTAAGTTACTTTAATTATATGAAATAATGAGGGGTGAACTAAAGGTTAATCACCAACTAAATTAATTGTCTTGTGGAAGAGGATGGTGGGGTTGAGCCCATTAAATCCTTAGTACCGTTGGGGGCCCCTTTACGGGGTATACCGCGGGAAGTACAAGATTCACCCTAAATATAATACTAACTAAATTGTAGGCAAGAGTAGCCTAATTCGGTCAGCAAACTAGTATGGATCTCCCTCGAGGAGGAGATGAGTTGGATCAGCTTGTGTGTTAGTCCCTGAGCCGGAGGCTCGGGTGGACTTAATAACACCTGTTTCTTATGCAAATTGTGGCGAGTCTTCGGTACTAGGCTAGTCGTGTCACCGACGGTAGTACATTGACTCAGGTGAGGGTGAGGTTTAGAGGGCCGGTAAGTTTGAGTACCGCGGTCTAGAGGACAATCCCTAATAACCCACCCCGACCTTAAAATCTGGTGGATTCCAGCAAGAGTACGCAGGTGCTCCGCTGTTGTGTTCTTAGCGTTGAGGCGTACGTGAGGTCTAGGCTTGGTAGTGAGCATACCCACCTAGGATATGGAGTGCTCGATCCACTGCCACCGTGAGCCACGACGGTCGGTACCCGAAAGGTTGGCTTCCTTTCTAACAAATTGGGAATTATAAAGGTCTTTGCGCATAGAGTCGTGTGGGTGAGTCTCATTGCATAAACACACTAAATCATCATAAGCATAGCATAACATACACATTAGCATACCCCCATCATATAAATTTGTATGGGCTCTTTTATATGATGGGTTACCTGGACATCTTAACTTATATGTCGTATGGGCGTTCATATAAGTTAAGGTACGAATCTGTGATGGCAGATTAGTTTTACTTACTGCACCGCATTTTTATTACTGGTTTACTTCATGCTCTACTTTACTGTCATTTATTTGCACTATACTGCTAGCTAGTTTTGCCGCTTTTCCTATACTTGCTAGATTAGTGTCATGTCACCTCTTTCCTTGTTTGCCCCTTATTGTCCTACGCTTCTTCCTCCCGCTCGGTTCCTAGGAGTCATGGAGGGAGGCGAGGACAAAACGACTTAGTCTTTATAACTAACGGTCGGATGTGGCCGTAATAGGAGTACGAGGAGACGGAGCTGTCCCGCGCGCAGCTGGACGAGATGGCAGGACCTGAGCAGTGGATGCAGCGCACTACCACGACACCACAGGTTGATGACTAGACAGTTAGCTTTCAGTTTTGAGAGTTTGTAGTTTCTGCATGTTGTAGAGAGAGAGAGAGAGAGTACTCATTTTAGATATGTATCGGGCTTAAGCCCCTTTTGCTTGTACTGTCTCTTTTTGGACGTTCTGTTTCATTATATATCTATATGATGTTGTGACATGTGGATATGCCTTTAATTCTGTACTTACTTTTGGCATATATTTACTTATGATCGTATAGCCGGCAGAGTCGGTGCTGAGCAGGGTTAGCCAACCCGAGTGTTGGTGACACCGCAAGGCAGCGATTCTGGGCAAAGATCCACCTCAACCGTGCAATGCGGGAGGGGTTTGAGTTTTCATGTACCCGAACGGGTTTCGAGAAAAGAGATCTTACAAATGGTATCAGAGAACGAACGATCATAAGAGAACAGTCCAGAATATACTAGGTCACCCCGCTCGAGTGTAGATTGCGTACAAACTTTGCAGCGGAAGCTATGGTGTGCCCATATATGAAATCACATAAAACAGTCCACTAAGCAACAAGTTAGGTCAAATTTTGACTTAGTTAGACAATTTAGTGACGCATCCTAGTCTAAAGAGCGACCTCGAGTCTAGATTTGGTTGAAGGTTAAGGATACCCAACGTAACTAAAGGAAGAAGTTAGTATAAGTCTAGACGTTGAGACTTTCACGCTAAAGATTACGCTTTACAATCAAGTGGTAGGACCATCTCGAGGAGATCGGGTGTCTGTAGCCTTATTTTAGAGTAATAGAAGACCCATAAGCATAACTCCCTTACCATAACTTGATACTTCCCTTTACAGTACGTTGAGGCAACCACCATAAAATACCAGAGGTCGAATTGGAATTTGAATTTTTTTTGAAAAGGCCCCCCTTGCCTAGTTAATCATATAGGGAACTCGGAAAAGTTAGCATAACTTATAACATTGGGAGCCTAAGTCTTATCATAACAATATGTCTCAGGGTGGAACACCAAGTCAGATAATATACGCACTAAAGTTTATGTACGTATGTAAGATGATTATACCGTAGAAGTATTTAAGAGACTTAGCCCAAATCGGTAGGGGCTTATGCTTTTGTTTATTGGGCCAATAAAATACCGACTTGGATTGCCCCCTAGACTTTAGTTAGAAAATGTTGTGACATTTACGTAATAATCTCGAGGTTTGGAGTATTCAATGATACTCGGGGTAATGGCGAGATCTTTTCATACACTTTTGGTTTGTGGACCAACCCTCCTTAGAAGTTGAGACCCTTGGAGAATTACTTCACCTTAAATAGTGGGGATTGTTTATACCAAGTTGTGACCGCTATAGTTATACTGGCAAGTTAGGTGAATGGTGCATTTCAAGTGTGAGCGTGTACTCATCTTATTGTTCCAAGGCTAAATCTAAGTCGTCAAAAGTGATTAACTTGTTAATCATTTGGATATACGTAAAGGGTTGTCCAGTGTATGGGCATAAGACTCTTGGAATTAAGAAAGTCAAGTTAAGAATTTAGGGAATTGCTCTAACTTCCTGATCCAAACAATGTTATTTTGTCGTTTATAAGGACGTTTGATTAACAAGCTCTTACCGGTCACAAGGGAAAAATGTCATAAACGGCAAATTCAGTGCAAGACCAAGTAAGATTTAGAATGGATAGAAGTAAGACTAGGCTATAAGATCTCATGAACATAAGAAATAATCAGTTTATCATAACAAACTTACAAGTGTATTGTTGTAGATACACCTTCTTAACCTCGAGACATCGATTTGTAGAGTTATCGGAACAATTAATAAACATTGACGTCCGAACAAATGTCTTGATTAAGTCAAGTACTGAAAAACAAGAAGAATGCCAGGTTTAGTAGCTTGGGATAGAGGTGTCATATCGTGAAATTTTGAAGATTGGAATCAAGTTTTCGCAAGTTAAAAATTACAACTAGAGCTTCTTACACTTCAGGGCTTTCAAAGGTAATTTTCAGATAGTATTTTTAATTAAAAATTCAAGCCCTCTCCTTGGTGTAAATTTAGTTAAGATCATTTTACTCTTGGAGTTGGTTTATGCATAACCAGAGAGCTTAGGAAGGTGACTCTTTGGAACTTATAATATGATGATAAAACTATTTAGGGCTAAGGTGGAGGATCTTACTATGTTCGGATCTCAGGAAAAATGACAACGACCATCATGTACTAAAATGTTGAGGATTTGAGAGTTAAAACAAATGGTTAGTTGTTGTTACTATCAACTCCCGCTTGAAATTATTAATATTACTTGATGATATTTATCAATGTAATTTTGGACGACACAGCTAAGAGAAGGGTCGTTATGATGAATCCTTTATTTCATAATTTATAGCTTAAGTGAGATGAGACTATTTAACTTTAGAAGTTTAGCCCACTCGATATTGGAAATCTAAAGTGAAATTTGACGAATGATATATTGAAGATATATAATTTGCATACAATCCTCCGATCTTAAGAACCAGAACTTACACTTTCTCCAAAAAAAAAATTATAAATGGTGAAACTTCTCGAGGATTAATGGGCTTTAATGAGACACCCTTCATGCTGAAATCAATTGTGTCAAAACATGTCATGATAGAAAGGGTTTTACCCTCATGAGTTATGAACCAAGTGGATATGGAAAGTAGTTGGGAGTCATTTCACGAACATTAGTTTTAAACTACAGACGTTATGTTCCTCAAAGAAAAACATGGAGGATATTTACATTTTTTTAACGTGAGGAAGCGTTAACCTCATGTAGCATTCGTAGGACATAAGAGACTTCTGGTCCAAGTGTAATCAAGGTTTATGTTATTATTCTGTAGCTGATAAACCTGACCTTATATCCGTTGAGTCGAAAACGGTTTATCAGCAGAGACCTCATATGTTAAGGGATAAGGTCTCATGGCGTAGGTGGTGTTGAACACCTACGTGCAAGGGAATCGTATAGTGAAGAATCAAAATAGACAATGACGGTCGGCTAAATGATCACGTCCTGGCTAATCGGTTTTTGAGCAGAGTATTATTTAAGCATGGATCGTGAATACAACCTTAGGAAGTTAAGTTGAACTCGAAGGGTTTCTGTGCCATCCAGCACGACATGATAGTATAAATTAACTCTGTAGGATCTTATGTATTTCAGATAGATCCTCCTCCAGGGGGTGTAGTGATTTTGATAACACCCACACCTGGTTAAATTGTTTTGATTTCGAAGTGTCTATTTCCTATTTATTACCGGGATGGAGCAAAGTAGAACCCGCATTGTGATTAGTGGCACGATGGTCTGAGCGGCGGGATAAGCCTTCAATTAACCCCTGGTAGGAATATTGCCGACAATCTTAGCTAGGAATAGTAGAAGTGCAATGAGAAATCTTGGTAAAGACTGTTGCTCTAGTTTGAGCTCTCATATAGCAATAAGTCATCAGGCTAATACCGACATGACGTTGCGCGCAGCCTCGTATGGGAGAAAGTGTTACACACCGCTTTCTTGGATTCAGAACAAGGACCCGAAATTTTTAAGGTCAGATTGCATAAAAGAGACGGATATGCGGGCACGACCGATTCAGGATCGGATGTTGGAGGCCCAAGGTAGGGAGGCGAAGTTTTTATGATGCGAGGCATCATATAATAGAGGTCCGAGTTCTTCCGTGGAAGGAGATTCCGATGTCCGATTATTATAGTTCAATCATGGGCAAGAGGAGCATACCTAGGTGCCCTTGGATTTCATGCAACCGTTTCCCGAAACTCATCACTTCAGGTACAAATTAAACGTCTTTGAAATCCTTTATCCTTATTAGTACTTACAACCCGTAGACCGAACCTAAATTTTGAGGACGAAATACTTCTTTTGTTTATTGGGATTTGTAACATCCCCGGTCCTTCTAGACCCCTAGTTGGTATTAGGGCATGGGTGGTGTGCAGAGTGGCCACTAGGGCCCTTGGGCCAAGTAGAGAGTGCTAAGTGCACACCAAGGGCACAAAATCAACATGGTCCAATATCACTCCCTTAGGCCAATTGATCCTCAATTCACCAACTTGACCTCCCCCATACCACCCTAACCACTAAGGAAGACCCATAGGATGGAAATTGCACTTGGGTGGGACCCAATTGCATGAAATTGACCAAAGTCAAACTTTACCTAATTTTGGTCAAATCTACACCCTTTGATTAAATTAAACCAATTGGGGCCCCACCATGGACCAACCAATGTTGGGTGATGTCAAGGGACCATGACCCCCATGTCGGGTCAACCCACTCACCTTGTTGACCAAAGTCAACCATGGTCAACATAGCTCTTTAAGGTGAATTCTAAGCCTAATATTGAATGGAACCCAACACCCATCAATTAACCAATTATTTATGGACTTAGGACACCCCCTTATCAGCCTTGGGCTGAGCCCAAACCATGGGTTTGATTAACCAAATGAGAGGGGGGACCAAAAGTAATGAAAATGGCAAAAGTTAAAGGTTAAAGCAAAAGCACCCTCCCCTCCTTCCACACTCAACCCCCGATCAACCTAGGGGCCATCCCTGATTGTTGTTAATCTGGGCTTGACCCAGAGGGAAGCAGGAGGCAGCAGAGAGCAGGATAAGTGGTCGGCCACGCCTCCCCCTTGAGCTTCAAATTCAAACCAGACTATACAAGCCTCCTCTCTCCCAACTGACCCCTCCATCAGCTTCAGAAGGGAGAGAGCAGTTGGGAACGACACCTGGAGCAAGGCTAGAGCCGGATAATCGAGATTGGGAGCAGGCTCGCTGGAGCAAAGCTTAACCATGGTGAACTGCCGCCGGAGCCGCCGCCCCACCCCAATCACGGTTCGTTTCTCCTCCCCTCCCCCATGCTAGCTTCCTATCACAAAACGGAGAAGGATCGGGCTCAATTGAGCCCGAATCCACTTCTTAAATCCATGAATTTCGGCTCAAAATAGGAAGCCTGGGATCGCCGGAAACTGTCGCCTCCGGCCGCCAGTCGCCGCTGGATGGTAGCCCCGACCACCACGAAGGTGTCGGTGGTGTTGGTCGGCGATGGTGGTGGCTGGATCGCCGGCAATCCCGGTCGCAATCTCTCCCAGCACGGCCCGATCTCAGCCATTGGCTGGAGGAGGAAGACGATCCCTGGGCCGTGAGATCTGCGTCAAGATGCGTGCGCGCGTATTTTCTTTCATTTAATTAATTCATTTCCTTGGATTTTCTGCCCTTATTGACCAGCCCACTTCTATAATTTATTAGGGGCCCTTAATGACTGAATTAGCAAAAGTGCCCAACATGAAAAGTGTAGGCCTTGACCTTATCTTCCATTAGGGCTTGCATTTGGTGACCCACAGCTCCCTGGGGAGCTGTTTTACTAGGACTGGTCCTACACTAGGTCAGTCCACTAAAATAATTATCTAGCCTAGACATCTCAAGCTTTGAAGCTGAGATTTTAACCATGGGTAAGTATACTCTAGGGGCACCCACTGCCCAAAGATAAGCCCTTGATGGGCACTTTTACCTATAGTTTTTGTGGTATTTAAGATATTTAAATAATGTTGATTTTTGGAGCATATGAAGTCCAAATGACACCAAATTTTGGTGGCATGCTCTTTAGTACATGAGTAGTGCCTGCCTAAATTTTCACTCCATTTGGAGTTGATTTGATTTGGACAATGGGAAACCCTAATGAGGTCCCTTATAGCTCAAATTAGGGTTTAGGCCATATGAGGAGTTGAGTGAGTTGGCCTCCTCCAATCTGGATGATTATGTAGGTAATGATATATAAATGCAGGTGACACCCCCTAATGGAGAATTTGGAGCCATTAGGGTGGTGTGTCCTAAAACCCTAAGGGTAAACCCTTAGGGTTGCAATTTAGGATTTGTGAAGGACATAGGACCAGATGTCCTTTCCCTGGCTCAAAACTTGGTAGACATGTTTTTAGGAGCATGCAATGGCTTAGATAATTTAATGGGAATTTTTTAGAATCATTTATGTATTTTTCTCTTACTAAATGAAATTGCCACTATCTCCTTAAATAAATAAAATGCATGGTCAGATGTCCTTGTATGGCTTTGAAATTTTAACAGTGGCTGAATTGGGATGAAAATAGGCTATGGTAATTTTATTATGATTTATTGAAGTGTTATCCCTTGTGGAGGAATTTATAAGTGCTTACTTGCTTAGAGGAATTTAATTATGAAAAATGTCAAATCATTGGGCAAAATTATGAAGCTTGGTTATCTGTCATTTTATGTTGTTACATGCCCATGATAATTATTTGGAAGCCTGTAGATTTGTATTTCATGTACATCCTGTAGAAATTGGTATTTACTACACTTGGATGTTAAATCATTTTAATTAGTCAAATCATATGGTAATGATATAAATATTTGGCAGAGGACTCTAGACCCCCATTTGGACACTTGGTAATATTTGTAGAATTTTCAGATGTGAAATATTATTTTTCCTAATTATAGTGGCATTTTGGTAATTATACAACTATGATGATTTAGTAGGCCACATGGCATCCTAGGGTCATGAAACTCAGTAAACCACCTTGATATGGAATATTACCTTACTGATAATTTTCATGTAGCATGTAGAAGTATTTTGAGGATAGATCATGTGTAATTTGACCTAAGGCCTTAACTACTTTAAATAATAATAAATACCAAATTAATATGGAAAATTATGGAAATTGGAACATACCTTATTAAGGTAAGTAGGAGCCTAGTATAATTATACCAGACCCTGGTGATGAGTTTTTAGAAGGATCTCCTTTTGAGGCTTGAGGTTAGTTCAACCTAGTGGTCTGCGATTAGTAAAAATAGAATTTTGAATTTTAGACAATTCAGACCCCTAAGTAGTGATTAGAAGTTATGGCCATTCAGTATTTGTGTTATAGCTTACAATGATTCAAAGAGGGTCAAACCTAGGGTTAGCAGTGAGATGGTGCTAGGGTTGGTGCATGAGGGTGGAGGTACGTCCAACCCAATTGGGTGGGACGGGTGTTGAGCTAAGTTACTTTAATTATATGAAATAATGAGGGGTGAAATAAAGGTCAATCACCAACTAAAGTAATTGTCTTGTGGAAGAGGATGGTGGGGTTGAGCCCATTAAATCCTTAGTACCGTTGGGGGCCCCTTTATGGGGTATACCACGGGAAGTCCAAGATTCACCCTAAATATAATACTAACTAAATTGTAGGCAAGAGTAGCCTAATTAGGTCAGCAAACTAGTATGGATCTCCCTCGAGGAGGAGATGAGTTGGATCAGCTTGTGTGTTAGTCCCTGAGCCGGAGGCTCGGGTGGACTTAATAACACCTGTTTCTTATGCAAATAGTGGCGAGTCTTCGGTACTAGGCTAGTCGTGTCACCGACGGTAGTACGTTGACTCAGGTGAGGGTGAGGTTTAGAGGGCCGGTAAGTTTGAGTACCGCGGTCTAGAGGACAATCCCTAATAACCCACCCCGACCTTAAAGTCTGGTGGATTCCAGCAAGAGTATGCAGGAGCTCCGCTATTGTGTTCTTAGCGTTGAGGCGTACGTGAGGTCTAGGCTTGGTAGTGAGCATACCCGCCTAGAATGTGGAGTGCCCGATCCACTGCCACCGTGAGCCACGACGGTCGGTACCCTAAAGGTTGGCTTCCTTTCTAACAAATTGGGAACTATAAAGGTCTGTGTGCATGGAGTCGTGTGGGTGAGTCTCATTGCATAAACACACTAAATCCTCATAAGCATAGCATAGCATAACATACATATTAGCATACCCCCATCATATAAATTAGTATGGGCTCTTTTATATGATGGGTTACCTGGACATCTTAACTTATATGTCGTATGGGCGTTCATATAAGTTAAGGTACGAATCTGTGATGGTAGATTAGTTTTACTTACTGCACCGCATTTTTATTACTGGTTTACTTCATACTCTACTTTACTATCATTTATTTGCACTATACTGCTAGCTAGTTTTACCGCTTTTCCTATACTTGCAAGATTAGTGCCATGTCACCTCTTTCCTTGTTTACCCCTTGTTGTCCTCCGCTTCTTCCTCCCGCTCGGTTCCTAGGATTCGTGGAGGGAGGCGAGGACAAAACGACTTAGTCTTTATGACTAACGGTCGGATGTGGCCGTAATAGGAGTCCGAGGAGACGGAGCTGTCCCACGCGCAGCTGGACGAGATGGCAGGACCTGAGCAGCGGATGCAGCGCACTACCACGACGCCACAAGTTGATGACTAGATAGTTAGCTTTTAGTTTTGAGAGTTTGTAGTTTCCGCATGTTGTAGAGAGAGAGAGAGAGTACTCATTTTGGATATGTATCGGGCTTAAGCCTCTTTTGCTTGTACTGTCTCTTTTTGGACGTTCTATTTCATTATATATCTATATGATGTTGTGACATGTGGACATGCCTTTAATTCTGTACTTACTTTTGGCATATATTTACTTATGATCGTATAGCCGGCAGAGTCAGTGCTGAGCGGGGTTAGCCAACCCGAGTGTTGGTGATACCGTAAGGCAGCGATTCTGGGCGAAGATCAACCTCAACCGTGCGATGCGGGAGGGGTTCGAGTTTTCATGTACCCGAACGGGTTTTGAGAAAAGAGATCTTACAACTCGTGCGATCATCGGGAAAATTTTGGCCAAAAAGCGCGCACGACCACTAGTCCTACGCGAAGGATCCACTGATCATGCGTGAAGAAAAATGCGCAATCAGTGGCCATCAATGTGAAATGGGTCGAAATTCTCTGGAAATCCACACAAGTCTGTACATGCATGAAACACAGCCATACCCACCAGAACAATGCATCCGCATAGACAAACATAAAGTAAAATAGAAAGAGGGGGAGAGTAAATCTCCTTCATGCAAGGAATGACCTAAACTAAGCTCCAAAAAGCTAAATCTTGCTCAAAAGACTATAAACTACCAACAGATATTTTATGCTAAAATCAAATGAAAGATGAGCGAAAAGAGATGAAACTGAGCTATTAAAGGAGCCTAGAATACTATATGAAATACTCTCATCAAGGCCCATCTACAGGGAGACAAAGTTTATATGATATGTTTCGAGATGATGGAAGCGGAAACTTCCCTAACCAATATTCCCATTGGGTGTGATTTTCCTGACATATTTTCGAAGAAGCTACCCGGGTTACCTCCGCACAGGGAGAAAGATTTCCAAATTTAGCTAGTACCAGGAGCAAGACTAGTATCTATGGCTCCATATCGGATGGATCCAAAGGAACTGGTAGAGTTCAGAAGCCAACTACAAGAATTAGTGGAGGGAGGATTTGTTAGGCCAAGCTCCTCGCCATGGGGAGCCCCAGTATTGTTTTTAAAGAAGGATGGGACTCTCAAGCTATGTATTGATTATAGAGGACTGAACAGGCTGACAGTACGGAACACGTACCCTTTTCCAAGAATAGATGAGCTATTTGATCTATTGGAGGGAGCTTGCTGGTTCTCGAAGCTTGATTTAAGATCGGGGTATCATCGGTTACGAATTCAGGAGGAGGACATTCTGAAGACAGCATTTTATAGCTGATATGGCCTCAATAAGTTCACAGTGATGCCATTCTGGCTCACGAATGCACCCTCCGCATTCATGAGTCTGATGAACCGAATGTTCGAGGCCTATCTCAATGTCTTTGTCATCGTATTTATAGACGACATTCTCATCTACTCTAGGACAGAGGAGGAGCATACGCGACACTTGTCATTAACTTTGGAGAAGCTCCGGGAGCATAGCCTTTATGCAATGTTCAGTAAGTATCAGTTCTGGATGAAGGAGATGGCCTTTTTAGGTCACATTATCAGTGGAGCGGGGCTAGCTGTGGATCTGGTGAAGGTTCAGGCCGTGCGAGATTGGCCATCATTGAAGACAGCATCCGACATACAGAGTTTCTTAGGACTCGTTAGTTACTACTGGAAGTTCGTGGAGGGATTCTCCCAGATTGCCCTTCCACTCACATCTCTGAAGAAGAAGGATACATCATTCATATGGACACCGCAATGCGAGACTGCCTTCCAAGAACTAAAGGATAGGCTTACCTCAGCTCCCATCCTGGCGCTTCCATATGGGAAGGAAGGATTCCAACTCTACATTGATGCGTCATATCAAGTGATGGGTGTCGTTTTGATGCAGCATGGACATGTGATAGCTTATGTTTCTCACCATTTAAAGAAGCACGAAAAAAACTACCCGCTGCATGACCTAGAGATGGGAGCAGTAATCTTCGCCTTAAAGATCGGGAGGCATTATCTATATGGGGTTCATTGTGATATTTTCTCGGATCATAAAAATCTCATGTATGTTGACACTCAGAAGGATCTGAACATGCGGCAGAGACGATGGGTGGAGTTTCTTTCCAATTATCAGTATAACACTACCACCCAGGGAAGGCGAATGTAGTGGCAGATGCTCTTAGCAGGAGAGCTACCACATCGGGTTCAGAACTCTAGGTGATGGCTATGGAGCTGGTGCGGATGCTGGAGGACATGTAGATATCCTTGGTCTCCAAGGCTGGCCCTGAGGTCTATGAGGAGTAACTAGCCTCGATGAGTGTTACCAGTGATATACGAGATCACATCAGGGACGGGCAAAGGCAGGACGTAAAGTTAGAGCTGATATTCAGGGCTTTGGAGGCAGGCACGGCTAGGGATTACTCGTTGAAGGATGAACTCTTACTTTTCAGAGGCAGAGTGTATATACCGGCAGGAGGTCAGATTCGGGAAGATATTTTGACTGAAGCACACTTTAGTAGGTACTCAGTGCATCCTGGGATCTTGAAGATGACAGTCGATCTGATGAGGACCATGTATTAGTCGGGTATGAAGAAAGAGATCACCTACTTCGTGACACACTACGAGACTTGCCAACTTGTGAAGGCTAAGTGCAAGAGCCCAACAAGATTATTGCAGCCACTACCAGTGCCAGAGTGGAAGTTTGATGATATCGCGATGTACTTAGTATATGGACATCCTCGTTCTCGTGCTGGAAATGATTCAATATGGATGATCGTTGACAAGCTGACGAAGGTCGCTCGATTTATTCTAGTCAGGAAGGACACTCTGGTCGGTGTTTAGTACAGATGTTTCTGAAAAAGTTTATTCGTTATTATGGCGTGCCCAAGACTATCGTGTCAGATCGGGATGGTCGATTTACTTCTAAGGAGTGGAGAGCGTCCAGGCTTACCTGGGCTCTCATTTGACTTTCAGTACCACATTCCACCCTCAGACGGATGTCCAGACGGAATGTACCAACCGGGGGATGGAGGATCTTCTACGCCTATGTATCCTGAACCACGAGGAGTTGTGGGAGAGACTGTTCCACTTATTGAGTTTTCTTATAACAACAGTCATCAGTCAAGTATAGGCATGGCCCCCTATGAGGTGTTGTGTGGGTGGAGGTGCGGGACTCCACTATCATAGATCTAATATGAGGATCCAAAGACACTTGGCTCAGAGTTTGTGGAGGACAAGGAAGCTAATGTGTGGCTGATTCGAGACAGGATGCTGGAGGCCCGGAGTAGACAGGCCAAATACTACGATGCGCGACATCGTCAGGTAGAGTTTCGGGTAGGAGGCCGAGTATTCTTGAAGATATGTCTGATACATGGACTCTCGCGGGTATGCGAGCGGAAGAAGCTCATTCCTAGATATATGGGGGCCTATAGGATCCTGGAGCAGATCGGCCCCTTGGCTTATAGACTAGAGTTACCGCCGAAGTTGGCGGGTTTGCATGACGTCTTCCACATCTCCTCCCTTAGGAGGGCTCTCCTACGGCCTGAGTAGCAGATTTCCATTATAGCTGGCCTAGTAGCATCTGATCGATCAGTCCGCTTAGAGCCTATACGGATAGATGATACAACAACACGAGTCTTGCGGCGAAAGAAGGTCCCGCTGGTTAAGGTCTTGTGGTTGAATCACGGACAGGAGGAGCACACTTGGGAGCCCCTGGACCTTATGCAACTAAAGTACCTAGAACTTTTCGCGGCAGGTAATAACTTTAACCGCCTAAAAATTTCTAAAATTATTTACTTTTAGTAGGAACCCCTGTAGGCCTAACCTTAATTTTTGGGATGAAATTTTTTTTTTTTATGTATTGGGATTTGTATCATCCCACAAACAATTAGACCCCTAGGAAAGTTTTTTCATGACAAGGTCATAACAAAGCTCAAGGATGGCCAAAAGAACCTTAAGAACCTAGGTAAGTAGGCGAAATCACCTTGGTCTGCAAATAACAATTTCTGGTTACCTAGTCTAGGGTTTGACTTTTGGGCCTCAAGTTGACTATCTGGCCCCACCATGAACACCCATTTGGGTCAATCACACCACCTAAATTGATCTAGGGTTTGGCTAAACCAACTAGGGTTAATTAAGCCCAAATTGGGAGAAATCAAGCTCAAGGCTCAATCCAATTGAGCTAGGCCCAAAAATGGTGATCCACTAAGTCCATCATGACTGAAATTACATGAAATAACACTCAAATTCTGGAGGGGTGACTATGAGAGAGAAAATAGAGGTTTCCCCAATTTTGAAAGAGGAATCAAGAGGGCTTTCTTGCCTTTGAATGTAATTAACCCTTCGATCCCCTCGCAATTGATGGGAATTCATTCTCTCTATCAGTTATGAGGAGAATCCAGCCAATTCCATGTCATATGGAGGCCAATTTAGGGAGGGTTACACCTTGACTGAAATTGGCATGATGGCCATTAATGGTATTTGGGAATAAAGCCTCCCCAACCTCAAATTGAAACTCCTATCATCTTCAGAGGTCTGAGAGAAGTGAAACCCCCAAGTTTTCAGAAGGAATCGTGCACTCTAAGCAGGATATTGACATGGCCCCAAAACCTTCCCAAGATCCCATGGTGAATCGGCGTTTGACCAGATAATCAGCCACCACTCAGGTCGGATCCCCTTCTCCTCCCTTAGTGCGTAATTTTGAATCTATTTGGGCCTTGATCTGACTCCAATTGGGCTGAGATCAAGTTCCCGAAGGGGCTCATCTTCGAGCTCCTTTCCCCTACCAGAAAACCCTACTTCGGCCACCTCCAAACAGAAATTCACCGCCAATCATCGGCCACCACCTCGACGAAGGTGGTGGCATTTGCCGGCCTGGGAGGTGCGTGGGTAGCCGGCAATTTGAGCCCAAACTATCCCAAGACTGGATAATGTGGTCCGTCCATTCATTGGGGATGAAGGACTGCAGCCGTCGGATGGGTGTGATCTGTTATACGCAGATCAAATTGATTATAAGGATTTAAGTTATATTGTTTTAATTCATTTTTGTCACATATTATGTTGTGGATAGATTTAATTATTAAAAATACTTAAAAGCTTCATCGGTAAAAGTTGTCAACATGAAAAAGGTTGCCCATGAAGTCATCTTTATTTTAAAATTAATTTCAAGTCGTTTGGACCAATGGATCTCCCTCGGCACCCTTTTTGGTGCAAGGTGTCCATAGAGGACCCCAGAGACTAAAATGGTGTCATCGTCATACCACTTAACAAAAGTGGCTGAAATTTTAGCCATAGGTGAGTTAGGACATGTTGTACCTGCCACCAAAAATTGGGAATTTTTGGGTGACATTTTTCTATAGTTTTTTTTTTAAATTAAATAAAGAACATATGTGGTAGATCTAGGGATTAGATACCTTAAAATTCCCCAAATATTTGGTGGATGGTTTGTGGGGTCATTATATGGCCATGTTAAAAATATCAGCTCATTTGGGTTTGATTGGACTTGGTAAATTAGTGTTCAACCTTGGTCACCTAGGAAAGGTTAACCCTAGTTCACCAAAAGTGCCTTGTGGGTTTGGGTGACTACCCCTCAATCAAATGAGATGAAACTTTGGTCACCACTTTGTTATCATATTAAACAACACCACAAGTAATTTTAGAGGGTTTAAGGTTGGTATGCCTAAGAAACCCAGTTCAAACCCTAGTGTTACATATTAGGCTTAATGAAGAAAATGGGGTCATATCTCCATGGATGGGCTTGAAACTTTGTAGATAGTTTCATAGGAAGAATATATACCTTGGATAATTTTGTTGGAATTTTTGGAGACATTATCACACTCGGATTAATTATTATTTTACTTGTGAATATTCCTATCAAGTGCAAAATATGTGGTCATATGATTTAGGAAAATTATGAAACTTGGACAGTAAACTTTTTATGATGCCATGAGTCTCTGCAAATTTTATTATAATTTTTTAATTTGGTAATTTGGTAGTTCCTTCACAATGTGCCAAAAATCAATTTCTATGAATTAAATTATTTATGTGGTCATTTGATTTTAAATAAAGGTGAAACTTGGCCAGAGAGCCTCTAAGGCCAGTATAGTGGTTTGGTAATTTTATCATAAGTTTTGGATGAATATTTATTGTACTTTGTTCTTACAATTGTTAAATATTACATTTGTAAATTATTTAAATTATATGGGGTCATGATCTTGTAAAATACTCAATCTCTATTAGAGGACATGTTAGGCCTATTATAACTTCAGGGAATTGGTTCATGTCATTTGTGTAAGAGGAAGTTGAAGTTTCTTCATAAATTTGGATTATGTCTTAATTATTTATATAATGATTTCCATAGAAATAATCAGGGAGAAAAATATAAATTACTAATATTTCATCAATATAGAACATAAAAAATCTCTAGATGTGTGGTTCAACATATGAAAACCTTGGGGTCATATGGGACTTTCATAAATGTCAATCTTTCCCCTTAGGTTTGAAGTGGTCTGCGGATAGCCAAAAAGGAGTTTAGTGGTTTTGGGTCTTTCTATGAGTTCTTGCGTAGGTATTCTTCAGTGAGAGGTGATGTAGGTCAATTCTATGGTGAGAATGGCAAAATCCCCTTCAAGACATCTCCTAGTTGTGGGTTTGAGTTGTATGGTAGTATACTCTTAAGTGAAGTGTTGGTGTTCAAGAGAACATTAATTCTTCTGGTGCATCTTAATCCATCCTAGGATACTAGAGTAACATAAGAGAGTGGGTGTTGGGTAGTCACCAATAAAACTAAGTGTCTTGTGAAAGGGAGGTTTGGGGTGTCATCACATCGTACCTCCTAGTACCGTTGCGAGCCCCTCACAGGGTAGTCCTCGGGAAGTCCAAGACTAACCTTTAAATTGTTAGGATCATGTAACTATGAAAGATTAATCTAAAAACAAGCTATCAAAGTACACATACACACACCCCTTTATTATGGGAAGATAGTTTTGGTTTGAAATGTTGGTCTAGTCCTGTGAGCAGTGGGCTCGGTGTGAGTTTAATGATGGAATGTACTGCAAGTTGTGGCTTGATGTTTGTTAGAATGGACTGGTTAGTCTGGTGGCTCGGGAATTCAATTGTAGTGTATGTGCTTGTACATATAAGTGGTGGGTCCTCGGTACTAGACACTCGTTCACACCGACATTAGTATGTTGGCTCGACAAGTGTGGGTATTCACTTGGCCAAGAAAAGACTGGTGGGATGCCAGCATTAGTACAAGTTGCTTTGTAGCAACTGGCTAGGTGTACCGAGTAGTATGTAAGGTCTAGGTTAGGTAGTGTGAATACCAGCCTGGGAGTGGGGTGGCCCAACCCACTGCCTCTGTTTTCCACTACGAGAGGTACCTGAGAGTTTAGCTAACTCCAAACTAGAAAATTAAAGGTCTGTGCGCACAGAGTTGTGTCGGTGAGTTGAACTTGCTGGAACATTTGCACAAAACCTTGCATAACACTTCATATTATACATAACATTGCATAAAACCTATACCCTCATCGTATAAATTATTATGGGATCTTTTATACGATTGGACTCTTGCAAAACGATCTCTTAACTTATAAGTTTTGTATGAGCATTCTTATAAGTTAAGGTTACTTTTCTCAGTGATGGTAGTTAGATGTTTTACTATACTTCTTATTTATTTTCATTCCTTTACTTATTAGTTAGTTGCTTTACCATTTCGTGATACTGCTTCTTTATTGTCATTTCTTTACTTATGCTTTATTATATAAATGTTTAAGTAGTCCACTATGAATTTATATATGAACTATACAATCGGTAATGTAGACCCCTACAGTAGTTACATCAACATTTATTACCTACTTGTTAAGGCCACTAACATCTGCTTGTTTACTTCTGCTTTGGTGTCCTTCCTTTTCATTCCTTCTGCACGGTGCCTAGGAGCCACCAGGGGAGGGGTAGGGGATCCTGGCTTAGTCTTTTGACTAATGATCGGTTGTGACCAAACACCACAGGGGCTCTGGTTGGGAGACAGGGAGCTACTCCGGGAGATCTAGCGAAACCAGGGTATGATGCAGGAGGAGGTGAGTCAGCATAGCTCTGTACCAGCAGCATCAACCACAGGTTCTGTGAGTGACTAGTAGTTATTTCTTCCGCCAGCGTTTTGTAGTGAGGATTCTATGTACTGGGCAGGAGCCATTTTTATATTCAGCTTTTCTTTATGTAGACTCTTGTTGATATTTTATATATCATATTGTGATTGTGGGCTTCGTCTTATATATGTTCTTCTTGATTTTATCTGTGGTATATGGTTGGCCTAGGTGTTGAATTTGCTGGCAGAATCAGAGTCTTATAGTCGCAACCTTCCCGAGTGTTGGTGTCACCACAAGGCGGCAGTTCTGGGCATAAGACCCGGTTGATAAGCAAAAAAAAAGAGGGTCTTACACAAAAATCATTCAAAACATCACACACACACAAAACATATAAAGCATACAAAGCATACAAAACATACGTGCACATCAGACATAACACACATTCAACACACACACAAACAATATTCAAAATGAAAATAAATAAATCAAAATGAGCTTGAAAAACCCAAAATATAAACAACTGGAGATCACTATGAACAAATATAGAAATTGTTATGAAAATTTTGGAGTATACGTCGCTACGACGAATTTATATTATCAAAAAAATTTATTGAATGTAGCGACTAATGTAACTCCTAGGACCGTGTTAGCCAAAAGCTAACAATCTCTAATTAGTAAATGCAAAAAATTATTTTTCTAACTCAAACAATTAATCAAATAAAGAACACAGAATGAAATAAAGCTTGAATGAATGGAAATACGACTCAAGTGAGGAAATTAAAGCATATACCATTCTTCGATTCAAGCTCGTGCTTCATCATGGCGGCGATTCTGAGGAGTCTTGACGTATTCTTCCTTATGAAATCGACAGCATTTGCGGATCCCGCTAACATTCAAGAATTTCTAAATATGTGGTCTCTACAACGAAAAGAGTTAGCACGAATGATTATGAAATCTGAATTTTATAATATGTATGGGTGAAATCTTCTAGATCCAAACAAGATCGTTGTGCAGTTAGAAGTTTTATGATTAAACTTTAAGTGCCAAAGATGGATTAAAACCAATATAAGATCCTTGATCTTGTATGATTGAGTAAGATCTACAGATCCAAATTATCCAATCCAGTCCAACAAACAAATGGAGATAAATCATGCTATTAATTATCTTTACCTATGACTGGAATTTGTAAGAGAATTGAAACTCTGACCAAGCAATAGTGATTCACGGGCTTAGATGAAGTCAAACCATATCCAGGAAAATCCTTCTTGCCCACTATCTGGATACGGACAAAAGGAACACTTGGCAGAGAATCAAAGCCTAGACGAGATACTCTTGGAGTTGTTGCGTGTCGGAGGAAATGTGGCTCTAACTGCTTGCATGCATCGATCTGATAGGAGCAGGAGATGAAGACTATCGTCAATGACCTTAAAGCAGATCCGACAAGAATCGTTTGTCCCATTTCTCAATCTCTCGAGAACTATGAGAGGGGAGAACTTCAGTGATCTTGTGTGTTTTCCTCTCCAGAGGTGCGAATGGAGGAATAGGGGAATATAGTGCGGCAGTTACAAACCGTGGGAGAAGGAAGCCCGATTAATTTCAATCGTAGTTGACCGGATGGAATAATAATAAACCACGCTTGGCAAAATCATATTTGTAACCTTAATAGGGAGGCCCACTCATGGGAGTTACAAAAAGAATTCAATGAATTCATCAATACTCCCATAAAAATAAATGTAAAATCCATGAATTAATTAGATTTCAAACCTATGCCAAAATGGTGCCTAATTTGAGAACGGGCTCACGTCCTAAATTACAAGACCATCTGGCCCGCCTATCATAGGCTTTGACGATTCGCGCGACTGAACTAACGCATGCTCGTATGAGTCCGAATTTGATTCTAATATTCGCGTACGACCTTATCAGGGCGACTTGATAGAATATGTCCACTAAACAGAAATATTTTTTCAACATTCTCTCACTTGGACTAATTCTCATCGTAACTTATGACGCTCCGTTTAAAGTCTTCACTAAACTTAAGGGTACCAATAGCAAACACGATATTGAGTCTACTCTCACGTCAATCCGGTCTAACCAAACCCTTCACTCTGAATCATGGCGGCAACTTCATCATTGAGCGACACGGGACCTTTCATGGTCACAGCAGCTTACGGATTCAATCAAGATAGACAAAGCGTGGTTATATGAAAAATAGAATAACATAATGAAAAATGTGCACATGAAGTTCTACATAGTGGTCAACCAACTCAAATAAATGCACTAAACCATGATGCGAGAAGTTCTTAAGTTTTCAAAAGAACATGTATGTCTAATCTTAAGATTTTAAATGCATGTGTCAAAAGACATACTACAGACCCTAATCCAAAATATAGTGTCCTGGGCCTTATGCTCCGACTTACACAAGTCATGAGACTTTTATATAAAATATGACTGTCACATAAATTTTCACGAATATCGAAGCTTAATGATATTCCTAAATGAATATTCTTAAATTCTTAAGAATTATATAATGTGTTATATAAATGACAGATAAATGAATTGGAGCTTCATGCAGCCTCCCACTAATCTAGTGCATCAAATGACTCCTTAAGACCCATATTAAAGACATGCTTTTGAAACTCATTGGGGTGAAGTTCTTTAGTAAGTGGATGGGCTAACATGTCATCTGTCCTTAAATGCTTCACTGTAATGTCACCTTTCTTAACCAATTCCTTAACGGTCAAGAACTTAGTTTTCATATACTTAGACCTTATGATACATTTATTATTCATCGAGAACAGAACTGCAGAAATGTTATCATAGTACAACCGAATGGGTCTAGCTATTGTGTTGATAACCTTTAACTCATTAATATAATTCTTAAGTCACACCGCGTGAGTAGAAGCTCCAAAAAGAGCAACGAACTCTGCATGTATTGTGGATGAAGTGATGAGTGTTTGTTTGACACTCTTCCACAAAATGGCCCCACCAGCAAACTTAAAGATATATCCTAAAGTAGACTTTCTATCATCCTCACACCCGGCAAAATCAGAATCGGTATACCACACTAACTCAAGGTTTTGAACTCTATGGTAGACCAACTTAACATCCTTAGTTCCCTTCAAATACCCTAAGACTTTCTTGGCAGCCACCCAATGAGCAGGTCCTGGGTTTGACTAATTTCTGCCCAGAAGTCCTACTACGAAGGCAATGTCCGGTCTGGTACAGACTTGGGCATACAATAAGCTGCCTATCACACTAGCGTATGGTATATCCTTCATGCTCTCTCTCTCTCTCTCTCTCTCTCTCTCTCTCTGTATCATTATTGGGGTATTGTGCTAAGATAAGCTTATCACCCTTAAGCATAGGTACGTCACCGGGATTACAATCAAGCATGCTAAATCTCTCAAGTACAAACTTTCTGAGAGAGTGTTAAAGGTTGGTGAGATCGATCCTTAATGATCTCAATTCCCAGAATGAAGGATGCTTCTCCAAGATCTTTCATATCGAAGTGCTTTGATAGAAATTACTTAGATTCCTGCAATAATATCAAATCACTACTCGCAAGCAAGATATCATCTACAAAAAGAATTAAGAAGATATATCAACTACCACTGATCTTGAGATATATACAATGGTCCACCTTATTTTCCACTAAACCAAAAGAAGTAACTAACTCATTGAATTTCAGATACCATTTTCTAGAAGCTTGCTTCAGACCATAGAGGGATTTGTTAAGTTTACATATAAGTTAGTCGAAATGACCAGACTTGAATCCCTCAGGCTGGACCATATAAACTTCTTCGGCAAGGTTGTCATTCAGGAATGCGGTCTTTATATCCATCTGGTGTAACTCCAAATCATAATGAGCTACCAAGGCCATTATCACTCAAAGGGAATCTTTAGTAGAAACGGGTGTCACAACCCGCATTTTCCCAATATACATTGTGATGCCACATTGTGTAGCAGACAACCACAGATGCTCAGGCATCTCCGTCTCTTTATTTGTTTTTCATAAAAGACATACATATTTATACTTTATGTTGACAGACAAGATTTACATTGGAAGAACAAGGCTGTGTCCCTCAGTCCAATGGATCAGCTAGTCCATAATTAGAAATTATATACTTACGCAATGGAAAGAAAATATGAAGTTTAATTTGTTTTTGTTGAAAATGTTGAAGTGGGAGTTTTTTGAAGTTGGCGGTCTGGGGGGAGACCACGTGGTCTGGTCTGACCGCACGGTCTTGCGGTCTCCTCTGGCGGTTTAACCTCTTTGGTCTAGTCGCGGGCTACTCGACGTGATCGCCATTCTTCTGACGAAGGGTGCCGAGGTGAGGCCGCGCGGTCTGGTTGTCTGACCGCGTGGCGGAGCAGGTTTCTACCTGGTAAAGGCGGCACGCGGTCTGGTGCTTGTGACTGCGTGGTGCGGGCAGCCCAGTCTGGAGGCTGTCCGGGTTCTTTATGGTGCGCACGAACTAAGGTCGTCTTAGTTGCGCGGTCTCCGAGTTGTGTTCGCATGGCTGGTCCTTCGGCGATCAGCTGGCATATGCGGTCACAGGTGTTTGATCGACTTGGCGGGCTGTGCCCTAGTCGGTCTGGTGTGTTCGTGGTCTCTTGAGGAGGTCAGGTGGCGAACACAGGTGGTGAGCGACATGACCGGGCGAGTTGTCATGATCGCGCGGCTTCTGTTGAAGTCGGCGAGCTCACTAAGCAGGAGGTTCTTTTGTTGGTCGCGCGGGTTGACCGGTCTGGTCACGCGATCAAGGGGTGGTGATCCTATCTCATAGGGTGGTGACTGGATCAGGTCGCTTGCCTATAAATAGGAGCCACTGTAGCAGAAAATATATAGCACCAAGTGTAAGCTGAGCTCGCGACCTGTTCTTGCGGTCTATTTTTTGTAACCGGCCGTCTAGCTGATCGAACTTGTTTTGTGCAGCTTCTGCAGATTGTGCGGGTAGCAGCAGTCACATTCTCTTTTGAAGGTGTTCGGGCGGTCTCGCGGCTTGTAGTGCGGGTTGCTGGAGTTTGGGAGGATCAGTGGAGTTCGGGAGTTCGCGTGGTTCTCAGTTGGTGTTGTTCAAGGCGCAGGCAGGCAGTTCGGGCGATCTGGTTTTCTTGCTGGGCGGACTGTCAGGTCGGGCGGTCAGGCGGTCTCAAGTTGGCAGACCGCTGGTTTTCCTTTCAGCTGCTTTTCTCTTCTGTTTTTTTGTGTACTGGCAAAATCATGTCTCGCCATGTATACCTCGCCCTGTAATGAAGAATTTTGCTTATCAATAAAGATTGTGTTTACTTCATGTGCTTCTGGTTGTTTAGCTTGAACTTTTAGTTATACAATTCCTGCTCACTCCTAGATCTACAGAAAATTTCACATGGTATCAGAGCTAGGTTGGAGTGGATAGAGCAGTGAATAACTAAAAGTTGCCATCGCCTTTGTGAAGAAGGAACCAGTGGTAGAGCCATGGAAGCAAGGGGTCTTGGAATTGAGATTCTTACATTGACTAACTTTAAGAAGTGGAAGTCGTGTATGCAAAGTTATCTTTTGGGTGAGGACCTCTGGGAGGTAGTTGGAGGAGAGAGCACAGAGGAAGTTATTCTGATCGGGGATAAAGGTATGAGGTGAGGAACTGGAGGCGGATTAATGCCAAAGCGGAGTTCGCCCTAAAGAGGGCAATATCACCTGACCTGTTTGATCACATCTTGGGGTGTGGATCAGCTGCAGAGATCTGGAGAGCCCTGGATGGGCTGTTTAATAAGAAAAATGTGGCAAGACTTCAATTCCTGGAGAATGAACTGGCCAGATCGGCTCAAGGTGACCTTTCTATCTCTACATTCTTCTTGAAGATGAAGAACTTGTGCGCCGAGATTTCAGCGCTGGATCCTGATGAGCCAATTTCTGAGGCGAAGCTGAAGAAGCACATTATCCGTGGCTTGCGGAAGGAATATGTTGCCTTTGTGACGTCGGTGCTGGGTTGGGCAAATCAGCCATCTCTGCTGGAGCTGGAAAATCTGCTTGCTTCGCAGGAGAGTCTAGCAAGGCATATGGCGGGGGTGTCAGTGTCTGGGGGAGATGGTGAAGTTCTCTTCATGGGGAAGAAGAAGAAGTGGGATAAGAAGAAGACCGCTGGAGGAGGCAATGGGCTTTCAACTTCTGGACAGCAGGAGAGGGGCTATGCTCCTAAGGCTGAAGGGAAGAAGAAGGGAGAAGGTCCCAAGTGCTTCAGGTGCGGAAAGGTTGGTCACATCAGGAAGGATTGTCGGGTGAATCTTCAGTCGGGGCATGCTGCTGCAGGAAAGGAGGAAGCTGATGCCAGACAAATTGATGGAGGATGGGGAGGAGCCTTCTCGGCTTCTGTTGAAGTTGCGGCTTCTATCAACTATCAGGAAGATTGGATCGTGGACTCGAGGTGTGGTCATCACCTCACCGGGGACGAGTCGAAGCTTTCTTCAGCTCAGTCGTACTCAGGTAATGATGTCATTATTACTGCTGATAATACTGCATGCTGTCGAGAAGGTGGGGGTTGTTTCCTTGGGCAGTGATAGAGGGCCGCTTACGTTGAAGAGTGTCTATCATGTGCCTGGTATGAGGAAAAACCTTTTCTCCGTGACCAACGCTGTAGACTCTGGGTATCACGTTCTGTTTGGCCCGACAGAAGTGAGGTTTCTTCGGAATGTTGAAGCAGTGAAGGCGGAGGTCGTTCATGTGGGGAGGAGAACTAAAGACTTGTTTGTTTTATCGACAAGTTCTTATGTTGACAAGATGCGAACGAATGATAGCGATGTCATATGGCATGAGAGGTTGGGGCACGTAGGGATGGATAAGCTGAAAGTTATGGCGGTGAAAGGTCCGGTCAAGGGCCTGTCTAGTCTATCTTCCTACGGAGACGGTCATGTGTGCGCAGGATGTCAGTTCGGCATGTCTCATCGACTACCGTTTGACAAGTCGCAGACAAGGAGTAGTGTGTCGTTGGAGTGCATCCACAGTGACTTGATGGGACGGACTGCTACCCCAAGCCTCGGAGGCAGCAGATATATGCTGGTGCTAATCGATGATTACACCAGATATGTCTGGGTATGTTGGAACCTTAGTTTTGATTTGATTTAGGATCCACCTTTAGTATCTAAGTTTATATCATAATATATCTTATAACTTAGGTTAAATCAGATTAAGTTAATAGGCTGAAAATAATATATATAAATATTATATACTAAGAAAAATATATATATAATAATAGGCTGAAGAAAATAAGAGAAAATAATATAAGAGAAAATATTATAAGAGAAATTAATATAAGGGAAATATAAGAGAAGAAATGTATTTCATATATTAGCTGCGTTCAACGAACGTCGAACGGCGCTCAGCATTCGTCGGACGGCGCCCGACGAACAGATTATATTATAGCAGCGCTCGATAATTTAGAAGGAAGCTGTGGTCGACGAATTCAGAACAGCGGTCGACGAATTCCAACCAGAACAGCGGTCGACGAATCAAATGATGAGCTCGACGAAAGTGAAGCTCAGCTCGACGAAATTTATGCAGTATTATATTTCTTATTATAATATGCTGTCAGACTTTATTAAAGCAATATTTATTTATTCTATTTTATATATTGCTATATATATTGTTGTTCTGACATTACAGCGTGAAAGCATTTAATGCTGTAGCCGTTTGGCAAAAGCAATAAATGTTGTAGCCGTTGCAGCAAGTCAAAGACGGCAAGTTATGTTCTCAAGGATCTGGGAAATGAAAGAGACTTTACTCCTTTCCTCTTTGGTCGGCAAGGATTCAAACAGATAAATATACAGCAGATAATATATATCAGAATAGATATATAGTTGTTATCTCTCGACCGAATAAATTGATATAGTTTATATTGCTGTACAGATTTTATATTAAACACAGAATAGATATTACATTCTCTGTACAGGAAAAAGAGGAAAAAGAGAAGAAGAAGAAGAAGAACAGAGCAAAAAGAAGAACAGATCCAAATATATTATCTTCTTCTTGCTAACCATTTCTTGCAGATCTTCTACAACCTGAGACACCAAATCAATATCATTTGCTCAGGGAGAAGAAGAAGAAGAGTATCACAACCTTATGAAGAAGCTCCAAACTCAAAGCTGTCAATTATTCTAAATCAGACAGGGGGGAGCTTTCTTCAACAACATCTTCAAGATCCAAGCTGAACATCTCATCAGGATCATCAAGAGTCTTCTCAGCAAAAGAGAAGAACACTATAAACTTTCTGTTTTCCCTTTCTCCTTCCCATCTTGTAAATGGTTAAAACTCCCTTCAAAAGTTTACTCCCGGTGACAGGCCACCTTAACAAAAACTTGTAGCTTGGTTTATAAGCACCTGATCAAAAGCTTATAGGTGAATTGGGCACCTGATCAAACCTCCATTGGTGTGTGGACACCTGAACAAAAATACCTTGGTGTGGTGGCACCTGATCAACAACCTCCTAGTGGATTCCTACCAATGGGTAGAAGAGTAGATGTACCCAGTTGAGGGGAACTACTATATATCTTGTGTCATCTGGTTTGCTTGTTGTTTTATTTTCTTGTTTGTTGTGCTGTGATATTTATGCTCACTAACTGTTTGTGTTTATTACTCAATCAGCAAACTCATATATATTTATATATATCACTTATTTTGAAAGTAAAAATTAAGCAAGATCTTTTAATAAGATAAATAAGAACTAAACTCTCCTTTCAATTGGTATCAAAGCAGGTTGATTTTATCAATCACCCTCATCAGAGGATATCAATTGTCCCTTTCAATTGGTATCAGAGGAAGTTGATTTTTCACACAGGCTAACACCTGAAATCACAAAGATCACCTTAGTTCTTATTTGTTTTGTTTTTAAAAAGAGTTTTTCCAAATGGCACTAGCAGATTTTTTATTTTCAGATCCACCTTTATGTAATTTGGATAGTTTTAATTTATGGCAAATTAGACTTAAGTTATATATGAATGTCATAGATGAAAGTATTTACAAATCTATTTTGACAGGAATTTCATCTTCAATCCCTTCATCTGATGATCAGGAAAGGCTGAAAAGTGTTGATGCCATGGCCATGGAGATATTGGCTAAATCAATGTCAAAAGACATTTTTCAAAAAGTGGTTGATTGCTCTTCAGCAAGAAGCATTTGGAACTCCCTCTCAAGGATGGTAAATGAACCATCTTCTTCCTCTTCCACTAACATCATTTTTGATGCAGATCCTTCATTCAGTCTAACTGAAGAAGAAGAAAAAGAAGAACAAGCCAGAAACTTCTGTTTAATGGCTATATATGGTTCAGATTACAAATCTGATGCAGAATCTGAACAAGAAAAGGTAAAAGAGGTAACAGCATTTCCTAATTTTACCTCTGAAAATTTCAGATCTGTTTTCAATTCACCTTGTGCAGGTTTAAAAATTTCTGAAAACAGAATCAGTAAAAAGCTAATAATAAACAAATTAATTTCTGTTTAAATTAAAGAAGATTTTAAAATAACAGCAGAACAATTTATTTGTTTAGAAAATAAGTTAATTAAGGCTGATAAGTTTAAACATAACTTTAAAGAAAAAGAAATCTCTTATGATCAGCAAAATAAAAATAAGTTTACAAAGTTATATTTCAATGAAATAAAAAGGCCAGCATACCTATATATAAGGCAATTTTGTTTTAACAGTTTAATGTTTTTACTTAAATTATGATTAAATTAAAACAGCAGTTTTAAGTTTCTTTGAATTTTCTATCTTAAAAACAAGTCAGATAGACTTCACTTTCTTACCGTTTTTTTTTCTCTCCAAAATCATGTTGAGCATTCTACTGAAGTTGCATTGATCAGGAATGATCATGGCACTGAGTGTGAGTCTCTTCTGATTAAAGAGGATTCTATAGAAAGAAGCTATCAGATATTGTCTTTCTGATTATAAAAATTCTTAGAATCTGTTAACTGCTAGCAATTCATTTCATTTAAAATTCCTATTTAAATCAAGTTTTAGGAAATCAGAATTGCTTAGTTATAAAAGAAAAATAAATAATCTCTATCCCTTAAGCTTTAAAGACTTTTTATGCTTAGGAATCCTAAACCAAATAGGGGGAGATTGTTAGAACCTAGTCTTAATTTGGATTAGGCTCCCAACTCAAATAGGGGGAGATTGTTGGAACCTTAGTTTTGATTTGAGTTAGGATCCACCTTTAGTATCTAAGTTTATATCATAATATATCTTATAACTTAGGTTAAATTAGATTAAGTTAATAGGCTGAAAATAATATATATAAATATTATATACTAAGAAAAATATATATATAATAATAGGCTGAAGAAAATAAGAGAAAATAATATAAGAGAAATTAATATAAGGGAAATATAAGAGAAGAAATGTATTTCATATATTAGATGCGTTCGACGAACGTCGAACGACGCTCAGCATTCGTCGGACGGTGCGCGACGAACAGATTATATTATAGCAGCGCTCGATAATTTAGAAGGAAGCTGCGGTCGACGAATTCAGAACAGCAGTCGGCGAATTCCAACCAGAACAGCGGTCGACGAATCAAATGATGAGCTCGACAAAAGTGATGCTCAGCTCGACAAAATTTATGCAGTATTATATTTCTTATTCTAATATGCTATCTGACTTTATTAAAGCAATATTTATTTATTCTATTTTATATATTGATATATATATATTGTTGTTCTGACATTACAGCGTGAAAGCATTTTATGTTGTAGCCATTTGGCAAAAGCAATAAATGTTGAAGCCATTGGAGCAAGTCAAAGACGGCAAGTTATGTTCTCAAGGATCTGGGAAATGAAAGAGACTTTACTCCTTTCCTCTTTGGTCGGCAAGGATTCAAACAGATAAATTTACAGCAGATAATATATATCAGAATAGATATATAGTTGTTATCTCTCGACAGAATAAATAGATATAGTTTATATTGTTGTACAGATTTTATATTAAACACAGAATAGATATTACATTCTCTGTACAGGAAAAAGAGGAAAAAGAGAAGAAGAAGAACAGAGCAAAAAGAAGAACAGATCCAAATATATTTTCTTTTTGCTAACCATTTCATGCAGATCTTCTACAACCTGAGACGCCAAATCAATATCATTTGCTCAGGGAGAAGAAGAAGAAGAGTATCACAACCTTATGAAGAAGCTCCATACTCAAAGCTGTCAACTATTCTAAATCAGACAGGGGGAGCTTTCTTCAACAACATCTTCAAGATCCAAGCTGAACATCTCATCAGGATCATCAAGAGTCTTCTCAGCAAAAGAGAAGAACACTATAAACTTTCTATTTTCCCTTTCTCCTCCCCATCTTGTAAAGGGTTAAAACTCCCTTAAAAAGTTTACTCCCGGTGACAGGCCACCTTAGCAAAAACCTGCAGCTTGGTTTATAAGCACCTGATCAAAAGCTTATAAGTGAATTGGGCACCTGATCAAACCTCCATTGGTGTGTGGACACCTGAACAAAAATACCTTGGTAGGAGGGCACCTGATCAACAACCTCCTAGTGGATTCCTACCAGTGGGTAGAAGAGTAGATGTACCCAGTTGAGGGGAACTACTATATATCTTGTGTCATCTGGTTTGCTTGTTGTTTTATTTTCTTATTTGTTGTGCTGTGATATTTATGCTCACTAACTGTTTGTGTTTATTACTCAATCAGCAAACTCATATATATTTATATATATCACTTATTTTGAAAGTAAAAATTAAGCAAGATCTTTTAATAAGATAAATAAGAACTAAACTCTCCTTTCAATTGGTATCAAAGCAGGTTGATTTTATCAATCACACTCATCAGAGGATATCAATTGTCCCTTTCAATTGGTATCAGAGGAAGTTGATTTTTCACACAGGATAACACCTGAAATCACAAAGATCACCTTAGTTCTTATTTGTTTTGTTTTTAAAAAGAGTTTTTCCAAATGGCACTAGCAGATTTTTTATTTTCAGATCCATCTTTATGTAATTTGGATAGTTTTAATTTATGGCAAATTAGACTTAAGTTATATATGAATGCCATAGATGAAAGTATTTACAAATCTATTTTGACAGGAATTTCATCTTCAATCCCTTCATATGATGATCAGGAAAGGCTGAAAAGTGCTGATGCCATGGCCATGGAGATATTGGCTAAATCAATGTCAAAAGACATTTTTCAAAAAGTGGTTGATTGCTCTTCAGCAAGAAGCATTTGGAACTCCCTCTCAAGGATGGTAAATGAACCATCTTCTTCCTCTTCCACTAACATCATTTTTGATGCAGATCCTTCATTCAGTCTAACTGAAGAAGAAGAAAAAGAAGAACAACAAGCCAGAAACTTCTGTTTAATGGCTATATATGGTTCAGATTACAAATCTGATGCAGAATCTGAACAAGAAAAGGTAAAAGAGGTAACAACATTTCCTAATTTTACCTCTGAAAATTTCAGATCTGTTTTCAATTCACATTGTGCAGGTTTAAAAATTTCTGAAAAAAGAATCAGTAAAAAGCTAATAATAAACAAATTAATTTCTGTTTAAATTAAAGAAGATTTTAAAATAACAGCAGAACAATTTATTTGCTTAGAAAATAAGTTAATTAAGGCTGATAAGTTTAAACCTAACTTTAAAGAAAAAGAAATCTCTTATGATCAGCAAAATAAAAATAAGTTTACAAAGTTATATTTCAATGAAATAAAAAGGCCAGCATACCTATATATAAGGCAATTTTGTTTTAACAGTTTAATGTTTTTACTTAAATTATGATTAAATTAAAATAGCAGTTTTAAGTTTCTTTGAATTTTCTATCTTAAAAACAAGTCAGATAGACTTCACTTTCTTACCGTTTTTTTTCTCTCCAAAATCATGTTGAGCATTCTACTGAAGTTGCATTGATCAGGAATGATCATGGCACTGAGTGTGAGTCTCTTCTGATTAAAGAGGATTCTATAGAAAGAAGCTATCAGATATTGTCTTTCTGATTATAAAAATTCTTAGAATCTGTTAACAGCTAGCAATTCATTTCATTTAAAATTCCTATTTAAATCAAGTTTTAGGAAATCAGAATTGCTTAGTTATAAAGGAAAAATAAATAATCTCTAACCCTTAAGCTTTAAAGACTTTTTATGCTTAGGAATCCTAAACCAAATAGGGGGAGATTGTTAGAACCTAGTCTTAATTTGGATTAGGCTCCCAACTCAAATAGGGGGAGATTGTTGGAACCTTAGTTTTGATTTGAGTTAGGATCCACCTTTAGTATCTAAGTTTATATCATAATATATCTTATAACTTAGGTTAAATAAGATTAAGTTAATAGGCTGAAAATAATATATATAAATATTATATACTAAGAAAAATATATATATAATAATAGGCTGAAGAAAATAAGAGAAAATAATATAAGAGAAATTAATATAAGGGAAATATAAGAGAAGAAATGTATTTCATATATTAGATGCGTTCGACGAACGTCGAACGACGCTCAGCATTCGTCGGACGGTGCGCGACGAACAGATTATATTATAGCAGCGCTCGACAATTTAGAAGGAAGCTGCGGTCGACGAATTCAGAACAGTGGTCGACGAATTCCAACCAGAACAGCGGTCGACGAATCAAATGATGAGCTCGACGAAAGTGATGCTCAGCTCGACAAAATTTATGCAGTATTATATTTCTTATTCTAATATGCTATCTGACTTTATTAAAGTAATATTTATTTATTCTATTTTATATATTGATATATATATATTGTTGTTCTGACAATACAGCGTGAAAGCATTTAATGTTGTAGCCGTTTGGCAAAAGCAATAAATGTTGAAGTCGTTGCAGCAAGTCAAAGACGGCAAGTTATGTTCTCAAGGATCTGAGAAATGAAAGAGACTTTACTCCTTTCCTCTTTGGTCGGCAAGGATTCAAACAGATAAATATACAGCAGATAATATATATCAGAATAGATATATAGTTGTTATCTCTCGACAGAATAAATAGATATAGTTTATATTGTTGTACAAATTTTATATTAAACACAGAATAGATATTACATTCTCTATACAGGAAAAAGAGGAAAAAGAGAAGAAGAAGAACAGAGCAAAAAGAAGAACAGATCCAAATATATTATCTTCTTTTTGCTAACCATTTCTTGCAGATCTTCTACAACCTGAGACACCAAATCAATATCATTTGCTCAGGGAGAAGAAGAAGAAGAGTATCACAACCTTATGAAGAAGCTCCATACTCAAAGCTGTCAACTATTCTAAATCAGACAGTGGGAGCTTTCTTCAACAACATCTTCAAGATCCAAGCTGAACATCTCATTAGGATCATCAAGAGTCTTCTCAGCAAAAGAGAAGAACACTATAAACTTTCTATTTTCCCTTTCTCCTCCCCATCTTGTAAAGGGTTAAAACTCCCTTCAAAAGTTTACTCCCGGTGACAGGCCACCTTAGCAAAAACCTGCAGCTTGGTTTATAAGCACCTGATCAAAAGCTTATAGGTGAATTGGGCACCTGATCAAACCTCCATTGGTGTGTGGACACCTGAACAAAAATACCTTGGTATGAGGGCACCTGATCAACAACCTCCTAGTGGATTCCTACCAGTGGGTAGAAGAGTAGATGTACCCAGTTGAGGGGAACTACTATATATCTTGTGTCATCTGGTTTGCTTGTTGTTTTATTTTCATATTTGTTGTGCTGTGATATTTATGCTCACTAACTGTTTGTGTTTATTACTCAATCAGCAAACTCATATATATTTATATATATCACTTATTTTGAAAGTAAAAATTAGGCAAGATCTTTTAATAAGATAAATAAGAACTAAACTCTCCTTTCAATTGGTATCAAAGCAGGTTGATTTTATCAATCACCCTCATCAGAGGATATCAATTGTCCCTTTCAATTGGTATCAGAGGAAGTTGATTTTTCACACAGGCTAACACCTGAAATCACAAGGATCACCTTAGTTCTTATTTGTTTTGTTTTTAAAAAGAGTTTTTCCAAATGGCACTAGCAGATTTTTTATTTTCAGATCCACCTTTATGTAATTTGGATAGTTTTAATTTATGGCAAATTAGACTTAAGTTATATATGAATGCCATAGATGAAAGTATTTACAAATCTATTTTGACAGGAATTTCATCTTCAATCCCTTCATCTGATGATCAGGAAAGGCTGAAAAGTGTTGATGCCATGGCCATGGAGATATTGGCTAAATCAATGTCAAAAGACATTTTTCAAAAAGTGGTTGATTGCTCTTCAACAAGAAGCATTTGGAACTCCCTCTCAAGGATGGTAAATGAACCATCTTCTTCCTCTTCCACTAACATCATTTTTGATGCAGATCCTTCATTCAGTCTAACTGAAGAAGAAGAAAAAGAAGAACAACAAGCCAGAAACTTCTGTTTAATGGCTATATATGGTTCAGATTACAAATCTGATGCAGAATCTGAATAAGAAAAGGTAAAAGAGGTAACAGCATTTCCTAATTTTACCTCTGAAAATTTCAGATCTGTTTTCAATTCACCTTGTGCAGGTTTAAAAATTTCCGAAAACAGAATCAGTAAAAAGCTAATAATAAATAAATTAATTTCTGTTTAAATTAAAGAAGATTTTAAAATAACAGCAGAGCAATTTATTTGTTTAGAAAATAAGTTAATTAAGGCTGATAAGTTTAAACATAACTTTAAAGAAAAAGAAATCTCTTATGATCAGCAAAATAAAAATAAGTTTACAAAGTTATATTTCAATGAAATAAAAAGGCCAGCATACCTATATATAAGGCAATTTTGTTTTAACAGTTTAATGTTTTTACTTAAATTATGATTAAATTAAAACAGCAGTTTTAAGTTTCTTTGAATTTTCTATCTTAAAAACAAGTCAGATAGACTTCACTTTCTTACCGTTTTTTTTTCTCTCCAAAATCATGTTGAGCATTCTACTGAAGTTGCATTGATCAGGAATGATCATGGCACTGAGTGTGAGTCTCTTCTGATTAATGAGCATTCTTAAGAAAGAAGCTATCAGATATTGTCTTTCTGATTATAAAAATTCTTAGAATCTGTTAACAGCTAGCAATTCATTTCATTTAAAATTCCTATTTAAATCAAGTTTTAGGAAATCAGAATTGCTTAGTTATAAAAGAAAAATAAATAATCTCTAACCCTTAAGCTTTAAAGACTTTTTATGCTTAGGAATCCTAAACCAAATAGGGGGAGATTGTTAGAACCTAGTCTTAATTTGGATTAGGCTCCCAACTCAAATAGGGGGAGATTGTTGGAACCTTAGTTTTGATTTGAGTTAGGATCCACCTTTAGTATCTAAGTTTATATCATAATATATCTTATAACTTAGGTTAAATTAGATTAAGTTAATAGGCTGAAAATAATATATATAAATATTATATACTAAGAAAAATATATATATAATAATAGGCTGAAGAAAATAAGAGAAAATAATATAAGAGAAATTAATATAAGGGAAATATAAGAGAAGAAATGTATTTCATATATTAGATGCGTTCGACGAACGTCGAACGACGCTCAGCATTCGTCGGACGGTGCGCGACAAACAGATTATATTATAGCAGCGCTCGACAATTTAGAAGGAAGCTGCGGTCGACGAATTCAGAACAGCGGTCGGCGAATTCCAACCAGAACAGCGGTCGACGAATCAAATGATGAGCTCAACGAAAGTGATGCTCAGCTCGACAAAATTTATGCAGTATTATATTTCTTATTCTAATATGCTATCTGACTTTATTAAAGCAATATTTATTTATTCTATTTTATATAGTGATATATATATTGTTGTTCTGACATTACAGCGTGAAAGCATTTAATGTTGTAGCCGTTTGGCAAAAGCAATAAATGTTGAAGCCGTTGCAGCAAGTCAAACATGGCAAGTTATGTTCTCAAGGATCTGGGAAATGAAAGAGACTTTACTCCTTTCCTCTTTAGTCGGCAAGGATTCAAACAGATAAATTTACAGCAGATAATATATATCAGAATAGATATATAGTTGTTATCTCTCGACAGAATAAATAGATATAGTTTATATTGTTGTACAGATTTTATCTTAAACACAGAATAGATATTACATTCTCTGTACAGGAAAAAGAGGAAAAAGAGAAGAAGAAGAACACAGCAAAAAGAAGAACAGATCCAAATATATTATCTTCTTTTTGCTAACCATTTCTTGCAGATCTTCTTCAACCTGAGACACCAAATCAATATCATTTGCTCAGGGAGAAGAAGAAGAAGATTATCACAACCTTATGAAGAAGCTCCATACTCAAAGCTGTCAACTATTCTAAATCAGACAGGGGGAGCTTTCTTCAACAACATCTTCAAGATCCAAGCTGAACATCTCATCAGGATCATCAAGAGTCTTGTCAGCAAAAGAGAAGAACACTATAAACTTTCTATTTTCCCTTTCTCCTCCCCATCTTGTAAAGGGTTAGAAATCCCTTCAAAAGTTTACTCCCGGTGACAGGCCACCTTAGCAAACCTGCAGCTTGGTTTAAAAGCACCTGATCAAAAGCTTATAGGTGAATTGGGCACCTGATCAAACCTCCATTGGTGTGTGGACACCTGAACAAAAATACCTTGGTGTGAGGGCACCTGATCAACAACCCCCTAGTGGATTCCTACTAGTGGGTAGAAGAGTAGATGTACCCAGTTGAGGGGAACTACTATATATCTTGTGTCATCTGGTTTGCTTGTTGTTTTATTTTCTTATTTGTTGTGCTGTGATATTTATGCTCACTAACTGTTTGTGTTTATTACTCAATCCGCAAACTCATATATATTTATATATATCACTTATTTTGAAAGTAAAAATTAAGCAAGATCATTTAATAAGATAAATAAGAACTAAACTCTCCTTTCAGGGTATATTTCTTAAAGGAGAAAGCGGAGGCGTCTGCCATGTTCGTGGAGTTCAAGGAGCTTGTGGAGGGCCGGCTTGGCTTGCGGGTTAAGAAGCTGAGAACTGACAACGGAGGGGAGCTCACCTCTGGTGAGTTCTCTACTTTTTGCAGGAAGGCAGGCATCCGGAGGGAGCTTACTTGTGCACATACTCCACAACAAAACGGAGTTGCAGAGCGGAAGATTCGTCATCTGACGGAGACCTGCAAGTGTTGGCTGCATGCCAAGAATATTCCAAAGTCTTTCTTGGCGGAGGGAATGTCTTGTGCTGCCTACGTCATCAACAGGATGCCTCTTAGTCCCATCAATATGAATACCCCGCATGAATTGATGTTCAAGGAAAAGCCAAGCGTGGCACACCTTCGGGTGTTTGGTTCCACCTGCTATGTGCACGTTCCAGATGCGCTTCGGACGAAGCTAGATGCGAAAGCAAGGAAGCTAGTCTTCGTGGGTTATGATGATCGAAAGAAGGGCTAGAAGTGCATGGACCCAGAGATGCGGAGATTTGTTGTATCTCACAACGTCGTGTTCGATGAGGTGACATCTTACAAGGGAAGTTCTGGTGTTGAGCTACCAGAAAGCAGGGTGGAGGAGCAGGAGAAAGCTGTGGAAAATCTTTAGGTGGAGCTGCCTGTGTCACCAGGTGGTCCATCAATTTCTAGTTCTGAGGCGGAGGCTTCTGGATTAAGAAGCAGGGGGTGCGATGCTCCAAGTACGTCTGGAAGGGGAGCTAGAGAAGAAGCAGTTGAATATACTGCGAGTCAGGGGAAGGCGTTGCGGAGATCGAAGCGAACCATCATTGCCCCTGATCACTATACAAGAGGAAACATGGTGAGCTTTGTCTCATGTTTCTTTGCTGGTAGCTTGGATGAGAGGGAGCCGTCGAGCTTTGAAAAGGCCAAAGGCGTGGAATAGTGGGATTCAGCTATGCAGGAAGAGATGAGTGCTCTTGAGAAGAATGAGACATGGTCTCTGGTGCCCAAGCCCAAGGGTATCACCCTTGTGACATGCAAGTGGGTCTACAAGCTCAAGAAGAAGGCAGACAGCAGTATCGAGCGGTACAAGGCTCGCCTTGTGGCTCGAGGGTTCTTGCAGCAATACGGTGAAGACTATGAAGAGACATTCAGTCCGGTGGCAAAAATGACTTCAGTTCGGGTTGTGATTGCCTTGGCGGCGTGTTGGGGGTGGGAGATTTGGCAGCTCGACGTAAAGAATGCATTCTTGTACGGCGAGATTGACAAGGACATCTTCATAGTCCAGCCGCCAGGCTTCGTATCTGAAGATTTTTTGGAGCATGTCTGCAAGTTGAAGAAGGCCCTGTATGGGTTGAAGCAAGCGCCGAGGGCGCGGTATGGAAAGATAGCAGAGTATCTCTTCTTTTGCGGGTTTGGTGCTTCAGACTCAGACTCAAGCTTGTTCGTCAAGAAGAGCGGGGAGCTTCAAGTCATCGTGCTGCTTTATGTCGACGATATGATCGTGACGGGGAATTCAAAGGAGGAAGTAGCAAGGCTCCGGGCTGAGCTATCTATCAGGTTCGAGATGAAGGACTTAGGTGAGCTTCACCATTTCCTTGGACTCGAGGTGCAGAGGAAGTAAAGTGGAGTGCTGGTATCCCAGGCTAGATATGCGGAGCGAATCGTGGAGAGGTTCGGCATGAAGGAAGGAAAGTGCATTTCCACACCTCTGGAGAAGGCCATGAAACTTCGCAAGGATGAGGGGAGGATTCTGGAAGATCCGCTGGTGTTCCGGGCTCTGGTTGGGAGCTTGATCTATCTGACAATTACCAGGCCAGATATTGCATATGCAGTTGGCAGGGTGAGCTGTTATATGGAGGAACCACGGATGCCACATCTTCTAGCAGCCAAGAATATACTGAAGTATGTCAAGGAGACTTCGGATATGGGTCTCCTGTACAGAAGGGATGCGGGCTTCGAGGTGCATGTTTACATGGATGCCGATTACGGGGGAGATTCGGATGATCAGAAGTCGACGTCTGGATACGTCTTCCTAGCGGGCCCCACGGCTACATCATGGTGCAGTAAGAAGCAGGATTCCGTGTCTATCTCAACCACGGAAGCGGAATACAAGGCTTCGGCTTTGGCAGCTCAAGAATCCATCTGGCTTAGGAGGTTGGTTGGAGACGTCCATAAGGAGGTTCGGGGTCCGACTCTGCTCCGCGGCGACAACGAGAGTGCTCTCAAACTGGTTACTAATCCAGTTTGTCACGCGAGGACCAAGCATATTGAGATCGGGCATCATCTCATTCGTGAGAAGGTGCTGGAGGGGTCTCTTTCGGTCGAGCATGTTCGGAGTCAGGACAACATTGCTGACATCTTCACAAAGGCGCTGGTGAAGGGGCCATTTACTCGGCTAAGGAGTTTACTTGGACTGATTTCAACGTCCCACTTCAAGGGGGGTGTTGAAAATGTTGAAGTGGGAGTTTTGTGAAGTTGGCGGTCTGGGGGGAGACCGCGCGGTCTAGTCTGACCGCACGGTCTTGCGGTCTCCTCTGGAGGTTTGACGTCTTTGGTCTAGCCGCGGGCTACTCGGCGTAATCGTCATTCTTCCGTCCAAGGGTGCTGAGGTGAGGCCGCGCGGTCTGGTTGGCTGACCACGTGGCGGAGCAGGTTTCAACCTGGTAAAGGCGGCGCGCAGTCTGGTGCTTGTGACTGTGTGGTGCGGGCAGCCCGGTCTAGAGGCTGTCCATGTTCTTTGTGGTGCGCGCGGACTAAGGTCGTCTTAGTCACGCGGTCTCCGGGTTTTGTTCGCATAGCTGGTCCTTCGGCGATCAGCTGGCATATGCGGTCACAGGTGTTTGATCGACTTGGCGGGCTGTGCCCTAGTCGGTCTGGTGTGTTCGCGGTCTCTGGAGGAGGTCGGGTGTCGAACACAGGTGGTGAGCGACATGACCGGGTGAGTTTTCATGATCGTGCGGCTTCTGTTGAAGTCGGCGAGCTCACTAAGCAGGAGGTTCTTTTGCTGGTCGTGCGGGTTGACCGGTCTGGTCGCGCGATCAAGGGGTGGTGATCCTATCTCTTAGGGTGGTGACTGGATCAGGTCGCCTGCCTATAAATAGGAGCCACTGTAGCATCAAATATATAGCACCAAGTGTAAGCTGAGCTCGCGACCTGTTCTTGCGGTCTGTTTTTTGTAACCGGTCGGCTGGCTGATCGAACTTGTTTTGTGCAGCTTCTGCGGATTATGCGGGTAGCAGCGGTCACCTTCTCTTCTGAAGGTGTTCGGGCGGTCTCGCGGCTTGCAGTGCGGGTTGCTGGAGTTCGGGAGGATCAGTGGAGTTCGGGAGTTCGCGTGGTTCTCAGTTGGTGTTGTTCAAGGCGCAGGCAGGCAGTTCGGGCGATCTGGTTTTCTTGCCGGGCGGACTGTCAGGTCGGGCGGTCAGGCGGTCTCAAGTTGGCAGACCGCTGGTTTTCCTTTCAGCTGCTTTTCTCTTCTGTTTTTTTGTGTACTGGTGAAATCATGTCTCGTCATGTATACCTCGCCCTGTAATGAAAAAATTTGCTTATCAATAAAGATTGTGTTTGCTTCATGTGCTTCTGGTTGTTTGGCTTGAACTTTTAGTTATACAATTCCTTCTCACTCCTAGATCTATGGAAAATTTCACAGTTTTATCTTATATGAGCAAGAAGACCAAACATTATACTAGTGGTATGCAAATCTCTAGATTTAGTATAAATAAGAAAAGAGCTTTTACGATCTTTAAAGTAGGGTGACATTGATTGAAATCATGTTATGAGTAAAGGTGCAGATTTATATATGTAAAATAACTATCATGCATCATAACATAAAACTTTCCCAGAGAGCAAAGCATCAACAGCAGAAGTAGAAGTAGCAGGAACAGCAAGTAAAAAAACCACAAAAATAACCAAGCTATGTGCATCAACAATCTGACACAAACTCATAAAAAAATCAGAGAATAATAGAAATACCCCGTAGAGTCAGAAATAAGAACAACAAACTACTCCTCACCAAATGAGGAAAAGAAATCAACAATAGAAATTTGGAAGAGACCGCTTGGCCAGCTCTAACTGCTACTTGTCTGAACCTGAGGCATTCAAAAGAAAAGAATACATCAGCACAAAGGCGCAAAAAAGGCAGCTCATACAGGAATAAAGGGTTAATAAGGTAAGAAAGTTACCAACTCAACGAGAGCAACTGTAAATTAACAACAAACAAGTCATATGAACAATAAAGTATGATAATTCAGCAGGATTAGAGTAAAGACTTGCACCAAGTGTGAATGAATATTCATAAAGGTATCGTATATATTTATACATAATAAAAGATACTGATAAGTTGAAAAGTGAATGAGTAACACCGGACATAAAACAACACAGTGGTGGTGGTCATCAATTCCAACCCAACCAACATGTAAGCCACAAATCCACCATGTACAAAGATTCACCAACAGGCACTGTGGTGGTGGTCATCCACTCCAACCCACCCAACAGCCCAAAGAAAACAACTTATCATAACAAAATTTGGCACCATACAGAAACTTGACATCTGGTCACCATGACGACACCGAAAGAACAAAATCTAGAAAATTCCAAGTACACACAGCCTTACACAATGAGTTCGTCAAAATCATACGTCGAATTTGGCAGGACTACTCGTCGAACTCACCATGATTACTCGACGAATCAACTAACCACTCGACGAATTAGACGTATTCACTCGATGAATTCAACTTAATCAACCTAACTACTCGACGGAAATATACTCGACGCATTTACCGTGATCACTCGACGAATATCATACACACTCAATGAATTCGACTCATCAACTCGATGAATTCGACTTAACCTCACACAATCACTCGACGAATCTACTCATCTACTAGATTGGAATCGTAAAACTACAAGATCTACTCGATGAACTCGACGGGACTACTTGACAAATTTACTGAACTACTTGAGTGAGACCGAAAAACTATTAAGCCTAATGACACAAAATGAACATACATATCCCTACACCCAAGGAAATTAAAAGGGTAAAAAGGGGGAGAATATAGAGTCCACCACTTTCCTCAAATCTTCCGCTTTCCAACTCCAATGCGCCCCACACCAAGGATCGGCCGAAAAGAAGACCACACTAACAAATTTTAGAAAGATTTTAGACGAAAGGAAGGTTAGGGTTACACACTCCAACCTCAAAAATCCCCGAAATCAAAAATACTCACCGCACACGCGAAAAGCTCGGTGAGAGCTTTTCGAATCTATATTCCAGCGAAGAATTTAAGCACTAGAGCTCATGTAGTAGCCGACTGAAACCTCTCGGACGAACGTCGACCTCCCTTTCGCGTGACTCACTCGGCAGAAACGAAGAAGAAGAAGAAGAAGAAAACATAATTTCCTAAGGTTTGGCCTTTTATAAGAGAATATAAATAAATAATAATAATGGAGAATCTTTTAAAATTCACCAGGCTCTCAAAATGGCTCGTATCGCAACGAAACTTCACGGACCTGCTTAAAATTAATTAATTTAATTTTCTAAAGTCTAAAATCTCAATTTTGGTAAGTTTCAAAACAATCAAATTGACCGAACGGACGCAAAATCACACGAATTACATCGCACCGGTAAACTCCGCGGAAACGTAATGCCCTTACGACAATATTGTGTCATTAATACGATTAAAACAATTATAGAAAATTCAGGGGTGTTACAGTCACCCCCTAAAAGAACTTTTTGTCCCGAAACATGAAACACAATTCGAATCTAAGAGATAACAAGGAATAAATTAGAACTCGTTGGCTAGAAGTACTCACCGAAAAAACTAAGAGAACAGGTGAGGATGAGATTCCTTCGTAGCAGATTCCAGCTCCCAAGTCGCATTTTTAACGTCCTGATTTTTCCAAAGAACTTTAGCCATAGGAATCATCTTTCTTCGCAACACTCGATCCTGCATCTCCAGAATACGGACAGGTTCCTCGACATACAAAAGATTGGGCTGCAACTAGGGCACAGAGTCTAGGACATGATTATCACTAAGCACACACTTTCGCAACTGGCTCACATGAAACACATCATGAACGTCAGGGAAAGAGGCAGGCAACTCTAGCCTATAAGCGGACACTCTGATGCGCTCAACAATCTGGAAAGGTCCCACATACCTGGGATCCAACTTGCAGTTTCTTCTAAATCTCTTAACACCTGGCATCAGAGAAACTTTTAAGAAAATCATGTCCCTGACTGTGAACTCCAGATTAACCCATCGTCGATTTGCATACTTTTCATAACGCTCCTGAGCCACATGAAGCATCTCACGAATATACGACATAGGAATGTCCATCTCTTCCAAGGCTTCTGTACCTAACAATGGACTCTCACCAACCTCAGCCCAAAATAGGGGAGTCCGACAACGCCTCCCATATAAAACCTCGAAGGGGGTCATCTGCAAACTCTCCTGATAACTGTTGTTGTAAGCAAACTCCATAAGTCCAAGATGTTTATCCCAGGCTCCACCATGGTCCAGAATATAACATCTAATCATATCTTCTAAAATCTAATTCACTCTTTCCATTTGACCATTTGTCTGTGGATGGTAAGCGGTAGAATACCTGAGGTCAATGCCCAAAGCTCCTTGCAAGTTCTGCCAGAAATAAGACATACACCTGGAATCCCGATCTGACATAATACTCAATGCACACCATGCAATCTGATTCCTCATTCAAATAAATCTCTGTTATTTTCTCCATGGAATAACCAATCTTAAAAGGCACGAAGTGAGCACACTTTGTCAATCTGTCAACAATAATCCACATAGCGTCATGCCCTTGGGGAGACCTCGGCAAACTGGTAATGAAATCCATAGAAATACTCTCTCACTTCCAACTTGGAATATCCAAAGGTGTCAACTTACCTCCAGGTCTCTTATGATCTGCCTTGACACACTGACAGATATAACATTCTGATACAAACTTTGCTATATCATTCTTCATACCTGACCACCAAATAATCTGCTTCAGATCTCTGTACATCTTTGTAGAACCGGGGTGATAGGCAAGGCTAGAACCATGCGCTTCATCACAAATCTTTTCCTGAATATTCTCAATAACGGGAATGCAATATCTACCTCGGTACTTCAAGGTACCAACCTCATTGATTGAGAAATCCGGCAATTCTCCCTTTTTGGCTCTACCTCGAATGCGCTGCAAATCCGAATCATCTTTCCGATGTAACCTCGTATGGGTAATTTATGGGATCAAGCGCAACCAACTGTCCTAAAAGCCCAGCCTGATGGGAAGGGCGCTACTTTTTCTTTAAGGAAGTGGGAAAGGGCATTACGGGTCAAGTGAAGGAATGTTGGACCCAACAACCCCCCCCCCCCCCCCCCCCCCCCGCCGAGCGTCCAGCATGACTCGCAAGCTCGCAGGTGCTCCACATGGCTCATAGGTGACACACCATATGGCTTAGTGATGGTTATTCACATGGCCGCGATTGCCTGAACTGCCAGGACCCACACAGGCAGAGAAATTTTAGGATTCAATCAGCGCCCCTCCCCCCCTGATCTCGAACCTGCAACCTCTCTCTGATATGACTTGTGGGATCAAGTGCAACCAACTATCCCAAAAGCCCGGACTTATGGGAAGGGCGCTACTTTTTCTTTAAGGAAGTAGGAAAGGGTGTTGCGGGTCAAGTAAAGGAACGCTGGACCCAACATAATCCATGAAGGCTCTTCAACTTCTAAGCTAGACGGCCTGACACTATTTCTAACAGTAATATTCATTAAATAAAACTCCTCCACTAAGGATTGTACGGAAAGGTTGAAGACATACGCGGTCTTTCTGCTCAAGGCATCAACCACCACATTAGCCTTGCCCGGATGATAAAGAATATCAACCTCATAGTCCGCAACATACTCCATCCATCTACGCTACCGCAAATTTAGCTCCTTCTGAGTGAAGATGTACTTCAAACTTTTGTGATCCGTATAAATCTTGCATGACACTCCATACAAAAGGTGTATCCACAGTTTCAAGGCATAAATTACTGCTGCGAAATCCAAGTCATGTGTAGGGTAATTCCGTTCGTGAACCTTCAGTTGTCTTGATCCATACACGATCACTTTTCCTTCTTGCATCAGGACACAATCGAGTCCAACTTGAGATGCATCTACATAAACAACATACTCCACTCCTTTGGTAGGTAAAGTCAAAATAGGAGTAGAACACTACCTCCTCTTCAACTCCTGAAAAGCTTCCTCGCAATCATCGGTCCAAATGAACATTGCGCTTTTCTGCGTAAGTTTAGTCAAAGGCGCAGATAGCACTGAAAGTCCTTGCACGAATCTTCTATAATAACCCGCCAACCCTATGAAACTCCTTATCTCCTTAGGCGTGTAGGTCTCTTCCAATCCAAAACCGCAATTATCTTTGCTGGTTCCACAGATATTTCATCCTTACTCACAACGTGGCCCAAAAAAGACACTTGAGAAAGCCAAAACTCACACTTGCTTAACTTTACATACAACTTGTGCTCCCTCAAAGTCGACAGCACCAAGCGCAAATGCAAATCATGCTTGAATACTTTATTCGTCATGTCCATAAAAGCAAAGGGTGCATTTGTCAATCCAAAAGACATCATCAAGGACTCAAAATGCCCATAACGGGAATGAAAAGCAGTTCGCGGAACGTCCGACTCATGGATCCTCAACTGATGGTAGCTTGAACGAAGGTCAATCTTCGAGAACACAGAAATACCCCGCAACTGGTCAAACAAATCGTCAATCTGAGGCAACGAATATCTATTCTTGATAGTTACCTTATTCAGCTCCCTATAATCTATGCGCAATCTCATCGAACCATCCTTTTCTTTACAAAAAAACTGAAGCACCCTAAGCCGAAGAACTAGGCCTAATAAAACCACACTACAATAATTCATCTAACTGGGTTCGCAGTTCTTCCAACTCACACGGAGTCATACGGTGTGGTGCCTTTGCAATAAGATGAGTACCAGGCTCAAGGTCTATAACAAACTCTACGTCTCTCTCAGGAGGGAGACCAGGAAGACTAATGGGAAAAACATCGGAAAACTCTCACACCACGAAAATATCCTTGACATGCGGCACATAACGAGCAACTTTCAAAATAGAAATAAGATAAGCAGTACTACTGAATTCTAAAAAAATTGAGCACATACCGCAGATATGATTGGGGATTCCTGATGCGGAAAACCATACACGCTCATGGGTTGGTCATTGTCCATCAAGAAATCCAAACTCTTGACCTTGCACTGGGTGACAGTGTCATATCTGGATAACCAATTCATGCCCAAGATTACGTCGAAGTCTTCCAAATTTAGTACCTTCAGATCGACATATGCTAGGAATCCTCTTAAAACAATATGACACTTTTGGATACTCCGGTTCGACACCACCAAATCACCGGATGGAAATTTAATACAAAGTGGATCGCCGACTCAATCGATAGCCCAACGGTGACGGTCTACAAATTTCCTAGCCACGAAGGAATGAGTGGTACCCGAATAAAAAAGAACGCGCGCCCAATGATTCTTTACCTTAAACTCGCCTATAAAATCATACGCATAACTAATATGGCCGAAATTAAATTCACAATTACCAGTTAAGAACTAGATCAGAATCTAACCTGATATCACCTAGGTAGAACACTGAGCTTCTTCCTTGGTTACTGCATTTGACTTCCCTTTTCCCAGTTCCAGCGGCGGTGGCAAGGCCTGAAGTGGAAGCGGCTGCATCGCAGGCTGGGACTGCGGGCACCAAGCTAGATTTTATATGCCCCTTCTGTCCACACTGAAAGCATGTCTTATTCTTTGACCAACAGTGGACTGTTAAAATTTTTGATTTGAATCGTTTAGGAGTAAGCAGGAGTTGCATCAACTGAGTTAAAGCCAAACAACCACAATGCCACACAGCAACACAAGAAACTTTATTGACACACAATCTTCATTTACATTATGAGGCATACATGGCGAGACATGATTCATCAGAATCACGGAGACAAGAAGAACAAAACACACCAAAACAAATCTGGCGGCTAGACAAGCTGAGACCGCACAGACCGCTCGACTCCAGAAGTCGCCCGGCTTGACCTGAGATCGCACGAACAGAAACCGGACAGACTGCCAGCACTGTAAGACCGCACCTCAGACCGCACAAACTGGAGCTTTATTGAAACGAAAGAACTGAAGTTCTCGCCAGACCGCAACTCAGATCGCCTAACTGCTGAAGGTCGCCTGATCGCTGAGCTCGCTGCGAACAGCACAAGAACGAACATAAACCAGTTCACAGACTGACCGCTGCCGAACTGTTTATTCAAGCCGCTGGGAATCACCAAGGAAGAAGACCGCAACCTGCTGATCGCAAACTTATGAACACAACAAACAGTCAGCTCGCTTCTGAGACTGCCCGACCTCAAAGTGAGATCGCACGAATTAACCCAGGCCCAGTTCTTACAGTTCTCTTTTTTGAATGACGGACCCTGCACCTCTATTTATAGGCAGGTAGACGGATGTCGTCACCGCACAGGAGAGATACAATCACCACCCGTCAGATCGCCAGCGGTCTCATAAGGCAGACCGCGCGATCAGACCACTTGGACGATCATCCGACCAAGACGCAGATCAGCAGACAAGATCGTGCACAGGCCGCGCGAATACGAGACCGAGCACAAGCCGCGCGGTCACAAAGGTACTCCTTCCTTAGACCACCAGGAACCATCTGGTCGACTTAGAACAAGTCGCCAGATTGCCAAGCACAAACCGCCCGGACAGGCGGTTACACATAGGAACGGACCGTCCGGTCTTCCAACAAGGAAGACAGGCCAACCAACAGAACAACTCGGGAACAGACCACAACTACAAGGAACAGACCGACAGAACCAGCAGTCCGCCAGAGCAACCCAGCAGAGCTAGACCGGCAGAATAAACATAAGAACAAGCCGCGCGGTCTTGGCGGTCTCCCAAAATCAGACCGCCCAGTCTCCACTTCACTTCAAAATTTCAACACTCCCCCTTGAAGTGGGAAGTGGAGACTAGCCCGAGTAAACTTCGCAACCGTGTAAACGGTCCCTTCACCAGCGGCTTTGTGAAGATGTCTGCGACATTGTCCGCACTCCGAACATGCTCGACCATAAGAGATCCTCCCAACACCTTTTCACGAATGAAATGGTGCTCAATCTCAATATGCTTGGTCCTCGCGTGACAGACTGGATTATTAACCAACTTGAGAGCACTCTCATTGTCCCCGCGTAGCATAGTGGGACCTCGAACCTCCTCATGAACGTCCTCCACCAACCTCCTGAGCGAAACGGCTTCCTGAGCTGCCAAGGCCGAAGCCTTGTACTCCGCTTTTGTGGTAGATACGGACACCGAGTCCTGCTTTTTGCTGCACTAAGAGATAGTTGTGGGGCCCGTCATAAAGACATAACCAGACGTTGATATCCGATCATCCACGTCTCTCCCGTAGTCAGCATCCATGTATCCATGCAACTCCAAGCTTGACCCTCTCCTAAATAGGAGACCCAAATCAGAGGTCGACTTCACATATTTCAGAATCCCTTTCGCCGCCAGAAGATGAGGCTTCCGTGGCTCCGCCATGTACCGACTCACTTTGCCAACTGCATAAGCAATATCAGGCCTCGTGATGGTCAAGTAAATCAAGCTCCCAACCAGAGCTCGGAACACCAACGGATCAGATAGAACTCTTCCCCCATCCTTCCGTTATGATGCTGTTCCAGAGGTATAGAGCTGCTCTTTCCTTCTTTCATGCCGAATCGTAGAACGATCCGCTCCGCATATCCTTCCTGAGAAACGAGCACACTGCTCTCCCGCCTCTGGACCTCGAGTCCAAGGAAATGGTGAAGCTCCCCCAGATCCTTCATCTCGAACCTGATAGCAAGCTCAGCTCTCAGCCTTGCTACCGCCTCCTTCGAGTTCCCGATGACAATCATGTCATCCACATACAGCAGCACAATAACCTGAAGCACCCCCTCCTTCTTGACGAACAAGCTGGAATCAGAGTCTGAAGTAAAGAACCCGCAGAATAAGAGATACTCCGCGATTTTTCCATACCATGCCTGAGGCGCTTGCTTCAACCCATATAAGGCCTTCTTCAGTTTGCAGACGTAGTCCGGACGATCCTCCGAGATGAAACCTGGCGGCCGGATCATGAAGATATCCTTGTCAATCTCTCCGTATAAGAAAGCATTCTTAACATCAAGCTGCCAAATCTCACATCCACAAGATGCCGCCAAAGCAATAACAAATCGGACCGAAGTCATCTTTGCCACTGGACTAAACATCTCATCATAATCTTCGCCATACTACTGTTAGAACCCGCGAGCTACAAGGCGAGCCTTGTATCGCTCGATTGTGCCGTCAGCTTTCTTCTTGAGCTTGTAAACCCATTTGCATGTTACAGGGGTAATGCCCTTAGGCCTGGGCACTAGAGACCAACTCTCATTCTTCTTGAGAGCATCCATCTCTTCTTGCATAGCAATATCCCACTGCTTCACGCCTTTGGCTTTCTCAAAGCTCTACGGCTCCCTCTCATCCAAGGGACCAGCGAAGAAACATGAGACGAAGCTCACCATGTTTCCTCCTGTATATCTATCTGGTGGCTTGATAGTCCTCTTCGAACTCCTAAGAGGTTGCACCTGACTAACCACCTCCTCAGCTGCTGCTTCAGTGCAAGCTCCTCTTCCAGACGAACTTGGATCTTCGCTCCCCCTGCTTCCAGAACCTGAAGCCTCCATCTCAGAGCTTGACACAGCTGGAGCTCCTGGTGAAACAGGTAACTCCACTTGAAGACTTCCTGCAGCTTTCCCTGCTTCATCAACCCTGCTCTCTGGTAGTTCAACTCCTAAACTCCCCTTGTAGGAAGTCACTTCATCGAACACCATTTCCCGAGATACCACTGATCTCCATGTCTCAGGATCCATGCACCTCCATCATTTCTTCCGCTCATCATACCCAACAAAGACTAGCTTCCTTGCTTTCGCATCTAGCTTTGTCCGAAGAGCATCAGGAATATGCACATAGAAGGTTGACCCGAACACCCGAAGGTGAGCAACACTCGGTTTCTCCTTGAACATCAGTTCGTGAGGGGTCTTCATGTTGATAGGACTTAGAGGCATTCTGTTGATGACATAAGCCGCACAAGACATTCCCTCCGCCCAAAAGGACTTTGGGATACTCTTGGCATGAAGCCAGTATTTGCAGGTTTCCGTCAGATGACGGATCTTCCTCTCCGCAACGTCATTCTGCTGTGGAGTATGGGCACAAGTGAGCTCTCTCCGAACGCCGTGTTTCCTGCAAAAACTTGAGAACTCACCAGAGGTGAACTCCACACCATTGTCAGTTCTCAATTTCTTCACCCGCAGACCTAACCGACCTTCCACCAGCTCCTTGAACTCCACAAACTTCGCAAAGGCTTCCGACTTCTCTTTCAAAAAATACACCCAGACATATCTGGTGTAATCGTCAATCAACACCAACATATATCTATTGCCTCCAAGGCTTGGGGTGGCTGTCGGTCCCATCAAATCACCGTGGAAGCACTCCAACGGCGCTTTGCATCTAGTTTGCGATTTATCAAATGGAAGTCGATGAGACTTACCAAACTGACATCCAGCACAAACATGACCGTCTCCATAAGAGGACAAGCTAGGCAAGCCCTTGACAAGGCCCCTTACCGCCATAGCCTTCAATTTGTCCATGCCAACATGCCCCAACCTTTCATGCCAGATAGTCGCGCTATCGTTGGTCTTCATCTTATCAACATAAGTACTTATCGATAACACGAACAAGTCCTTCACCCTCTTTCCAATATGAATAACATCTCCCCTTATCTCCGGTTGAGTTTTAAGAAACTTCACTTCTGTTGGGCCAAACAGAACGTGATAATCGGCATCGACCGCATTGGTCACAGAGAAGAGATTCTTCCTCATACCAGGCACGTGATAAACACTCCTCAATGTGAGTGGACCCTTATCACTGCTCAGGGAGACAACACCTTCTTGTTCGACAGCATGAACAGAATTATCAGCCGTAATGATAGCATCGTTACCTGAGTAAGGCGCCAAAGAAGAGAACTTTGATTCATCCTCGGTGAGATGATGTCCACACCCTGAATCAACAATCCAATCCTCTTCGAAGTTGATGGAAGCCATGGCCTTAACGGGCATCGCCGTCATATTAGCCGCAAAGGCTCCTCCCCATCCAGCTTCATCAGACTTTGGCTTCTCCTTCTCTGCTACATGTCCCAACTGAAGATTAACCTGGCAATCCTTCTTGAAGTGGCCGGTCTTATTGCACCTGAAGCACCTTGGTCCATCTCCCTTCTTCTTCCCATCAGACTTAGGAGCATAACCCCTATCCTGCTGACCTGAAGTAGAGGGTCCATCATAACCTGGCTTCTTCTTCTCCTACTTCTTCTTACCAGAGAACAGCACATCACTATCTCCCCCAGAGATAGAAGTCCCCGCCATCTGTCTTGCCAAACTTTCTTGCGAAGCAAGTAAGTTCTCCAGCTCCAACAGAGAAGGTTGATTTGCCCAACCTTGAACTGAAGTCACAAAGGCAAGATACTCCTTCCGCAACCCGCGGATGATATGCCTCTTCAGTTTCGCCTCCGAGATGGGCTCATGAGGTTCTTCATCTTGAGAAAGAAGGTAGAAATAGAAAGATCGCCTTGAGAGGCCTTTGCCAACTCATTTTCAAGAAACTGTAGCTGAGCTACATTCTTCTTATTAAACAACTCGTCCAAAGACGTCCAAATTTCAGCAGCAGATTTACATCCAATGATGTGATCAAACAGCTCCGGTGAGATAGCCCTTTTGAGCGTGAACTCTGCCTTAGCATTCGTCCTCCTCCAAAGTCTCACCTCTGCCATATTATCTCCTGCTAGAAACACCTCTTGTGTGTCTTCTCCTCCAACTATCTCCCATAGATCCTCGCCAAGTAAATAGCTCTCCATACATGACCTCCATTTCTTATAGTTAGTCGATGTAAGGAGTTCAATACCAAGCCCTCTTGTGAATCTGCCTTCCATGGCAATCTATGTGGTCTCTTCTTCACAAAGACGATGGCAACTCAAGTTGATCACTGCTTATCCACTCCAACAACCTCCCTCTGATACCATGTTAAAATTTTTGATTTGAATCGTTTAGGAGTAAGCAGGAGTTGCATCAACTGAGTTAAAGCCAAACAACCACAATGCCACACAGCAACACAAGAAACTTTATTGAAACACAATCTTCATTTACATTGCGAGGCATACATGGCGAGACATGATTCATCAGAATCACGGAGACAAGAAGAACAAAACACACCAAAACAAATATGGCGGCTAGACAAGCTGAGACCACACAGACCGCTCGACTCCAGAAGTCACCCGGCTTGACCTGAGATCGCACGAACAGAAACCGGACAGACTGCCAGCACTGTAAGATCGCACCTCAGACCGCACGAACTGGAGCTTTATTGGAACGAAAAAACTGAAGCTGTCGCCAGACCGCAACTCAGATCGCCTAACTGCTGAAGGTTGCATGTTCGCTGAGCTCGCTGCGAATAGCACAAGAACGAACATAAACCAGTTCGCAGACTGACCGCTGCCGAACTGTTTATTCAAGCCGCTGGGAATCACCAAAGAAGAAGACCGCAACCTGCTGATCGCAAACCTGTGAACACAACAAACAGTCAGCTTGCTTCCGAGACCGCCCGACCTCAAAGTGAGACCGCACGAATTAACCCAGGCTCAGTTCTTACAGTTCTCTTTTTTGAATGACGGGCCCTGCACCTCTATTTATAGGCGGGTAGACGGATGTCGTCACCGCACAGGAGAGATAAAATCACCACCCGTCAGATCGCCAGCGGTCTCATAAGGCAGACCGCGCGATCAGACCACTTGGACGATCATCCGAACAACACGCAGATCAGCAGACAAGATCACGCACAGGCCGCGCGAATACGAGACCGTGCACAAGCCGCGCGGTCACAAAGGTACTCCTTCCTTAGACCACCAGGAGCAAACCAGGAACCATCTGGCCGACTTAGAACAAGTCGCCAGATTGCCAAGCACAAACCGCCCGGACAGGCGGTCACACATAGGAACGGACCGTCGGGTCTTCCAACAAGGAAGACAGGCCAACCAACAGAACAACTCTGGAACAGACCGCAGCTACAAGGAACAGACCGGCAGAACCAGCAGTCCGCCAGAGCAACCCGGTAGAGCCAGACCGGCAGAATAAACATAAGAACAAGCCGCGCGGTCTTGGCGGTCTCCCAAAATCAGACCGCCCAGTCTCCACTTCACTTCAAAATTTCAACATGGACAACATCATGCCCCTTCAGCTTACACAAAGTATAGGTAAGATCGCTCTTGGCTGCGCTCTGAATTGCAAGCATCTGAGGCTACTTCTGAGCACCCAACCTCTTAAAATACATTTCAAAGGGGTGGCATGCACGACCACAAAAGCTACACGCCTCCTTGCGCCCTTTCTTTAGAGAAAGGCCAGATGCCTAGGGGCTTCCTCCGTCCTCAGTCTTCCTCTTTTCCTTCTTCGGCAACATGCCACAAATCTTAGAATTATTGATATCCTCAACATTCAAGGCAGCTTTCACCGCTTCCATATAACTCTCGGATCAGTAAGCACTAAGCGTGCAAATTTGGCTCAGGTCCGATTTCCCGGCCCGGGTCTGCCCGGGTCTGATCCCGATTAGGCCTAGGCCCTGTTAGGCCTGGGCTAGGCCCAGGCCAGGCCTAAGGGGGGTCAACAGGCCCCCTTATTTGAGGAGGGCCTGGCCTGGTGCCCGGCCCGGGCTAGGCCCAGGCAAGCCCGGGCACCAAGCTTTGCCTGGTGCCCGTTGAAAACGATGAGCTGGGCGCTGCCCAGCTTTATAGCTGGGCAGAACCCAGCATTTAATGCTGGGTAGCGCCTAAATGCTGGCGCTGCCCAGCATTAAATGCTGGGCTTCCCAGCTGCCGCCCAGCATAATGGCTGCCTTTTGGCAGCCATTTATATATTATAATGGCTGCCAAAAGGCAGCCATTTATATATTATAAAATATTATAAAATATTAATATTATAAAATATATATTACAGTATATATTATAAAAAATAAAATATTTATTTATTTTTGGGCCTGCTTGGGCCCTGTCTTTTAGCCTCAAGCAGGCCCCCTTATTTCGGTGAGGCCCGGGCCTGGCCTGGGCCCGGTTTGGCAGAGGCTCGGCCTGGGCCTGGCAAAAATAAAGCCCGGGCCCTGGGGCCCTGGGGGCCCGAGTCTGGTCCGGGCCTGCAGGGCTTTTTTTACACGCCTAGTAAGCACTAGCTAACTGCTAGATGCCACTTCGAAGACCACCCAAAAAAACTCTTAACTTTGCCTTTCTCTATGGCTACTAACTCCAGAGCAAACCTGCTTAACTTGCTGAATTTGATCTCATACTCACCAACCGTGAGTTGCATCTACTTCAAATGTAGGAAATTGTTCATCAGCTTGTCTTGTTCAACTGACGGCAGAAACTTTTTCAGCAGCATCCCCTTAAACCGCTCCCACGAGCATCCATTTGTGAGACCTTATGTTTCTCTGATCCACCAGCCCTTAGCAAGGACCTTCAACTGAGAAGCAGCGACCATAACCTTTTGGTTCGCTGAAATCCCCGAATAGGAAAACATTTCCTCGATAGCTATGATCCAGTCATCTAATGCCATAAAATCAGCCCTCCCGTCATAGGTCGGGGGTCCTAATCGTTGAAAATGCAAGATGAAATTCATCTCAGGCGGCAATATAACAAGAGGCAATAGGGGAGCAGGATGGACAGGAACAACCCGAACAACCGCAGGATCCTACACCGCAGGCTGCTGCCCTAAGGTGGCAGTCAACAACACATGCATCTGTGTTTGCATTGCAACCATCTGCCTCGACATAGTCTCATTACTTTGACGTAGCCCCTCGATCATTGTCTCACTATGCGAACCCAAAGACTCACCCTCGGACTGGGGAGCCAACCTTAACGTATGACACTTTGGAGTCATCGCCTAAGAGTACGAACGAGCATCCTATCAAGAATTAGCTAAAAGCTAAAATTACTTATCTTAAATCAGAACCCAAAAAATAAAACGCAGATACTTGCTTTTGCTACTACCTCGCTCTGGGATTCTTTATGAATGTTATTATGCTTAACTTAGGATGATATACCATCATCCTTTGACTCTCGTGCCTATAATACGAATGCAGGAATGCTTAAAAATCTTTATTTTAAATCATGTGTGTATGAGTGTCATCATGTAAATCTTAACTTGGCATGTGTGCTAATGCTATGTTATGCAATGCATGGTGTGCTATATATTTTGAAAAAAAACTTAATGCATGTCATGAGCGATGTACACATGAAATATTATGCATCTCACACTGCATAATATCGCATGTAACGTAAAATAAAATCTAATGAATATCCATGTGATTATTGTTAAGTCACTCATTTCAACTTAACCGTCACATGTTGTTATGCCTATGAGAATCCATATACAAACACATATTATGCATCTCATACTACATAATATGCCATGTATACTTCTGTCATGATTATGAGTGTAGTGTTCATGCTTCAGCCAAGACATATTGATTACCTATCGGTTTGTGTAAGCAATAACCATCTAATAACCAACTAAACCTACCTCTGATACCAATTGTCGCAACCCACATTTTCCCAATATATAAATATATTATCAGAGTGAGAGAAAATATGCGTTGTGATTGTTTGCCCAGAAAAGCCCGCGACCTCCTCTTACTAGTCAATTCGTTCGGTCTCAGCGATCTCAGCTTCAGTGATCGCCCAGACCGCCAGTTGCCTTCTCAGCCAGGATTTTCTAAATCCCAAGCGGTCAGGACAGTGGAGATCGTCAGTTTGAGCGGTCTGATCGTTTTTCCTTGTCTTTGTTATTTGCACCTCTTCTCCCTGCCCGGCTCTCCTGTATCCCGGGCAGCCCGTAGTTTATCGTTCTGCCCGTTTGGGCAGCCCCCTCGTCTATAAATAGAGGGGTAGGGGTACCAGAAAAAGGGACTTGATTCGGAGGCTCCAGCTTACAACCTGTGTAAGCGGTCTCATTTTTTCGTGATCGCCATTTTACGATCGCCTTCTCTTTTTTCAAGCATCTTCTGTCTTAGTAACCTGCACTTCGCAGTTTTCTCCCGTCCCCTTTAGTGTGAATTTTGGAGGTACCATTTTTGGCACCAACAGAACGAACACGCGACCTTCAGATTCGAAGTGTCAGGTGAATCTTAGACTTCCAAGATGGCCGATCGCCGTAGAGGTCGTCCCTTGCGGTCTCCCAGTGTTCCCCCTTCCGATCACAATCCGTTAGAGGCGATGGAGCGCCGCTTCGAGCTTCGCGTAGAGCAAGCTCTTCGCGAGGCAGCCCGAGCTAGGCAGGACGCTGCCGCTGTTCAGCAAGAGATCGCGCGGTCTCAGCAGGAGGCCGCTCGAGATCGGCAAGAGGTTGTCCGGACTCAGCAGGAGTACGCGAAGCAGATTGAGGCCATGAACCAGGTTCTGGCCGCGATCTCCCAGAAAATCCTTCCTCAAGCCTCTCAGATCGCTACTCCTGACCGAGTGGCAAGCGGTCACCATAGCGATCATCCCGTTTTCCAGCCTACAGCTCCTCAGCGATCTCAGCATGAGGAGTTCGCCGCTCGTCATAATTCCTTCCGAGCCGCAGCCCAGGGGCCTCCGGCTCAGACCCTGAATTTTGAAGAAGGGTTTGCTTACCCTCAAGCTCCTCCTACTTCCTTTTTACCTCCTCTGGGGCCTTCTGAATTAGGGGAACCCTCCCCCTTTACCGATGAAATTCGTCGGGATGCCATTCCTCACGGGTTCAGAGAGCCCCGTCTTCCTGTGTATACAGGAGAGACCGACCCCATGTGTCATCTTTAAGCCTTCGAGTCTGTCGTGGCTCTCAGGAACATTTCAGATGGAGTGAGGTGCAAGCTGATGGTCACCTCCTTCGATGGGTCAGCCATGGAATGGTTCTATAAGCTGCCTTGTCAGTCTATCCCAAGCTTTGCTGCCCTAAGGCAAGAGCTCCTCCTGAGGTTCGCCACTGCAAAGAAAAGGAAGAGTGGTCCTGCGACCCTCTTCAAGATCAGGCAAGGGGACAACGAAACTGCAGCGCATTTCGTTGACCGTTTTCAGAAAGAGATCCTGGGGGTCAGAGACATGGATCCCGAGCTCTATATGGTGGCTTTGATGAGCGGCCTGCAGGAGGGTCCTTTGAAGTTCAAAGTCACAACCAAAGAGCCTGGCTCCTATCAGGAGCTGATCAGCATTGCCAATCGCTATATAGAAGGGGAGATCAACAACCCCACCTATGTGAGCAATCTGACCAACAGAGCCACTCAGAAAGGCTCTGCGGGATTCTATCCTGCTCCATCTTCCTCGAAAACTAAACAAGAGCTTCCGCCTCCAGCTCCGAGAGGTAAGAATTACCGCAGCAACCGCTTCAACCGAGGTAATCAATTTTTCCCACCTCAAAATTCATTTCTTCAAACTCCTGCTACTCCTGCTCCGCAAGTCACCCCCATCCACCAGATCCAGTACGCTCAACCTCCTCTTCTACCCGTTCCTTCACTTTATAATGAATCCCAAGAGTCCTTCACGGACTTTGGTGTTTCTATGAATGAAGTGCTGCAAGTTCTCCAGAAACAACCCTTTTTTAAGAGGCCAGCTCCGCTGAATTCTGATCCGAAAACCAGAAACCCAACCCTCTACTGTAAGTATCACAGAGATAGAGGGCATTTGACAGAGGATTGTAGAGCTCTCCGCCTATTTTTAGAGAAACTATTAAAGGAGGGAAAGCTTCGCGATCTCATTCAAAAGAATGACTCTGCCAAAGCTTCAACCTCCAAGGCCAAGGAGGTAGCAGAAGTCCACTGGGAGTGCGAGGAAGTAGATGATGTTGGCCATCTGGGCAACATCGGTTTTCCCAGCGAATGTGTAGACGCTAATGATGAGGGTGCCTTGGGCAACCTTTTCTGCATCCATGGGGGTGCAGGCCCGGAGTCCTCGAGAAAGGCAAGTCTAAAGAGAGTTTATCAGTCAGAGGTTGCCGCTACTTCTTCGACTCCGATTCGAGGGACGGTCACCTTTGGAGATGAAGATCTTCCTCAGACCGCGAATCCCTTTGACGATGCAGTCGTCATCAAAGCTGTGATCGAAAACTATACGGTGGAAAAAATTCTAGTAGATACGGGGAGCTCAGTCAATGTGCTTTTTAAGCCTGCTTTTGAGGCATTAAAGACAGGTAAACCTCTCCTACCAACTGAAGGACCTCTTTATGGTTTTTCAGGAGAAAAGAAAGAAGTTGAAGGGCTCGTCACCCTCTCCGTGATTCTTGGAGGAATAGTAAGGCTGGTCAAATTTATAGTCGTTGATGCTCCCAGTAGCTAAAACGCAATTTTCGGGAGACCTTTTTTGAACGGGTATCAAGCCATTGTCTCCACTTATCATCAAGCGGTGAAGTTCGCCTTGAATGGCAAACAACATCGAATCAGGAGCGACCCCAGGAAAGCTAGAGAATGCTATGTAAAGACGGTCAACATGATCATGTCTTCTCCACCCCAGGAAGTTATGATAACTGAATCCATTGAAGTTCCTGAACAAGTTCAAACCGCAGAAGAAGCGGAGGATGCGAGAGACGGAGTCCGCTTGGAACCTGCCCAAGCAACTCAAAATGTTCAGATCAGCGAGGAAGATGAGAGCAAGAGCCTCTCCATCAACGCTGAATTATCTGAGGCTGACAAGAGTCAGCTCATCTCTTGTCTTCTGCAAAATTTAGATATCTTCGCTTGGTCGGCAAATGACATGCCTGGAGTGGATCCAGATGTTGCTTGCCATCACCTCAACATCAGCCCAAATGTCATTCCGGTCCAGCAGAAGAAGAGAACTGTTGCAACTACTCTGGCTCAACCTATCCGTGAAGAGGTAGAGAAGCTTCTGAAGGCAAAGTTCATTCAACCAATCCAATATCCTGAGTGGGTGTCAAACGTTGTAATGGTAACAAAGCCAGGTGGAAAGTGGAGGATGTGTGTCGATTTTACCAAACTCAATAAAGCTTGCCCCAAGGATTGCTATCCCTTGCCTCAGATAGATTCTTTAGTGGATTCTGCGGTAGGTTATTCTTTTATGAGTTTTTTAGATGCTTTTTCAGGTTATCATCAAATCAGGATGCATAAACCGGATATACCGCATACTTCATTTATCACAAATGATGGTTGCTTCTGTTATCTCGTGATGCCTTTTGGGTTGAAAAATGCTGGAGCAACTTACCAAAAAATGATGGATACAGTTTTCAAAAGTCAGAAAGCAAGAAACCTTGAGGTGTATGTCGATGACCTCTTGGTGAAAAGCAAATCCTTCTCCTCTCATCTCGAAGATCTCTCGGAAACTTTTACAACCTTACGAACCTTCAATATGAGGTTGAATCCATTGAAGTGCATTTTTGGAGCAAACAAAGGTAAATTTTTGGGTCATCTCCTCACTCCAGAAGGGTTAGAGCCCAATCCAGACAAGGTAAAAGCTATTTTGGAAATGCCACCTCCCAAAACCCCAAAAGAAGTTCAACAGTTGGGAGGGAGAATGGCAGGCTTGAGTCGATTCATCTCCCGGTCAGGGGATAAAAGTGCACCTTTCTTTAAGACCCTCCGGGGAGGGGCTAAGTTTGAATGGACTCAAGAGTGTGATGATGCTTTCAGTCAGCTTAAAAAGCAGTTAACGTCAATTCCTCTGCTCCAAAGCCCGCGAGAAGGGGAAGATCTTTTCCTCTATTTGGGAGTTGGCACCGATGCTATAAGCTCTGTTTTGGTCCGAGAAGAGAAAAAGAAACAATTTCCAATTTACTATGTAAGCCGAATTTTGAAGAATGCAGAGACTCGATATCCAATCCTAGAGAAGCTAGCCTTAATGCTCGTAATTTCAGCAAGAAGACTAAGAACGTATTTTCAAGCTCATTCGATTTTAGTCGTCACTGACCTTCCATTAAAGAGTGTCTTGGAGAAGCCGGAGCATTCAGGCAGATTGGCAAAGTGGGCAATAGAGCTCAGTGAGTTTGACATATCCTATGTTCCAAGAATGGCAATCAAAGCTCAAGTCTTAGCGGACTTCATGGTGGATGCTAAAGAAGTTGAATCGCAGAAGGGGGTCAGAGTGCCCCTTGCCTGGAAAATCTTCGTGGATGGAGCCTCAGGGAAAAATTCTTCCGGGGCAGGAGTTATCTTAATCAACCCAAATGGAGTAAGGCTTGATCAAGCACTGAAGTTCTATTTTCAAGTAACAAACAATCAAGCGGAATATGAGGCTTTGCTAGCCGGTCTCAAGTTTGCCAGGGAGCTGGGGATTGACGATGTCGAAGTTTTCACAGATTCTTTGGTGATGGCTTCTCAAGTAAATGGGATTTTCGAGACTAGAGATAGTATTTTAAAGCAGTATTTAACTCTGGTAAAAATTGAGGTTGGGAAATTCAAAAGCTTTACCATCGATCATATTCCAAGAGGTGAGAACGTGGAAGCAGATGAGTTGGCAAAGTTTGGGCTTCTCTCAGGAGGAACAACTTCGGAGTTGTTTCGCCCGGCGATTGAAGAAGGAGAGGTCATGGAGATTGATCAACGTCCATCTTGGATAGATCCGTTTGTTCAATTTCTTTCGACTGGAGATTTCCATTCAGCAATAAAAGATAGAAAAAGGTTTAAGCGGAAAGCGGCTAACTATTATCTTGTTGCAGGAGTGCTTTATAGAAGAACTTTTCTATCGCCATTAGCACGGTGTGTTTCGGAAGAAGAGATTCCGGCGATCCTCCAGGAAGTCCATTCTGGAGAATGTGGAAGTCACTCTGGAGCTAGAACTTTGGAGAAAAGAATTCTGAGGCAAGGCTATTTTTGGCCCCAGATGAGGAAGGATGCGGAGAAATTTGCTAAGAAATGTGTAAAGTGCCAGAAGTTTGCTCCTCTCCAAAATCAACCGGCTCAACAACTTAAGTCGATGGCAACTCCATGGCCGTTTGCAGTTTGGGGAATGGATCTGATTGGGCCTTTCCCTATGGCAAGTGGGCAGCGGCGATATATCATAATCATGATTGACTATTTTAGCAAATGGATAGAGGCAAAAGCATTGGCCAAAATTACCACTCAAGCCGTGAAAAACTTTATTTGGGGAGAGATAGTATGTCGACACGGGATTCCAATGGCAATCATCACGGATAATGGTTCTCAATTCAACAATTCAACTCTTATTAATTTCTGCAAACAAATTGGCATTAAGCTTCGTTTTGCTTCCGTGCATCATCCTAGAAGCAATGGGCAGGTAGAGGCCGCCAACAAACTCATCATAAATCTCTTGAAAAAGAAGGTAGAAAACGTTAGGGGCAACTGGGCAGAACAACTACCTTCCGTCTTATGGGCCTTGAGGACAACTCCGAGTTCTGCTACTGGGGAAACTCCGTTCAAATTATCACACGGTTCCGAAGCCCTTATTCCGGTAGAATTTGAAGTGAAAAGCCCAAGAGTATTATTGGCGCAACAAAATCAAATCGAGTGGATGGAAGAAAATGATGAAGAGTTAAAATGCAGCCTTGATTTAATTGAGGAATTGAGAGATACTGCAATCATCAGACAGGAAGAGGTGAAAAGAAGAATGGCGAAGTTGTTCAATAAGAATGTAAGAACCAAAGAATTTGCTGTTGGAGATCTAGTCTTGAAGAAGGTAGATGCAGCAGCAAGGGCTGGTTCAGTTGGAAAGCTTCATCCAAATTGGGCAGGGCCGTTCGTAGTAAAGAATGTGCTTAAAAATGGTGCTTACCATCTCCAAACTTATGAAGGAGAAGAGTTGCCCCATTCCTGGAGCGGAGATGATCTCAAGCTTTTCTTCTCTTAAATGTTCGTACCTAATTCACTCATTCCTTGATCCTCACTCTTTTCTTTTCTTAAACATCATGCAGGTATCACCAAGGCATTCGCAATACAAGTGTTGGATGATAAATCTTAAAAATAAGTTGATTTTTGAAAAGCCAAAAACCTGTCAAGTGAGATATCGCCGGATCCCACTATCTTCCCCCTCGACTGGTTAACTCGACGTGTAATTCTGCCAGGACCACAGATGTCAGGGAGATTTCAAATCTGTGTAGCAGTAGCTCGCCAAGCTCGAGCGGTGGAAGTTTGGGATACCGGGTCCTTGCTGACATCTGGCACACCTCAGCATTTTAAGGAGGTCTAGGTGGCTGGCTCAGCTCTGTCATGCATTGAAAAGGACATTGTTACAATCTTAATGATCTTTCAGGGAAAGCAATGTCGGTGTAGCCTCCGCGGCATGACCACACCTGCCCTACCGATCATTTTTTGATTTGTAACTCTCGAATACTCGATGAAGCGTGGTTAGATAAGGGGCAGCAAGAAACATCTATGGCCGTCACCTGAATCTTAGATTGGCAAAATTACAACAAACTCAGTAGTCCTTTAAGAAAAGTGTCGGTATAGCCTCCGCGGCATGACCACACTATCCCTTTAAGTCATTTTTGAGATCCATTTTTCTATTTTTCCTTACTATAAAGATCTTATTCATTCCTGTACTGGGATCGGGCGGTCAGCAGTTTATGAGACCGCATGTTCCTCCCTACAAAGAATGAAATCGTTTATGATCGTCGGATGAAATTCTTTCAGGATAATTAAGGTCGCTATTCAGGAGTCTCCTATGCCAGCTTGATAGAGATCATCCCGGCCTCAACAAAATCGAGGTTTCAATTTTCCCTGTTACTCAAAGTTACATGGAATAATCGTGATGCTCTGTTTCTCATCGAATGGAAGTTGGATCTTTTTCTTCAAAAGGGCGGTCTGAATATAATGTGATCGCTGAAATGAAAACTCATAAGGAGTTATTTCCTTGTTTCAAGAAATAACCTTTGACTACCAAGGGATCGTCAGACGGATTTCCTGGAAGACCTTTGGGCGCCGATCACCCAGAATCTAATGCGTTCAAATCATTGTCTTGTAGTTTCCTTATATTTCGATCTGTGTAATATGAGACCACAAAACAATTGTGAATAAGATTATTTCCTGATCATGTCTTTGGTGTCTTTTCCAAGAGATCGCTACTTAAAGTTCGTTAATGATTAAATTATGATTAAACTCGAGGCATTGAGATTGAATGCCGATTTTAGATTCAGAAGGACAAATCAATATATGCATCAAAAATAAACTCATACACTTAGGCAAAACCCAACAGATATCAAATTTTATATACTCTGAAATATCAATTACAACAAGACCGCTCGGCCTCCGAAAAGGAAAAAGGGAAATTACAATTCACTCCTTCTTTGATCTCTTGGAAGACCGCTCGCCTGAAGAAGAAGAATCAGTTTCTGCAGAAGGTTCTTCTAAACTATTCCCTGGAATTCTAGATCCAGAGCTCGAACTCGAACTGGAATCCAGACCAAGGGTATAGCGGCTTCCGCTCTCTTCGTCTTCAATCACGATATTTTCCTCTTGATCTGCGGTCTCATCAGCAGCATCAGCGGATTCTTCAGCAGCATCCGCGGTCTCTTCAGCAGTCATAGATTGTTCTTCAATTCTCTGTGCCGCGTCAGGGAAGAGATCGGCAAATGTGACGTCTTTATACTCTTCAGTAAAACCACCGCGGCTACGAACCTCGTCCAGCACCTGGTTGGCGGTCTCTTTTATATGATGCATCAAAGCCCTCTGGAAAGCCGGATTCTCAGGGTCGTAAGCCGCTTTTTCAGATTGCTGCAAAAGAAATATATGTCAGACCGCACGATCACAGGTAACACATTCATAAAACAAGAAAAATTCTCACTCTTCTTTCTTCTTGCAAGGCAGTTATTTCGTCCAGAGCGCTGCAAAGAGACCGCCCCATATGGTGATTCAAAATTGTACTTCTAGCAGTCACTTGAGCGCAGAGGTCGGGAAGCGCATCGGTCTCAATATTTAATATCTCATTTGTGTTCTTTTTCCCGTACAAAGCTGAAGTGACCGCATATGCGTGACGGGTCACCTTCCCGCTCCATAAGGGTAAATCAGTGGATACCTTCACAGAATTTCCTGAGGCCGCCCATTTGAGGAGAGGCTTTCCTTTGATATCCTTCATTCTTCTTTTAAAACCCACCAAGGGAAAAACTTGCTCGGCGGTCTCAGAAGTTACGCCGAACACGTCGGCCTCACGCTTCAGCCTCCTCTCCCTCTGAGTAAGAACTTCTGCTGCTGGGGAGAAAGGGTCTAGTGCAGGGACCGCGAAGCTCGCTAAAAGTAAAGAAGGGTTTTAAGTAAAAACATTCAAAAAGACAAAAGGAAATTGTTCGAGACCGCAAGAAAAGTTTACTTTCAGCAGGGGTGATCTCGGCGATCTCGGGCCAGATCGCTAGATAATAAACAAGATCGATCCTCTTGCCCGCCAAGAAGGCCAGAATCTTCAGCTCCTCCTCTGAGACCGCCTTTATCTTCTTAAAAATGCTGTCAGGTCGCGGAGAGGGTGAGCTCCTAAGACCGCCAAGGTCACCCTCAAAAACAAGGAATCTTTCTTTCCAGAAAGAAATTTTGTTAGGAAGGTTCAGAATTTTTATTCCATCTGCTGAAAAATACATCAATCCTTTAAATTCTTCTTTCTTTCTGCCTTCTTTCAAAATTTTCGCAGTGAATGTTGCCCGGAACAAATTCATTGTGAATTTCACTCTTTCCGATCTCAAATAATTGATGAAGACATTAACCAGACCGATGGAGTTCGGAGCCAGCTGGGCAAGTACGAAGCCATAGTATTCCAGAATCTCTAACCATTCCCAAGGGAGTGGAATCCTCAGCCCATTATCAAAGTGATCGATGGGGATGATAAATTTCTTCTCCTCTACAAAGTTTAACCTTTCTTGTTCAGTTGGCGGTCTCACAACCACCTGAGTTTGGATCATATATTTCTTTATAAACTCAATGTATTCATCCTTTGATAAACGACCTTGTTTGTGATCGGCGTTCAGGAAGATAGTAGCAGAAGAAGCACGAGCGGACACCATATTCAGTGATCGCTGAGATCGGAGCTTATAGAGCAATCAAGAAGGCATAAAATAAAGACCATGAAGACAGCTATTTATAGAAGACCAAGGGTCATTTCGTAATCATTACATATTGAAGACCGCCCAGCTAAAACATGGTCAGACCGCCCGACCTATGCAAAGTAATATGAAAGCATACTATGGTAGGCGATCTCAATCAATAAAAATACAGCAGCAATACAAACAATCCAGGCATAAAGAGATCGAAATTTAACAAATCAAGACCACAATATTAAAACAAAATAGCCACAGATATGGGACTAACAGTGAAAATATTACAAGATATATTGTTCAAGCATAGAGATCGCTCGATCTCAAGATTAATGTTCATCTCCTAAGAGGCCTGTTCCTCCCTACATGAGCAGCGACATCTTGCATGTCGTTCACTGCGGCCATAACCGACACCAGGCTGTGGTTAGCCAGCATCGCAGACCGGTGAATTTTCGACATTTCCTTGTCCACCTGCTCCATGGGGATCAGTACAATCTCGGGTTGCGGTCTCTCCGTCGGATGATCGCTGGAGGCTCCCGGTCGCATCAGCATCTTACCGTGACCACTCCTCAGCCTCTCGTTTTCCGCGGACAGCGCCGCAGCTTTTCCCCTGTAGTATTCAGCCTCTTTTTCAGCCTTCTTAAGAGCCCGCGCGATCTCGGCAACCCTCAGATCGCATTCTTCACGAATCCTCTTCTCATTGGAACGCAATCTTTCTTCAAGATCGCGGATCTGGTCATTCTGCGTCCGCTCCCTCATCAGCATAGAACGAACATCCTCGAACATGGGGTTAAGGATGTTGGTTAACTGAGGAGTGATCTCGATGGGTCGAGGAAGTTCTCCCTCCTCGATCTCAGCATTTTTGTTATCTGCGGCCATAGGAGATGGATTATTTCAATCATAAGCATATAATCAAATAAACTTTTTGAATAAGCAGAAAGAGTACTTGGAAAAAAGTCGAGACCGCAGTCACGTAAAGCCTTTCCGATATCTTTAGTGACCGCGGGATCTGCGGTCAAAGAAAGACGATCTGATCCCCTTAAGCGCTCCAGATCCGTTCTTTCCAAATCTCTTTTCTGCGTTTTTCCCCCTCTTTTCGTCTCCTTTTTAATTCCTCGTTACTTAAGAAGACATTGTCGGTCTCAATAAAAACGATCCCGTGTTTTCTTTCAGGAGAAGCAAAACGAACCGTAGGAAATGGAGGGAACTCGGCTGACTGAAGAATCGTTTTATTCTTACCAGCTCGCGAAATCGAGGCCGCCGCCGCACGATCTGCTGCAACCTTGTTCGAACGATCTCCCTGGAGAAAATCATCCGGGAGACCGCTAGAAAGCACAGTTTTTTCCTTGGCAATCTGCGGCCTCTCCACGGTCTCATCACCGTTTTTATCCGAAGTCTGCAGGACAACCTTTTTTCTCTCTTCAGCGATCAGGGCCGCCTTTTCCTCAGCGACCCTGACCGCTTCTTTCTTCTTCTCCTCAGCGATCAGAGCCGCTTTTTCCTCAGCAACTCTAACCGCCTCCCTCCTCTTCTCCTCTTCTTCCTTTTCCTTCTTATCTTTCTTCTCCTTGTCTCTCTTCTTCTCCTCGTCCTCCCTCTTTTTCTTCTCTTTTTTCTCCTTCTTTTCTTTCTTATCTTTCTCTTCTTTCTCCTTTTCTTTCTTTTCTTTTTCCCTCTGCTCTTCTATCTTTTTTCTTTCCTCCTCTTTTGCCTTGATCGCTGCATCGGCGATCTCCTTCTCCCTGCCCGCGATCTCCTCATCAACGGCGGCATTTCTGAGAGCTGAAGCCTCTAAGGGATCCAACACCTGCAATGATGAAAAAGAAGAATTGTTAGAAGAAACCTCATCAAGATAGGCGATTAGTCCAGAATCATCCTCTCTTGGTAAGGTTGAGACCGCGGGAAGGAAGGGGAGATCGCCCTTGGCATTCACCTTCTGAAAATCAGCGGAGTCCTCCAGATCGATGGATTCAGAAAATCTGGTCGCTTCCATGGCGGTCACATCTCCTCCTTCCTCGTTTCTTCTGCTCCTCTTATAAGTTAAACTAGATGGACTTGTATTCTTCCTTTTCCTGTCCTTTGCAGCGATCTCCTGGTCAGCGATCTTCTGCCGTAAGGATTCGGCCTCAGCTCCCTTCTGGCGCAGCCCAGCCAGAATAATCTCGGTGGAGGCGGTCTCAGGAAGCTTGGAAGATGTTTGACCCAGTGCCTCCATAGATTTCTGACAATTAAAAGAAATGGAAAAGTCAGGCAATTTCCATACAGGATCTGAAGAAGTATTAGACAGATCAGAAGCAACAGAGACCGGCATAATCGGGCTCTCAGGAAGCTCAGATTTCTTTAGTGGAGATCGGGCGGTCTCCTTTGAAGTGCTCACTTTTGTTAAGATTTTCGGCGCCTTCTTTCCTTTCCTTGAGCTGACGCTCTCCTTTTTTCCAGGAGAGTTCGCTTTCGATGGGAGAGCTTTTAAGAGATCAAGCATGGTCATCTTTGTAAGGTCGCACCTGCGTAATTATCAAAGACCGCTCGAATGGTGGAGTTCCTCAATGTCTTGCAAAATGAAGTTTTCAGCTGGTATTTATAGACCAAGCCGCATTAATGATGGTCGCGGTCTCAGTGGTCAAAGCTTACATTTTCGAAGTTCCAGGTGCAACTTAAAAATGTGCGGGGATTATGTTTGCCCAGAAAAGCCCGCGACCTCCTCTTACTAGTCAATTCGTTCGGTCTCAGCGATCTCAGCTTCAATGATCGCCCAGACCGCCAGTTGCCTTCTCAGCCAGGATTTTCTAAATCCCAAGCGGTCAGGACAGTGGAGATCGTCAGTTTGAGCGGTCTGATCGTTTTTCCTTGTCTTTGTTATTTGCACCTCTTCTCCCTGCCCGGCTCTCCTGTATCCCGGGCAGCCCGTAGTTTATCGTTCTGCCCGTTTGGGCAGCCCCCTCGTCTATAAATAGAGGGGTAGGGGTACCAGAAAAAGGGACTTGATTCGGAGGCTCCAGCTTACAACCTGTGTAAGCGGTCTCATTTTTTCGTGATCGCCATTTTACGATCGCCTTCTCTTTTTTCAAGCATCTTCTGTCTTAGTAACCTGCACTTCGCAGTTTTCTCCCGTCCCCTTTAGTGTGAATTTTGGAGGTACCATTTTTGGCACCAACAGTGATGCCACGTCGTGTAGGAGACAACCATAGACGCTCAAGCATCTCTGTCTCTTTATTTGTTTTTCATAAAAGACATACATATTTATACTTTATGTTGAAAGACAAGATTTACATTGTAAGAACAAGACCGTGTCCCTCAATCCAATGGATCAGCTAGTCCATAATTAGAAAATATATACTTATGCAGCGGAAAGAAAATATGAAGTTTAATTCGTTTTATCATATATGAGCATGAAGACCAAACATTATACTAGTGGTATGCAAATCTCTAGATTTAGTATAAGTAAGAAAAGAGCTTTTATGATCTTTAAAGTATGGTGACATTGATTGAAATCATATTACGAGTAAAGGTACAGATTTATATACGTAAAATAACTATCATGCATCATAATATAAAATCTTCTCAGAGAGCAATGCACCAACAGCAGAAGTAGTAGTATTAGGAACAACAAGTAAATAAATCACAAAAAGAACCAAGCTATGGGTGTCAACAATCTGACATGAACCCATAACAAAATTAGAGAGGAACAAAAATACCCCGTAGAGTCAGAAGTAAGAACAACAAACTACTCCTCACCAAATGAGGAAAAGAAATCAACTGCAGAAATCTGGAAGAGACAGCTTGGCCAGCTCTAACTACTACTGGTCCGAACCTGAGGCATTCAAAAGAAAAGAATGTCCCAGCACAAAGGCGCAAAAAAGGCTGCTCATACAGGAATAAACTGTCAATAAGGTAAGAAAGTTACCAACTCAACGAGAGCAATTGTAAATTAACAACAAACAAGTCATATGAATAATAAAGGATGATAATTCAGCATGATTGACTCAATAAGAGAGTAAAGACTTGCACCAAGTGCGAATGAAAAATCATAAAGGTAATCGTATATATTTATACATAATAAAAGTGACTGTTAAGTTGAAAAGTGAATGAGTAACACCGGACATAAAATGGCATTGTGGTGGTGGTCATCCATTCCAACCCAACCAACATGTAAGACACAAATCTACCGGGTACAAAGATTCACCAACAGGCACTGTGGTGGTGGTCATCCACTCCAACCCACCCAACAGTCCGAAGAAAATAACTTATCATAACAAAATTTGGCACCACACAGAAACTTGATATCGGGTCGCCATGACGACACCGAAAGAACAAAATCCAAAAAATTCCATGTACCCACAACCTTACACGACAAGTTCGTAGAAATCATACGATGAATTTGGCGGTACTACTCATCGAACTCACTATGATCACTCGACGAATCAACTAACCACTCGACGAATTCGACTTATCCACTCGACGAATTCGACTTAATCAACCTAACTACTCGGCGAAAATCTACTCAACTCATTTACCGTGATTACTTGACGAATATCATACGCACTCGAAGAATTCGACTCATCTACTCGATGAATTTGACTTAACCTCACCCAACACTCAACGAATTTACTCATCTACTGGATTGGAACCGTAAAACTACAAGGTCTACTTGACGAACTCGACGAATTTACTGAACTACTCAGAGTGAAACCAAAAAACTACTAAGCCTAATGCCATAAAATGAACATACATATCCCTACACCCAAGGAAACAAAGGGTAAAAGGGGGAGAAGATAGAGTCCACCACTTGCCTCAAATCTTCCGCTTTCCAACTCCAACGCACTCCACGCCAAAGATTGGCCGAAGAGAAGACCACACTAACAAATTTCCGAAAGATTTTAGATGAAAGGAGGGTTCCGGATACACACTCCAAACTCAAAAATCCACGAAATCAAAAATACTCACCACACGCGCGAAGAGCTCGGCAAGAGCTTTCCGAATCTATATTCCAGCGAAGAATCCGAGCACTAGAGCTCCCGCAGCAGCCAACCAAAACCTCTCGGATGAATGTCGACCTCCCTTTTCCGCGACTCCCTTGACTTAAACGAAGAAGAAGAAGAATAAAACCTAATTTCCTAAGGTTTGCCCTTTTATAAGAGAATATAAATAAATAATAATAATAATGGAGAACCTCTTAAAATTCATCGGGCTCTCAAAATGGCTCGCATCGCAACGAAACTTCATGGTCCTGCTTAAAATTAATTAATTTAATTTTCTAAGGTCTAAAATATCAATTTCAGTAAGTTTCAAAATACGATCAAATTGGCCGAACGGACGCAAAATCGCACGAATTACAACGCACCGATAAACTTCGCGCAAACGTAACGCACTTACGATAATATTGTGTCATTAATATGATTAAAACATTTATGGAAAACTCAGGGGCGTTACAACGGGAGAAAAGGTTTTGTTGTAATGGATCCCTTCTCTCTACGTAAACCTCTTGACAACCAGTCTTGCCTTAAACTGCTCGACCTTTCCTTTGGAGTCCTTTTTGGTCTTGAACACCCATTTAGAACCAATGAGCCTATAACCTTTGGGCAACTAAATCAACTCTCATACCTTATTCAGCTTCATAAACTGCATCTCGTCTTTCATCGCATCCCACCACAGATCAGTTTGAGGTCTAAACACAGGCTCCTCAGATGCCACTCGGTCAACAACATGACCAATGTCGAAATCACTCTCGCATAAATAGACTTCATAGTCTGAGGAAATTGCAGGCCTTCTCTCCGTAATGGATCTCCTAACGGGTGGATGAACCTCCTAAACATGCGGAGGAAACTTAACCAGGATCGATGGTAAGACTGGATCCACATCCTCTACTAATTCCATCACAGGATCAGGCACCACGGGATTTCTTACCAAGGGCATAGATAAATTAATAGACACGATTTCCTCGACTTGATTAATAGTGCAAGATCAACTCGGTTCGTCAGCGACATCAAACTCTACAAATTTAGCAGTTTGAGACTAAACAATTCTGGGTCATCCTGAAGGGGAATAGAACTTAAATCCCTTGGGGTGATCTGGGTAGCATATAAAATAGTAACGACAAGACCTAGGGGCTATCTTACTCTCTGATGGATTGTATAAATAAACGTCCGTAGGACAACCCCAAACACGCAAGAGATTTAAGCTGGGTCATCTACTAGTCTATAACTTGAAAGGTGTCTTCGGTACTGATTTTGAAGGTACTCTATTGAGGATGTACACTGCAGTCTTAAGTGCCTCACCCCACAAAAACTCAAGAAGATTTGTCATACTCATCATGCTCCTTATCATTTCCCTAAGGGTGCGGTTATGCCTTTTGGCAACGCCTATTTGTTTAGGACTACCCGACATGGAGTATTGGGCAACGATGCCACAAATCTCTAAGTATCTGATAAACAGACCTTTATGTTGCCTGAATGCATCATGTCTACCGAAATACTCGTCACCTCTGTCAGACCTAACTATCTTGATGGTTTTCCCTATTTGCTTCTCAACATCAGTCTTGAAAATCTTGAATTTGTCAAGAGATTCAGTCTTTTCCTTAATTAAATACAAATACCTGAATCGGGAGTAGTCATCTATGAAAGTAATGAAGCAAGTGTTCTTAAAGAGGGTAGTGGAATAAGGGCCACTGATGTTTGTATGAATAATCTCTAATAAATTTGAACTACTAGTTAAGTCTTTATTTTTAATCTTGGTCATTTTGTCTATACAACAGTCCACGCATGTCTCTAAGTCACTGAAGTCTATAGTAGAAAGAATATTTTGCTTAATTAATATCTTCACTCTTTCCCTAGCGATATGACATAATCTTGTATGCCATAACATGGAGGATTGTTCCTTAATTAGAGGTCTTTTAATGACAACATTTTCTACACTTTTTGAGGTGGCATAATAATTAATGGGAGCAAGAAATATCATATATAAACCATTAGATAGAAAACATTGGCCAATAAACTGTGATTCATGAAATAATTTAATCAAACTATCAGAAATATTAAAGTCAAAACTAAGTCTATCTAATGCAGAAACTGAAATCAAGTTTCTTCTAAACAAAGGAATATAAAAATATGTCTCTTCAATAAAAGTTTAAAACAATAATCAAGGACTAAATAGACGTCCCCGGTGAACTCCACATCCACCTCAACATTGTTGTTAACTGTGAGTTTGCACTCACCCTTGCTTGGCCTCCTCTTTTTGATGAACCCATGTAGTATGTAAGCAACATGATTAATTACTCTACTATCGAGCCACTAAGAACTAGGTGGGCTTCTATTAAGTTGGATTCACAAAGGACAAAAGCTAAAGGGTTACCTTTAGTTGCGAAACCACATTTCTCCATCTAAGATTTAAATTTGAGGCACTCGCTCTTCGCATGCCCCTTCTTCTTGCAAAAGAAGCAGCTAAGAGGTTTCTTTCCACCATCGTCCTTGGTCCCTAAAGTGTGTCCATCATGAGCTTTGTAAGGAGTTGTAGCCTTCCTCTTATTTCTCTTAAAAGAGGGCTTTGAGATAAGCAGTGCAGTGTGGGTCTTCTCATTCTTAAGTTTCTCCTCATCAACAACGCAATGAGTAAACAGATCGTTTATCTTCCATGCCTCATCCAGGGGATTGTAGGTGGTCTTCATAATGCTAAACTCCATAGAGAGAGTACTGAGTGCTTGATGCATTATCAAGGATTCATGGAGAGTAATCTCCATCCCCTACTGTTTGGTCTGGTAATAGACCATCTTCAGTATATAATCACGAACTTCGCCTGATCCTGAATACCTCATCGAGAAGAGGTCCTGAATCAGAGTCCTGATTTCAGCATTTGAGGACACTTTGTACCTCTGCCCAACGTCAGTCAGAAAATCCATGGCGACGGTCGTGTTAGGAAGAAAGCTCAGTAGGTGCTCTGGAATGGAATGCTTCATAATCAACAAGCAGATTTGGTTTGACTTGTTTCATACACTGTAATGATCCTTCTCAGGTTGAGTACTGGTTGCTATAAGATCTGTAGGCTGATCGACATTCATGACCATCTCTATATCCGACATCTCAAGAGCAAACATGATGTCGGACTTCCACTTTTTAAAATTTGATCCAGTGAGTTTCTCAATAGTCAACATATTATTATGAACTGTAAAGGTGACTGTAGAGAGAAAAGAAACATCAGAGATAAATAGGGCAACTGTGGCTATAAAAACACAAATATCACACTAGGTAGAGAATCCAGACATATCAGCACGCAACACCTTTGGGCAGACTACGCGCCACGCAATTAGTGATCCTCCACACAAGAACGAGCAACAGTTATGCTTGAGCTTTTCGTAGATTTACCACCTTTGGGCGAATAGATTACTAGAGCCCCGTACTATCGTCTAAATGTTCATGTGTATCCCTTTGAACCTATTGCGCAAGCACCATCTTTGGTTGAATGATTGCGCACTAGTCATAGAGAACTCCCTAAAATATGTGAAACCGTAATCTCACAAACTGACTCGAAAATACCACTTTGGCGACTACAGTTCATATCAATCTATGCGACTCTTTCACAACAGGATATTTGAATATTGCCCTAAAAATTAATGTCGTGTTTCTTTGCTTAATGACGTCGGGTACTTAATCGTCTAAAGAAAACACAACGCATTTGTCGGGAATTGACTAAAATAAGCACTTTGGTTTTTCAATCTCAAATTTTATTTCACCCTAATATGCTTAATGTGTTTTTGAAAAATTGTGTTCTTTAATTGAATTAATTAGAAAAATAATTCACTCCAAAATTATGAATGAGATCAATAGATTTGTGTAAAGTCCATCTGCTACTAACTGTTATGAAAATTTTGAAGTATACGTCGCTACGATGAATTTATATTATCGAAATTTTTTACTGAATGTATTGACTAATATGACTCCTAGGACCGGGTTAACGAAAAGCTAACAATCTCTAATTGGAGTAAATGCAGAATTTTTTTTTATAACTCAAACAATTAATCAAATAATGAATACCGAATGAAATAAAGCTTGAATGAATGGAAATGCGACTCAAGTGCGAAAATTAAAGCATATATCATTCATCGATTCAAGCTCGTACTTCATCATGGAGGCGATTCCGAGGAGTCTTGACGTATTCTTTCTTATGAAATCGACAACATTGACGGATCCCGCTAACATACAAGAATTTCTAAATATGTGATCTTTACAATGAAAAGAGTTAGCACGAATGATTATGAAATCTGAATTTTAGAACATGTAGGTGCGAAGTCTTCTAGATCCAAACAAGATCGTTGTACAGTTAGAAGTTTAATGATTAAAATTTATATGCCAAAGATGGATCTTAAAACCAATATAAGACCCTTGATCTAGTATGATTGAGTAAGATCTACAGATCCAAATTATCCAATCCAACAGAACAAATGGAGATAAAGCATGCTATTAATTATTTTTACCTATGATTGAAATTTGTAAGAGAATTGAAACTCTGACCAAGCAATAGTGATTCATGGGCTTAGATGAAATCAAATCATATCCAAGAAAATCCTTCTTGCCCACTATATGGATATAGACAAAATGAACACTTGGCAGAGAATCAAAGCCTAGACTGGATACTCTTGGAGTTGTTGCATGTAGGAGGAAACATGATTCTCACTTCTTGCATGCACCAACCTGATATGAGCAGGAGATGAAAACTTTGCCATCAACGACCTTAAAGCAGATCCGACAAGAATCAGATGTCCCCTTTCTTAATCTCTTGAGAACTGTGAGAGGGCAGAACTTCGGCGGTCTGTTGTGCTTTCCTCTCCAGAGGACCGAATGGAGGAATAGGGGAATAATGTGCGGCAATTACAAACAGTGGAAGAAGGAAGCTCAATTAATTTCAGCCCTAGTTCATCGAATGGAATAATAATAAACCATGTTTGACAAAATCATATTTATAGCCTTAATAGGGAGGGTCACTCGTGGGAGTTACAAAAAGAATTCAATGAATTCATCAATATTCCAATAAAAGTAAATGTAAAATACATGAATTAATTGAATTTTAAGATTACGCCAAAATGGTGCATAGGGTGAGACCGGATTCGCGTCCTAAATTACAAGACGATCTGACCCACCTATCACATGCTTCGACCGTTCACGCGACTGAACTAACGCACGCTCGTAGGAGTTAGAATATATTCTAATATTCGCGTACGACCTTATCAGGGCGACTCGATAGAATATGCCCATTAAACCGGAAATTTTCCAACAGAAATAAGAAGTTGAGATTCATAAATGGGAAGAAGTCAGGAGTGGAGAAGATGAACGAATCGAGCTGTGGAATCACCTCTGAAATATTAGGTTATAGATCTTGAATCAAGCCTCACAAATGAACAGATCGAGTCCTTCAGGAGCATATCTGGAACAACAATGTCTCCAAAAGATATGGAATAACGGATTCAGAAATGGGAAAAAATTAGGAGTGAAAGGATAAACGAATCGAGCCCTACCAGCGGGTGCTTCAGTCGCCAAGTGGGGAAGGAAATGGTAATTTGACGGGGCTCACTGCAAGGACGATCAACCTGCAGATCTCGACGAGGAACCAGAAGCAGAAGCGTGTCTACAGACCTCGATGAGGAACCAGAAGCAGAAGTGAGCTTCCAGATCTCGACGAGGAACCAGAAGCAGAACTAAGCGTGTAGATCTTGACGGGGAGGAAGGCTCGACGAGCTTGCAGTCCTCAAAGGAGGAAAAATGAGAACGACACCGTTCTCGACGGGGCTCGCTAGTGCTCAAAGGGTCAGTCTCAAAACGACGTAAAATACCCTTTAAGACTTGACAGTTTTAAAACTATGTCAAACGCCAAACACAAATTCCCGTACAGCTCAATTCCCACCAGAATGAAGTCCCACAGATTTCTCAAACGAGACCTATGTGTGCTCGCTCTACGGTTGGCAGCCACAATGAATTTTTTCAGAGTATTTTTTTGGCCTCTAGTCACAATTTATGGAACTTTAAATTTGACAAAATTTGCTATCCTATTCTTGATTGCTAAATGGGCCTAATTATTAAAAAGAAATCTGTCTGAAGGAGTAATTTGGGCCTGATCCATCGGCCTGGATGGACCCTATAAATATAGAAGATCAAACCCCGAGTCTATAAAGGCGTGAACCCTAGCTACCTTCTTCTTCGTTTTCCGCCGTCAAGACTTCAGCTTTTCTTTAACTTCCTGCACATATACTTTGCTTTCCTTCATCCCTTGATCTTATTATTTTCCTGAATCTTCCGTTCGTTATTCGCTTTAAATTTTCTTCTAAATCGATTTGATTGCGCGCGTTATCTTCATAGTTCCTCCGCTCATGTTTGATCGGATATTCTATGGCGTGTTTGCGAAGTTTGATTCGACTGTTTAGCAGTTCGCAGCATATTGAATGTCCTTCGTTCCTTTTCGAATTTAAGACTATTTTTTTTAATCGATGTTATCTATCGAACACATTCATCTGAAAAATTAACTTGATCTTGACCGAAGATCTGGTCCTTACTTTCATTCGTTTTGACCATTAAATAGCTTGAGATGTCCGAAGTGTATGATTCAGGTTTATGTTTGGCAGGGCGTTTTTCTTAGGAAGGTGAGGTCAGGCGTTCACGAATGATGGTTCATAACCATCGCTTTCGCGATCGCAACTGCCGTGCCAAACGGAGCCTTGATATTGTGTTGATAATGGCATTATTCTGATTCATGCATTATCTATTAAAATGGGAGTGTGGGGATTGTTAGAATGACATTTATGAATCCTTCATCTTTGTTCTTGAGGTGTTTTTATTAAAAAACTTCTGCAGGAAATCATGTGTTTGTTTGAAATTTAGGCCTGTGATGAGGAAATTATATATTGCCTACATTGTTTGATTAACTTGTATGAGAAGAATTTTTTTATATTTCTGAGGCCTACCAGAAAAAAATTTGATCTTTGAAGTAAATGATTTTGAGCTGACTTTTCATTTATATGATGTACAGTTCTTGGCCCTGTATGGCACAGCGGTGGTGGTCATCAAAGCAGTGGTATGTGATGGTTAGGAACTGTCATTTGTGAACCCCTGGCCAAATTTGAGGAATATCATCAACATCTTGGCACTTTGCACCCCAGAAATCTGGGGTTTTGGCACTTTGCACTCTGAATTTTTAAAATTGGCACTTTGCACCCCAATTCAAGATTTCTGGCACTTTGCACCCTCATAGCTGAATTTTCAAGGGTATTTAGGTCCGGGCAGCAGTGAAAATGTTAAATTTCTTTTGCACACTGCACTGAATTTTGTCAAATTTATATTTGCACACTAAAAATGTTAAATTTCTACTGCTGTCCGGACTTAAATACCCTTGAAAATTTGGCTAGGGGTGCAAAGTGCCAGAAATTTTGAATTGGGGTTGCAAAGTACCAATTTTAAAAATTCATGGTGCAAAGTGCCAAAACCTCATGTTTTGGGGGTGCAAAGTGTCAAAAAGCCCCACAATTATATTCAAAACTAGTTTCTTTTCTTGGTGATGGTCTTAACACGTCATGCCAAACATACGTTCTATGATGGTAGTGTTTTTGTCCAAACTCTCCCGAGCAAAACCCGAGGCTTTGTTTCATAAAATTTGGTTCCATTGTGTCTAGATACTTACTTTTGATGATATCACTACTATTATTTAAATGTATGATTATTATTTAATTCTATACAAAGAGGGCCTATAGTAGAGCTGACTATTAATGTTGGTTGATGGGTCTAGCTTTAAACAAGTCAATTGTTTTACTAAGGACTTTAGTAGGTCAAATTTGTAATAAATGGATTGATATTATGTTTTGTAGTGATTAAGGGAGGGAAGATAATTATGTGTTCTATGGTAATTGCAAAATGAAAGAGGGATGTTGCTCTTTATATTGTACACTTTAATGGCAATATTTTTGTTATTTGAAGGTTGATAACAATGATTTGGATGCATGAGGGAGAAGGTCATGAAGGTGATACTTTTTCCTCAGGGCATTAAAAGTTTGCTAGCAAATTTTATTTTTTGAATAATTTTAGAATTTATTTTTGAAGATTCTGTTATGATTTGTTTTTTAATTAGAATTTAAATTTGAATTTGAGTGGTATTCAAATATCAATGTGAATAATATGAATAATAGTAATAATTAAATTTTATATACTTAAACAGGCTTTATAATCAAATTCAAATATGAATTTGAGCCTTAATCTAAATTTGAATATGAATTCAAATTCAAATCCAATGTTCCAATGAATTCGAATCTATGTATTCTGCAATAAATATGGATTCAAGAGTTATTTGTTTCAATTCTTCTCATGAACATCCAGTGGGGTTATTCTGAGGACTTCTATTTGGGTTGTTTGGTGTGATATTGGGGCTTTGGCATGCATGCAGCCAACTCCATTGATGTGCGTGTCCTTGTTTGTTTTTTGCCTTCTTTTGCCATTCCCAGCCGCTGCACTCTACGAATGGTGCATTTCCGCTTTTTGTTGCTGCCGCCCCTACCTCCAGTCCACGATGCCGGTGCGGGAGCAAACTCACTGGTGCATCGTCTCCCTCCCAAATGAACTCTTAGTCACTCTAATTATTACCCCACTTCAGTATGCACTTTGATGATCATTTATCTTCCAAATTCTTCAAACGATGAGAGCGCATAAAAGAATGAGCATTGCCAGAACATAATTTTCTCCAAAGTGTTAAAAGGATCATAATTTCAAAGGATGAAACGAAGAAGTGAGGTGGAAAAGGTGAAATGTAAATGAAGTTATTGTCTCAAGATATGTTTTTTAATGGTGTTTTTGCTTTCGTGGATAAGGTTCTTTGGTGAGGTAGTCATAACTGTTGTGTTCACGACTGCTATCAAACGGAGCTTCAATGATTGAAGTTGTGATTCAATGGATCTGGCAAGAACCATTATCAATGGAAAGTAAACAAAGAATCAATGGAACTAGTAAATATCTACGTTTGATGTTTTGCTCAACTTTTGTGATGCTTTCAAATGATTTATCCAAAGAATCATAACATGCTCTTTTTATTAATCAATACATTTTACTTTATTTACAATTGGGTAATATTTATGATCTTTCGTTATACTTAAAATTCATTTCTCAGCAAGCTGTGGGGTAATTAGGAATTTTTTGATGCCCCGGAATAGTAAATTTAAACTTAAAATTTATTTGCAAATGCCAATACTCTTCTCTTTTAGTTTAGGAAACCAAAAAATTTGAAATGCATTTAATCAGAAAAGCCCTCTAAGAAAAAACCACAAATGAAACCTCAAGCAATCAAATCTTTTGCATTCACATAACATTCATCGATTCACAGATTTTTCACATAAATTGAAGATGAAAAACTCAAGGGGCCGTTTGTTTGGATAGAATTGGATATTGGAATTCGATATTGGAATTCGATATTTAGAACTGGAATTGGTCTAATTCCAATTTCAGTGTTCGCCTAATAAATAATATTGGTGAATATTATGGAATTGATCAATTGTTTTGTTCGTTTGTTAAATAAAATTCAATTTAATAATTGAAAAATATTATAAAGAAGCTAATATTATCACATATATTATAAAAATCTAACATTCTATCACATATGTATTGACATTAATTAACGCATAATTCACTTACCACTCCATTGAGAGCTTTCATGGCATCACCATCTCCTCCTTGGTGGAATAGCAGACGAGCACGAGAAAAAGAAAACTATGCTTGTGGCTATCAACAAATTGAACTAGACAATCATCATGTACCAAGGATATTTGTTCTAAAAAGCATCGAACGAGAAGTATTTGCGATGCGAGAATAGAGCTCAAACCCTAGCTACTTCAATTTTAAACTAGCTGAGCTAAGAGTAGTAACATCTACATAATATAGAACCAACTAAAACATGTAGCAACAGAGCATAACAAGACCAGAATGAACATGCAATATTCAAATCTCTTCTAATAAATTCACAAGCAGAACCCAACGGTCAACCTGTTGCCTACATAAATAAGAAATGCAAAACAGAAGCAACACAAGGAAATGTTGAGTTCAGATTAAAGTTAACCATACTTTTATAAGAAAATCTCATTGGAGCGCTCGCTCAAACTACTACAATTTCTTTTTTTTTTATTCTTTTTCTTGTCAAACTTCTCGGATTCTACTTGTGCGGCTTCATCTTCTTCAGAGTGCTTTCTTCCCTTTTTCTTTTTCTCCTTGACTGGTTGTTCCACGACGCCGTCTTCACCAAATTTTTTATCATCATTCTCCAACCGGGCTTTAGCTTTCTTTTCCTTCTTTTCTTTTGCTCCTGCTCATCCTCTACAACATTTGATACGAAAAAACTATACATTGTAGCTAAAACTGTGCTTGTTGCTATCATAATTCTGGACACATGAAATGAGAGAATTATGTCGGATTTATAATGAAATTGTTAAAGATGAAAACAATGTTTTCAAATCACAAATAGCTATATATAAAAAAGGCTTTTTCAAAATCTCATGGGGAGCTAATTCTTCCATAGAAAATTTGTGTAACTAAGAGAAAATTTCATGTTTAATATACATTAACTAAGAGGGGATTCATGAGAGTGCTTTCCAAATAACAAAAATTGGAAATTGCTGAAACAATGATATCGTATTTGATCGTTGCAGGCATCGAACATCATATATATACTTTCAGCTTTAGCCCATCAACATCTAGGTACTTTCAGCTTTAGCCCATCGACCTCCCTCAACATGGACATTGCTCCAACATCAACATTTTGATTGACTCTACATGAACCAAGAAGAGCTCCCTAGATCCTCTCATCAAAATAGCATATTCTCCAACATCAACATCCAAACTAAGTTATATGTAATTATACACACACATATACATGTCACATAAGCACATGTATATGTAATTATACACACACACATAAGCACATGTATATGTAATTATACACGCACACACATGGAAATTCAGTCAAGGAGAGCAAAACTCCAAACTAACTTTTTGGGCTAAACATTAATCATGTTTGAAGATAAAGACACAACATTTAAAAGTTAATAAAAGACTAAATAATGAAAAACATACATAGTACTTAAAAGTTGAAATAACAAAGTTTACTATGCAAGTGAAGTAACAAAATTAGAAGATGTGTTTATAAACACATATCAATCTTTGAATTGCATAAGTAACCATATTTTTCGCACGCCACTAGGAATTGTCATAAAAACATCATATTTTAGCGGATCGTTGATTAAAAGATTCATAGCTTTAAGCTTCTCAGTAATTGCAAACTCTGACATCATCACCAGTTCATCCCATATTTTTGTAGTGGTCTCCATGGTAGTTGGAGTTGGAGTTGTAGTTAGGGTTGGTGCAGTTGATGCATGTGTTGAGATTGAGTTAGTTGAGTTGGATTCATATGCTTTACTAAGACTTCTAGCTATTGAAGAAACATCATCTACAAGTATATCAGCTGAAGTTTGATTTTTTTTCCTTAAGGCTCACTACCAGTGGAATATTTAACACGTTTCCCGCATGAATAGCTTTCCTCACCACTAGAGTCATCTAAATCAACCGCATTAGTTGCTTCGTTCCCAGTTGCTGCAGTAGATCCAGTTGTCTTATCACAACCACATATGGTACCCAAGTCGACCCAGTTTACTATCACCTTGTCTCAATAATGTTTTATTGCTGGATGAGCCTGCATATTCACAAATTATGATGTTCATAATAATAAATAAATAAATAAGTATCTACAACTATGAAAATATTTAATTACCTTAATGTAATTTGCCCAAACATCTTCGCTATCAACTTTAACAATATTACGATATCAATCCCAGCAGAACCCGCTAGTGTTTAGCATTGCAGAAACCTCCTGATAATATTTATTCCATGTTTTTAACCGAGATAACACTTTTTCTTTATTAATAGTTACATTGCAATCATCCTTCAACGCATTGATATCAGTTGTGAATGCAATTGCTTTCCATCCATTCACAGCTTTATTGTCCAAACATTGTTGCTCCAATAGAGCACATGTTAGACAACGATCCATATCCATTGTCCAATGAACATAAGTCTTCTCTTTTTCTTTCTCCCTTTCTGCTTCTCTTTCTTTCTCTCTATTTTTTTCTATTTCTCTTTCTCTCTCTTTCCCTTTAGCAGTAAATTTGGAATATCTGCCCATGCTTATCGCTCTGTATTTAAAGTAATAATAACATTGAACATACTTATGGATTATCTTCATTGTCTAGAAATAAGAAATAACACACATATTTCATATACTAAACTGAGAATAATCATTGAACATACTACTTGCAATACAAAATAAGCAATAAAGTCTCATAATTGAATATTAAAAATAAAGTCATTAATCACATCCTACATTTAGGGTTCATGACGTACTCTCGTCTACTCCCACTGAAATCATCTTATAGATTCATAACATCGAGACTGCGATCATCATTTCATGTTCGGTCCTGGTTTCATCATAATAGGCTTAAACCTACTAATTCTTCAAGTCTAAGTTCATTATATGTTCTTGTCATCAGACTCGTTTAAGCATTCCAAGGGTTAATAACCTCAATTATAAACCAGGATTTGGACTATCCGCTCATAGGCTTCAAATATCAGCAGTTACGATAATGCCCTTAGAAGGTATCATGTCGTTGACTAAATAATATTGTAATCGACGATGCTCCTTTGGTTCGACGGTTCTACCCTAAATCTGAATCACGTGACAACAGACTTGATTTCATCTTCGACGTCAGTCCCCTCTGAAAGCTTCACCATTTATTTCCATTGCGCAGTTCCCCGTTAAGTTCGTCGCATGATCCACCGTCGATCTCTGCCACAAGTATTGTTGAGCTTCATTGCAGAATCCATTATTGAATTTCGTCGCACACTTCTTTGTTGATTTCCGCCGCACGATTAACACGAGTTTATCGCGAGATCTATCGTCGATCTCACCGCACAATTTAATATTAATCCGCGACGTGCGAGCGTTGTTATTTTGATTGCGCGTATCGATATTATTTACCACCGCGCGATCGTCGTTGTTTCGACCGCGCGCACAATAATATTCATTTACCGTCATGTCGCACCCTGAGACTCGCGGAGAGTGTTGGGAATATTGCCCTCGATATTACCTTGATTTGAAGAGGCATCACTCACAATGCTAAGGAAATATTGTATTTGATAAAGCTATACTTGTGTTGGATATACAGGCACAGGTGACTCAAAAGGAAGGGCCAAACATGCCCTTTGATGAGGAGAATTCATCTACAAGGAGATGAAGATGTCTCAGCAGAACCGCTGAGACGAGCCCACTGTCTCAGCGGAACCGCTGAGACCAGAACAGGAGCCGCTGAGAAAGCTTATAAGCAAGCTGAGCTGCAGATAGCCAAGAATTCGATGAGACGAGATCGCGGTCTCAGCGGATCCACTGAGACGGGAAAGGAGCAGCGAGCAGATTGGAAAGAATGGCGTGTTCGTCGAACGCAGAGAGCCGTTCGTCGAACGCAGAGAGCCGTTCGTCGAACGCAGAACTCAGTTTGTCGACCGTTGAGACGAGACCAGAGAAGGAGCCGCTGAGAAGGCACAAATGGCGTGTTCGTCGAACGCAGAGAGCCGTTCGTCAAACGCAGAACTCAATTCGTCGACCGCTGAGACGAGACCAGAGAAGGAGCCGCTGAGAAGGCACAAAGGGCGTGTTCGTCGAACGCAGAGTGCCGATCGTGGAACGCAGAGTTTGGCAAGTTCGTCAAACGCAGAGTTTGGCAAGTTCGTCGTGTAACATCCCGACTTTGAAAAGGGGTCTAGCCGGTTCAGTTGAACCCTTGGAGGAGCTTAGGCCGGGTCAAAGGAAAACCACGACCCGACCTTCACCACATAGTGGTGGTCATTTAGAGAAATGACTATTTTGGGTAGCATCGTGCTTCGCCACAACGTCAAAGTTGTTTATGGAGCATACGTGCTCCGAATTGACTTCCGTCAGTTGCGTTAGACTCGTACGGTTGATACGAGTGCAACAGAATTTGTTTCGTTCCAATCCGAGGTCATTTGGTGAAAGTGGCCGTTTTGAGTACCGTAACGCGTCACGACAACGCAGTTTTAGAATATGGAGCATGCATGCTCCGAATCGACTTCCGTCAGTTACGTTAGACTCGTATAGGTGATACGAGTGCAACGGAACTCATTTCGTTTCGATCCGAGGTCATATGTAGAATATGACTATTTTGAGTATCGCAGCGCGTCACGACAACGCAGTTTTATAATATGGAGCATACGTGCTCCTAATAGACTTCCATCAGTTACGTTAGACTCGTATACAAACCATCCTAAAAGTACATTGTTAGCATTCGCACGACTTGCGATGGTTGCATACTCAGCTAGCCGGGAAGCCTCGTTAAAAAGGGTAAGCCACTGAGGACCCGAATGTGATGGTTACTTATTTTTATTGCTTTTATTGTAAATTGCTTGCATTGGGAAAAGTGGCGGGTCGGTCAGCCCGTAGACCGTACGTACCGGTGCGAGAAGGTTGACGACTCTAGGTGACAGGGAGGGGTGCACCCCGGGAGCTCGGTTGTATCTTATATGCCCCGTTGGGTCCCTCCGCTGGTTGGCCAAATTCAGTTGTTGCCGGATGTCTCCTACGTCCGAGGGTACACGGGGTTGTACGTTAGGGCCTGGGTAGTGCGGTACATCCACACCCAGAAGTGGCAGGACCGGCCACTGTCACCGACGGCCACATCGGTGAGGCCCGCGGGGTTCGCTACCCTGCTGGAAGAAAAGCGATCAAAATATGACAACATAAGGTGCAAATAATTGTATGTGATTATTGTGGCGAGTAAGTCATGCCCATGGACCGTTCGTACATGAATGGGAAGGTTGACGACTCACGAGGCACTAGGGAATGTGTGAACCCCGGGAGGTTATTTATTATTTCCCCGGTAGGTCCCTCCGTTGGATAGCCAAATCTCAGAATCGTCGGATGTCGCTCACATCCAAGAGTACACAGAGTTGTACGTTGGGGCCTGGGTATTGCGGTACGTCCACACCCAGAAGTGGCAGGACTGGCCACTGTCACCGACGACCACATCGGTGAGGCCCGCGGGGGTCGCTACACTGCTGGAAGAAAAGCGGTCAGACTGTATCAACGCAGGGAATTGTGATGAGTCATGAGTACTTGTCGTGCATGGACTACATACGCATCATTTGCATCGTAACATACATATATTTACATGTACCATCAACATATAACCTTCATATGGGAGTTGATTATATGTTCATGGATTTACCCTGCTTACGTACATTTCTGTTTACCTATCCCACTAACATATAACCTTCGTATGAGAGTTGGTTATATGTTCATGGATTTACACTGCTTACTGGCATTTCTTGCTCTTTGTTCCACTAACATATAACTTTTGTATGAGAGTTGGTTATATGTTAATGGGTTTTTACTATGTACCTCTAGGACACAACTCATTAATTTTGCGTTTCAGATATGCAAACTTTGGAGGTATTCGATTATGCTAGAATTACTTATTCGATATAATTATCTAAGCTGATAATTCAGTTAGCGAACAATTTGGCGCATGAAATGTTCCCTCGAACAATATATATCAGAATTACGGCAGAATGGACATGGCTAGGGTAAAACTACCCCTAGTTCGCTTAAGCTACTTATTGCAGTACACGGCGGGAGCCGTCAACACAGCTCATTTAGGTAAAACCAAACCTATAGACCCTTAAATTTTGGGGTCGTTCGACAAATATAGTGGTCTATAGTAGGCTCCGTTTTAATCTCCATGACCCACTCGTATTTTCAGAGACGAAAATTTTCTTTGTTTTATTGGATTGTAACATCCCGACTTTGAAAAGGGGTCTAGCCGGTTCAGTTGTACCCTTGGAGGAGCTTAGGCCGGGTCAGAGGAAAACCACGACCCGACCTTCACCACATAGTGGTGGTCATTTAGAGAAATGACTATTTTGGGCAGCATCGTGCTTTGCCACAACGTCAAAGTTGTTTATGGAGCATACGTGCTCCGAATTGACTTGCGTCAATTGCGTTAGACTCGTACGGTTGATACGAGTGCAACAGAATTTGTTTCGTTCCAATCCGAGGTCATTTGCTGAAAGTGACCGTTTTGAGTACCATAGCGCGTCACGACGAAGCAGTTTTAGAATATGGAGCATGCGTGCTCCGAATCGACTTCCGTCAGTTACGTTAGACTCGTATAGGTGATACGAGTGCAACGAAACTCGTTTTGTTTCGATCCGAGGTCATATGTAGAATATGACTATTTTGAGTATCGTAGCGCGTCACGACGACGCAGTTTTAGAATATGGAGCATACGTGCTCCGAATAGACTTCCGTCAGTTACGTTAGACTCGTATGGTCGATACGAGTGCAACGGAATTCGTTTCGTTGCAATCCGAGGTCGTTTTGAGAAAACGACTATTTTGAGTAATATCGAGCGTCGCAATAACGCCATTTTCAAAAGTTAAGCTAGTGTGCTACGAATTGAATAATGTCAGTTGCGTTGGACTCGTATGGACGATACGAGTGCAATAGAATTCGTTTCGCTCAAATCCGACGTCGTTGGGTCAATTAAATAAAAATATTGCTCGTAAAATTATACGAAGCTTCGAGAAACGTGAATGCTGGATTTCAACCCCATCACATCGATGTTGACCCGACACCCGACGACGCGGACCTATGTGGACTTTGACATGCATGGGGGGGGGGGGCACTTGTAGTTGACTTTGGTCAACCCTCCTCAAAAGTGTAGTTTTCATCAATTTTTAAAAACCCATCCACTCCACCCACCAAACCCAAAACCATAATCCTCATGCTTATAGCTGATTGGTAGGCTCTCCTCCCTAGGCTAACCCAAAGCTCGCCTCTCCTTGCCAAAGGCCAAGGTAGTGGATTTAGATATTTCTAAACCTCACCCCTAACCATGAGTTCTCCTAACCCTTAGGCCTAACCCATGAGTGCCATCCCACCATGTAAGGGCTGCCACCTGTCATGAAAAGCTGGGAGGAACTCATCCCTCCTCCTCCATGGGAGATTAATCCCACATCGGGGAGGAGGACGGGAGGCCCTCCTCCCTCCCTATAAAAGCAACCCCCTCACCTCTACTATGGACACACCTTCCCTCAAGTTCAAATCGAGCCCATCCAAACCTCTGCCGGAGCTCCACCTCGCCGGAGAACGAGAAGCCGAGCTCCGCCACCTCGCCACCCTCCAATGGCAAGTTCGCCGGAGGGATCCCGGAGGACCCCAAATACAATGCGACCTCCTCCTCTCCTCCCTACCTCACTTTCGGACGCCTCGCATGTCAACTCCGGCGGCCGGAGCGCCGCCGCTGCCTCTCCCCTCTCCCCTCTCCTCCGTCCGAAACAGGAAAACAAGCAACTCCGGCGGTGGCCGGTGGCGGCAGGCCACCGGACCACCGCCGGAGGGAGCGCCCGCCCCTGCATAGTCGGCCGGGGGTGGAGCCATGGCCGGCCGGCGGCGGGGAAGGCCCGCAAGGGCGGCGGTGGTGCATGCGTACATGAATAAAATTTTCTGTCTAAAATTTTATAAAATTTTATATCATATTAGAATTTTCTGGACCTTATAAGAAGCCCAAGTGCAAAAACTTTGAACATGAAAGTTGCTCATCTTGACAAGTGCTAGCTCCTGTAAAAATTTCATAATTTTTGGAGGAGGCTAAATATTTTTAGAAATTAAAATACTGTGATATTTTGGGTTTTTGAATTATCAGAGGGCCTTAATAGTGATGTAAAATTCTGATAAATTTGGGAAGCTTCCTGCTACCAAAATACATCTGCTGTAATTATTTTGGAATTTTTGAGATAGATTTACTATTTTTAGATGCTTAAAACCTATGTTATTAATAATGAACCACGCTCTTCTCCAGCACGTCTGCAGAAAAAATTATGGGAAGCTTTGGGGGGGGGGGGGGGGGGGGGGGGGTGGATCGCCTCTTTTGAGGTTTTAAGAAAATCAAAATATCGTTCCTCAGTCCGCTTAAGCCATGCTTAAAGGTTGTAATAAAAACCCAAGGTCGGACGATAACAAAATGCCAAATTTGGAAAAGAAGCTCATATGAACAGAGAAAGAACAGAACTTTCCTCCTAAGAACGGAGATGGAACTAAAGCCTCCTGATTGTGGAGTGATTGGACTACTAACCCGTTTATTTGTTTATTTTTTCCAGTCTCGTACTGGTCTTGCATTTATTGCTTTCAGTTTGTACTTTCAATTACTCCAGTCCCGCACTGGTCCTGCATTTACTATATTGTATTTCAGTTTTGCCTATAAATTTAGAGTTGACGTGAAGACGTGACATACTTTCAGAGTCAACTCTAAATATTGCCGAACTGGCTGCCGCTTGTAGAGCAGAGCGGACAGATCGATGTTTTGGCTTTTCCTTCTGTATTGCCTATAAATTTAGAGTTGACGTGAAGACGTGACATACTTTCAGAGTCAACTCTAAATAGTGCCGAACTAGCCGCCGCTTGTAGAGCAGAGCGGACAGATCGATGTTTTGGCTTTTCCTTCTATATTGCCTATAAATTTAGAGTTGACGTGAAGACGTGGCATACGTTCAGAGTCAACTCTAAATAGTGCCGAACTGGCCTCCGCTTGTAGAGCAGAGCGGACAGATCGATGTTTTGGATTTTCCTTCTGTATTGCCTATAAATTTAGAGTTGACGTGAAGACGTGGCATACTTTCAGAGTCAACTCTAAATAGTGTCGAACTGGCCGCCGCTTGTAGAGCAGAGCGGACAGATCGATGTTTTGGCTTTTCCTTCTGTATTGCCTATAAATTTAGAGTTGACGTGAAGACGTGGCATACTTTCAGAGTCAACTCTGAATAGTGTCGAACTGGCCGCCGCTTGTAGAGCAGAGCGGACAGATCGATGTTTTGACTTTTCCTTCTGTATTGCCTATAAATTTTGAGTTGACGTGAAGACGTGGCATACCTTCAGAATCAACTCTAAATAGTGCCGAACTGGCCGCCGCTTGTAGAGCAGAGCGGACAGATCGATGTTTTGGCTTTTCCTTCTGTATTGCCTATAAATTTAGAGTTGACGTGAAGATGAGGCATACTTTCAGAGTCAACTCTAAATAGTGCCGAACTGGCTGCCGCTTGTAGAGCAGAGCGGACAGATCGATGGTTTGGCTTTTCCTTCTATATTGCCTATAAATTTAGAGTTGACGTGAAGACGTGGCATACCTTCAGAGTCAACTCTAAATAGTGCCGAACTGGCCGCCGCTTGTAGAGCAGAGCGGACAGATCGATGTTTTGGCTTTTCCTTCTGTATTGCCTATAAATTTAGAGTTGACGTGAAGACGTGGCATACTTTCAGAGTCAACTCTAAATAGTGCCGAACTGGCCGCCGCTTGTAGAGCAGAGCGGACAGATCGATGTTTTGGCTTTTCCTTATGTATTGCCTATAAATTTAGAGTTGACGTGAAGACGTGACATACTTTCAGAGTCAACTCTAAATAGTGCTGAACTGGCCGCCGCTTGTAGAGCAGAGCGGACAGATCAATGTTTTGGTTTTTTCTTCTGTATTGCCTATAAATTTATAGTTGACGTGAAGACGTGACATACTTTTATAGTCAACTCTAAATAGTGCCGAACTGGCCGCCGCTTGTAGAGCAGAGCGGACAGATCGATGTTTTGGCTTTTCCTTCTGTATTGCCTATAAATTTAGAGTTGACGTGAAGACGTGACATACTTTCAGAGTCAACTCTAAATAGTGCCGAACTGGCCGCCACTTGTATAGCCGCGCGGTCGAATCAATGTTTTGAAGTCTATTCTTGTATTGATAGTAATAAATATTCCTACGGTAATATATTGAGCCTTTGAGAAAATATTCCTACGGGAATATATTGTGCCTTCAGGGAAGTATTCCTACGGGAATATATTGAGCTACTTTACTATATATTGTTGACATAAGAGAGTTAGAAATTCTGAGCTTAAGTGGTCTCAGCGGTTGGGCTTAAATGGTCTCAGCGGTTGGAATAATGGTCTCAGCGGTTGAGATAATGATCGAACACAAGAATGCAATTGTGCCTTATGTGAGCAGCTGGGGTTCGATTACCAGCTAGGTTAAAATAATAGTTCATCTTCTCTCCTTCTACTAAACTACAGGTGGATATATTGTTAAGCTTTAAAAGAATTCTCTTTTCTCCTCTTATAATGAAATGTTGCCTTCGAGAAGTAATTCCTACGGGAATGAAATGTTGCCTTTGAGAAATATTCCTACGGGAATATATTGTGCCTTCGAGAATTATTCCTCCGGGAATATAAAATGTGCCTTGGGAGAATGTCGGATGGCCTATGAGTTTTACTCTAAGGCAACCCACACGACGGACGGTCTGGGAGGGCAACCCGTGCGAAACTAATAGAACTACATGGGTCTGAGACCGTATGCAGGATGATACGGAGTACGTAGGCGGTGGTCGTGGGGAGACTGCCTCGACCCAATAAGAGTCCAGATGTCCCCTCCCTTATAAATGTTATATTATGTATGTTTGTTCGTAGGGGTTGAATTCTGTTTTGTGGTTCTAATAACTTGTCTTTGGCACAGGTGACAGGTGCGAATGAGTGACAACATCTATGTGTGGATGAAGCCACGGAGTAGGCTACGCCAGGTATAAGTTTGTTAAGCCGCATCTCCTTTTGTGGTGCCCTATCTCAGGGTATATATATATAATGGCAATAAATCCTTGATGGTTAGGATTTTATGCGGCAGAGATATGTAGATTATTTACAGGTCTTAAAATTGTGGTTTCTGTGATAAAACTACGTCTTCCGCTAAGTGCTATAAAGTGCACTCAATGATGGCGTCTTCCGCTAAGTATTATAATATGCACTCTTTGATGATGCCTTCCGCTAGAATACTGCTTCCCTACTCTGTTGGTGTGTAGTGACTTTCGCTTAACACCACCCCAATGCGTGACCTTGGAGCGTTCAAGAAAGGGGCTTGAAGAAGCTAGTACCTTCACCCTTCGTGATCGCTTCGGCGTCGTGCAAGAAGGGTGGTGTGCGATAAGATCCCCCGGTCGGATCGCCGATTTGGGAGGGGGGTCTTACAAATGGATCAGAGCGTAACCGATCTTTCGACCAATAGTGTTCACAGAAACAACTCTTTCTCCACCGGTCATTATTGCGTGGTTCGGGACGAACCACTGCAGCGGAAGCGGTGGTGGACCTTAAAGGTAAAAGTTGACAACAAACTAGGTATATATATGCGGATCGATGATGAGTCCCTATTATATATATATATATACGAGTGACAGTGCACGGGGGGCCCCCCGTGCCCCGCGCGACAGTACCCGGCCAGCAGCGGCGGGCTTCGCCCGCCCCCACGGCGGGCTTCGCCCGCCCCCACGGCGGGCATCGGGGCGCCCGACGGGCTTCGGGGTGCCCGACGGGCTTCGGGGTGCCCGACTCATAATTAATAATGATTAATTTAATTAATAAATTTAAATTCATTTTAAAGAAAATGAATTCACGGGTGATGTGATTTCTAAATGTGTTTTTTTTAAAAAAGCAAGTTTTTTTTAAATGTTTTAAAAAAAAATAATATCAAGGTTTTGAAAATCGGACCGGGCATCGAACCGGCAGAGGGAGAGGTTCAAGGTCGAATCGGTCCAACCGGTTTAACCGGGGTTGAACCGTTTTATATATATATATATATATATATATATTAGAAAGAAAAAAAATTAATGCTATATAAATAATTTGCACAAAACATAACCCATGGGGCATAATATGTATATCAATTTATTATTATATGTATAAAATAGTTCTGGAATCTTCACATCTCCATTGTTGGCAGAGTGGTAAAAGTTTACATTCCTGTATGGGAGGTCGCCACTTCGATCCCGGGCGGCCGCATTCTTTAAAAAATTTATAATTTTTAAATTAAAAAATAGTTTAAACCCCGATCAAGACCCTATAACTGTAATAAGCGGGCCCACAGGCCTGCCCCGCCCGCAACCTGTTTTTTTCAAAATAGTGGGGGTAAGATAGTAATTTCACTTTGTAAGGTAGGGGTCCTATAAAATTTATAGGTTTAAGACACCCTATCAAGGTAGGTTTAGGAGACCTAGGGAAAAAAATGGACGGTCGAGATTGAATCAACGTTCCAGGTTGATCGAACGGCTGAGATGTTGTGATGAAATCAGATCGGACGGCTGGGTTTAAATAGAGAAATTTCATTGTTAGATCGGACGGTGGGTATTGATTGGCAGGGCATTACACCGATAAGCCTATTTTCTTATATAGTAGTATATATATATATTCAGACTCATTTAGGCTAGTTTTCTTGCTTTTATGCTTCAGTTTTGTTCATATTTCCCTTATTCATGCTTTTTATTGTAGTACATAGTATGCCTGTTTTTGTGTGCAATTGCGCACTTTGTTGTTGGGGGTAAGCACTGCGTGCTCCCCATTGTATCCTCTTTATCTCTGTGCTGCTGGTAGTACTTTCCCAGCTTGTGTCTCTTATATGCAGGTGACCTGATCGTCCCATTCTCCCCAAAGTAATTTCTGTGCATATCGCACGGTCGTGCGTTTCCTTGACGCACGGTCGGTGGCGGTCGTGCGTTTGTGTCTGGGCAGAAAACGGAGCGTCGGAGTTTACTCGTGCGTTTTGACGCACGGGCGGTGTGGGTCGTGCATGAGCAAAATGCACGGGCGCTGGTCTTCTTCCCCTGCACGCCTGCTGAGCTTAAGTATCGCACGGTCGTGCGTTCGACCGTGCATGACCAAATTTCTAACATTTTCCTATAAAAGCTGCAGATTCGACCTAAACGGGAGAGTTCCGTACGCATTGTACAGCTGCGCCGATTTCTCCATCTCCACCAGGGTTTCGTCCATTTGGCCTCCTCCTTCATCCTAGAGCTTCAAGGGAGATCTAGCCACCATTTCCTTCAAGCAAGAGGAAGTTTGCAACCTCCACCGGATCATGAGACGAAGAAGACGGGTCCATTGGAGAGTAGTGACAGCTCTCTCTACCCCGGACGCAGTTGCTGACCGAGCTTGGACGCGGACTGACAACCCAGCGATTCCAACCGTGAATCTCCAACGAGCCTTCGGATTCGGTCGATTTCTTGCCTTGTTCTTCTCTTATTGAAGTGTATATGTGTAGATCTTTGTATTTTGATGAAGTAGAGCACTTAAGCAAGTTTGTATTTATATATATTTCATGTCTATGTGAAATGCTTTGTGGTTTATGTTGCTTGAGGTGCGCCCCATTCCATCCTCCATCCCGCCATCACGTTCGTCGCCGCACTAGCAATTGCTAGTGGCGTGCTTGTCGAAGAGGTGCTTACGACCCTCACTCCGTTTGCCTACTCGTCCATCCGCCCTTGCGACGCAATGCGCTCAAGGCCTGCCTAGTCTCCATCCCGCCAAACGAAGCATTGCATAGCGGCATTGCATAGGAGTAGTGTAATATTTTCTCTTTATTTTCCGCAAACCAAATCCCCCGTTCCGCATCCATCCGACGTAAAGGACTTCAATCTCAAGTACTTCCTCGAACGTTAACTCCACCTTACTGTGTTCCTTGAGAGATTCGATACTCGGGGATTACTCCTCGTTTTATATTACTTGAACGATCGGTACACTGCCGTTTCGTGCCGCAGTCTTACTACCGCCTTTAGCGGTGTGCTAAGATTTGCGCATCAAGTTTTTGGCGCCGTTGCCGGGGAACACAGTCGTGTGAGTTTTCTGGAGAGGGAGAATCTGAGATTTAAGCCCTTTTCATTTGTAAATTGCATCTTTTATTTTATTTCAGTTCTTCTTATTTTATTTTCCTGTTTTTATTAGGTTGCTTAGTAATTTATTGTTAGGTGTAGTATTTTGCACAATAGTGTTTTTTGTTTGAATCATTTTATCTTCACACCATGTGGTCATCATTTAATATTCGTTGCCGTTTTTGTGGAGATATCTCTCATGCTAGTGATAGATGTCCCAAGGGAGACAGTAGCCCTAGCACTCCCAGCCCAGCATATGGAGCACCGACTTCGTCTGGTACTCCATATGGTGCGCGGAAGTCTTATGGCTATTCTGCCACGCCTTTACCGTCAATCTTCTTTTCGGCTTCAGCACCTGCTGTGCCAAAGAAGCCTGTAAGGCAGTGCTTGTTTTGTCAGAGCACAGATCATGCTTTGAAGGATTGTGCTGATTATCTTCGCCAATTGGACGAGGATGATGAGCCGGATATCCGGATCGTCCCGACTCCTACTTTTGGCAGCACACCTTCAACATCTGGTTATGTGGCCATATTACCTTCATCTTATGAAGGATATGATGTGGACACGGTCACCAGATGTGCGGCTGATCTGGGCACTGACATGACCGAGCCCATCCCCCTTGTACATCCATTGCCTAGCGTAGATTTGATTCTTTGTGAGGAACCAGTGCTTGACTTTTATCCAATCACTACACCTCCCCCTATTGTGCATACTACTATACTCGTCTCTGACGACATTGTTGAGGAGGTATCGCAGGATGAGGCTGGCGATCTAAGTGTGCCTACTCCAATGGAGGAGGATAACCTTCTAGGTGAAGAGGAGCTTTCCTCAGCACTGGTGGAGGAAGTCCAAATCCTTAGCTTGGCCACTGTCGATCCCGCCGAATCTTGTGGCATTGATGACAATGCCAACATTATTTTACTTTCCCAACCTGATGGGAGTAAGTCCGGGACCACTCCCCCGCCTGATTTTTATTTATGTTCTTCTTCTCTTTTATTTCTTGACCCCCCTTCTGCTATATCTGAGCATGTGCAGGTTGAGTCTCCACAGGTACATCAGGAGGACTTGGAGCTTCCAGCTCAGGTCAATGATGATAGCATCCTCATGTGCGAGGAGGTTGATCCCTCCTCCAATGAGGAAGCTCCACCATTGATCTCTTTCTCCTGCTACCTTCCTGGAGATGACACCTTGTTAGGCAAGGATTATTTTGTGGTGAGATGAGTGAGGACCAGGTCTCCTCCTCTTCTTACTTCCTATTCCCGCTACCTGTGTTCAGCAGGTATCGTTATTTAGGTAGGGGAATAACTATTTTATCGCCGTATTGGTACCCGTTACCGACACGCATATTAGAACAGCTGCCTGTTCACTTTTCTTTTCATAGGCCCATTAGCTAGAACTGTACAAAAGCCAAATAAGTCGTGCTGGGAGGACAATAACCCCAGTAGTTATCTTAATTTTTCTTGTCTTTTAATTTATCCCCTGCAAAAACTAGCTTATTTTGTGCTATTTTAGTTTTCGTGTGTGGAGACCACCATTTGCAGGTATTTTCTATTTGTGAAGGCGGTGGTCGTGATTCTTCGTAGAGCTTCACTACAGGCTTCCGAAATGCTTACTTGCTGAGCATTGGGTACCCTCGTCCCCTAAAACTTTGTTTTAGAATATCTTAATACATAGTTTAAGTTTGGGGGAGACCTGTTTGTGTACCCACTCACGTGCACAGTTATTTAGCATGCTAGAAGCTTCTTTATCTAAGAATCATTTTTGTTCATTTTGTCTGCACACTTAGCACCCACTTGAGCGTGTACTTTACCTTTAGCGTGTCACGAGTATAACTCATCCCTTTGTGCATATGAGAAAATGTTTGTGCTAGCTTTTAAATTATGTAGTGGAATAAAATGTTGACTCCGGTGTTTCTAGTCAAGTACTCATGCAAGTATAGTAATTCATGTAGATTAGATTTCTCCTTATACTATTAGCTTTATGCATTTTTATTAGTATAAATATTGTTTACTATACTCAAATGATGAATCCGGTGTGAATCAAATGGTAGCGTAGGGATGTGTGTAGACGTTTGCTAGATTCGTATTGCTCGAGTCGGGAGAAAGGAGAATCTTTCTCGGTGGCTAGAACTTGCCCCAAGCGATTCTCGAAGCATTGACATAAGATAGTTTGAGTGCGTGAGAATGACGTAGGCCATCATTTTGGCCAGGTTGAGCTTTGTGTACCATTCCTATCATTTATTCCTTGCTAGCCCATTTTGTGCATACCCCTTCATTTGATTCAGCTCCACATATTTTTCAGCAAAGCCTAAAAGCCCAACCTAGTTGCACAACCAAAACCGAGCTTAAATTTGATTATTATTTTCATGTTGGGGGTGTGACTGCGTTGCTTAATATGTGAAGTTGTGGTTATGTTAATTAGAAAATATGCTGAAAAAAAAGAAAGAAAATAAAAGAAGAATGAAGAAGAAAAAGAAAAGAAAAAGAAAAAAAAGAGAAAAATGATTTTAATGAAAAATCTTTGTATAAATTTATGATTGGGAGTAGGGAGTGCACACACCTATGTTGCAAAAGTCCAAGTCTGGGGGTGTGATGCACTTGTATGCTTATAGCTGTGCGGGTATCTTTACTTAAAGCTCATGTTGGGTTAGGTGTGCTTAGCCTCCAGGCTTACCTTTGTTTACCTCACCGTAACCCAAGCCCCATTTAAAACCTGAAAGTCCTATTGACTCACGCCTTGAGCCAATCTAGCGTCGTGGAGAGAATGTGACCAGGCAAGCCTATGGTCACCGACACCGATGGATTTCAATGGAGTTTTTTCGGCACCCCGATCTTTGGCAATGCTCACCTCAACGTTCAGTTTACTTTCTCCATATGCGTGACCGGATGATTCACCGTAATTCTCATTTTGAGTAAAAGTAACAATTATTTATGTTTTCAAAATTCATAAACTCTGTGTATACTTAGAAATCTTCTCTAGTTTTCTTATACGAACATGAGCATGCGACTTCGCATGGTATTCCATTTTGTAATTTTTAGTTAGCTATTTCATATTCCCACTTGCGTAGGAATTGTCCGCTCGGGACGCGCAAACAGGTAAGTCTGGGGGTGTGATGAGTCCCTATTATATATATATTTTCGGACTCATTTAGGCTAGTTTTCTTGCTTTTATGCTTCAGTTTTGTTCATATTTCCCTTATTCATGCTTTTTATTGTAGTACATAGTATGTCTGTTTTTGTGTGCAATTGCGCACTTTGTTGTTGGGGGTAAGCACTGCGTGCTCCCTGTTGTATCCTCTTTATCTCTGTGCTGCTGGTAGTACTTTCCCAGCTTGTGTCTCTTGTATGCAGGTGACCTGATCGTCCCGTTCTCCCCAAAGTAATTTCTGTGCATATCACACGGTCGTGCGTTTCCTTGACGCACGGTCGGTGGCGGTCGTGCGTTTGTGTCTGGGCAGAAAACGGAGCGTCGGAGTTTACTCGTGCGTTTTGACGCACGGGCGGTGTGGGTCGTGCGTGAGCAAAACGCACGGGCGCTGGCCTTCTTCCCCTGCACGCCTGCTGAGCTTAAGTATTGCACGGTCCACGCACGGTCGTGCGTTCGACCGTGCGTGACCAAATTTCTATCATTTTCCTATAAAAGCTGCAGATTCGACCTAAAATGGGAGAGTTTCGTACGCATTGTACAGCTGCGCCGATTTCGCCATCTCCACCAGGGTTTCGTCCCTTTGGCCTCCTCCTTCATCCTAGAGCTTCAAGGGAGATCTAGCCACCATTTCCTTCAAGCAAGAGGAAGTTTGCAACCTCCACCGGATCGTGAGACGAAGAAGATGGGTCCATTGGAGAGTAGTGACAGCTCTCTATACCCCGGACGCAGTTGCTGACCGAGCTTGGACGCGGACTAACAACCCAGCGATTCCAACCGTGAATCTCCAACGAGCCTTCGGATTCGGTCGATTTCTTTCCTTGTTCTTCTCTTATTGAAGTGTATATGTGTAGATCTTTGTATTTTGATGAAGTAGAGCACTTAAACTAGTTTGTATTTATATATATTTCATGTCTATGTGAAATGCTTTGTGGTTTATGTTGCTTGAGGTGCGCCCCATTCCATCCTCCATCCCGCCATCACGTTCGTCGCCGCACTAGCAATTGCTAGTGGCGTGCTTGTTGAAGAGGTGCTTACGACCCTCACTCTGTTTGCCTACTCGTCCTTCCGCCCTTGCGACGCAGTGCGCTCAAGGCCTGCCTAGTCTCCATCCCGTCAAGCGAAGCATTGCATAACGACATTTTATAGGAGTAGTGTAATATTTTCTCTTTATTTTCCACAAACCAAATCCCCCGTTCCGCATCCATCCGACGTAAAGGACTTCAATCTCAAGTCCTTCCTCGAACGTTAACTCCACCTTACTGTGTTCCTTGAGAGATTTGATACTCGGAGATTACTCCTCGTTTTATATTACTTGAACGATCGGTACACTGACGTTTCGTGCCGCAGTCTTACTACCGCGTTTAGCGGTGTGCTAAGATTTGCGCATCAATCGACACTTAAATGTCATTTACCACTTCTGATTTCAAGCGATGATTTACATTGTCCCCATAAAACACTTCCGTTAAACCCTACAAACGTCCACTTAAAATTTTGAACCCCGGGTTTAAGCCTCTTTGTTTTATTGGGGTTAAATTTTCGTTTTCAAAATTCCATTCGAGGTAAACTAATCGTATGGAATTACGTGTGCAATGTAAGGATTCTATTACTAATTTCAATCCCACGTTTAAGCCTATTTGTTTTATTGGGATTAAAATTCTCGTTTTCAAAATTTCATTTGAGGTGAGCTAATCAAATGAAATTTTGCGTGTTGTTGGGTATTGTGTCCACAATCACCTTGATTTGAAGATGTCCCCTAGTAAACTAAAATGAATTGTATTTGTATTTGATGACTTTTGTTTAGATGTGTTATGACAGGCCTTAATGATAAGTGCTCACCAAAGTCAGGTTGCAATGGATCACCAAACACAGTTCTAGACAATGTAATCCCTCATTGTATAGAACAAAGTGTTGGTCCATGTGTAATCTCTCTTTTGGGGTGCACTTCATATACTCATAACTGAAGGCTTTCAAGGTTGAGGAGTGGAGCAGGTTTTCAGAAGAAAAGAAAAATTCTGCTGAGTTAATTCGTCGAGATGACTCGGGTCATTCCGACGAATCCCGACGAATCCAGACAGAAGACCTTTTGGCTGGGTTATGAAGAAAATTCTGCAGCCAGGTCCATTCATCGAGATGACTCGGGTCATTCCGACGAATCCCGACGAATGCTGACAGAGGTCATTTTGGCTGAGTTGTGAAGAAAATTTTGCAGCCAAGTCCATTCGTCGAGATGACTCGGGTCATTCCGACGAATCCCGGCGAATGCTGACAGAGGTCATTTTGGCTGGGTTATGAAGAAAATTATGCAGCTAAGTCAATTCGTCGGATGTTCACGTGAAGTCTCGACGAATGACGGACAGACGAATTTCAAATCTTTGTTTCGTTTTCGAAAATTAGGGTTAGCCACCATGAACAGTACACGTGTCGCCTCTTCCTTCATTGTCGCACGAGCCGTTGAAATCCTCCCTATAAATAATTCCTTATTTTAGGGCTAGGGAATAAATCTTAAAAGAGCGATCTAAAATCTCTCTTCAGCCGACAGTTCAGAAAAGATAAAGCTGAAGGTCGATCTCCTTTCTCTTTTGCTGAACAAGATTTCTGAGACCTAACATATTCTGCTCAAGATCCTTTCTCTATTGTTGTTAGAGATTTCTCAGAAGAAGGCCTTTGATCTTATTGCTGCTCTCTTTATTGAAGATTCTTTCAAGTAAGTCAAAGGGCCTATTCAGATCTGGTTAGCCAAGTCTTCTCTCTTCCACTTCTTTCTAGTGCCAAGCTTTCTTTCAAGGTTAAGAAGAAGACTCAGTTTTCAAGATCTGAAGTTAATCTCTTTAGAGGTTAAGAAGAAGTATTTTTTTGTTTCAATATTTTCTTTTGTAGGAGTTTTCACTCCGAGATTATTTGTAGGAGTTGTTTACTCCGAGGTGTAGGAGTTGTTATACTCCGAGTTGTAGGAGTGGTATACTCCGAGTTGTAGGAGTTTGGACTCCGAGGCGTAAGATTAGTTATAATCTGAGATTGGTGAAGTAGCCGAGTCTAGCCTCGTAGTGCTAGATAGGCGAGGCGGGAAAGAGGACTACCCACATCGGGGAACCTCTATAAAATCCTCGTGTCTGTGCTGTGTTTGATTGTTTGCTTTTCTGTGTTAAATTTTTAATTCCGCATAAAGACATAGAATCCACCTATTCACCCCCCTCTAGGTGATTTAGGCCGCAACTAGATACTTTCAATTGGTATCAAATCGAGGTTTTTCGCTATTAGGCTAACACCTTGAACAAGACTCCTCATCTATTTGCTAAAGCAAATATGTCTGGAATGGATAAGGCCAAGGATTCCGTCAAGTTGCCAGTCTGCACCAAAGAGAACTTTCCTATGTGGAAGGAAAGAGTAAGATTCTACATGGAAGCTGCCGACCCAAGAATCTTTCAGATCGTGGAAGAAGGTCCCCATATACCGATGAAACCATCTTCAATAAACTCCACCATCATGATCCCGAAGAAGATGTTGGAACTGAACAAAGATGAGATCGCTCTAGTGGCCCTAGACAAGAAAGCAAAGAATATCATAGCAGGTGCAGTTGATGATTCAATGTTGCAAAATCTGCTTCACTGCAAATCTGCTAAAGAAATGTAGGATTCACTAGTCGTTCTGATGGAAGGGACCGAAGAAGTGAGGGATGACCGAAGATCGTTGCTGAACCAAGAATACGAAGCATTCAAGCAAGATCCAAGAGACTCCATTTCTGACACCTACGAGAAGTTCTTCAAGATCGTAAATGGTCTTAGGAACTATGATAGAGAATTCACAACTGGCGAACTAAATGACAAATTTCTGAGATCCCTGATGAAAGAATGGGACACCAAGGTTATAGCCATCAGAGAATTCGGAAAGCTCGGAACCACGGAGCCACAAATGTTGTTTGGTAAGCTCCTGTCCCATGAGTTGAAGCTAAATTCCCGCAAAGCTGAAGAAGAGGGGTCAGGGCCTCTGGAAGGGAGAAGTCCTGCCCTAAAAGCTGAAAGCTCAAGAAAGAGCAAGGCTCTCCCACCTGTCAGGAGACCATCTTCTGATGAGGATGAGTCTGATGCCAGCCCCTCAGGTTCAGAGATGTCTGATGGAGAATTTTCTCTTCTCTCCAAACAATTCAAAAGACTTCTGAATAAAAGAAAGCAGAAGAGAGGCCAATCCACTGCATTTGATCACAGAAGATCAAGACGTGATGGTGATCATCACAAGAAGGACTACTATAATGACAGGTATAAATCTAAACCGAACAAATTTGATTCTACTGACATTATTTGTTATTGCTGCAATAAGCCAGGACACGTAATAGCCGAGTGTCCATACAAAAAGAAAGAAGGATCAAAGAAGGAAGAAAAGAGATCCTTTAAAGGAAAGAAGAAAGAAAAGAGCCTCCTCGCCAAAAAGGCCAAGACTCTGAGCGACAGTGACTCTGATGCGTCAAGCTCAGATGAAGAAGCCTACTTTGGGCTAATGGCACATCTAGACGAAGAAATAGGTGACTCCTCTTATAAGGGGAAGGTAAACTCTCATACCCCTCTGTCTGCTTCTGAAGATGAGACTGCATCCATAGCAAATGAAGGCTACTCCTCAGAGGAGGACTCTAAGTTAATAACTCAGTATGAAGCCCTTGTGAAAGGATTTGACAAGTGCCGCAAGGTCGTCAAGTCCAAGTCAAAAGAAATTGAATCTCTCAAGACAGTGGAATTAGCTTTGAGGGAGGAAGTTGAACAACTAACTCCTCTCAAAGATGAAATCCAACTCTTGAAAGACGAACTGAAAAGCTCCACTGAGTTGTTGAATCTAAAGGAGAAAACTATAAATGAACTAGAAGATAAGTTGAAGGCGGAAAGGAAGCTCGTAGAAAGCTTCTCGAAGCCTAAGACTATTCTTCCATTCATTGATAGGTTTTCTGCTCCTGCGAAGGGTAGTGGAATTGGTCATAAGGCTGAAAGTAGTAAGGCTGCTGAGAAGAGAGCCGTGAAAGGGAAGAGAACTGCAATCAAAGTCAACCTTCATTCAGGAAGGTCATTTTTCCATCAAACCCGTTTGACTTTGATTCATCCTATGGTCATCTTGCTAGGCCAACACATGTTGAACCTAGTAATAGATATCAAGGATGGAGCTTTCCCCGAACTTTGACAACTCTCCATTCAAAGCTCCTCATGAAGAAATAATCCTCAAAGATCATGGTCCATTTGTTCACGGATCAGCTCACAAGAAAGCACCAAAAATTAAAACGATTACACCCAAATCTGTTGAGAAGAAGTTGGAGCCATGTGTGTGCTGTCACCATGAGGCCCCCACTTCTCAGAAAACTTCCACTAAGAAAGTCACTCCTGTTGCACCTCCCGTTCAAAAGGCAAAATAGGAGACAAAGAGAAGGTACAATCGATTCGATTGTTGGTGTTGTGGCAAGGTTGGTCACTTTGCCATAGATTGTTGGTTTAATCCGAGAAATGTCACGACTCCACGGATTAACAATGCAAGAATGACCCCTCGCAATGTTAACATTCCAATTGGTGGTCATCTAACAAGAAGCCAAGGACCCAAATCGGTTTGGGTTCCTAAGGGCAATTGATTATTGATTGCAGGTATGTCCAAAGGCCAATTCAAATCCAATATGGTACTTGGACAGTGGATGTTCACGGCACATGACCGGAACAAGAAGCCTACTACAAGAGTATACCCCGGTGAAAGATGGTCCAAAAGTTATTTTTGGCGGATCTGATCGCGGAATCACAAAAGGCTACGGTATGATCACAAATGGTATAGTCTCTTTCACAGACGTGGCTTATGTTAAAGGATTACAACATAATCTCATTAGCATAAGTCAACTTTGTGACAAAGGCTATATGGTAGAATTCTACAAGGACAAGTGCTTGATAAAGTCGTCTGATACGTCAGAAACTATTTTAACAGGCACTCGAAGTAGAAATATTTCTTGCTTAAATTTTCTATGTTTAGACTCTTCTACACCAGTGTGCTTTTTAGCAAAAGATAGTGCATCTCTTTGTGACCAGTGGCACAAGAGACTAGCACATATAAATTTCAAAACTATAAATATGTTACTTTCCCACAACTTAGTTCGTGATGCTCCTGATGTTAAGTGCATTAAAGAGAGACCTTGTCACGCATGCCAAATGGGCAAGCAGACGAGAGCTAGCTTTAAGAGCATTTTGTGCAAAGAATCTACCAGATGTTTATATCTACTTCATATGGATTTATTTGGTCCCATGCCAATTCGGAGTTTAGGGGATAAGTCTTATACGTTGGTCATTGTCGATGATTACTCACGTTTTGCTTGGGTATTCTTTCTGAAACACAAGTCAGACACCTATGATTCTTTCACCTCATTCGTTAGGCAAATTCAGAATGAATTAGAATGTTCTGTGGTCAAAATCAGAAGTGACCATGGTACAGAATTCAAGTCTGGGGCCATGACTGAATTTTGTGAAAGCCTAGGTATCTTTCATGAGTTTTCCTCTCCCCGTACTCCACAACAGAATGGAGTAGCTGAAAGAAAGAATAGAACGCTCATAGAGGCCTGCAGAATAATGTTGAGTGATTCTTCACTACCAGAGTACTTCTGGGCTGAAGGCATCAACACTGCTTGCCACGTGCAAAACAGAGCACTAATCAACAAAAATTATCATAAGACTCCCTATGAACTTCTGAAAGGCAAGAAACCAACTCTGTCTTATTTTAGAATCTTTGGCAGTAAATGCTTCGTTCTTAACAATGGAAAAATTATAAAACTAAGTTTAGTGAAACATGTTTTGAAGGTATTTTTGTAAGTTATAGTAGCCATAGTAAGGCATATAGGATTTTCAACAAGAAAACACTGGTTGTAGAAGAAACTTACAATGTTATATTTGATGAGACGAGTATGCTTCAAAGCAGCTCTTCTAGTGTCTTTGTTGAAGATGCAGATGCAAGGTTCAAAGAACTACACTCAGAAGAAGTGGTAAAGGAAGACGTTCCACAATCTATTGAAGTAAATGCTCCCTCTGCATGTGAGGATGATGACCCTCAGGAAGATGAAGATGTACCTGAAGTGCTGGAACCTCATGGTCATATAAATGTTGGAATGATCAGACATTTGAGAGATCATCCAGCTGATCAAATCATCGGAGATCCTTCAAGCAGAGTTCTAATGAGAAGAGGTACAACTAACGAAGCTTTACATTTAAGTTTTCTTTCACAGATTGAGCCGAAGAAGTTTGAAGAAGCAAACACCGATCCCTCCTGGATCCTTGCTATGCAAGAGGAGCTCAACCAATTCAAGAGATGTAAAGTTTGGAAGTTGGTACCTAGACCCAAAGGACAGAATGTGATTGGAACCAAATGGATTTACCGGAACAAGCTTGATGAAAAGGGCATCATCATCAAGAACAAAGCAAGACTGGTTGCTCAAGGGTACCGGCAAGAAGAAGGGATTGACTTTGATCAGACCTTCGCACCAGTAGCAAGACTTGAAGCTATCAGATTATTTCTGGCTTATGCTGCATATAAGGGCTTTAAGGTTTTTCAGATGGATGTAAAGTCCGCCTTTCTGAATGGAGACCTTAAAGAGGAAGTTTATGTAGCTCAGCCTCCAAGTTTTGTAGATCCTAACCTTACTGATCATGTATTTTATTTACATAAAGCCTTGTATGGTCTCAAACAGGCACCCCGAGCCTGGTATGAGACATTGTCTAAGTTCCTTCTTGAGAACAAATTTACAAGAGGAACAATAGACAAGACATTGTTTCTTAGGGAAGTTAAAGGCGAGATTTTACTAGTGCAAATCTATGTCGACGATATTATATTTGGCTCTACTGATGACAAAATTTGCAAAAAGTTTTCTAACTTGATGCAAGGTAAGTTTGAAATGAGCAGTATGGGAGAGCTGAAATATTTCTTAGGACTCCAAGTGCACCAATCTGAAGATGGAATCTTCATCTCTCAGACGAAGTTCACCAAAGAGCTGCTTAAGAAATTTGGAATGGAGAGTGCAACCTCAATGAGGACTCCAATGAGCTCAAGTATGTCTCTGGACAAGGATGAGAAAGGGAAACCTTTTGATGAAACCAAGTACAGAAGCATAATTGGGTCCTTGCTCTATCTCACTGCTACTAGGCCTAATATAATGTTCTCAACATGTGTTTGTGCCAGGTATCAGGTGAACTGTAAGGAATCTCATTATGCCGCTGCAAAGAGGATTTTGAGATACCTTAAGGCTACACCGAATCTCGGCTTATGGTACCCAAGAAGCAATGATTTTGAACTAATTGGTTTTTCAGACGCTGATTTTGCAGGAAGCAAAGATGATAGGAAGAGCACTTCGGGAACTTGCCAGTTCTTAGGAAAACGGCTCGTCTCCTTGAGCAGCAAGAAGCAAAATTGCGTTGCAATATCGACTGCTGAATCGGAGTATATCTCTGCCGGCAGTTGCTGTGCACAACTTTTGTGGATAAAAAATCAGCTTGAGGACTATAATTTAAAGCTCTCAGAAATCCCCATGTTCTGTGACTCCTCAAGTGCTATTGCCATAGCAAATAATCCCGTCTCTCACAGCCGAACAAAGCATATTGAGCTTCGCTACCACTTCATCCGGGAACATGTTGAGAGTAAGGACATAAATTTGTTATATGTTAATACTGACAAACAAATTGCAGATATTTTTACGAAGCCTCTGGACGAAACCAAATTCAATTTCTTCAAAATGGAACTTGGAATGCTTAACAAGGACTCTTGAAGTTGGGACATGTTGAGATTTCACGAAATTGCACGAGATTTCACTTGTTAACTCAGAAAATTTCATGAAGTTTCACGGGTGTTCACGGGACAAATATTACTCCTCTCAATTCATCTCCCGTGGAATCATCTCCTATTAAATACGATTTTATTGTCCTTCAGGTACGTACTCTACTTCAATTTATATATATATATATATAAATCAAAGAAAACATCACGATTTCACGAGAACCTCCGTGAAACCCTACCCGACCGTTCGTCTCCTTCTCTCGCGATTCCCCTGTTTCTCTTCCGCGGCTTCGACGACATCAATGGCGCCCAAAGCTTCTGGTGGTCTGCATTCAGGGGGAGAGTTGGTGAGAGGCGCCTTCCGCTCAGCTTCAGATGAGTTTCAGAATGTGATTTTGATGCTCGATGTCGCCGGGCTCAGTTTTATCTTAGAAGAGCCGGCTAAAATCTTAGAACAGGACATTCTGGAGTTCTATCGAAATGCCAAAATCTCAAGTCAAGGTAAGAAGATCAAAAGCTCTATTAGGTCTTGCAAAATCATTTTGAAGGCTAGTGGTATCAACCGATCGTTGAGGATGCCTGAAGTTGAATCAGAAGAGTTGTCTGTTGAAGATATTTTCAGAGCCAGAAGATTCTGTGGCATTCTTGATCAAAACTCCAAAATCAGAAGAAAGTTCATGAATGAAGGAGGTAAGCTTCTGTGTGGTATTATAGGAAAAGTATTATTGTGCAAGGTAGGCTCTCATGACTACCTCTCTGAAGAAGCTTTCAAAATTCACACCGCTATAATCTGTCGGAAGAATTTCAATTTTGGTGAAGTAATCTTTGAGAAGATTAAAGAAAGTTTTCTTGCTCCAAATTTTGGAAGAATTCTCAGTCTGCTTCTCCACAGTAGCAATCCAGATTTTTTTTAATCTTGGAAGAGGTATCCCCATCCACCACACAAAGAAGATCAACTCAACCATTTTCTCCAAATGGGAAAGGGTAATTCCCAAGGGCTTAGGGAATGCTGGAGTTAGGGCTGCTGTAAGTGATGATGAGGCCCCTCTGCTTGATGAGCATAGGTCTATTGAAGCAGGGCAATCCTCCAGGGGGAGTGGACTTAGTCCAGCTCCTGCTCAGGGCAGAGATGCACATGTTGAGGGGGAGTTTCCAACCCCAAGAGACATTGGTGCAGGAAGTTGTGCTGCAGAAGATGTTCCTCCAAGTGATGCTGATCAAGTACCTCTTGATCCTGTTGATTTTGTTGTCCCTGATGCTACTCTTGACTTGGAGGGCCCAGAGGTTGCTGCTGTTTTTGATGAGTCTCCTGAGCTGGAAGATTCAAGGAGATCACCTGCCATGGTTGTTTCTCATTCTGAAGATCATGAAATCTTGCCAGACTCTCCTCATGAGCAATCTGAATCTGGGGAGAAGGGCAGCTTCGGTGCCATGCTGAGATTGGCTAAGGAGATGTCTCTATTTGAGGGGGAGAAAGACCAGGAAGATATCTTCATGGCTGAATCTGTTCCTCCTGAACTATTTCCTTCTGTGCTGCTTTTGCCTCCTCCAGAAGTTCTTGTGGCTAGGAGCACTTCTCCAAGGGCAACTGTGCTTGACAAGCAAGCACAGTCCTCAAGTTTTGTAGCTGATAGTATTTCTCCTGAAGAGGTTGAGACTGGTGATAGCTCTCACTCTTCTTTGCTGAAGTCCATAGCAGGGCTGCTAAAGGTTCAGACTGATCACTTTGATCAGTCTATCAAGCAAGTCTATAAGAAGATTAACTCTGTTGATAGTTCTCTGAAGCAGGAAATGGCTGAGATCAAGCATGACATGGGAAGATTCAAGAGTGATCAAGAAGCCTAGATGCTATCTGCAGGGAAAGCTTTGGATCATACAAATAAAGCTGTTGGGCATGCTCTCAAGAATCTGCATCAGGTTAGTGAAGATGTACTACATTTGACTACTGCTCTCTCTACTCTTAGCTCTGCTCATGATCAAGGAATTACTTACTTGGATGATCAAGTTGAAGCTCAGCTGAAGAGATTATATACCCTCCTGCATGAAGATGTCATAAAGGGGGAGGAGAGTGTGGTATCCAAGTTAGAAGAAAGTGCAAGCAAACTGAATGATTTGAATGAAACTGTAGCTAGTCAAATGCAAGATCTCAAGGAAAACATCTTACAAAATGTTAAGGATGTGAACTGGTATACTCATGAAGCCCAAAGCTGGCTGTTCAAGCAAGTGGCTGGAATGCTTGGGTTCACTGTTGCGGATAAAGGATCAGATTTTCCCTCATCAAGTGCTCCAGGACCCAGGGCTCCTAGTTTCTCTCCAAATCCTGTTGAGGATTCTGTTCTTGCTGATGAAGTCATTCCTGCTTCAACTTATCAAGAATTTTGGGATGATCCATTCCCTGTTCAAGATCCTGACAGCTCACATTTTGCTGAACCCTCTGAGAAGTCATTAAAAAGGAAGCTATTTGCTGATAAGCCACCTGCTAAGAGGTCTAATCCACATAAGAAGATCAGAGAATTTTATGATAGGCCTCCTCCTAGAAACTTCCAAGAAAGTTGGAGCCCCATCTCCAAAAGTATTGTTCTCTCTGTTTTTGATAAAGTCAGCAATCAGAATGAAAAAGTCAGTGACCATTATAGTTCAGAAAATGGAGCAAGTTTGAGAAGAGGACAAATGAAAGAAGAATTCACTTCAAGAATGGTGGATCTAAAGAGTCTGCTCCTGACAAATACTGGCCTAAGCCAAAGGCATTCTTTGAGAGAATGGATTCAGAACTGAAGAAGAAAATTGAGGCAGTGGACAGAATGTTTGCAAAGAAGAAAGGCAAAGGTCATGAATAAGCTGTGCTTATCTGGAATCATGATGTTTTCTTTGCTTATATATATATACACATTTCTCTTGTGTTAAGTTAAAACATTCAGTCCTATTCTGTTTTTCCTTATATATTACTGCATGGGTTGTGCTTTCTTATTTAGTATTCTTTCTGTGCAATTCAAGTTAGTGTCTAGGGTTATGACATCTTCAAATAGGGGGAGATTGTTGGGTATTGTGTCCACAATCACCTTGATTTGAAGATGTCCCCTAGTAAACTAAAATGAATTGTATTTGTATTTGATGACTTTTGTTTAGATGTGTTATGACAGGCCTTAATGCTAAGTGCTCACCAAAGTCAGGTTGCAATGGATCACCAAACACAGTTCTAGACAATGTAATCCCTCATTGTATAGAACAAAGTGTTGGTCCATGTGTAATCTCTCTTTTGGGGTGCACTTCATATACTCATAACTGAAGGCTTTCAAGGTTGAGGAGTGGAGCAGGTTTTAAGAAGAAAAGAAAAATTCTGCTGAGTCAATTCGTCGAGATGACTCGGGTCATTCCGACGAATCCCGACGAATCCCGACAGAAGACCTTTTGGCTGGGTTATGAAGAAAATTCTGCAGCCAAGTCCATTCGTCGAGATGACTCGGGTCATTCCGACGAATCCCGACGAATGCTGACAGAGGTCATTTTGGCTGAGTTGTGAAGAAAATTTTGCAGCCAAGTCCATTCGTCGAGATGACTCGGGTCATTCCGACGAATCCCGACGAATGCTGACAGAGGTCATTTTGGCTGAGTTGTGAAGAAAATTTTGCAGCCAAGTCCATTCGTCGAGATGACTCGGGTCATTCCGACGAATCCCGACGAATGCTGACAGAGGTCATTTTGGCTGGGTTATGAAGAAAATTATGCAGCTAAGTCAATTCGTCGGATGTTCACGTGAAGTCTCGACGAATGACGGACAGACGGATTTCAAATCTTTGTTTCGTTTTCGAAAATTAGGGTTAGCCACCATGAACAGTACACGTGTCGCCTCTTCCTTCATTGTCGCACGAGCCGTTGAAATCCTCCCTATAAATAATTCCTTATTTTAGGGCTAGGGAATAAATCTTAAAAGATCGATCTAAAATCTCTCTTCAGCCGACAGTTCAGAAAAGATAAAGCTGAAGGTCGATCTCCTTTCTCTTTTGCTGAACAAGATTTCTGAGACCTAACATATTCTGCTCAAGATCCTTTCTCTATTGTTGTTAGAGATTTCTCAGAAGAAGGCCTTTGATCTTATTGCTGCTCTCTTTATTGAAGATTCTTTCAAGTAAGTCAAAGGGCCTATTCAGATCTGGTTAGCCAAGTCTTCTCTCTTCCACTTCTTTCTAGTGCCAAGCTTTCTTTCAAGGTTAAGAAGAAGACTCAGTTTTCAAGATCTGAAGTTAATCTCTTTAGAGGTTAAGAAGAAGTATTTTTTTGTTTCAATATTTTCTTTTGTAGGAGTTTTCACTCCGAGATTATTTGTAGGAGTTGTTTACTCCGAGGTGTAGGAGTTGTTATACTCCGAGTTGTAGGAGTGGTATACTCCGAGTTGTAGGAGTTTGGACTCCGAGGCGTAAGATTAGTTATAATCTGAGATTGGTGAAGTAGCCGAGTCTAGCCTCGTAGTGCTAGATAGGCGAGGCAGGAAAGAGGACTACCCACATCGGGGAACCTCTATAAAATCCTTGTGTCTGTGCTGTGTTTGATTGTTTGCTTTTCTGTGTTAAATTTTTAATTCCGCATAAAGACATAGAATCCACCTATTCACCCCCCTCTAGGTGATTTAGGCCGCAACTAGATACTTTCACGTGTATATGGAGAATTGTTCTAACGATTGCATATATGAAGTATGCTTTGACTTGATCAATTTGATGATCTGTTGAAAATAAAGTTGTGCAATCGTAAAAGAAATATGATAAAATGTTAGTCTTTTCAATAACGTTAATATTTCAGGAAATGATTACTGAGGCGACGTGCTGGATTGAAGTAAATTTGTGGCAAATTTATAAAAGCTTGTATACAAACCATCCTAAAAGTACATTGTTAGCATTCACAGGACTTGCGATGGTTGCATACTCAGCCAGCTGGGAAGCCTCATTAAAAAGGGTAAGCCACTGAGGACCTGAATGTGATGGTTACCTATTTTTATTGCTTTTATTGTAAATTGCTTGCATTGGGAAAAGTGGCGGGTCGGTCATGCGCGTAGACCGTACGTACCGGTGCGGGAAGGTTGACGACTCTAGGCGACAGGGAGGGGTGCACTACGAGAGCTCGGTTGTATCTTATATGCCCCGCTGAGTCCCTCCGCTGGTTGGCCAAATTCAGTTGTTGCCGGATGTCTCCTACGTCTGAGGGTACACGGGGTTGTACGTTAGGGCCTGGGTAGTGCGGTACATCCACACCCAGAAGTGGCAGGACCGGCCACTGTCACCGATGGCCACATCGGTGAGGCCCGCGGGGTTCGCTACCCTGCTGGAAGAAAAGCGGTCAAAATATGGCAACATAAGGTGCAAATAATTGTATGTGATTATTGTGGCGAGTCAGTCATGCCCATGGACCGTTCGTACAGGAATGGGAAGGTTGACGACTCACGAGGAACTAGGGAATGTGTGAACCCCGGGAGGTTATTTATTATTTCCCCGGGAGGTCCCTCCGCTGGATAGCCGAATCTCGGAATCGCTGGATGTCGCTCACATCCAAGAGTACACAGAGTTGTACGTTGGGGCCTGGGTAGTGCGGTACGTCCACATCCAGAAGTGGCAGGACCGGCCACTGTCACCGACGACCACATCGGTGAGGCCTGCGGGGGTCGCTACCCTGCTGGAAGAAAAGTGGTCAGACTGTATCAACGCAGGGAATTGTGATGAGTCATGAGTACTTGTCGTGCATGGACTGCATACGCATCATTTGCATCGTAACATACATATATTTACATGTACCATCAACATATAACCTTCGTATGGGAGTTGGTTATATGTTCATGGATTTACCCTTCTTACGTACATTTCTGTTTACCTATCCCACTAACATAAAACCTTCGTATGGGAGTTGGTTATATGTTCATGGATTTACACTGCTTACTGGCATTTCTTGCTCTTTGTTCCACTAACATATAACCTTTGTATGAGAGTCGGTTATATGTTAATAGGTTTTTACTATGTACCTCTAGGACACAACTCATAAATTTTGCGTTTCAGATATGCAAACTTTGGAGGTATTCGATTATGCTAGAATTACTTATTCGATATAATTATCTAAGCTGATAATTCAGTTAGAAACAATTTGGCGCACGAAATATTCCCTCGAACAATATATATATCAGAATTACGGCAGAATGGACATGGCTAGGGTAAAACTACCCCCTAGTTCGCTTAAGCTACTTATTGCAGTACATGGCGGGAGCCGTCAACACAGCTCATTTAGGTAAAACCAAACCTATAGACCCTTAAATTTTGGGGTCGTTCAACAAATATAGTGGTCTATAATAGGCTCCGTTTTAATCTCCATGACCCACTCGTATTTTCAAGGACGAAAATTTTCTTTGTTTTATTGGATTGCAACATCCCGACTTTGAAAAGGGGTCTAGCCGGTTCAGTTGAACCCTTGAAGGAGCTTAGGCCGGGTCAGAGGAAAACCACGACCCGACCTTCACCACATAGTGGTGGTCATTTAGAGAAATGACTATTTTGGGTAGCATCGTGCTTTGCCACAACGTCAAAGTTGTTTATGGAGCATACGTGCTCTGAATTGACTTCCGTCAGTTGCGTTAGACTCGTACGGTTGATATGAGTGCAACAGAATTTGTTTCGTTCCAATCCGAGGTCATTTGGTGAAAGTGACCGTTTTGAGTACCGTAGCGCGTCACGACGATCCAGTTTTAGAATATGGAGCATGCGTGCTCCGAATCGACTTCCGTCAGTTACGTTAGACTCGTATAGGTGATACGAGTGCAACGGAACTCGTTTCATTTCGATCCGCGGTCATATGTAGAATATGACTATTTTGAGTATCGTAGCGCGTCACGACGATGCAGTTTTAGAATATGGAGCATACGTGCTCCGAATAGACTTCCATCAGTCACGTTAGACTCGTATGGTCGATACGAGTGCAACGGAATTCGTTTCGTTGCAATCCGAGGTCGTTTCGAGAAAACGACTATTTTGAGTAATATCGAGCGTCGCAATAACGCCATTTTCAAAAGTTAAGCTAGTGTGCTACGAATTGAATAATGTCAGTTGCGTTGGACTCGTATGGATGATACGAGTGCAATAGAATTCGTTTCGCTCAAATCCGACGTCGTTGGGTCAAGTAAATGAAAATATTGCTCGTAAAATTATACGAAGCTTCGAGAAACGTGAATGCTGGATTTCAACCCCATCACATCGATGTTGACCCGACACCCGACGACGCGGACCTATGTGGACTTTGACATGCATGGGGGGGGGGGGGGGGGACCCCACTTGTAGTTAACTTTGGTCAACCCTCCTCAAAAGTGTAGTTTTCATCAATTTTTAAAAACCCAAGCACTCCACCCACCAAACCCAAAACCATAATCCTCATGCTTATAGCTGATTGGTAGGCTCTCCTCCCTAGGCTAACCCAAAGCTCCCCTCTCCTTGCCAAAGGCCAAGGTAGTGGATTTAGATATTTCTAAACCTCACCCTAACCATGAGTTCTCCTAACCCTTAGGCCTAACCCATGAGTGCCATCCCACCATGTAGGGGCTGCCACCTGTCATGCAAAGATGGGAGGAACTCATCCCTCCTCCTCCATGGGAGATTATTCCCACATCGGGGAGGAGGAAGGGAGGCCCTCCTCCCTCCCTATAAAAGCAACCCCCTCCCCTCTACTATGGACACACCTTCCCTCAAGCTCAAATCGAGCCCATCCAAACCTCTGTCGGAGCTCCACCTCGCCGGAGAACGAGAAGCCGAGCTCCGCCACCTCGCCACCCTCCAATGGCAAGTTCGCCGGAGGGATCCCGGAGGACCCCAAATACAATGCGACCTTCTCCTCTCCTCCCTACCTCACTTTTGGATGCCTCGCATGTCAACTCTGGCGGCCGGAGCGCCGCCGTTGCCTCTCCCCTCTCCTCCGTCCGAAACAGGAAAACAAGCAACTCCGGCGGTGGCCGGTGGCGGCAGGCCACCGGACCACCGCCGGAGGGAGCGCCCGCCCCTGCATAGTCGGCCGGGGGTGGAGCCATGGCCGGCCGGCGGCCGTCCGGCGGCGGGGAAGGCCTGCAAGGGTGGCGGTGGTGCATGCGTACAGGAATAAAATTTTCTGTCTAAATTTTTATAAAATTTTATGATTTTATATATTATCATATTAGAATTTTTTGGACCTTATAGGAAGCCCAAGTGCAAAAACTTTGAACATGAAAGTTGCTCATCTTGGCAAGGGCTAGCTCCTGTAAAAATTTCATAATTTTTGGAAGAGGCTAAATATTTTTAGAAATTAAAATACTGTGATATTTTGGGTTTTTGAAATTAAAATACTGTGATATTTTTAGAAATTAAAATACTGTGATATTTTGGGTTTTTGCCTTAATAGTGATGTAAAATTCTGATAAATTTGGGAAGCTTCCTACTACCAAAATACATCTGCTGTAATTATTTTGGAATTTTTGAGATAGGTTTACTATTTTTAGATGCTTAAAACCTATGTTATTAATAATGAACCATGCTCTCCTCCAGCACGTCTCCAGAAAAAATTATGGAAAGCTTTGGGGGGGTTGGATCGCCTCTTTTGAGGTTTTAAGAAAATCATAATATCGTTCCTCAGTCCGCTTAAGCCATGCTTAAAGGTTGTAATAAAAACCCAAGGTCGAACGATAACAAAATGCCAAATTTGGAAAAGAAGATCCTATGAACAGAGAAAGAACAGAACTTTCCTCCTAAGAACGGAGATGGAACTGAAGCCTCCTGATTATGGAGTGATTGGACTACTAACCTGTTATTTGTTTATTTCCTCCAGTCTCGTACTGGTCCTGCATTTATTGCTTTCAGTTAGTACTTTCAATTACTCCAGTCCCGCACTGGTCCTGCATTTACTGCTTTCAGTTAGTACTTTCTTTTACTCCAGTCTCGTACTGGTCCAGTTCAGTTACTGCACTTTATTTCAGTATTTCAGTTACTGTATTGTATTTCAGTTTTGCCTATAAATTTAGAGTTGACGTGAAGATGTGGCATACTTTAGAAGTCAACTCTAAATAGTGCCGAACTGGCCGCCGCTTGTAGAGCAGAGCGGACAGATCGATGTTTTGGCTTTTCTTTCTGTATTTCCTATAAATTTAGAGTTGACGTGAAGACGTGGCATACTTTCAGAGTCAACTCTAAATAGTGCCGAACTAGCCGCCGAATGTAGAGCAGAGCGGACAGATCGATGTTTTGGCTTTTCCTTCTGTATTGCCTATAAATTTAGAGTTGACGTGAAGACGTGGCATACTTTCAGAGTCAACTCTAAATAGTGTCGAACTGGCCGCCGCTTGTAGAGCAGAGCGGACAGATCGATGTTTTGGCTTTTCCTTCTGTATTGCCTATAAATTTAGAGTTGACGTGAAGACGTGACATACTTTCAGACTCAACTCTAAATAGTGTCGAACTGGCTGCCGCTTGTAGAGCAGAGTTGACAGATCGATGTTTAGGCTTTTCCTTCTGTATTGCCTATAAATTTAGAGTTGACGTGAACACGTGACATACTTTCAGAGTCAACTCTAAATAGTGCCGAACTGGCCGCCGCTTGTAGAGCAGAGCGGACAGATCGATGTTTTGGCTTTTCCTTCTGTATTGCCTATAAATTTAGAGTTGACGTGAAGACGTGGCATACTTTCAGAGTCAACTCTAAATAGTGTCGAACTGGCCGCCGCTTGTAGAGCAGAGCGGACAGATCGATGTTTTGGCTTTTCCTTCTGTATTGCCTATAAATTTAGGGTTGACGTGAAGACGTGGCATACCTTCAGAGTCAACTCTAAATAGTGCCGAACTGGCCGCCGCTTGTAGAGCAGAGCGGACAGATCGATGTTTTGGCTTTTCCTTCTGTATTGCCTATAAATTTAGAGTTGACGTGAAGATGTGGCATACTTTCAGAGTCAACTCTAAATAGTTCCGAACTGGCCGCCGCTTATAGAGCAGAGCGGACAGATCGATGTTTTGGCTTTTCATTCTGTATTGCCTATAAATTTAGAGTTGACGTGAAGACGTGACATACTTTCAGAGTCAACTCTAAGTAGTGTCAAACTGGCCGCCGCTTGTAGAGCAGAGCAGACAGATCGATGTTTTGGTTTTTTCCTTCTGTATTGCCTATAAATTTAGAGTTGATGTGAAGACGTGGCATACTTTCAGAGTCAACTCTAAATAGTGTCGAACTGGCTGCCGCTTGTAGAGCAGAGCGGACAGAACGATGTTTTGGCTTTTCCTTCTGCATTGCCTATAAATTTAGAGTTGACGTGAAGACGTGGCATACTTTCAGAGTCAACTCTAAATAGTGCCGAACTGGCCGCCGCTTGTACAGCAGCGCGGTCGAATCAATGTTTTGAAGTTTATTCTTGTATTGACAGTAATAAATATTCATACGGGAATATATTGAGCCTTTGAGAAAATATTCCTACGGGAATATATTGTGCCTTCGTGGAGTATTCCTACGGGAATATATTGAGCCTATGAGAAAATTTTCCTACGGGAATATATTGTGCCTTCAGGAAGTATTTCTACGGGAATATATTGAGCTACTTTACTATATATTGTTGACATAAGAAAGTTAGAAATTCTGAGCTTAAACGGTCTCAGCGGTTGGGCTTAAATGGTCTCAGTGGTTGGAATAATGGTCTCAGCGGTTGAGATAATGATCGAACACAAGAATGCAATTGTGCCTTATGTGGGCAGCTGGGGTTCGATTACCAGCTGGGTTAAAATAGTAGTTCATCTTCTCTGCTTCTACTAAACTACAGGTGGATGTATTGTTAAGCTATAAGAGAATTCTCTTTTCTCCTCTTAAAATAAAATGTTGCCTTCGAGAAGTAATTCCTACGGGAATGAAATGTTGCCTTCGAGAAATATTCCTACGGGAATATATTGTGCCTTCGAGAATTATTCCTCCGGGAATATAAAATGTGCCTTGGGAGAATGTCGGATGGACTATGAGTTTTACTCTAAGGCAACCCGCACGACGGACGGTCTGGGAGGGCAACCCGTGCGAAACTAATAGAACTACGTGGGTCTGAGACCGTATGCAGGATGATACGGAGTACGTCGGCGGTGGTCGTGGGGAGACTGCCTCGGCCCAATAAGAGTCCAGATGTCCCCTCCCTTATAAATGTTATATTATGTCTGTTTGTTAGTAGGGGTTGGATTCTGTTTCGTTGTTCTAATAACTTGTCTTTGGCACAGGTGACAGGTGCGGATGAGTGACAACATCTGTGTGTGGATGAAGCCACGGAGCAGGCTACGTCAGGTATAAGTTTGTTAAGCCGCATCTCCTTTTGTGGTGCCCTATCCCAGGGTATATATATATAATGGCAATAAATCCTTGATGGTTAGGATTTTATGCGGCAGAGATATGTAGATTATTTACAGGTATTGAAATTGTGGTTTCTGTGATAAAACTACGTCTTCCGCTAAGTGCTATAAAGTGCACTCTTTGATGACGTCTTCCGCTAAGTATTATAATATGCACTCTTTGATGTTGTCTTCCGCTAGAATACTGATTCCCTACTCTGTTGGTGTGTAGTGAATTTCGCTTAACACCACCCAAATGTGTGACCTTGGAGCGTTCAAGGAAGGGGGTTGAAGAAGCTAGTACCTTCACCCTTCGTGATCGCTTCGGCGTCGTGCAAGAAGGGTGGTGTGCGATAAGATTCCCCGATCGGATCGCTGATTTGGGAGGGGGTCTTACACGTCGAACGCAGAGTTTGGCAAGATCGTCGAACGCAGAGTTTGGCAAGTTCGTCGAACGCAGAGTTTGGCAAGTTCGTCGAACGTATAGTTTGGCAAGATCGTCGAACGCAGAGTTTGGCAAGATCGTCGAACGCAGAGTTTGGCAAGATCGTCGAACGCAGAGTTTGGCAAGATCGTCGAACACAGAGTTTGGTAAGAAAATCTACTGTTCCATTGACGGCAGAAGCTCTTATTTTCTCTCATGCTGCTCACTGAACAAGCAAGAAGAAGAAGAGAGAAAAAGTTAGCTCATTTGCAAGAAGGAGCAAGGAGATCTTCCAACCTTCATCTGAAGAAGAAGATCAGTTAGTAGTTGCCATCAACATCACCAGCTACAGGAAGCACAAGCTGTGCAGGAACTACAGGGGACTTGCTGTCATCTATAGTAAGTTTTATACTCATCTTTCTGTAGGGCTTAACAGCCTGAGTTGTAAGACCTTTTGGTCTGAGATTATAGGATCTGTGGATCTGAGTTGTAGGGCTGAAGGCCTGAGTTGTAGGGCTGAAGGCCTGAGTTGTAGGGCTTTTTAGCCTGAGCTGTAGGAGGAGGATTCCTCTGAGTTGTAGGACCTGGAAGGGGTCTGAGCTGTAGGATCTAGAGCTGATCTGAGTTTGTAGGGCTATTTAACATGAGTTGTAGGACCTACTGTGGTCTGAGTTGTAGGATCAGGGGCTGATCTGAGGTAGGGCTGCTAAGCCTGAGGTAGGGTTTGAGAAAACCTGAGAGATCCTGAGGGATCTGAGTTGTAAGCTCTTTGAGCCGAGTTTGGAGGAGTTGGCCTTGTCTAACACATTGTTAGAAAGGTGAAGGGGGAAAGATGACTACTCAAGACACCCTGTCTTGAGGAACCACTATACATACTTGTGTGCTTTCTGTGTTTGATTGCTCTAAGCCAGAAAACATATAGACTAATTAAAAGAAATCAAAAGAAACCTATTCACCCCCCTCTAGGTGATTTAGACTACAAACCTTATAAACTAAGGAGTGGTATCAGAGATAGGTTGGTCAAAAAGGAATTAACAGTCTGAACAGATCCTACAAAGGTATAGTCAAATCAAATCCCAATGGCCTCCTCTGGATTGCAGAAGGAAATGAGATCCATGAAGTTGCCTATATGCAACAAAGAGAACTTTGGCATATGGAAGCAAAGGATCAGACTATTCATGGAAGCGTCTGATCCAAGGATCTTCATTACAGTTGAAGAAGGACCTTTTACTTTTCACACTGCATCCACTATAGATCCAACAAGAAGAGTGGCCAAATTATTCAAAGATTTGACCAAGGATGAACTTGAGTTGTTCACCATGGACAAAAGGGCCCAGAACATCATAGTCAACTCTATTGATGATTCCACCTTTCAAGACTTGGTACACTGCACTTCTGCCAAGGAAATATGGGATACTTTGATAGTATATATGGAAGGGACAGCTGAAGTTAGGGATGACAGGAAGTCACTCCTTAATCAAGAGTATGAAGCCTTCAGGCAGCAGAGCCAGGAAAGCATATCCATGTGCTATGAGAGGTTCTTCAGAATAGTTAATGAGCTGAGAACCTATGAGAGGGCATTCACCAACTATGAGTTGAATGATAAGTTCCTTAGATCTCTAACAAGGGACTGGGACACAAAAATCTGTGCCATCAGGGAGTGGCCAAGCTTGGTGAGACCCCAACTCACATATTGTTTGGAAAGCTGCTCTCCTATGAGATGTAGCTGTCTACAAGGAAGGAAGAGGACATCTCTACAAGGGCTCAGCCAAGGGAGAAATCTGTTGCTCTCAAAGCAGACAGCTCCAAGAGAAGCAAAAGCAAGATGGTATCTCCTCCAAGGAGAAGTGTTGAACCTGAAGTTAGCACCTCAGGATGCTCTTCCTCTGATGAAGAGTTTGCTGCCTTTACAAGGCAGTTCAAGAAGATAATGAAGAGGAAGCAATGGAAGAACATGCCCTCCTCATCATCACACAACAAAAAGAATAGCAGCAAATCTAAAAGACAGCACCCAAAGGGTGACAAGTATGACTCTAAACTTAATAAACATGTTTCTAATAACATAATTAGCTATAGCTGCAGCAAACCTGGACATGTCATAGTTGACTATCCAGCCAAAAGAAAAGAGAGTGGAGATAAGAAGCATCATCACCACAAGGATAAGAAGGGTGAAAAATCCCTCCTAGCAAAGAAAGAAAGAAAGAAGCTAGAGTGAATCTGATCCCTCAACATCAGATTCAGAGGATGAAGAAGATGCCTACATTGGGCAATTTGCACCAGAAGAAGATGAAGATTATCTAGCTGCTGTAGTTGGAATCAGGGCCCCTCTTTCACACTCAGATAGTGATGAAGAGGAGGATGAAGAAGACATTGTTTAGCTAGGCCTTATGGCCTTCACTAATGAGGAAGGGAGTCAGAATGCTTCTGACAATGTTCAGGTACTATCTCATTCCACTTCTATTTCTAATTATGAGACTAGTCCAGAATCCGATGCACCTTCATCAATTGATGGAAGGGGCAAGGATGCTGAGGAAGAACTCAATCAATTGATTGACAAATATGGTGTTCTTTTGGAGGCTCTGAAGAAGAGCAAGAAGCTTGCCAAGAGGCAAGCCCAGGAAATTGTTTCCCTCAAGATGACTAAGAATGACTACACTGAACCTACCACCTTGGTGGCTTAGATGAGTAGACAGATTATCCATTTACAGTGGTTAACTATTGTGCAATTAAGCACTATTTCCCTGAAGAACAAGGTCATCAAGGACCTTGAGGAAAAGCTTAAGAAGGAGAAGAGCCTGGTGGCTCAATTCTCCAAGCCAAAATCCGTGCTTCCTATTATTCACATCTTTTCCTCTCAAACCAATAGGAGAGGACTAGGATTCAATAAAATGGAAGTAGGAGAAGGGAGTGGAGAGAAGAGCAAGGGGAAGGCTAAGCCACAACCCACCTTTCAAAAGGTGTTACTTCCTTCCAACAGGTATGACCATGAAAGCATTTATGGTCACTGGAAGAATGGGAGTTGCTATAGGAAGGAAAATGCTCATTCTCATAGTGGAAGAAAGGAAATGGGATTGAGTGCCATGAAGGCTCCCCATGAGGGAATTCAAATGGCCCAACATGGACCTTTTGTATTTGGTACCTCAGCCCCCTCTTTCAAGAATAAGAAGGCAAACCCTACTAAGGTTGAATTAGTCAAGAAAATGGCTACTGTCAAATCTGTAAACAAGTCTAATTGCTCAGTGTCAGATGCCATCAAATCTTGTATGGCTGCCAAGTCATTGCAAGCTGATGCCATAAAGACAAAGAGCATCAAGATATCACACAGATTGACATTCAGTCAAATCATTGCTGAGAGGAACATGAAGAATGCTGCTGTATCTGCTCCTGAACATGTGGACTGTGCTGCACAACCCTCAAGAAGTGTTCAGAAGAGAAGATACAATATTCATGAATGTTGGTGTTGTGGTAATGTAGGACACTTTGCCATAGACTGTTGGCACAACCCTAATGTGCCATGTGCAAAGATGAACCTTCCTGCAAAGGGTGCAGCTAGAGTAAGGTCATTTGATTATGCTAACAAGAACCTAGGACCCAAGTCATCTTGGGCTCCTAAGGGACATTAAACTCTGTTTTGCAAGATAGTTCAAGTACCATCCCCATCATCATTTGGTACTTGAACAGTGAGTGCCAATGGCACATGAGAGACAGGAGGTTGATATCATAGATTCAACATCAAGTAGAGGACTAAATCCTCAAGGTAAGCATTTCTCCTCCTTATTATGAAATTTATCATCAAATGCTGTCTCTGATTGTGTTAAAGTAGGATGATAAGATTAACAAGTCCAATTTGTCTAAGCTGTGCTTTAGGTTAGATTTTAACAGCTGAGTAAAAATTCTGGGTTCGACGAACTCAGGTTGAGTTCGACGAACTCTGTCTTATGTTGTCATTTCAGCCCTAGGGAGTGTTCGACGAACTCTGCCCTAGGTTGAAATATACTCTCGGGTGACCCGCTAAGTCGACTAGGTTAACAATTAGACCTACTATATAAACAGCCGACTATGTTAAATAACTCTTCACATTCACTTGGACCATTCCAGCAGCCGAGAAGAAACTTCTACTTCCGTCCCAGCGTTTCTTCTCTTCGACCAAATGGCGCCCAAGATCGTGAAGGAGTTGCTAGAAGGATGCGAACTAATGAGGGATGGCTTTCTCCATGCTTCACCAGAGATTTTAAGTGTTATCTCCCTCATCTCTTCTGCCGGTCTAGATTTCGTGTTATCTGAACCCTCTCAGATATTCAGGCATGAAGTGCTAGAATTTTATGCAAACGTCAAACTATCGTCTTCTAAGGATGGCATATCTTCTAAGATTGGAGAGTTTAGGGTGAAACTGTCCCCTAAGAGATTGGAAGAAGTACTACACCTTCCTAGAGTGGAAGAAGAGGAGATATCTGCATCAGACAAGGAGCAAGCCTTAAAGTGGTTTGAATATAATGATTCCCAGACTGCATCTTTGAAGAAGAAATTCTTCAACCAAAAGGGGAAGTTGTTGTGTGATATAGTGGGAAAGGCCCTTCTATGCAAGTCAGGCTCACATGACACAATCTCACAACCCAAATGCTGAAGAGCTGCAAAGACCAGAAACTGGAATGGAAAAGGACAATAATGAAGATGAAGAAGTGGTGGAGAAAGTGTTGGCCCAGGAAAGGCCTGTAGTTGTTCTGGACACATCTGATCTGCTGAACTCAATACAAACCATCATTGAGGGTCAGATGTTGTCTGTGAAAGAACTTGTTGCTGAAAAGGTTCAAGGTGCTACTGCTCAAATTAGGGATGAGCTGAATGCTACAAGAGCAGCATTATCTCATGAGATTCAAGCAAGTGAGCAGAGAATGGAGTCAAGGGTGGATGCAGTGAGGACTGAGCTGAATACCCAGGTTAATGATGTCAAAACTGCATCTGATCATATCCTCCAGCAAATGACAAGATGGTTTGAGATGGCCAAAGACACAGTTGCTGCCCAGCACACTGTATTGAAACAATTTGATGATCATCAAGGGGACTCTACCAAGGACATTACATATGTAAAGAATCAGCTTTACAAGAATGAAAATGTCTGGGAGAAAGCAGTTGCCAGGATGGCACATGTGTCTAACACATCTAGCAGCCATGTCATGTCCCACATTGACAAGGCCAAGGAAAATATTTTGGAGGATGTGGACAGCACTTTCCAAACTCTCTCCCAATCCATAATAGATCAACACTCTGAAATAGAGAAAAAGATATTGGAAAAAGGCAAAGAGGGGGAGGAGAAGGTTGCCAAGCTAAATGCTAAGCTGAAAGGAGCTCACATAAAGCTATATAACAACATGGAGAATGCCCACCAGCTGATACTCTCCAATCAGGCAGCAGCCAGCAAGCAAGTGGTGGAAGTGGTCAACAAAGCTTCCAATGCAATTCAAGAAGATATCCTAACTATGGTTAAAAAGGTTAATGATAATCATTGGACCTCAAGCTTAAAAGTATTACAAGGAACAAGGATTGCCTTAAGTCTTCCTATCTTGAATCCAAGCAGATCTGAAGATTTTGACTTCCAAGGTCAATCTAATCTAATTCAAGATGAGAGGGAAACAAAGAGGAGAAGGGCAGATGGCGTTCAGACTGCTGAAGAGTATATGACCCAGAAGAGGATGGAAAGATTAGAGGATCCACTCCATGAGGATGACAATCTGGAGTTGGACACAATTGTTGTCAACACCTGGGTCAGCCATGGCAATCAACTCAAGGACATTGACCATGTCTATTCATCTGCTGAATGGATCAAGCACCTTGAGAGAGAATCTCTAAGGGAAAGGATTCTCAAAGAAAACATGGTAAGAAGGGAAACTCCTACAAGGATTCCCACAAGATATCTTCCCAAGCCATTTCTGTACTTTAAAGTAAAGGAGAAGATCAAGGCTGCTGCTGAAGCTAGGAAGAGAAAGTCTGAAGATGGAGAAAGCTCTTCCCAGGGACCATCTAAGAAGACCCTGCCTTGAGATGCTCTTTAAGTTATTTAATGTATAATCATAAGTTGAACTGTTTGAAATGTCTGTACTGAACATCTAATTGAAATGATATTTCATATTCTGAAAATCATATTGTGTTTGTTATTGTTGGTATATGTACTCTGTATTTCTACCTTCAGTATTCAGTGCTAGAATGGGTTGTTCAAATTGAACAAGATCAGCTATTACAGAAAATAGCTCTCTAATTGAGGGGGACAAAATCCCTGCTCAGGTTGAGGGGGTGATGGCAAATGTTAAGAGAATGTAGGTTGACCTATAAGATAATCCAAAGGGATCCACAGATGTTGCCTCCCAATCCATATAGGGATAAATAGTTGAAGAAACCAGAAAGGGGGAGATAGGGCCAATGCTTAGGGTGTTAGGGCCCATGCTAGATAGGGCCAATGCTTAGGGTGTTAGGGCCCATGCTAGATAGGGCCAATGCTTAGGGTGTTAGGGCCCATACTAAATAGATCATTATTGTGATATGTTTTTGTTGGTCATGTACCTTAGCATTGGGAATGTTCTGCCTTCTTCAAATAGGGGGAGATTGTTGGGAATATTGCCCTCAATATTACCTTGATTTGAAAAGGCATCACTCACAATGCTAAGGACATATTGTATTTGATAAAGCTATACTTGTGTAGGATATACAGGCACAGGTGACTCAAAAGGAAGGGCCAAACATGCCCTTAGATGAGGAGAATTCATCTACAAGGAGATGAAGATGTCTCAGCAGAACCGCTGAGACGAAGGGTCAAAACCGCTGAGACGAGCCCACTGTCTTAGCGGAACCGCTGAGACCAGAACATGAGCCGTTGAGAAAGCTTATAAGCAAGCTGAGCTATAGATAGCCAAGAATTCGCTGAGACGAGATCGCTGTCTCAGCGGATCCGCTGAGATGGGAAAGGAGCAGCGTGCAAATTGGAAAGAATGGCGTATTCGTCGAACGCAGAGAGCCGTTCGTCGAACACAGAACTCAGTTCGTCGACCACTGAGATGAGACCAGAGAAGGAGCCGCTGAGAAGGCACAAATGACGTGTTCGTCAAACGCAGAGAGCCGTTCGTCAAACGCAGAAATCAGTTCGTCGACCGCTGAGACGAGACCAGAGAAGGAGCCGCTGAGAAGGCACAAAGGGCATGTTCGTCGAACGCAGAGTGCCGATCGTTGAACGCAGAGTTTGGCAAGTTCATCGAACGCATAGTTTGGCAAGTTCGTCGAACGCAGAGTTTGGCAAGATCGTCGAACGCAGAGTTTGGCAAGTTCGTCGAACGTAGAGTTTAGCAAGATCGTCGAACGCAGAGTTTGGCAAGATCGTCGAACGCAGAGTTTGGCAAGATCGTCGAACACAGAGTTTGGCAAGTTCGTCGAACACAGTACAACGTGTTCGTCAAACGCAGATTGCATGTTCTGCCCGTGGCGCAAGTTGCAGAAAAGCTGTGTGGTGTCCACCAGTCTCTCCCATGCTTGTCAGAAGGTCGGCTAAGAGCCGTTGAAGATCTGAGATGTATAAAAGAAGAAATTAGGGCACTTATGAAGTGTGAATCGTTGTCACGTGAAAAAGAAAATCTACTGTTCCATTGACGGCAGAAGCTCTTGTTTTCTCTCCTGCTGCTCACTGAACAAGCAAGAAGAAGAAGAGAGAAAAAGTTAGCTCCTTTGCAAGAAGGAGCAAGGAGATCTTTCAACCTTCATCTGAAGAAGAAGATCAGTTAGTAGCTGCCATCAACATCACCAACTACAGGAAGCACAAGCTGTGCAGGAACTACAGGGAACTTGCTGTTATCTGTAGTAAGTTTTATACTCATCTTTCTGTAGGGCTTAAGAGCCTGAGTTGTAAGACCTTTTGGTCTGAGATTGTAGGATCTGTGGATCTGAGTTGTAGGGCTGAAAGCCTGAGTTGTAGGGCTTTTTAGCTTGAGCTGTAGGAGGAGGATTCCTCTGAGTTGTAGGACCTAGAAGGAGTCTGAGCTGTAGGATCAGGAGCTGATCTGAGTTTGTATGGTTGTTTAGCCTGAGCTGTAGGACCTGTTGTGGTCTGAGTTGTAGGATCAGGGGCTGATCTGAGGTAGGGCTGCTGAGCCTGAGGTAGGGTTTGGGAAAACCTAAAAGATCCTGAGGGATCTGAGTTGTAAGCTCTTTGAGCCGAGTTTGGAGGAGTTGGCTTTGTCTAACACATTGTTAGAAAGGTGAAGGGGGAAAGAGGACTACTCAAGACACCCTGTCTTGAGGAACCTCTATACATACTTGTGTGCTTTCTGTGTTTGATTGCTCTAAACCAGAAAACAGATAGACTAATTAAAAGAAATCAAAAGAAACCTATTCACCCCCCTCTAGGTGATTTAGACTACAAACCTTATAAACTAACAGAGAGGGGTCGCAAGGACCCACTCAAAATGATCCGTGACCACGCCGAGCACGACTACGCTCGGGTATCCGCGGGTCGCCAAAAAAATGGGGCTTTTGCGAGAAGGTTTCTACAATTGAAACTTAAGATCTATGCAGAGGGAGGGGTCGAGGAAGAACGCACATTGTGTCCATGCATGTTACATAATAGCCACGTATGCGGCATTTGTTCGTCGTTCCCGGCACTGGATCTCGTCGATCGTCGCTGAAGTGGTGTCGACCTCTTTGAATGGGTTGTTTTGGAGATGAGGTCAGACTGGTTTTGCTGTAGGAAGAGAAATAGAGAGAGATAGAGAGAGAGTGGATCTGGGAGGTAGAGAGATAGAGAGAGTGTGGATCTGTGAGAGAGAGAGGGAAGTAGAGAGAAGGAGAGATCAAGATCTGAGAGAGTGAAATAGAGAGTTCTGTGAGAGAGTGGAGAGGTGGAGGAGCTTTCGGAGTCGCTATCGCCGAAGGAATGGAAGCATCGGCCATGGAGGAGTTTGTCGAAGAGAGATCGCTGGAGGGAGAGATTCGGCCATGGAGGTTTGCCGGAGCTTGGAGGTGGAGTTCGGCCATGGAGGAGAGCTGCTGTGTTGGGTAAATGATTTCTCTTAACCCCTAGAAATAAGTTGAATATGAATTCTAAGAAAGAAAAACAAGGTTAAGTAAATATGCATCGAATAGTATTCGACGCAACGTCGAAATATAGTCGACGTTTCCTTCAGATTGAGTCGAAGTAACTCTAGGAAGATTTCGACGTATGTGTTGTCGACGCTACTCTGATTTCTAGTCGATGCATCTAATGAAGTCGACGCATCTTTGTCGACGTACCTTCCATATTCTCCTTTCAACGTTCAGCTAAGAAGAACTCGACATTTACGTCGAATGGTAATCGACGCACGTCGATTTATATGACAGATTTAAATATGCGCCAGATCTCTTTCCTTCTTTCAGTAGATCTGATTTGTATGGAATAAATGTCAATATTTTATAGCCGTTCTGAATCATTCTTTCCTTATATCTGATTCTTGGCTAATTTGATTAAACTTATTTGGACATTATTTGAAATCAGAATTAGTTCTTTCCTTCTACAGAAATAAATATTATGGAAACATTTTCATCTTTCTATTTCTCTGACTGCTAATTGATTATCCTCCTATAGTATTATTTTGAATTAACAGAGCTATAAATAAAGAGGAGGTCGGCAGAAAAAGTAGCACAAGTGATTCACCATTTTACATTTGAAAAAGAGGAAGAGCTCCCAAGTATAGAGAGAAAATTGAGAAATTGTTCTGCAGCAATATTCAAGCACTTCTTCTTCTCCTGCTTCTGAAGTCATTCTGCTACAAGTTCTGATAGCTCTCACAAAGAGAGAAAAGCTACAAATCTTCTTCTCTCTATAGAAGAAAGATTTAATTCACTTCTTGTGCTTCCAATCTTCTTGCTAGGAAGAAGATTCAATCTTGTTCTTATTTCTTTCTTCTTTCTTATTCTTACTTAAATATTGTAAAAGAGTTTTTAGAATCTCTCTTCAAAAAATTCAGTGTACTGGTTCTAAGAGTCTCCTTGTCAAAAGACTCAGGGTGGTTCTAAGAGTCTCCTTATCAAAAGACTTAGTGCAAGATAGTGAATTCCTACCAAGGGGGTAGAAGAGTGGACTACCCAAAGTTTGGGGAACCACTATATTTTCTTGTGTTGTGCTGTGATTTCTTTTCTTGCATTTACTTTCTTTATTTGTTTAATTCTTGTTGGTGTGTGGGAAGCTCTAATCTGTGATCATACACATATATATTAACTTTGCACAAAATATTTTTAATCTCTATTCACCCCCCCCCCCCCCTCTAGAGAATTCTATTGAGGTTAACTGTGCACTTTCAATTGGTATCAGAGGGAGGTTGATCTAAAAAGGTTAACTCCTTGATCAAAAAGGTCCTACCTTATATACATGTATATTTGTTTTAACTATAAAATTATTTTCATGGCACAAATCAAAGATTATGCTTCCACCAGACCTCCAATGTGCAATCTTGAAAAGTTTGCAGTTTGGAAAACAAGAATCAGAATTTATATGAATTCCATTGATGCTGACTTGTTTAATATTACTGTGACAGGTCCCCCAAAGCCCTATAGAAATGATGCAAGTGGCAATGTCACACAAACACTTGTTCCAAGATTTGAGTGGACAGAAGATGAGAAGAAGGCTAGAACATATGATCTAAAGGCCATGAACATACTTGTCTCAACTCTCTCAGATGACATCTTTCAAAGGGTTGTTGACTGTGAATCATCCAAAGAAATTTGGGATGCTCTTACAAAGATGGTGGAAGGAAGTGCTGATGAAAAGAAAGATAAGAAGGCCCTATTGATCTCTCAATATGAGAACTTCCAAAAGAAGGATGAAGAAAGCATCTCTGAAATGTATGACAGATTCAGTCTGATCATCAGTCAACTAAGAGACTTGGATAGAGAAATCTCTCTCACAGAGATCAATGACAAATTGCTGATGAGTCTCCCAAGCTCATGGGACTCAAGGATATGGGCAATAAGAGACACAAGAGGTCAAAGGGAAATTTCAACAGATGCTCTCTTAGGAAAACTCAGATCCTATGAGCAACTGCTGAAAACCAGAGAAGAAAAGAAGAGAAGAGAAAATATCCCAACCTCTTCAAGAGACAGGAATATTGCATTAAAAGCAACAGAGGAAGGAGGCTCTATCACTGAAGAAGAACTATTCAGTTTCCTGGCCAGAAGACTTAAGAAATGGGTCAAGACATATGGATCAAAAAGGAGGGAGTCAAAACCAAGGTATGACAAAACCCCCACTAACGAAATTATTTGTTATTCTTGCAGGAAACCTGGACATATTGCCCCAGAATGTCCAGAGAATGCTGAAACAAAGAAAGATCTGCAAAGGAAAGATCTCAAGAAAAAGGGGAAGAAGAAAGAAAGAGGATTTATTGCAGAAGCCTGGAGTGAAACAGACTCTGGGGAAAGTTCATCCTCTAAGAGTGACAATGAAGAATCTAGGCAAGAAGAGCTATGCTTGATGGCTGTTGAAGGCCCCAAGAATGATGATGGTGCTAAATCTTGGAGTGAGATGGGATCAGAAGAAAGCATATCTTCTGAAGAGGAAAAAGAAAACAGCCTTATTCTCATAGAGGAATCCGAGGATAAGGATAAGGTAAGTATCCTTGATGAAATAGATTTTCAAAGTGTTAATTTCAGAAATGATTTTATGAGAATGTGTCTAGATCAATTAAAAGCAAAACAAGAAATCAAGGATTTAAAAGAACAAATTAACATGGTTAAGAACCAAAGAAATAAAGAGGAAATATGCTCAAAAGATTATGCATTAAAAGCTAACATAAGAGAAAAAAGAAATAGAAAGGGCTAGAATAGAAAATCAGTTCCTTAAGAATAAGGTATCCCAAGCAAAAGCTTTTGAGGAGTCAATAAAAATGAGAAGCCAAACTCTTAAGGAAATCACTGAAAAAGAAACAATAAGACACAAACATCTTGGGCTAGGGGCTGATCACTCAATCAGCCTAATTCCATCCAACAAACCTGCTTGGATGAGCCCTGTAAAATTCACTAAACCTGTCAAATTGACAAACTAAGAAAAAGACCCAAAAGATAAGGAAGAAAAATCCTTCAAAGAAATAAAGGGATTTGATGAGACATCATATTATTCAGCTGATAACTCAGAAACTTCATCTGAAGTGACAACTAATCCAAGAGAAACAACACATAAAGGAGTAAAAACAAAAAAAGGTAAAATAGAAATTTATGAAGATACAGTTGCGTCGACTTCATATCGACGCATGCATGATAGTGCGTCGACCTCTACTCAACGCAACCTCTCAGATGCATCAATCTCTTCTCGACGCTTAAACAAAAGTACGTCGACTTCCAATCAACGCAACCTTTTTTATGCGTCGAAATCAGATCGACGCCATCTGGAGTACAAATCGACGCGACTATCAACATGCGTCGAATGGATATCGACGCACAAAAGTTCAGAGCAACTTAAATACCTTTCCTCCAAAAACCTTTCACCCTAACCCCCATTCAGGACCCATTCATCCTGATCATGATTTCTATCCTAATCAACATCTCTATTCTAACCAAAATTTCTACCAAAAACTTAGTAAACAAAATTCTCATCCTAATCAAATTTTTTTTCATAACCATAGTTTCTATCCAAAACAAAACTTCCATCCTAAACAAAGATTCTATCAAAGTCAAGATTCCTATTCTAATCAATACCACCATCCCTGTCTAAACTCAAACTTTCATAATCTCAAGATACTCAAGTGTTACATATGCAACAAAAATGGTCACCTTGCCAAACAATGTTGGCATAATCAATCAAATTATTTGTAAAAGAAAATTAGTCCAAGGCTGACTTAGAAAACTTTAGGACTAGGAAAAGACAACAAGAAATAAGAACATAGAGTGGTTCTGAAAAATCAAAAGTCACGTCGACTTGTAATCGACGCACCGTTGATGACTCAGATCAATAAGTGTAATCGACGCATGCGTCGACTATTATTGATGCATACGTCGATAAGAAACCCCTTCATCTCAAAGTAGACTATATCGACGCTCACGTCGAATACCACTCGACGTAACGTCGGCTTCATGAAAATAAGCGGCAATAAAAATATTTTCGGTCTCATCCACTGGAGTGCCGAATAAGCCTCGAATTGAGTCCAGTTTCGACGCTTCACCTGACTTAAAAAGACTCTTCAGTTAGAAACCTTCACGACTCTGCCTCTTTCATCCTTCGTGCTCCTCAGACTAGCTAATTTCTTCCTCTCTCCTTCACTAACCTAAAATGGCTCCCAAGACCAACTCAGGCTTCGACATTGACCTTGAGTCCTTCCAAGCTGCCGCAGAAAACTACAAGAGCATCATTGCTCTCTTTACTGAAGCTGGCCTGAACAAACTTATCTCCACAAGAAGTAAGCTCCTAGAAACAGAACTCACAGAGCTGATAACTAATGTTCAAATATCTAAACAAGGAGAAATTCAAGGAACAATCTATGAGACACCTGTCTCAATCTCAGCAGAACATATTAGGGCCACCTTTGATCTTCCATCAGGTATATCCTAATATTATCCTTGTTTAAATGAAATAGGGAAAGAAAATGAGTTTCAAAAGAATGACTAAATAAGTCTTAATTATTCCCCTACTAGGTGATGAATCCATTGACCTCACACCTGATGAAATCAAGCATGTGCTCACCACCATGAAATTCTCAAAAGACAGACCAATCCACCTGAAGAAAATAGATTTCTCTGAAGAATATAGATTGTTAGCAGACATAGTAGGGAAAATACTACTATGCAAGACTTCAGCCCATGATGCAGTGCCCAAACAGCAACTGAACATCATGGGGGCCCTTGTATTGAAGAAAAAGGTGGACTAGGCCAGCTGCCTTCTCAGGATGATAGCCTCTAAATACTCTCACAAGGAGAATGCTTATATGAGAGTTATGAGTCAGGTTCTCTTCCATTCCTTCCATGACCTATGCAGGTCAAAAGGAATCCCTATCCCTCCTGGAAAGAGGATGTCCATTGCCCTCTTCTCCAAATGGACCAGGCACATCCCCAAGCCTGGTTCCATCCCTGAAAGAACTCCCTCTCCTCCCAACTCTCCTGCTCATCCTTCTCCTCCTCCTTCTCCTCAAAGAGACAATTCTTCTCTACCACCATCATCCACTCAAATAGTCTCTACCACCCTCACAACTCCTACTCTACCTACCTCTTCTCAAACAGCAGTTTCTCCTTCTCTTCTTCCTCCTATTTTCCCATCTTCTCTACCTCCATTATCATCCATACCTCATGTATCAACTCACTTCTCTCCTCCTCTATCACCTCTTCCTCCATCATCACCTCCTCACCTTTCACACCATGAATCATCTGCATCCACTGAGGCTCTCATCACTCAGTGCATCAAATCAGCAGCTGAAAAATTCCAAGTGATGCTGGATGAGCATTGCTCCCAAATTCATTCCTCCATCCTTCACATGCACACCCAAATAGATGGGGTCAGTGCCTCTGTGCAAGGCCTAAAGACCTCTCTCTCTTCCTCTAGAGTGACAAGGTCTTTCTTAACCTCCCTGGCCAAGAAGGTCAAGAAGGGGGAGAATCTAGATGAAGAGCAGCCCTCCAATCCTAAATCTCTCTCTCACAAGTCACCTCCTTCTTCAAAATCTGACAAAATCCTTGGGAATGAGATAGTACCTGAGCTACACAATGATGAACAAACTATAGAGGTACTTCATATAGCAAGAGAGGCTGCAGGTCAAGTAGTACTAATACAAGGGGAGGCAAGCAGAGCATAAACTGAAAAGGAAGATATGGCAGTTGGGAAGAAAGATAAAGAAACTACAAATCAGGGGGAGCTGGATACTGATATGAATGAAGCTGGAAATGAAAAAGGACAGCTAGATGCAACTGAAGCTGGAGATGATAGAGAAATAGAAGAAGTAGAAAGATTAAAGGAAGTTCCATCCCAGGGGGAGCTAGGTGAACTTCCTACAAATGAGAAAGAGAAACCCTCCTCTCCTAAAACAGTAGTATTCAAGAGAAAGAGAAAGACCCCTCCTACTCCTCCTGAGTAATATTTGAAAACAATGCTGATATATTTTACCCTATAGTTGATACTAATTGGAGTGAACATGACATCTGTTTAAATGATTCTGGAAAATTTGATCTCTTCTTCTAAATTTCACTTTTGATTGAGTGACATATTTCTATACAAATGCTGTGCTGGATTGATTTTATGCTAATACAATTTCTCTCTAAGTAGGGTTAAGACAAATAGGGGGAGATTGTTGGGGAAATGATTTCTCTTAACCCCTAGAAATAAGTTGAATATGAATTCTAAGAAAGAAAAACAAGGTTAAGTAAATAAGCGTCGAATAGTATTCGACGCAACGTCGAAATATAGTCGACGTTTCCTTCAGATTGAGTCGAAGTAACTCTAGGAAGATTTCGACGTATGTGTTGTCGACGCTACTCTGATTTCTAGTCGACGCATCTAATGAAGTTAACGCATCTTTGTCGACGTACCTTCCATATTCTCCTTTCAATGTTCAGCCAAGAAGAACTCGACGTTTACGTCGAATGATAATCGACGCACGTCGATTTATATGACAGATTTAAATATGCGCCAGATCTCTTTCCTTCTTTCAGTATATCTGATTTGTATGGAATAAATGTCAATATTTTATAGCCGTTCTGAATCATTCTTTCCTTATATCTGATTCTTGGCTAATTTGATTAAACTTATTTGGACATTATTTGAAATCAGAATTAGTTCTTTCCTTCTACAGAAATAAATATTATGGAAACATTTTCATCTCTCTATTTCTCTGACTGCTAATTGATTATCCTCCTATAATATTATTTTGAATTAACAGAGCTATAAATAAAGAGGAGGTCGGCAGAAAAAGTAGCACAAGTGATTCACCATTTTACATTTGAAAAAGAGGAAGAGCTCCCAAGTATAGAGAGAAAATTGAGAAATTGTTCTGCAGCAATATTCAAACACTTCTTCTTCTCCTGCTTTTGAAGTCATTCTGCTGCAAGTTCTGATAGCTCTCACAAAGAGAGAAAAGCTACAAATCTTCTTCTCTCTATAGAAGAAAGATTTAATTCACTTCTTGTGCTTCCAATCTTCTTGCTAGGAAGAAGATTCATTCTTGTTCTTATTTCTTTCTTCTTTCTTATTCTTACTTAAATATTGTAAAAGAGTTTTTAGAATCTCTCTTCAAAAAATTCAGTGTACTGGTTCTAAGAGTCTCCTTGTCAAAAGACTCAGGGTGGTTCTAAGAGTCTCCTTATCAAAAGACTCAGTGCAAGATAGTGAATTCCTACCAAGGGGGTAGAAGAGTGGACTACCCAAAGTTTGGGGGACCACTATATTTTCTTGTGTTGTGCTGTGATTTATTTTCTTGCATTTACTTTCTTTATTTGTTTAATTCTTGTTGGTGTGTGGGAAGCTCTAATCTGTGATCATACACATATATATATATATATATATCAACTTTGCACAAAATATTTTTAATCTCTATTCACCCCCCTCTAGAGAATTCTATTGAGGTTAACTGTGCACTTTCATGCTGCTTGAGGACGGGGCGGCGGTTTGGAGAGCTCACCGGAGGAGTCGCCGGCCATGGAGGAGAGAGAGGTGCTTCGGCCATGGTTGCTTGGAGGGGGAGCTTGGTACTCGACTTGGAAGCTCGCCGAAGTAATTCACGAGAGATGCCAGAGAGGAGATTGCCGGAGGTGGCGCCTGTTGGATCGGTCGGCGCCCTTAGGGGGGGTGAATAAGGGTTTTCAAAAACTTTAGATTATATTTAGAAAAATTTCAGAATATTGCAAGATTAATAAAGAGACATCAAGTAAAACAATAATAAAGAGATATGCTTTATTGATATTAAATAATGTTTTACAAAACTTGATTTCTTTGACGCTAGAAATCGGAGGCGACTAATAAAAATTCTTTTTCGTTTTCTATACCGACTCGTATCCCCACGAACCGGTTGGCTTTAGCCGATCTCTCCCCAGATACGGCCTCAATCCGCTCTAGCCGATCTATCCCCAGAAAGGCCTCGAGCACCCCCTAGACCTAACCTAGATCTAGTCGCCAACACGAGGCGAATTTCAGCCCTAAGTCCTACCCCAGACCTAGTCGCCAACACGAGGCGATTTCACTACCGTTTACAGAAAAGATATGAAATGAAAAGACAATAATATAAAAAACTCCCTCTATGTGGATCTCTTGGAGAAGTGGACGAAAGCCCGCAGAGTATGATCGTAGTCGATGCGGCCTTTCGTCACGATGATGACGCGTGTTGAAATCTTCTCCACGGATCTCCTTAAGGCTTTATGGAATTGTGGGAGTATCACTCTGAATCTTCCTCTCTCTGCTGTGGCACAAAGCTCTGGAGTTTGGGATTGGAGGAGGATGAAGAATTCGGAGCCAAAGCATCCAATTTATAGCCTTCACGCTACCGCCGGCGCTAGCACTACCGCCGGCGCTAGTGATCTTGCGCGTCCGAATCTCCCATCCGTGGCAACAATTTGCTCTATGCCTTTTGTGCTCCATGCTACCGCCAGCGCTAGTAGCTACCGCCGGCGCTATCCCTGATTAAGAAACTTCTTGCGCGGCAGGATCTTCAATCCGCGACAACGAGGCTTTCATTCCTTCTGTGTTCACCGATACTGCCGGCGTTATCTGCTACCGCCAGGCGTTAGCACCTTCTATAACAGCTCCTGGAGTTGCGCTATTCATCGCTAGCGCCCGGCGCTAGTTGCTACCGCCGGCGCTAGTGAGCCTCTTCGAATTTTGGCCTCAATTTTGGGGGCAGTCATCATGTGTACTCCTTGAGTCATGTGGACCTAGTAAACCTGCACACTTGAACACACGAGATCAAATACACATAGGATTTGTTATTCTCAAACCTAGGAGATGCGGAAGACCATGTTCCAACAAACTCCCCCTTTTGATAATAACAAATCCATTAATGATAAATCAAAGCATTAATAAATAAGCATGATGAAACTCTACTTGTGTGTGTGAGAGAGTGATGACTTAGGATAATTATTGATTTTAGCTTTTAGAATTGCTCCCCCTAAATATATGCTCCCCCTATGTGAATGCTCCCCTAATATGTATGCTATCAACTTAATCAATCATGTTGGGTTTGCATTTTGATAGCGGATTATATATTTATCATGTTAGTTCTCCCCCTTTTGCATTTTATCATGTTAGTTCTCCCCCTTTGTTATTAGCAAAAGTGGGTAGGGAAACAAAGCACTAAACAATGTGTAAATAAAAGAGAAGGCATGATCGAGCTTTTTAAGTAAATGATAAGGAGTTTTAGATTTGTCTTTCATTGAAAATGATCAGAGTTATGACTTATTTTATCCCTTTTGTTTGTAGTTCTCCCCCTTTTATATATCAGAGTTTAAGCAAAAAATAATGATTTCCCCTTTAAATAAGAGTTTTAAGCCTAAAAAATCATGATTTCCAAGTAACCAATCTACCCAGACAATATGTTAACACCCTAGCCCCGTACTAAGTGACGGATGGGCATGAGGAGCTGCAAACATGCCGTAGGTTGGGGTGTTAATCCCATATGCAAACACTAGACAAAAACTTAACCTAGCACTCTTTCCCCCCAGTGCCTCGCAAGGCCCCACTGGAACCCTCCCCGGTTAAGGACAAGACATGACTAGAGATAAGGTTATCTAATGTCTACAACCCTACGCCCCCGCTATGGTGAGAAATGAAGTCATGGATAACAATTATTGGAAACATTAAGCATTTAAATCTAATGGGAAATATCATAGCATATGGGTTTATATTTTTATTTGAATTTTTGAAATAAAACTCACATAGCTATATTGAAATTCATGAATGAATCAGAGTTTGAGTATTGCGGAAGATTTCGAAAAAGAAACATCATAATACTAAATAAGAGTTTAAGTTAAAAAAAAAGATGTTTTATAAGCAATATTTCACTTGTTGGAGGAGTGTTTTAGAATAGAAATAGATCAGTGTTAAAAAAAATTCAACCAATATAAAGTTTACCAAGCAAGTCTACCACTTGTTGCAAGAAAGGAATTTGAAGATTCAAGTGATGATGCTCACAAGATGAAAGATTTTAAATAAGTATTAAAGTGCAAGGTAAAACAATTATATGGTTATGATGCGGAAGACATATAGAAGTACAAAAAACATCTTATGGTAATCAATGATGGTTCATAAAAAGATATATGAGTTCAATTTCAAAAAGAAGATATTTTTGTAAATCATTTTGCATTTAAAATTTTTGTTTTGACAATACAGTAACCAAGCATGAAATAATCTTATCAAAAAGAGATTACTACAATGTTACTTTAATTCACAATTTCAAAACATACCAAACATTGTAGAAAGCATGCTAGGTTATCTAGTGCATTTCATAAATAAAGAGTAGTATAGAATTAGCATTAGGATCCAATACTCATGAGAAGAAGTGTTATGGAAGATAATGATGTGCATAAAAGTGTATTTTGAATAGAGTAAACAAATGTTTTAATCAAAAATACAAGTAATATGTAAAGTAAAGAGCACAATAAAACACAAATAATTTTACTTCCACTCACTTCAATGCACAAAGAAAAATGTACAACTACCAAGGTGCTCTGCACACACAATGCTCATCAAGACTTATCAGGGTGCAAAGTAGTGCTTGGGGGATCACATAGTTTTATTCTTCAAGATTGATTTTTATTGTGATCCGGTGTACTTAAGAATAAGTGGTTTTTATTTTGAAAGAAAGTTATGGTTTGCACAAGATACTTTATTATTCTTTCCAAGGTGCTCAACCTCACAGCGCTTATTAAGACTTATCAGGAGGTTCAAGTAGTGCTTGGTGGAGTTATCTTTGTCACTTTATTTTATGATTTTGTTTTGTACAAAGTTCTCCGAATACACTTGTTTTGCAAACCAATATAATTTATGAAAAAGATAACCACTTTTCTTAACTTTTAAAAGTGCAAATAAAGGTTGTGTAGGTAAGATACTTGTGCAATTTTAATTCATTGTACTATTAGAAAACATACACAAACATTCTTAGATTAAACACATAAGTAGACAATGCCAAAATAAGTGAGTGAATTGCGATCATTATCAAACATAAAACATTACTCATACTTAGAGGCATGCTACGCATAGTTCTACACAACTTTTTCAATATAAATTATGCACATATTAATAGATATATCTAAGCATGATGAAAACAATGTTCAAAGTAGTTTGAAAAGATAAATTGCAACATTATAGAAGTTCTAAATAATAGGTTGAATCATGCTCGATTTTCAATGAAGTCCATACAATATTTTGTTGATATTTTTGAAGAATAATTTTTATTTAAAGTTTGAACTCATAAAAATTGATCTTGGACTTCCCAAGGACTACCTTGTGAGAGGTTTGCCCGGTACTAGGTGATATGATGTGATGATTGCCCAAATCACCCTTTCGCAAGATACAAGTAAAAAGTTAAGTTCAAAAATAACAATTTTTGATAATTCTTTTATATTTTTGTATTTGATTTTTGCAAATAAAAGCATATTTTTGTAATTTTTGCTTTTGTAATTTTTATATTTGATTTTTGCATAAAGATGAACTTTAAATAAAGGAAACAACACAAGCGAAAAAACAAAACATATTTTTTGTAATTTGGTTTTTGTAGTTTTGTATTTGATTTTTCAAAAACTAAAAAAACACAGAAGTGCAAAACTAAGTAGAAAATATAGATTTATATATTTTAAGGGATTTTTAGAAATTTAAAAATTATAGAAAAATGAACATGGACGCTAGCGCCTGCGGTAGCGCTAGCGCGGGAGACAGTGAATGATTTTTTATGATTTTGAGAATTTTAATTATTGTTCTTGATTAAATGTCCCAATAGTAGTTTCATGCTGAAATATCAGAATTTTAGGAGATGTTTAGATAGTGCAAATTGCATGAAACGTTAGCGCTTTTCTTATATGACTAGACTACCTAACCATCGCATGAGACATATTTTCTTATATCTTTATTATGATTTTTCAAAGGCTTGTGTTTACCAAAATAATGTAAACTGAAAATAGATAGAGAATGTAAACACAAGATAGCATGTTCGAATAAGCCAAATAATATATGTCTTAATGATTAATCCATAAACTATGTGATTGATGGAATTTTAGTATTCTATTATGATTTCAAATCACATAGTTGTCATAAAATATGAATAACATCATAAATGTTGTACCTGGCATAGATATATAAGCATAAACCAAAACGAGATGCTAGGATGATGAGTTTAGATGCAATGTTAAACATAGGATTAATCATGCATTTTGTAAACAATATTTTTCTTTATTATAAGGGCTATCATAATCAACAAAACAAAGATCAATGCATTTCGCATTTTAAGTTTTAGCCCAAGCCCTTTAATAAACCATTTAAATCCATTAAAGTAATATCATTAGTCTTGATAATAATTTCAATTTTCAATTTATAATTCAAGACATTTTAAAAGGTAATGGATTTAGAAGAAAAAAAATAAAAAGGATAAGTAGATCACCTAAAAATGATATGACTTTTATTCAATTTTATTCAATTTGATTTATTTATGAATTATGGTTTAAATTATGAAAGTAATATTACAAGATATATAAAGTGATCATATCATGATGGTTTTAAGAAAAAGAAAATAAACAAAAAGAAGGTTTAAGTATATCATGAAGTAAAGAAATGATATTTCATTTTTAATTGATCTCTACTTCATGCAAATGATGGGATACTAATGAATAAGAGATTTAGGTATCCAAAGAGGACCGGGAGTGACGGTTCCTTTGGGTACCCAAATAAATCGTGTTTGCTTTTGGGGAGATATGATTGAATGGGCCCTTTTGATTTGAGTTTGTGTTTCATCTTTAACTTTTGACCGCCATTCAAACATTGGTTTAATATTATTCTTATTTATCCAATTTCCATGATGATTTTCTTTCCTTTGAAGATTATAATTGAAATTATCATTTAAAGGAAATTTGTGTAATTTCAATTTTAAGTTGGGAGAAACATGATTTTGTAAATAATGATGATTTGGTTTTTGATATGAAAAATCATTTTGTTTCTTATTCCCATTATTAGGTTTAGTTAAGATATTTGTATTCAACTTGCTTTTAGATATTGTTTGATTTTCTAAATTTGTATGTTTTGAATTTGTATTTATAATTTTCATAAGCAAGTTGATTTTTGATTTTAATTCATCATTCTTTATCTTTAGATTATGCCTAGCTTTATTATAATTGATTGTGATATTCTTAAGAGTGGTAACAATTGAGTCAATATGTTTTTCATATTTATCCCTATACTCATCAAATGTTTCATCCATCTCTTTTATTTCAATTTCATAGTCCTTACACTTAGCACAATTAATTTTTAAAGATGAATTTTCTAAACATAATTTTTCATTTTGTTCACTTATAAAAATAATTTCTTTTTCAAGTTCCTTAAATTTTTCTTTAATATCATTACAATCAAGACAAGGTTTTGTATTTTCAATTGAAGTGACATGAGTAAAGCTAGATAAATCGGATTTTGATACTACTTTAACTTTTGCTTTTAAATTTTTATTTTCTAAGCGCAATAGTTTATTAACATTCTTTAACTTCTTAATTTTGCGCTTAGTATTTTGTAACAATTGTAATGAAGAGATAGAAGTGCAAAAGATAGAATTTGATTTCCTTACATTGCTTTTGGATGAGGGAGGATTTGAACATATTGTTCCTTTGTCTTCTTCTTGGCACTCCTCTTCCAAAAGTAAGATTTCTTCTTCTTTTTCTCTTGGTGTATTGTTCTCCTTTTCTATTTCAATATTCTCCATGGCTTCGCTCCGAGAGAGATCTTCTTGAATGATAATGGATGCTTGTACGTTCTTTTCCTCCTGTGTTTGTTCCATACCTGCGAGAGGAAGATCATACATTTCTTCAAGAAATTTCCATACTTTATAAGCACTAGAAAAGCAATACACAAATTTGAAAACTTCATTTGAGAGACCACAAAATAGATAATGTTTAGCTTTTGCATTTAAATGAAGTTCCTTTTTATTTGATTCATCCACACGTCTTATAATTGCTAAGTTCCATACTTCGATATCTAAAGTTTTAATAAATTTTTCCATTAAAATTTTCCATCCTTTATAATTTGTTCCTTCAAATAAAGGTGGTGCAAGTGATTTTTTCTCTTCACAAAAATCTCCCCCACTAGTAGAAGCGAGATCATGAGACGCCATTATTCCCGGTTGTTAAGCCGATTGGAATAAAACCGCTCTGATACCACTTGTTGGATCGGTCGGCGCCCTTAGAGGGGGGGGGGGGGGTGAATAAGGGTTTTCAAAAACTTTAGATTATATTTAGAAAAACTTCGGAATATTGCAAGATTAATAAAGAGACATCAAGTAAAACAATAATAAAGAGATATGCTTTATTGATATTAAATAATATTTTACAAAACTTGATTTCTTTGATGCTAGAAATCAGAGGCGACTAATAAAAATTCTTTTTCGTTTTCTATACCGACTCGTATCCCCACGAACCTGTTGGCTTTAGCCGATCTCTCCCCAGATACGGCCTCAAGCCGCTCTAGCCGATTTATCCCCAGAAAGGCCTCGAGCACCCCCTAGACCTAACCTAGATCTAGTCGCCAACACGAGGCGAATTTCAGCCCTAAGTCCTACCCCAGACCTAGTCGCCAACACGAGGCGATTTCACTACCGTTTACAGAAAAGATATGAAATGAAAAGACAATAATATAAAAAACTCCCTCTATGTGGATCTCTTGGAGAAGTGGACGAAGGCCCGCAGAGTATGATCGTAGTCGATGCGGCCTTTCGTCACGATGATGACGCGTGTTGAAATCTTCTCCACGGATCTCCTTAAGGCTTTATGGAATTGTGGGAGTATCGCTCTGAATCTTCCTCTCTCTGCTGTGGCACGAAGCTCTGGAGTTTGGGATTGGAGGAGGATGAAGAATTCGGATCCAAAGCATCCAATTTATAGCCTTCACGCTACCGCCGACGCTAGCACTACCGCCGGCGCTAACCCGGATTAGGAATGATCTTGCGCGGCCGAATCTCCCATCCGTGACAACAATTTGCTCTATGCCTTTTGTGCTCCATGCTACCGCCAGCGCTAGTAGCTACCGCCGGCGCTATCCCTGATTAAGAAACTTCTTGCGCGGCAGGATCTTCAATCCGCGGAAACGAGGCTTTCATTCCTTCTGTGTTCACCGATACCGCCGGCGTTATCTGCTACCGCCAGGCGTTAGCGCCTTCTATAACAGCTCCTGGAATTACGCTATTCATCGCTAGCGCCCGACGCTAGTTGCTACCGCCGGCGCTAGTGAGCCTCTTTGAATTTTGGCCTCAATTTTGGGGGCAGTCATCATGTGTACTCCTTGAGTCATGTGGACCTAGTAAACCTGCACACTTGAACACACAAGATCAAATACACATAGGATTTGTTATTCTCAAACCTAGGAGTCGTCGGCCATGGAGGAGAGAGAGGTGCTTTGGCCATGGTTGCTTGGAGGGCGAGCTTGGTACTCGACTTGGAAGCTCGCCGAAGTAATTCACGAGAGATGCCGGAGAGGAGATCGCCGGAGGTGGCGCCGGCCGGAGGGGAGAAGGAACGGAGAGGAGGGGGAGCTCGGTGCGGCACTGAGGGGAGAGATTATTACGTCCGGGCTCCTTTCTGAGATCTAGAACTGGTTGGAAGGAGGGTTTGCAGCGTGGAGGTATGAAGGGGCACGATTTATAGTGAGAAAAAACTAAAAAGTATAGGGCGTGGGGAACCCGTTCCATAGTCGCACGCGATCACTTTTTGGTCGCCCGGTACCCGAACGGAATAAGTTTTGCACTGAGGGAGATAAGGTAGAAAATCTTAACCTAAGTTTTACATATACATATATATATACATATACATATATATATATATACATATATATACATATATATATAATATATGTTATATAATAATAATAATAATAAATAACAATATTATTATTATCTTACCATTCAAACGCGTGTACATCACTCTAGAATACTCGGAATTTGTTCCAAACGGGCTCGTTTTTATCGTCTCGCTGACACGCATCCACCGGGACGATCTGAGATCAATTTCGAGTTCGTTTGCTCATTTTATTTTTGTCGGAGCGTTTGCGGCCAAATTTGACTTAAACGTGAAAACTGCCCAAATGACGTCGGAATCGCGAACGGATAGATTCGTTGAACTCGTACTATTATTACGAGTCTAACAAGACTGACTGGGGTCAATTGCGAGATTGTTTGCTCGATTTCACAAATGTGGATAAATACGCTATTCGCAGACCAAATTATTATTTCGTCGATTCTCATCAGAATCGAGCGCGGACAGTTTTGTTGAACTCGTATAGGCTTCACGAGTCTAACAAAAACTGATTGGGGTGAATTTCGAGACCGTTTGCTCGATTTCACCGTTTAGATAATTTCGTTACTTAAAGTCGCGTTGACACGACAGATTCTCTGATACTCATCGGAATGGAGCGCGAACAGTTTTGTTGAACTCGTATAGGCTTCATGAGTCTAACAAAACAAACTAATGCCGATTATGAGATCATTTGCACAATAATCATATTTGAGGCGTCGCGTAGCTCGAGGTGACTGTTTTGGTCGAATTCATATATACGCATCGAAATGCGACGAAACAAACGTCGTTGAATTTATATTGGTCTTACGAGTGTAACATCACTAACCAGAGTTCATTCTGAACTCATTTGCTCAAAGTCAGTTTTAGTCATTATAGCTCGAAGTTCAAATCAAACCAACTGTAATTGGTTTACCAGACCAATAAGGTCGCACTGGCCCTAAACAAAGCTCACCAAGATGGGTCGATTGAACCGGCTAAGTCCCCTAGGGTTCAATTAGTCAGTCCATAATTTCGGGATGTTACATTTTTGTAGTGGTCTCCATGGTAGTTGGAGTTGGAGTTAAAGTTAAGGTTGGTGCAGTTGATGCATGTGTTGAGATTGAGTTAGTTGAGTTGGATTCATATGCTTTACTAAGACTTCTAGCTATTGAAGAAACAACATCTACAAGTATATCGGCTGAAGTTGGATTTTTTTTCCTTACGGCTCACTACCAGTGGAATATTTAACACGTTTCCCGCATGAATAGCTTTCCTCACCACTAGAGTCATCTAAATCAACCGCATTAGTTGCTTCGTTCCCAGTTGCTGCAGTAGATCCAGTTGCCTTATCACAACCACATATGGTACCCAAGTCGACCCAGTTTACTATCACCTTGTCTCAATAATATTTTATTGCTGGATGAGCGTGCATATTCACAAATTATGATGTTCATAATAATAAATAAATAAATAAGTATCTACAACTATGAAAATATTTAATTACCTTAATGTAATTTGCCCAAACATCTTCGCTATCAACTTTAACAATATCACAATATCAATCTCATCCGAATCCGCTAGTGTTTAGCATTGCAGAAACCTCCTGATAATATTTATTCCATGTTTTTAACCGAGATAACACTTTTTCTTTATTAACAGTTACATTGCAATCATCCTTCAACGCATTGATAACAACTGTGAATGCAATTCCATTCCATCCATTCACAGCTTTATTGTCCAAGCATTGTTGCTCTAATAGAGCACCTGTCAGACAACGATCCATATCCATTGTCCAATGAACATAAGTCTTCTCTTTTTCTTTCTCCCTTTCCGCTTCTCTTTCTTTCTCTCTATTTTTTTTATTTCTCTTTCTTTCTCTTTCCCTTTAGCAGTAAATTTGGAATATCTGTCCATGCTTATCGCTCTGTATTTAAAGAAATAATAACATTGAACATACTTATGGATTATCTTCATTGTCTAGAAATAAGAAATAACACGCATATTTCATATACTAAACTGAGAATAATCATTGAACATACTACTTGCAATACAAAATAAGCAATAAAGTCTCATAATTGAATATTAAAAATAAAGTCTCATAATTGCAATTGACTAATCTCGTAGAGCTTGATAATCATTGAACATATTAATTGTCAAAGAATCCCTAAAATTTGACCATTCAGTTGTTGCCTGCACTGGTCCACGAATATTATCATATTCACAGCTATCCCCACCAACAACTGTTGGAACATGGTCTTCCGTATCTCCTAGGTTTGAGAATAACAAATCCTATGTGTATTTGATCTTGTGTGTTTAAGTGTGCAGGATAACAAAGTCCACATGACTCAAGGATTACATAAGAAGGTTGCCCCCAAAGTTGAGCCAACAAATCCAAAACATCTACTAGCGCTGGCGGTAGTACTAGCGCAGGCGCTAGCTGTCGTTCGACGAACTGTTAGCGGCGCTCGACGAAACTCTCACCACGGCGTTCGACGAAACTCCGCTCGACGAACTCTTAGCGTCGTTCGACGAATTCCTGTTTGACGAAATATTGGCTCGAAGCGCAATTGCCGAGAGAACTTATAGAAGGAGATAGCGCCAGGCGGTATCCGATAGCGCAGGCGGTAGCGAGGAGAACAGTAGGCAAGGGAGAATTGTTTCCTCGGATTGAAGATTCTGCCGCGCAGAATGTGTCCTAATATGGGATAGCGCCGGCGGTACCGCTAGCGCAGGCGCTAGCGCTGAGGCTATAAAAAGGACGTCTCTCCTCTCATTTCAGAGAGACATTACAGAGATTAGACAGAGAGATAGAGTGCTAGAATTCCAGAGGCTATCTTGGCCGAAAGTTGATGTTCTACCAAAGTTCTGCAAACTTCTGAAGGAGAATCTCATCACGCCGGATCCAAACGAAGTCCGCTTCTACAACGCTTACTCTACAGCGGATCTTCGTCTCCAACTTCAGAAGTTCATCAAGAGGGAGTTTTTATTTATTTCCATTTCATATTCTTCTTGTAAAACGGTTAGTGAAATCGCCTCGTGTTGGCGACTAGGTCTGGGTAGGACTTAGGGGGAAACTCGCCTCGTGTTGGCGACTAGATCTAGGCTAAGTCTAGGGGGTGCTCGAGGCCACATCCGGGGAGGGGTTGGCTAGAGCGGCTTGAGGCCGAATCCGGGGAGGATAGGCTAGGGCCACCGGTTCGTGGGGATGCGAGTCGGGATAGAAAAAAAAAGAGTTTACTATTCATCGCCACAGATTTCTAGCGTTATAGAAGTCAACTTTTGTAAAACCATATTTGATATTAATAAAGCAGGTTTCTCCTTCATTTCAATTGTTTTACTTGACTTCTTATTATCTTTGTCTTGCATTATTACAAAGCTTTTCAAAATATCACTAAAGTTTTTAAAACCCTTATTCACCCCCTACCGATCCAACAAGTGGTATCAGAGCGAGGTTTTATTCCAATCGGCTTAACAACCGGGAATAATGGAGTCTCATGATCTCGCTTCTACTAGTGGGGAAAATTTCTGTGAAGAAGAAATATCTCTTAAACCACCTTTATTTGAAGGAACAAATTATAAAGGATGGAAAATTCTAATTGAAAAATTTATTAAGACTTTAGATGTCGAAGTATGGAATTTAGCCATTGTAAGACCTGCGGATGAATCAAATAAAAAGGAACGTCAACTAAATGCAAAAGCCAAACATTATTTATTTTGTGCTCTATCAAATGAAATTTTCAAATTAATATATTGCTTTTCTAGTGCATACAAAGTATGACAATTTCTTGAAGAAATGTATGATTTTCCTCTCGCAGGTATAAAACAAACACAGGAGGAGAAGAACGTAAAAGCATCCACTACTATTCAAGAAGATCTCTCTCGTAGCAAAGCCATGGAAATCATGGAAACTAACTTGGAAAAAGAGAGCAATACATCAAGAGAAAAAGAAGATGAAAATTCATCTATAATGGAGGAAGGCCCAAAAGATAACGAAGGAACTTCATGCTCACATTTTGCCTCTGCCAAAAGCGTTGTAAGAAAGTCAAAATCTTCTTCTTGTGTGATAACTTCCATCTCTAGTTTCAATATACTAAAAACTGCTAAACGTAAGATCAAGAAATTGAAAATCACTATTAAAATTTTACATTTAGAAAACAAGAGATTAAAAGCTAATGTTAATTTAGAATCAAATTGTGATGTGGTTTCACCATCTTGTACTTTACTTGAAAACACAAAACCTTATTTTGATTGTGATATTATTAAGGAAAAACTTAAGGAACTTGAAAAAGAAATTATTTGGATAAAAGAACATAATGAAAAATTGTCTTTAGAAAATTCATCTTTAAAAGGTGATTGTGCTACATGCAAAAGTTATAAAATTGAAATTGAAGAGATGGAGGAAACATTTGAGGAATACAGAAATGAATACCAAAACCATATTGATTCAATTGTTTCCACTCTTAAAAATAGCACAATTGCATATAATAAAGCTAGACATAATTTGAAACATAAAAACAATGAATTAGAAACTAAAATTATCTTGCTTAAGAAAATCTTAAAGAAAAATTCTCAATATCAAACAAACTCCAAAAGCAAGTTAAATATGATATCTCAAAATATGAATAAACCAAACAATGAAAATAAAAGACTTCAAAAGATTGAAAATGAAATTCCAAAATACTATCATCATTATCACTTACAATATCAATCTTCTCCCAACATAAAATTAAATGCTCACAACTTTCCTATGAAAAATACCTTCAATAATCATCAATATAAAGATTATCACAATGGAAATTTCACATATAAGAATAACACTAAACCAAAGTTTGAATGGAGGCCCAAAACTAAAACTGAAACACTAACATCACATGAAAGGACCCATTCATCAATATCTACCCATAAACCTACACGATATATTTGGGTACCCAAAGGAACCACCACTATTGGTCCCCTTTGGATCCCTAAATCTCTTACTCATTAGGTATCACCAAATGCATGAAGTAGAAATCAACAAAAAAACAAAGTATCAATTATTCTACTTCATGCTTTAACTTAATAAGTTTATACAAACTCAAAATCATTTTTTTTGGTAAACTATCTATTATTCTTATATATATACATCATTTAACAATAATTGATTTCAAAATTATTATGTGGTATTAAAATCTCTAACCATAAGTTTTTAAAATATACTACATATGATATTAAAATTGCCTAAAAATCTCTATTTCATGACTTCAAAATTCATAAATAATATGTATAACAAAACCTTTAAAAAGTCACAAAGAAGGATCAGATAAAAACATTCAAACATCCAGAAACAACAAAATGAAACATTGCAGATAACGCTAGCGCTAGCTGGTAACGCATGCGCTAGCAAACAACATCCAAAATCATGTGTTCAAATTCCTGTATTATTACAAAACTGAAAAACTTGTTCCCCTCAGGTCCTTCCTACTCCACTACTCTTCCTCATCTATCTCCTCCACACTAGGACTTGTGGATTGTCTTCTGCGAGTCCTCCGAATCGAATGGCGCGGTGGTTCCTGTACTGGGCTGTCCCACTCCCTCCGCTCCGGTGTAGATGGTTTGAGCTTTAATGCCTTGATCATAAATTTCATCATCTTCTTTATACCAGAAACATCCTTCTCCACTCTTGTCATCCGCTCTCCCATCTCTTCTCGAAAAGACTCAAATGAATCATCTCGAGCCCCTCGAGATGACGCTCCTCGCCGGAGTGGTGGTCGAGCAGACGACGATGGCTCATCCGGGTGGGATGTAGCTCGTAAGTGTGAAGTACTATAAATCGGAGGAAAGCAATCCATCAAGTAAAAACCCAGTTCTATAGAAGGATACATCACCTGAATAACCCGTTGAATGATGCCACCCAGGGGCAAGTTATTATATCTCTGACGGGATGGATGCCACAACTTGAATGAATAACAAATCAAGGAAAGCAACAAATCTGCCACATCAAATTTTCCCTCCTCTAGAATAAAGTAGGTGACATAACTTAGCTGTGCGGTGACTTTTGCTGTATCACCCAACTTCAGTAGGATTGTATGTCGTAGTACATCTTGAACAACCAAGGCGTCTACTATGAGTGACGACACTGTGGAGATCAGATTCATGCAGTCCCTATTGTGCAGCACCATATTTACATGAGTCCAGTCTCTGTCTGCTCTAAACTTTTCAACAAATTTCCAAACGATTTGGATGCTGTGTCAATCCAAACACGTTCCTCAGATCGTCATGAGTAATTGTCACCACGTGACCCTACACCAAAGATCACACTCCTCCATCCAGCTCTGTCTGTGATGGGTTCTCCAAGTGCGTATAAAATTCTCAAACTAATTCTGAACAAAACCCATCAGGAGAAAATAAATTGAATATCTCGGAAGCAACAAATAACTGCATTATATGGTGGTGATGTGGCATGTCAAACTCCACAATATAAGGTACACCCACCACTGCTGCTTCCACGGCCAGATCTGCAGTCTTCTTCCCCTTAGATCCAGGTGCCATCTGCCACATTACAAGAAAAATTAAAACTAAGCAACATTCAATAGCGCCAGCGCTATCAATAGTGCACAACGTTATCAATAACGCCTACGGTAGCGCTGAAACTAATCCTCTAGTCTAAAACAGTAAAAGTTTACCTAAAATAAACTATTTTTCAAATACAAACTTGCTAGATCCAAGAAACCCACATAATCCAAACCAAAATCAAAACCAAAATCCTCATAAAAATTTAAAACAAAACTCTTAAAGAAAAGAATCATCCATTGTAGATATAGCTTCTAAAACCACCTAAAAACCTCAAATATCTTCATCTCTAACATCAAAATCAAGTTTTAAAACAAAAATCATAAGAAAAGATGAAGATTTACCTCAGATCTACGCGCGGGCTAGGTCGTCTTCTAGGGTTTTTGGGAAGAGAGTAACTGGAAATGGCCGAAATGAAAGAGTAAAAAGGAATCTATATAAAGGTTCAATAGCGCCAGCGCTATCACTAGCGCAGGCGATATCGCACCTTTCTGATATTTTAAGAAAACAAAATGCTATAAGATTCCTAAATTTATTCTCCACTGAATGTACTACTTAGTGATGCAATATTTCAATTATTACGACTTGAGTTAGGTGTCCTAGATCTTTCGTGTTAAAGCACATTCACAAAACACTATTTTTGCACGTTTTAACCATCGAAAAGATCTCCTAAAAATCTGAGATTTCGGCATGAAACTACTATTGGGACACTTAATCAAGATCAACAATTAAAAATCTCAAATTCATAAAAAATCGTGTTCTTTTTCCCGCGCTAGAGCTAACGCCGGCGCTAGCGTACTTATGTGTTTTTCTGTAATTTTAAAATTTTGAAAAATTCCTAAAAATGTATTAATCTATATATACTGTTTATTTTTGCACTTGTGATTCTATTCAATTTTTGAAAAATCAAATATAAAAATACAAAAGACAAATTACAAAAAATATGTTTTGCCTTTTTGTTTAAAGTCTCTTTTGATTTATTCAAAAATCAAATACAAAAATACAAAAGCCAAAATTACAAAAAAAAAATTGTCATTTGTTCAAATTCTATTTCTAAATACAAAAATCAAATACAAAAATATAAAATGCAAAAACCAACAAAAAAACTGTATGAAATTTAGTATGATAATCAAGCATGACTTAATCTATTATTTAGAACTTCTATAATGTTGCAATTTATCTTTTCAAACTACTTTGAACATTGTTTTCATCATGCTTTGATATATCTATTAATATGTGCATCAATTATATTGTAAAAATTATGTAGAACTAAGCTTAGCATGCCTCTAAGTATGAGTAAATGTTTTATGTTTGATAATGATCTTTATTCACTCACTTATTTTAACATTGTCTACATATGTGTTTAATCTAAGAGTGCTTGTGTATGTTTTGTATTAGTATAATGAATTAAAATTGCACAAGTATCTTACATACACTCCTTTATTTGCACTTTTAAAAAGTTAAGAAAAGTGGTTATCTTTCTCATAAATTATATTGGTTTGCAAAACAAGTGTATTCGGAGAACTTTGTGCAAAACAAAAATCATAAAATAAAGTGACAAAGATAACTCCACCAAGCACTACTTGAACCTCCTGATAAGTCTTAATAAGCGTTGTGAGGTTGAGCACCTTGGAAAGAATAGTAAAGTATCTTGTGCAAACCATAACTTTCTTTCAAAATAAAAACCACTTATTCTTAAGTACACCGGATCACAATAAAAATCAATCTTGAGGAATAAAATTATGTGATCCCCCAAGCACTACTTTACACCCTGATAAGTCTTAATGAGCATTGTGTGTGCAAAGCACCTTGGTAGTTGTACATTTTTTTGTGCATTGAAGTTTGTGGAAGTAAAATTATTTGTGTTTTATTGTGCTCTTACTTTACATTTTACTTTTTTTGATTAAAACATGTGTTTACTCTACTCAAAAATACACTTTTGTGCACATCATTATCTTCCATAACACTTCTTCTCATGAGTATTGGATCCTAATGCTAATTCTATACTATTCTTTATTTATGAAATGCACTAGATAACCTAGCATGCTTTCTACAATATTTAGTCTGTTTTGAAATTATGAATTAACATAACATTGTAGTACTATCTTTCTGATAACATTATTTCATGCTTGGTTAATTTCTTATTGATTTTAAAATGTTTACAAAAATCTTCTATAAAAAATTAAACTCCTATAATTTTTTTTGAATTATCATGTCGTACAAAAGATGTTTGCTTGTATTTTTCTAAGTCTTCCGCAAACTTTACATTTACCTTGTATTTGTTGGATCTTACGGCGCCCTTAGAGGGGGGGGGGTGAATAAGGGAATAAAATTCTTTCTATAATTTTCAAGATAATTACTAAATTGTTTTATAATGAAGGAGATTGAAATAAACAATTTAGATTTAGAATTGAAAACTTAGAACACAATATAATAGAGATTACGCCAAATGATAGAAATCAAGTAAACACAAAAGAGACATGATTATATTATATGAAAAAGTGTTTACATAAATTTGATTTCTATATCGCTAGAAATCGGAGGCGTACAAATGTAAATTTCTTTTTGTTTACCAATCCTTCTCCCAAGGATCGGAAGGCTATCACTTGTCTCTCCCTAGACCAAGCCCAAGCCTGTCCTCTAGATCTTCCCAAGATCTAGACGTAGCACACAAGGCCACGATCTCCCACCAAGCCACGCAAGGACTTGGACGCTCCGCACAAGGAAGCGATTTTCCCTTAAGCCGCGCAAGGACTTAGACGCTCCGCACAAGGAAGCGATTTTCCCTACCAATACAAAGTAAAATGTATATAAATGAAAATACAAGATAAAATAAGAACTCCCTAGAAATTCAGATCTCTGAAAGGAAGGTTGAAGCCTCGAGATGATCCTTGATGTAGAAGCGCGTCCGATCTCATCTTCAATATCAAACCTTCTCAGCATAAATGGGAGTTCATGAGGTTCTGGAGCTCTCTGGATGGAATGCACTCAGGAAGGGACTTGAAATTCTTTAGTTGTTGAAATGCACGAACAGAAGGTGTCAATTTATAGAAAATCGCTGTCGGAATTTCCGACAGTGACTGTCGGAATTTTCCGACAGCGCTAAACTGCCGCTGGAGTGCCGTCGTGGGTGGAGTCGTGGGCAGTTGGTGTAACCATCGAGCTGTCGCCTGGGCGACATCGATGTCGGATTTCCGACATCTCAAAACTGCTTTTCGTCATGCTGCCGTGGAGGGAAGTAGTTGTAACTTCTCTGCTGTCGCCTGGGCGACAGTGGCTGTCGGAATTTTCCGACAGTGAAATTTCCCACATTCAAATTTAGCTCCAGCATGTAGATTGAGTCGTTCTCATCTCCGAAATGGGGTGGCACGTTCTGTAACTCTTCCTGGATTGAAAGTTATGGCCATTTTAAGATCAGCACACAAAACTCATCCAACCTGAGACTTGTCGTTCTCGGATCATGCCCATGAACGAGGACTTGTCTCCTCATTGAACCTATACAACCTGGCCACTATAAACACACAAAAGACTAGATCAAATACAATACGGTATTTGTTATTCTCAAACCAAGAGATGCGGAAAGCAAGCTCCAACAATCTCCCCCTTTTGATAATAACAAATACCCATATGAGAAATTAGTGAGTTTATAGATAAGTGCGATAAAAGATATGCATGAATAAAAGGTTTACTGCGTGACAGATTTTACTCCCCCTAAATATATATGTCACTAGATTTCTCATTTTATTCTCCCCCTTTTGTTATTACCAAAAGTGGGTTGTCATGATCGAGCAATAGACGCTTTCCATGAAAACTTTTTAATATACTCCCCCTAAATTGTATTCTCCCCCTAAATCTATGCTCCCCCTAAATGTTATAATTAATTGCAATGGTGCATTATTTAATTATTCTCCCATTAATCTTCTAGATTTCTTGAATTAATCTCCCCCTTTTGATATTATCAAAAGAAGGTGGGGTGAGGGTAGTAAGGAGGCATTTAAATAACAAAGCATGATCGAGCTTTTAAATATATGAAATGATAAAGAGTTGAAGCATAGTATAAAAGAGATTTCAAATAAAAAGATAAGAGTTGTAAGCAAGCAGAAGATTATAATAAACATCCTTTTTGTAAGCATGAAAAGCATAAGTAAAAATATGAATTTTAGTTCAAAATTGAAAGATGTTTTAACCTTTTTGAAATCTCAAAGTTTTTCATAAAGATACCAAGCATGAAATGAACATATCAAAGAGAGATTATACTACAATGTTACTTAATTTTAGATTCAAGAAATACCAAAAACATTGTAAAGATCATGCTAGGTTATTTAGTGCATTTTTACATAAAGAGTAGTATAGATAAAGCATTAGAATCCAATACTCATGAGAAGAAGTGTTATGAAAGATAATGATGTGCACATAAGTGTATTTTGGGCAATGTTAACAATTGATTTAAATCATCAAAATACAAGACATATGTAGAGTAAAGTGCACAATAAAACACAAGTAAATTACTTTCACTCACTTTTAATGCACATAATTTTTTAACAAAGTGGTATAATAACTAAGGTTTGCACAAGCCACTTTACTATTCTTTCCAAGGTGCTCAACCTCACAATGCTTATGAAGACTTATCAGGAGGTTCAAGTAGTGCTTGGTGGAGTTATATTTGTCTACATATATAATTTTTTGTTCATATTTGTGAGACAACATTCTCCGAATACACTTGTTTTGCAAACCCAATATATTTTTTTTAACTCTTAACCACTTTTCTAAATTTCATAAGTGCAATTCAAATGTTGTGTAGGCAATAAACTTATGCAAGTTTTAATTCATTGTACAAATACAATACACAAGCAAGCATTTTTAGATTTAGACACACATGTTGATTACCAAAATAAGTGAGTGAAATGTATCATTATCAATCATAAAACATTTACTCATACTTAGAGGCATGCTAAGCTTGGTTCTACACATTTTTCAATACAATTGATGCACTTTAAATAGATATATCAAAGCATGATAAGCAAAACAATGTTCATAGTAATTTGAAAGAATATGTTTCAACATTGTAAATAATTCTAAATAATAGAATTCATACATGCTTGATATTGACAATAAAGATCATACAATTTTTTTTTGTTTTATAATTTTTTTTTTTAAATCAAAAACAGAAGAATCACAAAAAAACATATTTTTGTAAGTTTTGAATTTTTGTAGTAGATTTTTCATAATATGAAGAAAAACATAAATAACAAAAAAAAATTTGTATTTTTGAATTTTGATCTTTTGTAGTTGATTTTTCATAATATAAATAAAACTAAAATAACAAAAGTCAGAAACACAACAAATAAGTAGAAAATATGAACCAACATATATAACAAAAGTCAGAAACACAACAAATAAGTAGAAAATATGAACCAACATATTTTTATGGATTTTTTGAAATTTTAAAAATCAGAAAATTCCAACACCCACGCTAGCGCCGGCGCTAGCGCTAGCGCTGGAAACAGTACTCGATTTTTTGAGAATTTTAAAAATCTGATTTTTGATATTTATTAAATGTCCTTAGAGTAGTCTTATGCAGAAATTTTGGAATTTTCACAGATGACTTGATTGCTCAAATTTGCATAAAACTTTAGCTTTTTCAAATACATGTGTTTTACAAAAACATTTAAACTCAAAAAGATAAATTATGCAAACACATGAAGACATTTTTATTAAACAACCCAAAATATGCATGATTTAAGTAATAAGTGAATAAAAATGTTCATACAGTGAGTAATATAAGTATGTTCTAAGATTAAAGGCTACCCCGACTAAATGTCTACACCCTAGCCCCGTACTAAGTGACGGATGGGCATGAGGAGCTGCACGCATGACGTAGGTTGGGGTGTTAGTCCCATATGCACACACTAGAGAACACTCAACCTAGCACTCTTTCCCCCCAGTGCCTCGCAAGGCCCCACTGGAACCCTCCCCGGTTAAGGACAAGACATGACTTAGAGGTTAGGTCTCTAATGCATACAACCCTACGCCCTCGCTATTGTGAGATATGAAGTCATAGGTGAATAATCTTTTGGACAACCTATGCTTTTTAAATCTATGGGTTGATATGTAAACTATGGGTTTTTGTGAAGAGTTAAAAAGCCGTATAGTTTTTCTACTTATTATGAGATGACGAAATGAGATAACTAGCACAATTACTAATATTCAATAAGTGACAATGCTAGTATGATGAGTTTTGAGTTTAATGTCATGTCATAAGATTTATATTGAAATTGCATGTATTCCAAAATAGAATTTCAAATTATAGATCTAGAATAGAGTGATAATTAAGTTTGATGTATATCTTCATTGCAAAGTTGATTCTAGGGTCTACAAATATGAGAGATACATGCAATCACTAGCAAAGCAAATCAATACATCAAATAATGTAATGAAAACATTATTCATAATTTTTATCATAAGATTCATAATTCCTATTATAGATTTGAGATATGTCTTGATAGAACATGAATTATGATTTATGATTAAAGAGAATTTTTGCATAGAATATATGTTAGATCATCATGATGTATGAGAATTCTAATCCTTCTAGACTTATGATATAGTGATATAGTGATTTTCTTTTGAAAGAACATGATTGATTTGTAAGTCTAGGAAAAATGATGATCATCCAATCATATAAAAGACAAAGATCATATATATATAAAGTTTTTGAATTTTTATAAGATTGCTTTCAATAATTAAATTTATTGATCTTTGGTTTTGCATGATAAGAATGATTCATGAAACAATATTCATAAATATTCTAATGAATAATCCATAAACTATGTGTTTGTTGGAATTTTAGTATTATATATATATCAAATCACATAGTTATCATGATATTTTAATAACATTGTAAATGTTCTACCCAACATAAAAATTTAAGCACAAATTAAGAAGTGATGCTAGAATGATACATTTGAATGCAATGTTATTACATAGAATTAATGGAGATAATGTTGCATGTAATATGAGAAGTTTACAAATTAATTTTCTTTAGACCTATAATGAAATGATTAAACTTTTGATTTGATCTTAATGATATAAGATGATTCTAAGGTCTAAATTACATGCAAACATTGGTGACACACATCACACACATAATATGAGATATGAAACAATTATACTAAAGATAGCATGTGATGGAAAAAAAATCCATAAACATAGAAATTTCCGAATCAAGCGAACTAAGATAGCATTTAAAAATGGAGTTGAAATTGGGCAAACTGACAGCACCAAAAGAACTCAAATGAACAAGCCTAGTTTGCCAATAGATGGAGATTTCTGTGCTCTTTCCGAAAAGATATTAAACGCGAAAATCGGACGAGCGGATCAAAAGATATGGCTATATGAAGTTTTGATCAAAAACTCGCTTTTTGAAAGATTAAGCATGCGTTTAGATGAATTTTTGTTTTCGATTTTATTTGATAATATTTTTCATTATAGGGGCTATCATATGCAGCAAATTGAAGATTATCATAACGTTACGCATTTTAATTTTTACCTTAAGCCCTTTAATAAACCATTTAAATCCATTTTTAAAGCTAATTTCATTAGTCTTGAAAATAATTTCAATATTCAATTTCTAATGATAATTCAAGACAATTAAGGGTAAAGGATTTAAACGGATAAAGTACAATCAAAGATGAGATATAGATCACTTTGAAAGATATATGACTTAATGTTCAATTTTAATACAAATTTGATTTGATAAACATTAGGCTTAAAATGTAAAAGTCATATTTCATAATATATCTAAGTGACCTTAGCGTGTTGGCTCAAAAATAAGAAAATAAATAAAAGAAAAAGCAATTAAGCATATCATGAAGTAGAGTAATGATATTTCATATTTAATTGTTTCTACTTCATGCAAATGATAGGATACTAATAAGTAAGAGATTTAGGTATCCAAAGTTGACCATGTGGGATGGTTCCTTTGGGTACCCAAATACATTGTGTAGGCTTTTGAAAAGTTAATGATGAATGAGCCTTTTTAATTAATGTTGATATGTCATTTTTCTTTATGGGTCTCCATTCATACATTGGTTGTTTATCACTTAAATCCAAATAATGATTATGTGAATTGTTTGAAAAATAATTCATTGGATGTTTATGTTTATTTAAATTATTTTTCAAAATAGCTTGATGTTGATAATCATAATGATTTTTATTATATGGATTGTTTGAAATTTTATAAGAGTGATTGTCTTTCTTTAGAAGTGATTGTTGAAAGAGTGAGTTACAATATGTTTTAAAAGATTGATTATCATTTTGATGATTTTCATTTCCACTCTTTCTTTTAGACATACTCTTATAATATGAAGAATAATATTTAATATTTTGATTTTCATGAAAAGGAGTTTTTAAATTTGAGTCATGATTGAAAATATATTTAGACTTATAATAGTGACTCTTAAGAATTTTATGAGGATCATAATTCCTTTTTAAACCAAACTCCTTTTGATTTAATGTGTGAAAATGATCCTTTTTAGAAATGATTTTGTAAGTTAATTTATCCTTGTTATTCAAAATCTTATGATGAAATTTATTAGGTGACATTTGAAATTTTTCAACAAAAGATTTTAATTGTTTTAACTTACAAGTTAAAGCATCATTTTCAACTATCAATTTTTCATTATGTTCTTTTGAAACTAAGAGCCCTTTTTCAATTTCCTTGAATTTTTCCTTAAATAAATTGCAATCAAAACAAGGAGTAGGAATTGTAACTAAAGAGCATGAAATAGAATTTAACACATCAATATTTGTTTCTACTTTATCGTTTGCTTTTAAAGATTTATTTTCTAAACGTAATTTGGAATTAACAATTTTTAACTTTAAAATTTTACGTTTAGCAATTTTAAGCATACGAGAAGTAGAAATAGAATTCGTTACAAAAAGAGAAGATTTAGATTTTCTTACCTTGCTATAGTTTCCGTCTTCTCTTTTGCTTGATGTGTTGCCAATAAATGAGTCCAACATTGTGACGTTGTATTTTTCTTCCTCCAAGCATGAGTCCTCATCGATTTCTTCTCTTGGATCCATAAGGAATTCCTCATCGATTTCACTCTTAGATTTATCATCCTCCAAGAGTGAGTCCTTGTCGATTTCTTCTCTTGGATCCATAAGGAATTCCTCTTGTTCATCATCTGTGGAAGGAAGATTATAAGTATTCTCAAGAAATTTCCAAACTTCATAAGCAGTAGGAAGTGTATAAATAAGTTTGAAAATATTTTGATCTAATGCACAATATAGACTATTCATAGATTTGGCATTTAAAAATATTTCATTTTTATTTAAAATACTTGGGGGCATTTTAATTGTAATATTCCATACTTTAATATCCAAAGATTTAAGAAATCTTTCCATAAGAAATTTCCACCCATTATAATTTTTGCCTTCAAATAAAGGTGGTGCTAAAGATTTTTCATTTATAAGAAAATTTCCCCTACTAGTAGAAGCGAGATCATGAGACGCCATTATTCCCGGTGGTTAAACCGATTTGGAATAACCTGGCTCTGATACCAATTGTTGGATCTTACGGCGCCCTTAGAGGGGGGGTGAATAAGGGAATAAAATTCTTTCTATAATTTTCAAGATAATTACTAAATTGTTTTATAATGAAGGAGATTGAAATAAACAATTTAGATTTAGAATTGAAAACTTAGAACACAATATAATAGAGATTACGCCAAATGATAGAAATCAAGTAAACACAAAAGAGACATGATTATATTATATGAAAAAGTGTTTACATAAATTTGATTTCTATATCGCTAGAAATCGGAGGCGTACAAATGTAAATTTCTTTTTGTTTACCAATCCTTCTCCCAAGGATCGGAAGGCTATCACTTGTCTCTCCCTAGACCAAGCACAAGCCTGTCCTCTAGATCTTCCCAAGATCTAGACGTAGCACACAAGGCCACGATCTCCCACCAAGCCACGCAAGGACTTGGACGCTCCGCACAAGGAAGCGATTTTCCCTTAAGCCGCGCAAGGACTTAGACGCTCCGCACAAGGAAGCGATTTTCCCTACCAATACAAAGTAAAATGTATATAAATGAAAATACAAGATAAAATAAGAACTCCCTAGAAATTCAGATCTCTGAAAGGAAGGTTGAAGCCTCGAGATGATCCTTGATGTAGAAGCGCGTCCGATCTCGTCTTCAATATCAAACCTTCTCAGCATAAATGGGAGTTCATGAGGTTCTGGAGCTCTCTGGATGGAATGCACTCAGGAAGGGACTTGAAATTCTTTAGTTGTTGAAATGCACGAACAGAAGGTGTCAATTTATAGAAAATCGCTGTCGGAATTTCCGACAGTGACTGTCGGAATTTTCCGACAGCGCTAAACTGCCGCTGGAGTGCCGTCGTGGGTGGAGTCGTGGGCAGTTGGTGTAACCGTCGAGCTGTCGCCTGGGCGACATCGATGTCGGATTTCCGACATCTCAAAACTGCTTTTCGTCGTGCTGCCGTGGAGGGAAGTAGTTGTAACTTCTCTGCTGTCGCCTGGGCGACAGTGGCTGTCGGAATTTTCCGACAGTGAAATTTCCCACATTCAAATTTAGCTCCAGCATGTAGATTGAGTCGTTCTCATCTCCGAAATGGGGTGGCACGTTCTGTAACTCTTCCTGGATTGAAAGTTATGGCCATTTTAAGATCAGCACACAAAACTCATCCAACCTGAGACTTGTCGTTCTCGGATCATGCCCATGAACGAGGACTTGTCTCCTCATTGAACCTATACAACCTGGCCACTATAAACACACAAAAGACTAGATCAAATACAACACGGTATTTGTTATTCTCAAACCAAGAGATGCAGAAAGCAAGCTCCAACAGTATTTGTTTATGCTACAAACTCTGATTTATGAAAATATTGTGTTACTCAAAACTCTGATCTATTTCAATGAAAAGTATTCTAAAAACTCCTTATCATTTTCTTCTCTCTACTCGCTCGATCATGCCTTTATCTTATTATCAATTTTTAAGTGGTGTCTCCTTACCCGCTTTTGCTAATACCAAAAGGGGGAGAACTAACATGATAAATATAATATGCTAGCTTACATATTATGGGAGCATTCACTTAGGGGGAGCATATATTTAGGGGGAGCAATTCTATATGCTAAAATTGACATTTATCATAAGTCATCACTCTCACACACACAAGTATGTTTCTTCATGCTTATATATTAATGCTCTGATTTATCATTAATGGATTTGTTATTATCAAAAGGGGGAGTTTGTTGGAACATGGTCTTCCGCATCTCCTAGGTTTGAGAATAACAAATCCTATGTGTATTTGATCTTGTGTGTTTAAGTGTGCAAGATAACAAAGTCCACTTGACTCAAGGATTACATAAGAAGGTTGCCCCCAAAGTTGAGCCAACAAATCCAAAACATCTACTAGCGCTGGCGGTAGTACTAGCGCAGGCGCTAGCTGCCGTTCGACGAACTGTTAGCGGCGCTCGACGAAACTCCGCTCGACGAACTCTTAGCGTCGTTCGACGAATTCCTGTTCGACGAAATAATGGCTCGAAGCGCAATTGCTGGGAGAACTTATAGAAGGAGATAGCGCCAGGCGGTATCCGTTAGCGCAGGCGGTAGCGAGGAGCACAGTAGGCAAGGGAGAATTGTTTCCTCGGATTGAAGATTCTGCCGCGCAGAATGTGTCCTAATATGGGATAGCGTCGGCGGTACCGCTAGCGCATGCGCTAGCGCTGAGGCTATAAAAAGGACGTCTCTCCTCTCGTTTCAGAGAGACATTACAGAGATTAGACAGAGAGATAGAGTGCTAGAATTCCAGAGGCTATCTTGGCCGAAAGTTGATGACCTACCAAAGTTCTGCAAACTTCTGAAGGAGAATCTCATCACGCCGGATCCAAACGAAGTCAACTTCTACAACGCTTACTCTACAGCGGATCTTCGTCTCCAACTTCAGAAGTTCATCAAGAGTGAGTTTTTATTTATTTTCATTTCATATTCTTCTTGTAAAACGGTTAGTGAAATCACCTCGTGTTGGAGACTAGGTCTGGGTAGAACTTAGGGGGAAACTCGCCTCGTGTTGGCGACTAGATCTAGGCTAGGTCTAGTGGGTGCTCGAGGCCACATCCGGGGAGGGGTTGGCTAGAGCGGCTTGAGGCCGAATCCGGGGAGGATAGGCTAGGGCCACCGGTTCGTGGGGATGCGAGTCGGGATAGAAAATAAAAAGAGTTTACTATTCATCGCCACAAATTTCTAGCGTTATAGAAGTCAACTTTTGTAAAACCATATTTGATATTAATAAAGCATGTTTCTCCTTCATTTCAATTGTTTTACTTGACTTCTTATTATCTTTGTCTTGCATTATTACAAAGCTTTTCAAAATATCATTAAAGTTTTTAAAACCCTTATTCACCCCCCTCTCTAAGGGCGCCTACAGATCCAACAACAACTTGAGTTGATAGTTCTGCATCAACCTCTTCCCACAATCCAAAATCATTCTCTAATCTCTTTTCAACTAAAAAATTATGTAAAATACAACAAACATTTAAGATTTGAACCAGCAATTTAACAACACTCAAATATTAGATATTTCAAACTTATTATCAACATAAAGATGGATGTACAAGAATACATTTTAATTTAATACCTGAATTTTGATATTAAAAAAATGAAGGTTGACGCAAAATTGCCCAACGCTTCTTCAACAAGCCAAAAGTTCTTTCGATTACATTTCTTTTCTTAGAATGACGAAGATTGAATATTTCCTTAAGATGATAACGTGTAGACCGATATGGTGCAAGATATCCCGGACCATTAGTGTACACCACATCTACAAGATAGTACTTTCCTATACAAAATATATCTATTATTTACATATTTATAAAGATGCATCTATATGTATTGGTTATGTCGTACTAAATAAATTATATATGTTGGTACTTCAAAGCGATCTGATCTTTTCAGTGCACTACGCAACACCCTAGAATCTGACGATGAACCCTCCCATCCAGGTAAAACATACACAACTTCATATTATGATCACAAACTCCCAAAACATTAGTTGTGATAGCTTGTTTTCGATTCCTATATCGACCTTGATCTTTTACTGGGACTAGCCGTGAACATAAAGCCCGATCGGGCCGGCCTGGACCGGGCCCGATCGGGCTTTTTCGTACATCGGGCCGGGCCGGCCCGGTCCTCCTCTAGAATCGGGCCGGCCCGGGTCGGGCAGGCAGCACTTATGTGCTGCCTGCTCCGGCCCTTCAGGCCGGGCCGGGCAGGACCGGGCCGGTCTCCGGACCGATCCGGGCCGGCCCGGTTTTTTTATTTTTTTATTTAAAATTTATAATTTATAATTTTTAATTTTATAAATAATTAAATATTGAAATTTTGAACAAAAAATTTAAGGTTAGAATTAGATTGTATTAATATTGAACAATTGGAACGAAAAATTTGGAACAAAAAATTTTATTAATATTGAAAATTTAGAACAAAAAATTTAAAATATTACAAAATTTAAGTCGTACAATTGTACAAAATACAAAATTGAAAATACAAACCTATGAAGGCTATGATTCTTATAAAATTTAATTAAAAAAATTTACATATATAAAAAAAGTACATTTAGAGTGCTCGATTTAATCATCTTGTTGATTCAAAGCGTCCATTTCGTCTTCTATCTCCTCCGAGCTATCCTCCAATGCTGTTATGTGTTGCTTCCTCTTTAAACTGTCCAAGTAGTCCTTGCAGCATATGCAAATCTCCAGCGAATCTTCGTTAAGCCGACTCCTCCGCTCGTTCAAAACCCTGCCACTAAGAGAAAAAGCAGACTCCGAAGCTGCTGTACTAGCTTGGACAGTTAATAAATCACGGGCCATACAGGCCAAAACAGGATAGGTATTAGCTTTACCTTTCCACCAATTTAAGAGATCGAAGTTTTCGATCTCGTTCGAACTCATAAAATCGCTAAATTGAGTTTTTGTGTATAATCCTAATTCATCTAAACTACCAGATGTGCGCGCTTTTTTCCTAGAAGCTAAATCTAAAATTTTATTTTTAAGACAATCCTTCGTTTTGGGTTGCGTTATTTCTTCGCGGGGTCGTGACCCGTATAAGTTATTGTAATAATTATAACTTTGCGTACAAAAAGTAGTAAAACTTGTAGTACTAACGGGGTCATCCTCATCATAATTTATATTTAAGGTTAGATTAGTATTGATTTCGTCGATCAAATTTTCTACGCCTTCTACGTTAAGTAGCGGATTTAAAGCGGCGGCGCACGAAAACATAGGCGGTATTTCTCTATAATATTTAAAAAAAAATTCTTCCATTATTTTAATTAAAGGAGCCCAACCTTTGTGTTGCCTATAATAACTAAATCTTTCTGTGATATGTACGAAATGTTCGATTACTAATGCGCTCGTTGGATAATACACTCCAGATAAAGAAACGGTGGCCCTATAAGAACACTTTAGTAAATCTATATAATGTTCTATAATATTCCAATCAGTTTCACCTAAACCGTGTTCAATATTAAGCAAACTATAATATTCCATTAGAAGATCTTTTTGTAGAACGGCTCTTTTTAACATTTTATAGGTTGAGTTCCATCTAATAGGCATATCTAATTGTGGTTTCAAATATTTCTGATTTTGTGCTTTACAAAATTTTCTAAAATTTTGAGCTCGTTGTTTAGTACAATAAATTGTTTTTAACATGTCGCGAATTTTATTAATATATTGTGACATTGTCTTTAAACTATCCTGTACCACTAAATTTAGGACGTGACAAACACATCTAGTATGAAAAAATGCGCCGTTGAGAAATGGTTTTAAATCTTATTTTAACAATTCAATTGCGGCGCTATTATTGGAGGCATTATCAAGAGAAAAACTAAGTATTTTATCGTTAATTTTAAATTCCCGCGCACATTTCATAATAACCTTATATAAAGTTATAGCCGTGTGCGGGAATTCAAAACCTGTTAAATATATTACTCGTTTATTTTGCTCCCACGAAATGGGATCAATCCAATGACAAGTGATGCAAAGATAAGCTAATCCTAAATTTAAATTATTCGTCCAAACGTCGCTCGTTAGACTCACACGTCCTTCGAAATTTTCAAAATACCTAATTAATTCTTGTTTTGCTTCTAAATATAATCTAATCGTGTCGCGCCTTAAAGTAATTCTACTAACATTTTGGTATTTGGGCTGAAGCCCCCCATGTATGTACTCTGTGCTGTCGTCATTCTCGAAGACGCTGAATGGCAGCCCACGTTTGATGACGAACTTCGCCTGCAGCTCTCGCTATCGCATTTGATCGTACGTCCAAATCTGTCCGGCTCCAGAAATTTGGGCTTGACTTGACTCGGGAGAAGCTTGTTTCGACTCGCAAGACTTCTGGTGTCTAACGAGCGTCGAGTTGCCGCTGATGGATAGCAACTTCGAGCACATCTTGCAGCGCGCTTTTCTTTCGGTCCCGACTAGGACCATCTCGAAATGTTCCCAAATACTCGCTCTACGGTTGTGCTCCACCACCGAAGTCGTACTTTGGGAAGACGACGCTGAAGTTGTGGAGGACGACGCCATTGGGAGAGCTAAGAGAGAGAGAGAGAGAGAGAGAGAGAGAGAGAGAGAGGGGGGTGGGGTGTGAGAAAAGAGAGAGGGGAGGGGGGTATTTATAGGATATTTTTTGTTTTTTTTAATTAAAAAATTAAATTAAAAATTATTAAAAAAAATAAATATAAATAAAAAATGAGCAGCCAATGACTCTCTTGAGAGAGAGCCGTTGGCTGCTCTCTCATGGCAGCATGGCTGCCACGTGGCAGCCATGCTGCCATGATGAGCCTAACGACTCTAATAAGAGCCGTTAGGCTCAATCGGGCCTAGCCCGAGACCGGATCGGGCTATGGCCGGCCCGGTCTCGTGCTAGCCCGATTTCCGGGCTTTACCCGGCCCGGACCGGGCCGGGTAGCATGGCCAAACCGGGGCCCTTTCAGGGTCCCGGGTAAGGGCTCGGCCCGGTTCGGGCATGAACCGGGCCGGCCTTGACCGGGCCTTGACCGGGCCGGTCTCGGGCCGGCCCGTCAGGCCCGGTTTTTATGTTCATGACTAACTGAGACGATGACTTCAATATGTGTGTCATCTAATGCTCCAATACAATTCTATTAGCAAAGAAAACATTCAATTTAAATATTTAGTTAAATGAATATCATAATGTATTATGCTTTTCCAAATAGTTTTCTCACCTCGAACCATCTCCACCTTTGCTCTTGTCTAGCTTCTGGTAGTTTGATGTACTCTTTAGTCAATTTTAGAATTGCCCTCAATACTAAACTGAAGTGTCTACATATAATATCATTGGACCTCAAATATGTCCCTCCCACATCAAGAAATTTCTTGTTATGACCCAATACATATAAAAACAATGCAAGTGACTCGCTAACTAAAATATGTGCAGTATCATGTAGCAAATTTTTCTCAATCAATATATTATGTAGCTCGAGAAATGATTGCTTACTCATGAGCAATTGATTAAAACAATTTATTTTTGTACCACCATATAAATTTCTTAAAAGTGTTCTTCTTAATGAATCATTAAATTTGACCTCCCTAGGCTATCAGGGAATATTTTCTTCCATATGCATCATAGCTACAACAACCATTGTTACAATAACTGTCTCTTCAATAGTCCTCTTCCGTTTTTTTTCTTAAAGCATCAACACTTGACAAGTTTTCCACTAAGATCTCGTCCATTAATATTAATCCAAATCTATATTGATGATATATAACAAATATTGTATCAATTATATCGTATCAACTAATCAAAATAAAACTATGCAACATGTAAGCCACCAAATTGTCTCGACAGAATAATGTATGTTAATATGGATCCTTCTAATATTTACATTTTAAATATACAAAAGGAAATTTAATAGCGTTTCTAGGGACATATATCCGTTTAAAATAATAAAATTAACCACAAGAAAATATATCCAATGTAATTAAAGATGCAGGTGGTAGAGATTGATTTAGAAAAAATATCCACATTTTTGTCCAAACTCACCGGAGCAAAAAAACATAACATATATCAGATTTGGAGGATTTATATTCGTCATAAAAACTATGTTTGAGCATACACATGGAAACTTTGGCAACAACTAGACTAGAAACTAATAATCATAACTGCTACTTATCACAATCATCTACCCCAGGTGCTGCAGTATATCATATTGGAGAAGAAAAAAATACTAAACATCATAAAGCACACAGATCTTCATCTCAGCCATCCATAAACTTACAGATTGATATAAGTTGGAATATTTAAAATTGGGGAATAATGAAATTACCTTTTGTCTTATTTCTTCAAGAATAACAAGGTTACCACACATTTTTTTAGATACAGTTTGAGCAGAAACCACGGTGTGTTGCATCTGATATTTTTTTCAATTTAAACATTGAATCTGCTGCTTCTCAAATAACAAATCCTTAATTTGAAGGATGTTGGAGGACCCTAATAATACTCATAGATTCTCTAGCCCCAAATAATAGGAAGAAGCATTGTTGGTGGAGAAGGATGGTGTTCTGGAAGGGCTGTGAGAAGATGGACCAATGAAGAAGATGGTACAACTGGCCAAGATCGACCGCGTTCCCGTGAGAGAAGCACAAAAACGAATGAAGATAATGAAATTACATCTCATCTAAGGTGTTGAAGTTGGCGGAAGAGATTGATTTAGAAAATGTTAGTATCATCAGGCGAAATAGAGGGCGACGAAATACCTTTCCACTGATGATGAGCCAGCAATCCTCGCGGGACCTGTGCTTTCTGACCTCCAAAAGGCTGTACACCTTCGCTTCGTCTTCTCCGCTGCCCTAGTGAGTCGCCGCTGGAATGTCGAGGAAAAGGAGAACGCGGTTGAGTCGCTGCCCTAGCGAGTCGTTGCTAGAATGTCGAGGAAGAGACGAGCGCGGTTGAGTCGCTGCCATAGTGAGGCGCTATTGGAATGTCGAGGAAGAGGAAAGTGCGGTTAGGCCGAGCGAGCGCCCAAGCTTTTTATTTTTATCGGGAGCGAGCGAGACTCAATTCCGATATGGCAAGGTAGATTTTACGCCAAGGCTAAACCCAATCTCAAGATATTCAACTCAAATTTCGTTTCTTAAAATTACTTAAGAACCGAACGGCGTAATTGGAATTCGTCGTCGAACTTCAATATCCAATTCCAATTTCGGTCCAACCGAACGGGCCCTAAGGGTCCGTTTGGTTCGCAGGTTTTGGTTTTGAAGAATTAGAATTCACTCAAAACCTTGGTTTTGCTTGAATTCCAATTTAGATGTTCGGCTGATGAAAGGTTTTGAGCTGTAGGAATTAATAATAATCCGATGATTTTGGGTGCGAAAACGAAATCATCAGGTTTAGACATTTTGATTTCACTATAAAATTAAATCCACCGATCCGAACACCATAATTGGTTTTAATAATAGCCAAAACCAAAAATCAGGTTCCATTTCCGATGAATCGAACGGACCCTAAGGGCATGTTCGTTTGCACTGAATTGAAGACATGGAATTGGAATTCGACGACGAATTCCAATTACGTCGTTCAGTTCTTAGGTAGCTTTAATAATTGGAATTTGAGTTAAGTATCATGGAATTGATTTTAGTCTAGGCAAAAAAATCTAGTTGGACATATCGGAATTGAGCGAGCCTGACTCGCTGAATTTACTCTTGATAAAAAAAGATGAGCAACGACTCCTTAACTGCGCTTCTCGTTCCTCCTCGACATTTTGACTCGCTAGGGCGGAGTCCTTCACTTTCCAGCAGTGACTCGCGATCTTTCGATGATTCAGCAGTGGCACGCATATTTTTGCCCTGGCGCGCATTTTTCGCCCGGGCCCGTGTTTTTCGCCCGGGCGAGCGTTTTTTCGCCCGGGCGAGCGTTTTTCGCCTGGGCGCGCATTTTTCGCCCGGGCGCCTGCTTTTCGCCCTGGCACGATTTTTTGCCCGGGCGCACAGTTTTTTGCCTGGGCGCGAGTTTTTTGCCCTGATGCGCTTTTTGCGCTTGAGCGCGTGTTTTTTGTCAGGGCACACATTTTGTGCCCCGGGTGTGCATTTTTTTTCAGCAGTCACATTTTTTATTATATATGTAAAAAATATTAGTTTTTCATAATATTTTTCAATTTTTAGATTGAATTTTATTTAACTAACGAACAAAAGAATTGATCAATTTCCCAATATTCACCAATATTGTTTATTAGACGAATGCTGGAATTAGAATTAGACCAATTCTTATTCTGAGTATCAAATTTCAATATCAAATTTCAATTCTGTCCAAACGAACGGACCCTAAATAAAAACTAATTCACTGCATTCACATAAATCACAAATGAAAAACCCTAAATTGCAGATTTTTTTAGAAAGCTGCCAATCAGAGATGCCCGAATTCTGCAATCTAACTGATACTATAACGGCAAATTGCAACAGAGATTCAGAAATATGCGATGCCTGGCGGAGGAATTGAAGATGCTAGGGTTGATGACTTGAGGAATCAAAAATTCGAAGGGGAAGTCACCCACTCGGCCATATTTGTCGTCGTTGACATAGTTGCATGCAACGCTGGCCTATGATTCAAAAAACTAGCGCTGTAGTTGCGTCGTTGCCGAACTGCGAACTCTAAGGGCCGTTGTTGTCGCCAAACTGCGAACTCGCTACTTCAAATCGCAACTTGAAATGACCTAGACCTGCGCATAAGCACGGGTCCGCCTATGTCAGCTAGAAATGTTATCATCCACCTGATTTGATTACTAAACAGGATCATGTGCATTCTATTGCTCGGCCATTTTATCCATGGGATTCCATCGACTTTTATGCAATTAACTGACATTTTGTTATCCACATTCATGATTGTTATTTATGTTCCACACTTTCTTTTATGTTAGAAATTCAAATCTTAGGCTCTATTTCGTAAAAGCTGTGTATGTTTGGCATGACAATGGCAAAGACCCCATCAAAAAAGAAAACTAGATTTGAACATAAAAATGGATGAAGATCCTTTTAGGTGAGATCAGGCATTCACGAACGATGGTTCATAACCACCGCGTTCGTGACCGCCACCGCTGCGCCAAATGGGGCTTTAAAGAATCACTCAACAAATACAAGTTAGAAATTATAAGGTTGTCATGGATAAAAAAACTGCAAACAAATACAAGTTTCAATTATACTTGGGTCGGGTTGGATCTAACCCGACTTAAATTTAGAGAGAGAGGGAGAAAGAGTATATTAAGTGAAGATTCTGAGAACAAAACAAAACATTATAACTTTTCTTAAATCTAATGCAAAAATATCACTCATTGTCACGAGACTTTTGTCATTAGCACCCTCTAATTAGAAGGTTTTTGCACATTACACCTCAAATGTTTAACTTATCATTTTGCACCTCTCAAATATTTTAATATTGGCATTTTCCCCCTCCTAATTGAATGTTTAGGGTAACCCTAATATATTTATCCTTTTCTCTACAAGCAGCTCTAAAAAAGATTAATGGTAGAAAAGAATGGTAACTTCTACAGTTGCTTTTAAAGCAAGAGATACAATCAGCACTGTCTACCAACACAAACCAAGTTCATAGTACACCATAATGCAGATTTAGGCCGAACTCCAGAAGACAAAATACATCAGCATTTGATTTTTCCAGTTTCTCCAATTAACATCATTCGAATGGAGAAGGCGCCTTCTGCCGCAGAGGGCTGGGCTTCTGAAGAAAGACGGGGGGTTTGACGTACGTGAAGCCGGAGAAGCTGCAGTCGCCGGCTACAGGGCTTGCCATGGGAGAATCAAGCACCGACATGCTAGTCCACTTTTCGTCAAAGTTGGCGATGCACAACTCGTTGGCGACATTTGGACGGAAGCTGGGTTGGATTTCCCGAGCGTCCAGTTTCCTCCAGTTGATCGATTTGAACCACTTATGGTTCTTTATCTCGTTGCTGCCGTCAGGTCCGCCGCCGAGCCTCTTGCTTGCTTCCTTCTGCAGCAGCTGACAGTCCAGAAAGAGAAGTACATTATATTTTTCAATATATAAGGCTGGCACAAAACCAAAAAAAAAATCTGTTAATTTATAAATTAGAGAGATTGAAATTACTACCAATGCAACTATAGTCGCACTAGTGATAGTCGGGAATTGTAGCCTTCGACACTATGAACAGGGGCTCTGTGTAGAGTAGCTAGTGTGTGCCTATATATACATATATATACATATACATATAGGGGAGTGATCCTGTGCGAATAAAAGGGCGTGCGAAGGTGCGAAGAGGAAATCGTGGCCATTGAACAGGGAGGGATCCATCGGCGGCGGCGACATCCAGCAGCGGCGGCTTCGGCGGTGACTCCCGCGGCAACGAAGGGTACGCCGACGAACCCAGGGCGGACTGTGGCCGGCGAGCCCGAAGCCGCCGACAGCTACTCTGTTCGCACCCTCTTCGCACAGTTTCTATTCGCACCTGATTGCGATCCCATGCACTCCCGCCCGCCCACACGCACACACACACACACACACACACATATATATAATTATTTTTTGATACAGGCATTCATGAAGAGGCAACGTCGTGGAAGTTGTACACGCGTAAGAAGGCATAGGGCCGTCGTAGCCCAATGACGTTGGCAGAAACAGCAAGAACTACCTCTATTTGAATATTTTCATTTCGAGCTTATTAATGTTTTTGCTATTCGCACTCCAGAACTTTCGCTATTTGCACCCCGCTATTATAAGGGGAGTTGTATGTTCTCATTTTAGGTTATCTTGGATGAATGTAAATTATTAGTGTTGTTCCCTAAGTTTCCTCTCTACCCTAATCCCCTCTCCTCTCCCTCACCACTCCCGGCCCTCCCCCTTGTCGGATTCCTCACGGTAATCGTAATATTTGGTCCGACCTGCCCTATCGCCCGCTGAAGCCCCCGGTTCTGCCACTGCTTCGTTGCTGTCGGCCGAGTTCCCCCTCCCGGACGAGCGCACGTCGCGCAAGCCGATCGCCCGCAACCCACTAGCCGATCACCCGCATTCTGCTGTGCCCTCGCTGGGCTCGCTGCTCCGTGGCCGCCGAGCCCCAGTCTTCCTTGCACACAACATCCCTGCAGCCGACGCCATCCATGGATCCTTCTACCCGTCTCCATTCCGATTCCGCCGTGGATAGCGCCGCCGACGCTCTAAGCCGTTACGTGGATGCACACGAACAACTCCTCGCCTGCATGCAAGCAACGCTCCTCGCCATCAACTCCAAGATCGACCACATGCAAGCATCGGCTGCCGACCCCGCCACCTCCGGCTTTGGTTCTCTTTCGGACGGGGGTTCCATTCTCGGTGCCCTGCCGCCGAAACCGCAACATCCACTTCCATCTAGCCGTTCCTCCCTTGGCCTTGACATTCCGTCCTTCTCTGCCGCCGACCCGATGGGCTGGATTGCCAAAGTGGAGCAATATTTCGACCTCAATCTCACCCTGGACACGGAAAAGGTGGTTACCGCCATTGTCGGTCTCGATGGATCCGTGCTACGTTGGGCTCAGTGGCTCCGTCAGTCCAACCCCTCCCTCTCTTGGAGCTTTCAAACAAGAGATGATTCGGCGGTATGATACCCGCTATTCTGGCTCCGCCACCTGGCCTTCCACCCAATCACTATCTTGGGTTTTTTATGCAAGGCTTGCTCCCGCACATCCGCTCCCGCCTTCGCACGCATCATACACGGACGATCTCCGATGCCCTTGACATGGCCCGCTTGGTGGAGGCCAACCTGCCTCCTCGGCCGCATGCGCCTTCCGCCGGCCACCACACACCCCGACCACCATGGCGGTCGCCCGCCTTGGCTCCTCCACGGTTCCCACATGGGGGTAACCTCCCGGGCCGCACCCCGGCCCCGCAACGTCTCTCCAACAACAACTACAACAAGCTCCGCAACAAGGGCTTGTGCTTCTGATGTCGTCAACCGTACGACTCCAACCACGACAGTCCCGTGAAGGAGTTCCACGCCATCTTCGGCGACTTTGACGTCGAGGTCACTCTGGCCGATTTTGAGGCCCTCGAGCCGGCCTGGAGGACGACACGGCCGGAGGACGACACCTCGGGTGCCGCCACGACCACCTTCCACCACTTGGAGCTTCCTTGTTTTTCGGCGGGAGGGATTTTCGTCCACCAGAATATGAAGCTCCCCGGGGCGCTTCAGGATCGTCTGATCATTGTTATGGTGGACAGTGGTGCGAGCCACAATTTCATCTCAAAGCAACTGGCCCTGCAGCTCCATCTTCCGACTGACCCCTCCCCAGACTTCACAGTCTGCCTTGGCGATGGGAGACAGAGGACGACCAAAGGTTGTTGCCCTTCCGTGTCTCTCTCAGTGGGCCCCTGCTTCGTGACGGAGGACTTTTATGCTTTTGGCTTGGGCGGCATCGACGCTATTTTGGGCGTGGCTTGGCTCCGCACACTGGGCGATGTTCGGGTAAATTGGGCACACTTGACTATGTAGTTCCTCCACGAGGGACGTCTGTGTCGTCTCATCACGTCGGTGGTGAGGAACCAGAAGGGAGTATAAGTCAATGTTCTGTCGTGGCCCTTTGGCTGTAGATGTAACGGTGTCGAAAAGTCGAGCCACGTCCTTCTGCAGGCTCAGGTAATAAAAATAGTCCTCAACAAGATCTATCGTCTTATCTCTCTCGAAGTGGATTGCGGCACCACTAGCGTGCATCTCCTAAATCAAATGGTCACATTGGGAAATCCGAGGGATGCACATGTAAAAACCTAATGCATAGCCCTCAACAAAGCGGACTGTCAACAAAGAAAGATTGGATAGATGTGATTTAACTCATAACATCTATTTCTACCTTTTTCAGTTTTTCTTATGATAAAAAATATTGGACAAAAGCCATTTTGCAATGAAGGTTTCTCATTACACCTACTCTTTGCATTTCTCTCTCAACGTAATTTCTTTCCTATATAGTATATAGAAATATATATGTTAGATTGGAAATAGATTTATTAAAAAATTCAAATTCAATGATTAGGTTTTTTTAAATATTCTATTATAATTTTGTTTTCACATTTTTTACGCTTGAAAGGAAAACCTCAAGTTGCTCTCTAATTAAGTGGTTGCTTGTAGATAGAAAATATATTTTAAAGTGATGTTTTTTTCAATCCTTTTGAATGTGAAAATGAAACATAATTTTTGAAAAAAAAAATCCTGATTTCTAACAACTTCCATAGAAATATTGGAATCTGATAAATTTCCCACTTCCAAAACTTAATTTCTAAATTCAAGCAATCAATCTGGCCTTTACATCCAAACATATGGTGAAATATAACATTTTTGTCATTTTAAGATTTCTCCAATTTGCTAAAGGTGTCCTTTGTTTAATCTTAAGCTTTAATTGAAGGGAATTAGAAGGAAAATTTACCCCTTTTAGTAGAGAGTGGGCTTCACTGTATAAATAAGTTGGCAGCTTTATCTTATCCTTCACTATTTTCTGCTGAATTTTACTCCGATTTCCTCCAACAAATGGTGGCTGCAAATGAGGTTGATCACACTTAAATAACAACAGTTAAAAGCATGTAATGGAAACATAAAGTATATCATCACAACCATTCATATTTACTCATATACTACCCAACTTTTTACCAGTATGTTTATTTAAAAAAAAGATATCTTACCTGATTTCCAACAAACTGGTAAATTGCCATATTTTCTAACTCTTACTAATGGGCTACCATAACGGTCATTAACCTAAAAAAATATTTTATTAACCAAAACAAATATTCTATTTAACGAATTTAAGAAACAAAGCATTTTTGTGAAAAACATTTCTTATTTCAATGTAGTCCAGAGATAAGTCAACAGACAACTTTAATAATGGAAGTAGATTATGTCTTCTAACAAAATTGTACACATAAAATAAAATACTTACATATTAAAATATATATAGCAAATTCAGTGGCAATTTGTCTCCATTCTAAACTAACACTAAATGTAATATGTAAAAAAACATGCATAAACTCTAGGATTAACTTTGACTATAATATAACTCAAATTGTTTTAGATTGTTAGAGAGTGATACCTAAGTAAGAATTAAAAGATTTATATGTATTTAAATATTTATAGTGGTATATCAACAAAAATATTAAAAAAAAGTTATTGTTACTTAGTGTATGACTGGTAGGTCAGCTAGCAGTGCAGAAATGATACCTTCCCAGTGAGCATTTCAAACAGGAGGATTCCAACACTCCACCAATCAGCAGCCTTATCATGGCCTTTCCCAAGAATAATTTCTGGTGCCATGTATTCCACAGTCCCACACATAGAATTTGACCTAGTATTCTCATCAAATTCCTTTGCCAGCCCAAAATCAGTGAGCATTACCTAAACAACACATTCAAAAAATTAAGGTTAATAAAGAAAATAATTACGAAAAAGACCCCTTTAGCTTTTCATAATTACAAGGACCTCCCTCTCTCAAAATTACCAAAACCTTCCCTCCAGTTTTACATCATTAACATACACATACCAAAAAAACAGGAGGGAAGGTATTGGTAATTTTGGAAGGTAAATGGGAGTTCCCGATAAATGAACAATAAAATTATTAGGAATTCAGGATCTTTGTCCCATTCAGGATGAATTGCAGGAATTTGATGCAAGTCCACCTATATTAGAGCATATAAGTAGGAGAAGGGAAGGAATATACATGGCCATCGGCGTCAAGAAGAATGTTCTCGGGTTTAAGATCTCTGTGCATTATTCCATTTGCATGAAGATGGGAGACAGCAGAAACAATTTCAGCAGCATATATACGCGCCAGATCCTCTCTGAAACAAAAGGGAATACAGCCATCAACAAAAGTGGAGAATGAGAACTTATAGGCCAAAAGTACAAATATCATTGATAAGACTAATGCTGAAGAAATATCATGCCTAAATAAAAGCAGGTCATGGTGGAATCACCTGAATAAACCTTGGTGATAAAGCTGAAAGAACAAGTGTCCCCCATTCACAAAATCTAAGACCAAGTACAGCCGGTATTTTGTCTGCACATATCAGATCCAACAAAGTAAGAATGAGATGATCCTCCCACTTAAATAAACATCATGAATACCTTAAAATTTATTTATGCGGAATGCTTTAACGTTATTACAAATGTAAGCCATCACAAGGAGATAGTATGGATTCTAGAATGACCTAAGCTATGATTTTCTAAGAAGTTTTCCACGGAATATGCAATGGCTAAGAACCATGAGTGTGAAACTTAACAGTGGCGTACAAGCGCCAACTTCTACATAAAATGACTACAGTAAGGAAATTGAAACACATTAATACAACAAAGTTGTGGAGGTTGATCCAACAGTCTAAGGTCATAAAATGCTACCTCAATTTCCTATGAACTTTACAAATACCCTCCTTATCCAACAGTCTAAGGTCAAACATTAACAATGCAACCCAGAACAGATGTAGGGTGAATGTAAATTGTGTCCGGTGAACTCCAAGGTGGGCCCCCTGGTGATGATGTCAGGGTGGCAGACAAATGTGACGCCTGTTTTGCATCATCAGGGCTGCAACCTTGATGAAAGCTGCCTTGGTGGCCTCCAAGGTGGGGCCCCTGGTGGTGATGTCAGGGTGGCAGGCAGATGTGACGCCTGTCCTGCATCAGTGTCCTAACAAAACTCTAATGCATGAGTGTTAGTGTGACAATGTGGTGAATCCTAAAATCATGCGATGCACATGCAATAGTCCAACATGTAATTACAATAAATTCTAAAATTAATAGACGAACTCACAAACATGCACAATAGAGATTAGATTTTAGAAGCACAAGCAAGATCCAATCCAAATTAAAGAGAGTGATTCAATTAATTACTAAGCTAAAAGATCTTTCAAGTGGAATTAAAACTGAACAAACTTTTACAAATCTAAATCTCAAATAATATGTTCATCAAAATAAGCAACAATGAGCAATCTAGACTTCAAATTAGAATTTAGACAAGTAATAGGAGTCCTTAGACGTGGGAGAGGACTGATTCGGGGCTGGTTAGTGTTGTAATTGCAGGAATCCTCTGGTTCCAGATTTCAGATAGTGTTTACCTGAAATTGGGGGAAGATTGGATAGGAGCTACAACCGCTGGAGTGAAGTATTGGTGCTGGGCTGCTAGAGTGAAGTATTGGCACCATGATGGGGATTGTTCGCGCGACATTAGGGGAGTCGACTGGGTCGACATTTTTGGATTAGATGGACGATCGGAGTTCGTGATCGCATCGAACTCATTTTTATCTTTTTTTTTTCATGTATGTGTTTTTATTTTTCGGACGTATATTTTGGGAGTTAAGTCAAATAGTGCGATCAGACGATTTGGGCAATCAAATCATTTCACGTAACCCCTATCATTATATACTATCAGCAGACGCTCATTAAGGATATCAAGAACTAGGATTTATTTCGGAAGGAGCAGCTCAATCCACGCTCGGTGCGACGCCGAGCCTCCCGCGCAGTGCGAAGCTGCCGGGTTCCGCCTCCGAGGGTGTCGACGACCCCTATCCACCTCTTCCCTGTCCTCCCAGCATCCCGACATCGCCGCTTCTTCAGCCGAGGGCCACAACACCGCCGCCGCCGTCCAGTCCATACAGACTCCAACAACCATCTTCCTTCGCTTCCTTACCTCAATCAATGCCTCCCATCACAACCATCCCCCTCGACACCTCCTCCCACCTTTCTCGTCCACGGGAACCCTCCTTGACGCCGGATCCCCATCCCTCCCCTCCAGCCGCCGGATTTCACTATTCCACTCCCTTAGCCCCCTTTCAGCCACCCCACAGCCTCCTTGCACCCTCTACAGCCTCCTCGCACCCTCTACAACCTCCACCAGCCCGACAACCACCCCCAAGCCCAAATTTCCCCTCCGCCAGCCTTCCAACTGCCGTATTTCACTATTCCCCCGCCCCTAGCCCCCTTCCAGCCCCTTCACAGCCACCCCACAGCCTCCCCGCACCTCCACAACCTCCACCAGCCCGACAGCCACCCCGAAACCTGATTTTCCCCTCTGGTAGTCCCCAAACAGAAGCGTCTACACCTCCATACATCCACCACCACCATTGGATCGCCCCCACCACCTCCGACATTTAGTATTTGGTGAGTTTTTACATTATAATTTTATTTTCTCTGCATTATACAGGAATTACTTTTATTCTTTGAAATTATTGAGCTCGTATTTATTTGACTTATTGATCTCTAATTGTGCATCGTTTATTCACCTGCATTTACTTTCAACGCACTCTCAATTAATCTGTAATTGTCGTTTGTTTACTTCCATTGCAATATTTGTAATCAATTGCGACACCTGCACAAAATTTTAAAATTAATTTGTTTAATTAATTATGTCGGAAAAATACTTGCATGATTGAATCATTGGATGTGGATCACATTAGGGTTATCCTTCATTAGTTGATTGGTTGCGTGCATGCTTTCACGTCATTCTAGGGTTGACCGTAGCTTCATTTGCATATGTCGCGTGCTCCCTTGTATTGCATTTAAGGTTAGGGCATCGTAAGTCCTCCACCTATAGATTCGTCCTGCGTCAAATTGGTATCAGAGCCCCAGGTTCGAGCTTTATTTTAATACGCAGTAGTAGAGTCAATAGGTTCCTTCATGGCTAGTTATCGTCGTCATTCCTCTCCTCTATTTGGGGTTCCCGAGTCTATCTACATCCAATCCCATAGAGCCCCTTCAGAGAGATCCTCATGTTACTACGATGAGTATTCTCGATCGCAGCACACCAATTCCAGAGATCGTGGTGACCCCTCGACACGATCCCACTATGCTAGAGACGGTCATTATGATGATTATCGTCGTCCTTATCCCTACACTTGAGCAAATTATGTTGATCCTTCGACACGACTCGATTATCTTAGGGATGATTATTACGTGGATCGTCATTTTAAGAGGGATCTCGAGTATAGCTTTCGTGTCGTTGCCCCATCTTTTGACCGCACGTCGAGTCCCGAATCTTTCAGTTATTGGCTAGTGGACATGAAATATTACCTCGATCATTTGAGTTATTTGGTGAGCAACGCGTTAAATTTGTAAATCTTAGACTTCTAAATCAAGCGAGAGTATATTGGTCTGGCATTGAGAGGACCTGCGAGCAAGATCGTCTTCACCAGATCACTAGTTTGGTGGGAGATGAATCATAAGTTATGTCAGAGGTATTTGCCTGCATCATATCGGAGTCGCCTGATCGAGCAATTGTTTTCCTTTCAACAAGGATCCATGTTCGTTGTTGAGTATATGGATCGGTTTGATGAGCTAGTAGTGAGGAGCGACATCTAAGAGGAGCCAGCTATGACCACTTCCTGGTTTTGATCTGGACTTCGATCTGAGATACATACTGAATTGACATATCATTACTCAGAGTTCCTCGAACAGATGTACCAGCTCGCCCTTCATTATGAGCAGTCCTAGAGATCCGCTAGAGTTAGCCGGGTGGATTCGCACCTTGACCTCCCCAATATGAGTCCCTCTCATTCTGCCACCACTTTGCCTACTCTTGTCCCGTCGGACACGATAGAAGTGATACCTGATACTGATTTCTCTCACTCCAGTGAGACACATTATTTGAAGAGTTATCTGCCACCTGTGCTTGAACGAGCTCTATGGCCTCGAAAGAGAGTGAGTGCGAGCAACCCAGTGATCCTATGTTGACGTGCCCTTCTACTCTCTGCGTCGACATAGTTATTGCTGTGATCATAGGCTCGTGCATGCATGCATGTTCATGTGAGTGTCTCCACATTGTGGTGGCGAGTCCTTCTCTGAGTGAGTTTCGAGTGCATAGTATTGACTTGGTAGTGGTTGTCTCTTCTGCTCTCAAGGACACTACTACTTTCAATGACACTCAACTCAAGGATCATCTTGCTACAACTAAATCCATGGATGAACCCACAGTTGAGCCCCCGGGTAAGCCACCCGGTGGTTCCTTCTCTCTAAGAAACATTGGCACTAATGCGAATTTCTTCGATGTAAGTGATCCTCGCATTCATGATGAATTTTTCTATCAACCTCCCGACGAGCCCCCTGATGCACGCCTCTTTAGAGATATTTGACATTCAACAATATTATATCTCACTACTGATGTCTTAGTTAGTAATCTAGGTGTTCTTTGTACACTCGACGATTATTTCTACACCCCGCCCAAGGAACCGCAGGATAAACCATCCATCTTTAGGAACTTCCACTGCTACATAGAATCTGCATTTAATGAGTCCGTTGAGTTCATCATTTGCATTTGTTGCATGATTTGCATGTCATATTCCGACATAAAGTTATATTAAATAATGAATATTTTAAAACGTGCGCGGGTAATCACATGAGAGAGCAAATGTTCAATGAAGGTGATAATTTGCAGCATGCAGGTCATATTTTAAAACTTGAGTGATAATTTGCAGGTTACTCGAGAGGTTCCCATTGGGAACAACCTTGAATGTGAGTGTTAGGTGAATAGGTCCATACACTGTCATAAGAGGGTGAGTAAAATTTCTTTGAGCTTGGTATTCCTAGGAATATTGGTAGTCATCTCGTATTCAATGTAGGGAATTTGATTCTAGATGTGAAGCCACTTAGTTTTGGACCTTCAACCTTACCTTTTAGCTTCAATTTTCACTATTATTATACCCACTCATGTACCGCCAATCTCTACCACTACCCTACCCATAGCCAGTGTTTCCTTGTCCCACACCCCTACGACGGCTTGCTTGGTGCGTGGAACCCACGAGGATGTCAGCAGCACGAGAACCTTTTGCGGAGATGCTTCATGCTTGGAGCTACACAAAGTTTTTCCAGGTTGGCATTGGAAGCATGTAGTATCCATTCACCGGAGACGAATGTTTCCGAGCCGGGGAGATTGATGGAGATCGTTCGTGCGACATTAGGGGAGTCGACTGGGTCGACATTATTGGATCTTCAAATGGACGATCAGAGTCCGTGATCGCATCGAGCTCATTTTTTCTGTATTTTTGTCTGTCTATGTTTTTATTTTTTGGACGTGTATTTTGGGAGTTAGGTCAAATAATGTGATCAGCCAATTTGAGTCATTAGATCATTTAACCTAACCCCTATTCTTATATACTATCAAGCCACTCATTAGGGATATCAAGAACTAGGGTTTATTCCGGAACGAGCAGCTCAATCCACGCTCAGTGATATGTAGAGCCTCTCCCGCGCAGTGCGAAGCCGTCGGGTTCCGCATCCGGGGGTGCTGATGCCTCCTGCCCGCCTCTTCACTGTCCTCCCAGCATCCCGCTGCCGCCTCTTCTTTTGTCGAGGGCCACAACACCGCCGCCGCCGTCCAGTCCATCCATCCCCCCGCTACAGCCTCCGCCAGACTTCTTCCTTCCCTTCCTTACCTTAATCGACACCTCCCCATCACAGCCATCCCCCTCGACGCCTCTTGCCGTCTTTCCTGTCCACGGAACCCCCGCCCCCCAACCGTCGGATCCCCATCCCTCCCCTTCAGGCGCCGAATTTCACTATTCCCCTCCCCAGCCCCCTTCTAGTCCCTCCACACCACCCCACAGTCTCCCCGCACCCTCTACAATCTCCACCATCCCGACAACCACCCTCAAGCCCGATTTTCCCCTCCGCCAGCCCTCCAGCCGTAGGATTTTACTATTCCCCCGCCACTAGCCCCTTCCAGGCCCTCCACAGCCACCCCACACCATCCACAGCCTCCACCGGCCCGACAGCCACCCACAAACCCAATTTCCCCCTCCACCAGCCCCGAAACAACAACGTCTACACCTCCATACAACCACCACCACCATTAGATCTCCCCCGCCACCTCCGACATTGAGTATTTGGTGAGTTTTTACATTATAGTTTCATTTCTTCTGTATTATACAGGAACTACTTGTATTCCTTGAAATTATTGGGCTCGCATTTATTTAACTTACCGCTCTCTTAACTGTTCATCGTTTATTTACCTGCATGTACGTTCAACGCATTCTCAATTAATTTTTAATTGTTGCTTGCTTACTTTCATTGCAATATTCGCAATCAACTATGACACATGCACGAGATTTTAAAATTAATTTGATTAATTAATTGTGCGTCGAAAAAAATACTTGCATTATTGAATATTGCATGTGCATTGCATTTGGGTTATCCTTCGTTAGTTCATTGGATTGTGTGTATGCTTTCATGTCATTCTATGGTTGATTATAGCTTCATTTGTGTTTGTCGTGTGCTCGCTTGTATTGCATTTAGGGTTAGGGCATTGTAAGTCCGCAACCTAAAGATTCGTCCTGCGTCACACCAGGTTGTTAGAAAACGAGATTAAAGGATGTGTGGGTAGTGTGAGTACTGGAATTGGCACAACCAATGGCAGTTAAAAGGCAGTTACTGGCGTGTGGATGGGGAATATAGGCCGGTTTGTACAGGACTTGGGAAAACATACACGCATCCCACACATCGGTAGTCAGAAAAATACATGCATGATTGAATCATTGCACGTGCATCGCATTAGGGTTATCTTTTGTTAGTTCATTGGATTGTGCTTATGCTTTCATGTCATTCTATGGTTGATCGTAGCTTCATTTGCGTCTATCGTGTGCTCGCTTGTATTGCATTTAGGGCTAGGGCATCGTAAGTCTGCCACCTATAGATTCGTCCCGCGTCACACCGGGTTGCTGGAAAATGAGATTAAATGATGAGTGGGTTGTGTGATTACCGGAATTGGCACAGCCAACGGCAGTTAAAAGGCAGTTACTGGTGTGTAGATGGGGAATATAGGCCGGTTTGTACATGACTTAGGAAAGCAGGGACTGTTTTTTGTTGTATTGGAAGGGATGAGCGGCTTTCAGGGATATGGAACCAGTGAGTGGGAAGGTTGGTCGGTTGTCAGGGAGATGGAACCAGTTAGTGGGATGGTTGATTGTTATGGAAATTGAATGTGGAGTCTCGGTTTGGGCTAGAGGTGGGTTTCTGGCAAGGGAAAGAGATAGTGGACAGTTCTATGCCAATTATGGGGTGTTGGGTAGTGGAAATAGGTGGTTATAGGGATAATGTGGCGTATGGGCTGGTTACAGTAGGGATGGGTGGTTACAAGGGGAAGTAGTGGGGTTGGAGGTAGTTATGGGTGGAAGAGGGGGGTGGTTAGATGGGAGGGTGGTGGAGGCCAGCGGTAGGGCTGATGGTGGCCGCGGCCAATGAGGGTGGGAAATAATGGTGGTCGGCCAAATCAAGGGAGGGAGATGATCTAGGCTTTGACACCTAGAATCCACGGGATCGGCACCGCAAACTGATCATAAGAACTCAATTTCCCTTCAAATTCAGCAATGCCCAGAAATCAACCCCTACAATCCTATTTATAGGCTAGGAACCGATGACGGACAACTTGATTGGCCTCTACAAACATACATAAAAATGTCCGTAAATAAAATACTCAAAAATATCTCGTCATTGTTCTGAATGCAACTACGGACTCGGATCGTCCATCCGGCGATCCTAACTCATCCTCCGGCGAACGTAAACTCGTACGGGTTCCGATAAGGGTCGGTCCGCCCATGAAATTTGATCTCCATCACAATATCTTAAAATTTGTCATTAAAATTCTAGGACCTCTGCTATGCTTTGTCAGGTTTTTCATGGAACATATGCAATGATTAACAACCATAAGTATGAGATTCAACATTCGGGCACAAGCAAGAATATGACTACAGTGGGAAACAGAAACCCATGACCATGACAGTTGTCGGGGCGACCAATTCCCTATGATTTTTCTGATACCCCTCATCATCCAACAAGTGGGTTAGTAGTTGAGTAGAAACTTCATGCTTAAAGGTCAAAGAGTTATTGTATGAATTCTACAGACATGCTCGCTAAATAATGAATTTGATCAGGTTATCGTGAATTTCACCAGCTCTATATTATTATGTGGCGCACATTGAAAATTATACAATGTCAGGTTATATAGGAACATCATGAGCAAATCCAGTGAGAAGCTCAAAGCTGTTTAAGGTATTGAAATATCAAAATAATTGAGAGCGAAATTACTACTGAAGCATACCTGAAAAGAGTATCTAAGCTGAACGACAAATGGATGGTCAACTTTTGTCAATATATCTCTCTCGGCCTTCATGTACTCAGAATGATTCTTCTCCATTATCTTATCCTTCCTCACAACCTTCATTGCAAATATTTCTGAAGTGCCTTTTTTCTTCACCTGAAAAACCTTCCCAAAAGCCCCCTGCCCAACAACTTTCAAGACTTCAAAATCGTCAAGCCTCGCACTTGAAACCACATCAGTTGGATTATCATTCTTTTCAGTATCATCGTTAGACGAGTGCTCTCGTTGAACAGTATTCTCTTCCGACAAACATTCTACAAGCTCCAGTGAGCTCTCAGTCTCGTGTAGAGTGAGCTTGGTCAGCTGTGAAAACTGGGGAACACGAGGAGAAGGCCCCACCAGAGAGTGTGACCGGTTATGAATGACGAGTGGGGCAACATAAAATTTGCCATCTGGAGTTGGTTGTGGGACACAATTATCCAATGTCAACACATCAACATCAGTTGAGGTTTGGGCGGGTGCAGGACCAAAAACATCAGAAAAATCAAATTCCTCCTGGTCAGTGGAAATAGCATCAAGTGGGCCCATGGGTAGAAGTAATTGTCTAGTAAAGGACTTCTGAACACCTGTCTTAGTCACAACAGATATGCCAGAGGAAACCATTAACAAAAACCCTTGTCTAGTGAAAACAACAATGAGACCTCTAATGGCAGTTCTAACTTAAGGCAGGCTCCCACCACAAATGCCCAAGGAAAAAGAAAAGGGATTCCTAACAGTGGCCTTGAACAAGAGGAAGTCTACACAAATAATGGGAGCTCCCGGGAAGCATGGAAGTAGGCTAACCAAAACTCCAGAGCTGTTCTTCTTCCCCGATGTACAGGAAACAGCCGACACTACTGTACTTCTGGAACTCATGAATATCGTGCTGTCCCGAGCTGCTTAAAGGAAAAAAATCAATGCATTGTTAGAAATCATACGTGCAATTTCAATGCTATGCTCAAAATCAACTAACTCAAGATGCAATGATTGCGGGAGAAAGATCTATCCATTATAACCTTCTCTAAGATGACTTCCTAATGACATTTATCAATAGAAAAAAAAATCTTTAGTGCGAACACACAACCCTATGTTAAGGAAAAAATAGAATAGTAAATATAAAATCATAAAATTAAGATAGAATCCTCATGAAGAAATGTTAACACAGCCAACTCAGATATTTTCATTCTTCAAAATTTCCACCATGCTTTCTATCTATAATAATCAATCAATGACATCAATCAGAGTGTTCTTTAGTACTTTTTGTATAGAGCATTGAGCAATGTATAAGTTCCTCCATTTTGAGTTGAACGTTGGCAATTCGAATCACGATATAGGAATAAGCTGCATATATTAATCCTTTAATTAGAGGTTAGGTTAAGTAAATATAAGGCTAGGCCCTCCAAAGGGAGGCTCCAAAAGTACTCATAGGATTTTATTTAATACTGCCATCTCCATATAATGAATTCTCCATGTCAACAAAGAGCAGAAAACCAACTCCATACCAAAATCCGAAATTTCTTACACTAACCAAGTTGAAGCATTACAACTTACAAACTAAGATCAACGTTGACAGTATATCATCAGGATTGAACTATCTGCAAGTCTTCTAAACTGAAACCTCGTCATGTTCAAATTTCTCTCTAATGCTTAATGAAGCGGTAAAATCCGAAATTTCATACACTAACCAACTCCATACCAAAATCCGAAATTTCATACACTAACCAAGTCGAAGCATTACAACTTACAAACTAAGATCAACGTTGACAGTATATCAACAGGATTGAACTATCTGCAAGTCTTCTGAACTGAAACCTCGCCATGTTCAAATTTCTCTCTAATGCTTAATGAAGCGGTACTTTCACCCAGTTGTTTGATATTCAATCTCGAGTTGAACTGGCCCAACTAAGCTAGCTAGAATGGATATGACTCGACCAAGGGAGTGGCCTTTTTTATATCAAGTTGAGTTCTGTCATAGCAAAAAACTGGTTTGCATTTTAATCAATTTCCTTAAATTTTGCAAAAAACAAAATACACATACATAAATATATGTATGCATGCACTCATACATATGTAGACATAAATTTGGACTTTCATAAGACAAAAGTAGATATTATGGCTTTTGCGATCAGTAAGGGACACTTGTTAATATTATATATAAATTACTTCTGCTTTATTGTCTTATGGATGTGCTATGTGTGCAACTTTGTATATTTAATTTGTGCATTTTGTTGGGGCAAAATCGGCTATACGCCTATGCCCCAATAATCAGACTCCTTGTGGAGGGTGTTAAGACTGCTTAGTGGAGAATACGTGTAATGAACAAGAGAGAAAAAGAGAAATAAGGCTAACGAGAGCCAACTTCACACAACGTGAACCTTTAATCATATGTGATTTTATTAATGAGTTCAAATGATTACAGCCGAATACAAGTTCTTGCGAGAGAGTCAGAGGATTTACAAGTACCATTAATGTTGAGAAGCGAGATCTCAGTAAGTTCCGGGATGGATTTGATGTCATGTCACTCTAATGTTCACCCTTATTTATACAACTCGAGGCCCTGCCCGATGGGAAGGCCGCACAGCTAGCTTCCTAGCTATACAGAAATGTGAATAGACTACAGAGATGGCAACATAAGACAAAGAAAATGATTGTTACCTGGCCCACTTGATGACGTGCACCTGAAAAACCAGTCATGGCAAGTGCGAGTATTCTAAGGGATTCTGCGAGAGCTCGCAAGTATTCCGAAGAGAGCCGGATGAAGAAAAAGAACCAATCGTCTTTTTAGGTGTTGGACGAATACTCTCAAGAGAAACGCGAGAGCTTCACCGAAAACTCGCATAAGTATTGATGAAAATTCTGCACTTATAGACAATCATCGCTTTGATGCTCTCATGCATGAAGTATTCGTGACTTAACTAAAAAATAGGTATCGCGGCACTCAGGGTAGACAGAATTTTTTTTTAAATTCGCGAGAACTTTGGAAAAATTAAGGATACTTGCGAGTTTGGTGGCATCCTCATCGGCGCTCCAGCTAATAAAAGGGGGTTGAATGGCTATTCAATATCATCTTTGACCACCGAACAACATATTCATCTATAGTTGTGCGAGTACTACTGTGAAATATGATGTGAGTACTACAATGAAATATGGAGAGCTCAGATCCTGGGAACAGTTATGAAGAGATCTTGACTATTGAAGAGAAGCCGGGATTGCAAGCTGAAAAACAATCCTACAAGCGAAAACGGGGAGCTAAGAAAAAGAATTTCAGGGTGTCTACTCTCTCAAATACATTGATATAATGGGCACGCTAGCTGTATCAATTCCTTCCATTGCCAAGGTACAACATTCGCCTATCTCTCAGATAGGGAAAAAAGAACTCGCCTTGAGGTGACTCCTTCACCATCAAACTATTATTATAAAATTTGTGGTACTGATTCATCTAGTTCTTAGCAGAATGGCTCATAGAAGGTGCTCAGCAGTGGCGAGATCTCTCCCATGGAGAAGGAGCCCCACGACTTCGAGGGCGAGAAACTTCTTGCTGAGAAGATGACCACATGGTCAGGACTACGCATGCTCCTGCAAAGGAGAGGGAGCAGGTGGCTGATGTATAAGCCGAAGAAAAGAAGACTGATGTTGAGGCTGAAGAGCTGCGGAAGAAGCGATTCCTGGAGCTATCGCAGAAGAAGGGACGATAAACTACGTCAAAGTCGGTTATCCCTTCTCCATCAAAGGAGAAGACTGCGAAGAATAAAGCTGTGGAAGATAATACAACTGCTGACAAAAGGCGGCAAATAAGGTGGCAGCAAAAAAGAAAGTTGCTGATAAGGTGGTGTGAATAAGAAGGCTACCGGACCAAAGCCTGCGGAGGACAAAGCAGAGGAGATACTCTAGGTAAACACATTCATTCTTAGTCATAAATCATAGCTTTGAGCATTGGGCTCCTGGCATGGAATATAGACTCGGAAGGAGTGTCACAACCTGAAGACACAATCTCTTAAGAATACAAAGTCAAGAGCAACTCAAAGAAGGTTGGAGTCAAGAGATGATGTCGAAGAAGATTCACACAGTAATTGTGATGGGGATCACAAATCGCGAGCTGGTAAACTTATACCGGAAGCCACACTGGTTTCCATATGCAGAAGGCAGAGCTTCGAACATCGTATGAACGATCTAAGCTTGTGATCGCGTTAAGAGAGGTGATGAGATAGTTCTATGTATTATAATTTAATTTTTATGTCATGTATTATTGATGTAAACCCAAATTAGGATTTTGAGAAATATGTTAATTTTATGTGACGATTTATTAATTTTTTATGTCACGATTGGAAGGGTCGTGCAACTCGTGACCCAGGATAGACTGTATGGCTTTCCTAACGGATGTGTCTTCAACTTTAGCTTATTTACCATACGTTGAGAAACAAAGTTCACCATACTACCGCTATCAATGATGATGGAGCAGAACTGCCCCTGGATGCGTGAGGTTATACGAAAAATGTTGTTCCTCAACCACTCGTCGTCAGTGGGAGCCTTAGGAGTTATGAGACTATGTTGTAGAACGCACACTAACTGATCAGGCTGCTTTCCCTCAATTTTGTACTCACTCTCTAACTCGGGCTCAGGAGTCGGGTCAGGATGGGAGTCACTAAGGAAGACCCCATACTTAGGTTCTGACCCACTCTCAAAATCAATGATGGCGACGAAGTGGCATCGGGGGCACTCAGATGATTTATGTCCCGGCTCCATACACTTGAAGCATCTGAAGATTCCAGGCTAATTGTTCGCTCCAATGATCTTTCTGCCCCTAGAAGGAGTAGCGGGAGGTGCCAGCGTACTAGAGGGCACAGTCGGTCGAGAGGGACCGACGGACCTAAACGTAGGGGCCGGTGTGGTAGTGGCGTGTGTAGGAGGGGGTCTCTCAGTGGACCTTACCCCAGTCGTCCTCTTCTGGAGGGCCTCTACTCTACGGGCTCTACTCGAGACCTCCCCTAAATCCCTGTAATCGTGTATCTCCAGCTGGTCTCTAATAGCGTAACGTAGCCCGTTCAGATAACGAGATACAGTCATTTCATCGTCCTCTCGGAGGTCGAGGCGAGACTGGAGAACCAGAAATTCGTTTGTGTACTCATCCACAGTTAATTTATCCTGCCGCAGGTTGTGGAACCTACGGTAGAGGGTCTGCAGGTAATCATGTGGAACATACCGTTTTCGTAGTTGGGTCTTAAAGTCGGTCCACGTGGTAATCGGGGTCATCCCTAAATTGAATCTAGATCGCTCTAGTTGTCCCAACCAAAACAAAGCGGGACCCTTAAGTCTAAGGACGACGTACTCAACTTGCCTAGCATGGGGCAATTGCTTCCAAGCTAGAAAACGTTCCATCCTATCACACCACTCTAAACAATGCTCAGTCTCTACTCGTCCCTCGAAATCGCCCATATATAATTTGACCCTTAAATCCCAACGAGGTGGCTCTCTTACGTCATGGCCTACCGGCTCAAAATGATGTGGGTTCGGGTTTTCTAATTCCAGATTTCTAGGGTTTGGGTAGCGGTCGTCCTGAGGTGGTGGAGTTAGTCCTAAGTGTTGGTTGGCTTCTAATTCATTAAAACTCGCACGTAATCCCGTGAGCACTTGGCCTACATCTCTCTGATTAGCGTTGACACTCGTGGTTAACGTTTCGATTGATTTCGTGAGATTTTGGATTTGCGTGCTCAGAGCGATGACGTTCTTTCTAATTTACCCACACGATTTTCCATTTTTTAGTTTATTTTAAAAAAATTTAAATTTTGATTTAAATTTTCTTAAAAGGAATATTTGAAAAGAATTTTTTTGTTTTTTTAAAGTTCAAAATGAGCGATTTCCCGAGTGGGTAAAAAATATTGATTTTTAATTTTATTGTATTTTTGAAGGCAAACAAATTTTGAAATTCAAATTATAATTCCTTTTTTTATTAGAAGAGGACAAATTTTTAATAATAATAATATGATTTTATTTTAATTTTTAAAATATGAAACGACTGACTCAAGTTAAGTTCCTTTTTTTTGACGAAATAAGAATAAAAGTTTTTTTATAAAATTTAACGGATCGACTGATTCACGATAGGAGTGAATTGAATACCCTCTGATACCAAACTGATGTAAACCCAAATTAGGATTTTGAGAAATATGTTAATTTTATGTGACGATTTATTATTATTTTTGTTTGAAAATAGGCCGAGCGGCCAAGCCGAATTTTCGCGCGCAAAATATCAAACTCGTCGTTATGAACGTCAGAAGTTTGCTAAGTTCGTTTGGATAACCTCTCATGTGTTCGTTTGATCTGAGTCCTCCACAATAAAATAAACACATACCACAAACAGTTCACAATAATAATTTATGAGATAAACAGTAATTTAGTAGCGAGAACGTGCGACAAGCTCAAAGATTATTTAGGTGAATAACATAAATCAAGGCTTACAAAAAAGGGAGCGGGATATGTAGAAGTTACCGAGGGAAATCGGGTCCTTTCCAAGCCGTGGCACACACGGGAAAATGTTGGACGCCGATCGACGGTAGGAACAGGGTCGAGGACGACGTCGATCAGCTAGGGGCGACACCGGATCCAGGGGCGACGTCGACGGTGCCGCTGTACTCGACTGAGACTCATGGCGGAAGCGGACGGTTGGAACTTGAGTCCAAATTCCAACCAGTCGAATCCAGCCGGACTCGGGGAAGAAGAATCCGGCTGCCCAGTTGAATCCATCCAAATGTCTCAAAAACCATGGTGAGGCAATCCCAGTTGTGTCGGACGTCACCTAACGTGCGTAGCCAGGCCATGCCAAAAATGACGTCAAGGCCCCCAAGTCCGAAGATGTAGAAATCCTCCATACAGGAGTAAGGCCCGATCGTGAGGGGTAGCACCACACAACAGCCCGCTGTTTGAGCGCGGCGGCCGTCGCCGAAGAACACATGAAAGTCTGGAGCTGGCGTCACCGGATGCTGTACATTCCCCATTCTCTAGCGTTCTAATCTTGATTGTGAATGATTGTGGACACATTTATAAATTACATCATGTATTGTAAACTATTCCTCGAATTTTTTTTTGCATCGCATCATTCAAGATTCCTGCGGTACCACACTAATGGTAATTCATTAGAGGCCCCTTAGAGCACACTCACTACAATCATCCCGCGCCAACTTGTAAATAGAAATTGACACCAAACTAAAACTAATGGATTGCACGATAACTGAAGAGTTGGATGCAAACTTGCAATGCATACTTGCGCCAATCTCTTAGGGTTAGTTCCCTCTAAGGATTCCTCTCCAAGTGAGAATTACAAAAGACTTGACAAGATGAACTAATACTCCTCTACTCTCCCTTATATAAAGGAGATGTCACACTAAATAAACGATGTGATTAATCGATGATAGGCGGAGAGACAAATTTGAGGCTTCAGTAGTCGTGAGGAGGGTTGTCCATCGTGTGTATTCGAATCAATACTCCTTTTCTCAAAATCAACATTGTCCTCAAGGGTGAGTCCTAGGGGGTGCATCCTCAAGCTCAAGATCCCTCAAGTCAACGAGCTGATGTCTTCGTCTTTGGTCCCAACTAATAGGCACAATTCTTTGTTTGAACATTTGTGTACAGAGGAGCAAGGTTGCTTGTAGCGAAAACAGAAATCATGGTTGTAGACATTGAGGTAATCTTGGTGTGAAAATCGGTTTGGTGGGAGGTTTCGCTAGGGTTGGGGTAGTGATAGAGGGGGTGCAGGTAGTACCAGTGGCGATTGGATTTTCTGTTGCTGAATGTGGGGTTTGGCGGGGAGAGGTGATGGGAATACCGATGCGGTGGTTTAGGGGGTTGGTAGCATGATGGGGTAGTGCCCGAGAGAGCATAGAACTCTTCTTCAACAAAATGGTCTTACTTCACGGTGTGAGGAAAAATGTTGGGATTGAGGATACAAATACGTGCCCTGATGTGGGGTTGGTGCCCAATGAGTAAGTGGCCAAAATAGTGTTCTACTGAGAGACCAAGTACATGTATGGCGACATCAATGAAGTCGAGGAAATAGGTGGTGACAGACTCTGGTTGACAAACCGTTCCAAGTTGCTCATATGCTTTGCTAGCATGGCGGTTATTGTTTCGAATAAGCTCCTGCTTGAACAACGCCCATCTTAAGGCCGAGTCGGTTTGGCGGGTCCAGCGAATCCACCGGAGAGCGAATACCACTATATATATGGTGGAAAGAGGGACGTTCTCAAGTTTTAGGGTGCTCTGGAGTTTGAAAATTTACTCGGTACGAACAATCAATCAGAGAGGGTCGGTCATGTCGAACATGGGATATCAAAGCGCTGACAGTGTGAGGGAGAGCACCAATGAGTGGTTAGAGGGAAACGGTCGGCGCAGATGTGTCTCTTGAGTGCGGCATGTCGACATTGAGTGGTTTTGAGGTCGCGGGAAACGACGGTGGAAGGTATGGGTGGCCTATGAGGAGGGCGTGGATCTCCCGCACGACAATTTGTAGGTCTATCAAGGACATCTCGGCACGAACAATGCGTCCCGATAGGGCAGAAACTGTGAGAGTCATGTCGTCCTTATGGGGCCATTAAGCGGGTGATCACATGCACCGAAAAGGTGAATGCCAAAAGTCTGAGCAGGTCAAGAGGCAAAACAGTCAGTGAAGGGGCCGCTAATGTGTGGAGGAAGGTGGATGGAGGGAGGCTGTTCGAAGTGTTTGTGGAGGCGGAAAGGGCCCGTCAGAATGTGGCGGTGGCGTCCAGGAAGCGTGATCAAGATGAGTGAGCAAGGAGAAAGAGTGCAGCTATTAATGGGTGAGAAGAAGGACGCCCGTTGGGGCTCGACGGTGACAGACTTTGTGGGAGAAGATGTGGCACGATGATAGTCGAAGCGTGGAAATCAATATTTAGTTGGGGGCGGCCAGATCGCAACTAGGTAAAAGCTCGTGTGTCGCGGTTGCGCATAAGAAGTCGTTGGACGGAAGTCGGCCGTCGGGGCACGTGCAAAATTGTGGGTCGTATGATTTTGAGAGGGTCGGCGAAGTAGTGGTGGTGTCGTGGTGGTGGTGGTGTCGTGGTGGTGGTGGTGATCGTGGTGGTGGTCGTGGTGGTGGTCGTGGTGGTGGTCGTGGTGTTCGTCGTGGTGGTGGTGTTCGTCGTGGTAGTGGAAACAACACTGAAATTTGGACTCCTGGCAGATCTTTGGGCTGCTGTACAACAGGTAACAGGAATGCAATTGGAGTTCCGGGGGGGCTGGTATAGGGGGCTGCTGTTGTGTATGGTTGGTGTGGACGGAAAGGGGAGAGAAGGGGGTGTCGACGAGGGGTTGGAGGCCCTTGGGGTGGAAGGAAGAGGTTGCTGGCTTTAGGATAGTAAATGGGGGGGGGGGGGGGGGGGGGGGGGGGGGGGGTCGGTTGGAGGTGGTTCCACGAGAGGGGCTGCCGCCGTGGCTCAGGATTCCGGATGGGCAAGGAGGGGAGTGCTCGGTTGGAGTAGGGGGAGAGGTGGTTCCATGTGAGTTGGAGGAGGGGGAGTGGGGCTCGGTTTGTGGGAGAGGTGGGGTCAGGTGTGAGGGGGCTTGCTGCTGCAAGGAGGAAAGGTGGCTCAGTTATGGGCTGCCATGTGGTTCCACGTGAGGGGTAGTGGGAAGAATGGATGATTAGGAGTAATTTTAGGATAGTGGGGAGTTATGGAGGTAGTGGGGTAATGAGGGAGGTAGTTAGGTAGTTATGGGGTAGTGGAGTGGTGGCTGGCCAGAGGTGGTCGCCGGAGAGGTGACCGGTGGTGGTGATGGCCGGAGGTATTTTTCGGCGATCGCCGGAAAACTAAAAACGAAGAAAACTTGGAGGGTGATGGTGGGGGCTCGCCGGAGGTGGTTGGGGAATGTTTTCCGGTAATCGTCGGAGACCGAAAATGGAGGGCATTTGGAGGAGGAGAGGGGGCTGTTTTGGAGGTGTTTGGGGAGAGGAATGTTGGGTGGCCGGCCAGTGGTTGGAGGGGTGATTTTGGGCTGACGGAGGGTGGTGGTGGTGGTGGTGGTGGGAGGGAAAAGGGGATGTCGGTTGTAGGAGGTATGGCTTGGAGGGGAAGGGGGGAGGATGTTGGCCGGCGCCCAAGGGGTGTGGGGAGGTCCAAGCTTAGCACCTAAGGATTTCGGGTTCAGCACCGGTTGATCAAAAACAAGGTTTCTTTGCTTCAAATTTAAATACCTCTCATTAGAGCCCTCTACCGCTATGTAGACTAGAGAGGGGCAACAAACGGTCATGATTCTCCATTTGTTGCCTCCCTCAAAATAAACAAAATTATAATGTAAAATTAAAAATGCAAAGAACGAAAAATGTTACGAGCGGCGATCCGGTCAAGATGAGCGGTCCCGATCGTCACTAGGTCTGTGGTCGGCGTAAAAAGACCCTAACGGGCCATGTGACATGATCCTCATCAACTCCCACCGTCTCAAAAGCATTCATCTCCAGAGAATGGAGATGATTGTAATGTCATTGTAGGGTCGGGGCGAGTCTCTCAAACTCAACTGCGGAAATCAAAGTGTCGTCGATAAAAGTGCGGCCCCGCCAATGGATCAAGCATCAGACTCTGTCCGGTGCTGGTACAAGCTCATGGGTCACGATCTCAGTGATGATGTAGAACGGTCCAGAGCCAGTGGACGATCAGACTGGTGTCGGAGGAAGCGATACTGCTGCGGAAGAAGCTGGAACTGTAGCTGGATTAGTGATGACGTCGAACGATCTGCCTGTGGACGGCGAAACATGTGTCGGTGGACGTGGTACTGCCATGGAAGAAGTCAGGCGATCAATCAGTGTTAAAGACTGGGTTGCGGTGCAGTAGTTAGTGGGAGCTGGGAGTATGGTTGAGTAGTAGACAAAGGTGGAGACTGTGGAGTTGAGGTGGCAGGAGGCGAAGGGTACATGTAGTCGTGTGGCTCAAGAAATGGAGTCAAATCCTCAATGTTGAATATGGGTGAAATCCTCGTACCCTTCAGAATATCTAATTCATAAGCATTTGTTCCAACTTATTTGAGGATAGTGTAAGGACTCATTCGCTTAGCATTTAATTCCGAGCAATTCCCTTTGGGAACCTCTCAGCACGTATACGGATCATTACATGTTCTCCTTCTTTGAAGCTTTGTAGCCTCTTGTGGCTATCAACATTAGATTTATAAATGTCATTATTGCAAGTACTTTTTTGTCGGATAAACTCGTGCAAACTATGGAGGTGTCTAGCAAAGGACTCGGCAGACTCGCAAGGGCGGTACTCTATGGGTAGAGGAATAAGATTTATGGGCTTCCTAGCCTCATACCCCTTATACGCTAAGACTACCTAGAATGGACTCAACTATGTACTTCTATTTATCGAGCTATTAAATGCGAACTCTGTCACGGGTAATATTGAATCCCAAGAGGAGGTGCGGTCACCAGCAAGGCATCGTAAGAGATTTCCTAGACATTGTTTACTACTTCAGTCTAACCATTCGTCAGTGGGTGATACATGAGCACCAGTTCTTTATTATAGAGGAAGAAGGATTCAATTTGATGCAAAGAAATGGAATACCAGGGTGGAAAAATATTTTAAGAACAACTGCGACAAGTTATTGTGTGAATGTGTGAAACGGAAGAAAAAAAAAGTTGAAAATATTGTTGGAACATGTGAGTAAAATCAGCCCCACTACGGATTGTTGGAAATCCAAAACTCAAAAGATCAAATATATGGTAATAACTGGTCATTGGATAGATCAAAATTAGCAACTAAAAAAGTGTCCTCACTTATGTTCACATTCCACCCCCTCGTAGAGCTATTGAGATTGCAAATGCTATATGGCGATGCTTGAAAGATTGGGGCATCGAGAGTAAAATTTAAACAATATATATTGATAATGCATCTGCTAATGATTCCGTTATCGATAATTTGAACATTTATATAGGCACACAAAAATTTCTTTGCGATGGAAAATTATTCCATGTCCAATGTTGCGCTCATAATCTTAATCTCATAGCCCAAGATGGTATCTCCGAAATTAAAGATTTTGTTGTTGTTATTCATGGTAGTGTCGAGTATATTCGACGATCAGATACAAGATTTAAAATATTTTCAGAGATTGTGAAGCAACTAAATCTACCTGAATAAAAGTTAATTGATGATTGCCGAACAAGGTGGAACTCTATGTATGAGATGTTGCAATTGCAAGTAAATTCAAAGATGTTTTTCCAAGGTTTGTCGTACGGGATCCGCATTATGAGTCTTAGTTATTAAAGGAGCAAGGCGCACCAAGGTACAAAGGGGTCTTGGAGCCTAGGAACAAGGCTCAAGGCGCAGGCGCACGCCTGACAAAGGCAAGGCGCAACCACATTCATTTTAAATAATCGGCATCAAACAACAATTCATCTTCTTGATAAGATTCTTCATTTATTCCACTCATTAATCATTCATTACTATCATTTATATCTCTTAAAAAATAGAATCAATATGATCACTTGCATAATATCTAAGTCTCAACGATCGATTATATTTCACAAACACTAAATAATGCAAAAATTAATGAGATCTTACATTAAAAAATGATGTAAACCGGAGTCCTCGAGACGATTTTTAAATAAATAAATTGAAATTTATTTTTAAATATGTTGCGCTGGCGCGATTTTTTCGAGCAGACGGTAAGCGACAATTGATCTCAGTTCATAAACGTTCATATGAGCCTAACAATCGGGCATATTTAGCAACATGACGTAATTCTCCCACAAGTACACAAAGAGAAGAAAATTGTGAGCACATCGAAATTAACGACAAACAGGTAATCAAATAACTAAGGCAAGCATGCTCTGAAATCTTACTAATCAAATAAATTAAGCATAAAATTATTCTACCTTATCACGAGTGGGAGAGGGACGAGATAAACCATAAGAACAAGAGTGAAGCGTTGGAGTCAACTGGATTCGGGGGGCAAATGGACGAACAAGGTGAAAGGTGGAAGGGCTCAACCAGAGGGTTGATCGGGGTCAGCAAGGGCCAACTGTTGAGGCTCAAGTCAGCCTGGGAGTGGGCGGAGGAGGTGAGAGGAGTTCACTGGAGTCCACGGAGGCTGGCGGCGAGGTAATTGACGGTGGTGGGGCAGAACTGGCCGGGGAAGCACTTGGCGTTGGCTGGCGCTGGGAGATCCGACGAAACAGAGCCGAATCCCTCAAACGGTGGGTGAGGAAGGTTCGCCGGAGTCGAGCCGGGGGTGGAGGAGAGGTCGCCGGCGTCCACGGAGACAATCGGTGATGGAGGGAAGGAGGAGGCGGGCGGCACAGGGAGACGGGCTAGACCTATCGGGTGACAGGGAAGATTTCTCACTGTTCCGATTTCTGTCCAAGCTACCTTTTGATGGAGGGAGACGACTCTTTATAAAGTTGAGGAATAAGTTGATTTAAATGGAAGGGGGCTAGCTGTCAACATAGGTAATAAATGCCTTTTTATTAAAAAGGTAGGCAGGAATTGTAATTGATTTGGCCGAATGTTTAAGGCTAATTAAGAGATTGTTTTTATAAAATAGTAATTAATCTTTTATTTTAAGGCAACCTCTCTTTAAATATCCATCTTCTAAAATACTTTCCAAATACATCGAGAAATCAAATATTGTTTGCTCTCATTTTTAATTTTAGCTAATATAAAATATCTCTTTTATTGTGGAGCCTTTTGAGCATGCCTATCTTAATTAATATGTTGCCTAATTTGACGGATCTTTTTACACAGGGACTTACTGGGCGATCACACTAATAAGCCGTAACAACGAGCGCGGGTGATGTGCGCGAAATAAAACAAACAAATACATGCATGATAAATAAAATAAATGTGCGCGAAGACATGCGCTACACACAAAAATGCGGGAAATAATATTAAAATGAAGACGCGGGAAAATGCGACGCAGGTTGCATCAATTCTCCCGGGGTTGAAAGACCTCGACCTCGTCGAGAGTGTAATGTAGCCTGCGACAAGGAAATCCAACTGTCGATCCGGACCTGCTCCGCTACTGTCATGCTCTGGATGGTGGTGTGTAGTGAGGGAAAAGAAGGATCCTTCGCTGCAGTTCATGACCTTAAGACAAACTCTCTTTCCTGAAAAATGCAGGAAACCAATCTCATTCGGAAAAATATAATTCCCGGTGATAGAATCAACTATGGAATTATAGATTTTCGAATATGCTCGCAAACAGTTAGTCATAATTTTATGCATGATATTTAAATGATCAGAAAAAATCAGAGCATCAAAGAGACGGGTATCACAAAGTGGAAGAGAGTGGGGATCAAAGAAACAAGGTGGGAAACAAGCAGGCTCGGCATGTGGAATCATTAAATCACATCGCATCATACACTCTCCTGTCAGACACATACGAGCGTCTACTAGACCAAAATCAACTATCCCAAATATATCATCCGATCGAATCTGACTAACGTTATAAAAATTAAAATTAACCCCAAATTTATTATTTAAAATTTTTTAGAGAAATCCTTTAAATCGAGTATCTTTGTTTGGTGTGAAAATTTTTGGGGTTCTTATTATCCTTAGAACACGAGTTCTCTTAAATAATTCGATAATTTGATAATAAAATTTTCCAGACGTATTTATAATTATGGAATAATGTAATGACATAAAGTGTTGTTTCCCAAATATACAATCAGTATATGGTGGTGACACTAGTGTTATAGGTGGGTGATCATCGAACATAATGTCAATATGCTCAAGTGTTGGCGAGTGTAGTGGCCTAGAAGAATCAGGACATACGTAGCTCGAGTCTATGTCACTTAAGGTGTGGGGCTCATCACTAGCCAATTCTGTCTTCGGGAGAGTCGAGAGCGAAACTGTGTCATCCAACGTGAGTGTCACATTGCTAATACGTTCTTCTTCCTGGAGCAGGGGCTCGGGAAGAAACTCAATGACTGCAGTTGGTAATTCAGTGGGTGCAAGTGGAGTCGCTACTTCAATCGGTATGTCATAAATAGGAGGAAGAATCTCTTCTTTCTGGAGCTGGGGCTCAGGAAGAGTCTCCTCGACTGGAGGGATTTCTACCGTGGAGCTAAATTGGGATAGTGTGCTCAGGGGAGTGGTAATACTAGGGAAATCTATGTCTTTAAAAGTAGGGGCAATGACAAGACTAGAGCGGGGTCTATCTGAAGACTCAGATTCCACCCTATGAGCCATACTAGAAATTTCTTCTAAATTGCGATAACGGTGCAACTCTAGTTGATTCCTAATGGAGTAGTGTAACCCGTGCAGGTAACGGGATACGGTCATCTCATCACCCTCCTGAATACCTAGTCTAGATTGAAGGACTATAAATTCACTAGTGTACTCATCGACCGACAAACCTCTTTGTTGTAGATTTTGAAATTTATGATATAAAGTTCGGAGGTAGTCGGGGGAGACAAAGTGTTTGCGCAACTCTATTTTAAAGTCAACCCAAGTAGTGATTGGAGGCAACCATAACTTATCTCTCATGCGTTCGAGTTGCTTCCACCAATCTAGCGCGGGTCCCTTAAGTCTACGGGTCACATACTCGATTTGCGTGCTCAAAGGTATTTGATTAGTTCTCATAGAGCATTCCATAGTATGACACCAATCTAAACAATCTTCAGGCCCTAAACGTCCGTCAAAATCACTCGGGTGTGTGTGCTCAAAGTCTTTAGGATGAGTGTTCTCTTCTTGCAATAAGTGATTTATGTTAGGGAGCGACGCTACAATTTCAGATAATTTTTTAATTCGAAGATTTAAATATTCCATATTACTCTCCAACCTTATATTAGTTTCTAAATGATCGGTCACCTTCTCCATTTGAAATACTTTGTTTTTAATCGCCAAAAATTATATTAATTGTTTTAAATCCTTTAAAAAACAAAGGGAACCCCTTTTTTCATTTTAAGATAATAATAATAATAATAAATGTTGATTTTTTCTTTTTTTTTAAACAAATTTTTTAAATCATTTTTTTTAATACCAGATCGACCGATTTATGATAGGAGTGAATCGACCCCCTCTGATACCAAACTGATGTAAACCGAATTCCTCGAGACGATTTTTAAATAAATAAATTGGAATTAATTTTCAAATATGTTGCGCTAGCGCGATTTTTTCGAACAGACGGTAAGCGACAATTGATCTCAATTCATAAACGTTCCTATGAGCCTAATAATCGGGCATATTTAACAACATAACGTAATTCTCTCACAAGTACACAGAGAAGAAAATTGCAAGCACATGGAAATTAACGACAAACAGGTAATCAAATAACTAAGGCAAGCATGCTCTGAAATCTTACTAATCAAATAAATTAAGCATAATATTATTCTACCTTATCACGAGTGGGAGAGGGACGAGATATACCTTAAGAACAAGAGTGAAGAGTTGGAGTCAACTGGATTCGGGGGGCAAATGGACGGACAAGGTGAAAGGTGGAAGGGCACAACCAGAGGGTTGATCGGGGTCAGCAAGGGCCAACTGTTGAGGCTCAACTCAGCCTGGGAGTGGCCGGAGTGGGCGGAGGAGGTGAGAGGACGGTTCATCGGAGCCCACGGAGGCTGGCGGCGAGGTAGTTGACGGCGGTGGGGCAGAACTTGTCGGGGAAGCACTTGGCGTTGGCTGGCGCTGGGAGATCCGACGAAACAGAGCCGAATCCCTCAGACGGTGGGTGAGGAAGGTTCGCCGGAGTCGAGTCGGGGGTGGAGGAGAGGTCGCCGACGTCCATGGAGACAGTCGGCGGTGGAGGCGGGCGGCGCAGGGAGACGGGTTGGACCTATCGGGTGACAGGGAAGATTTCTCCCTGTTTAGATTTCTTTCCAAGCTGCCTTTGATGGAGGGGGACGACTCTTTATAAAGTTGAGGAATAAGTTGATTTAAATGGAAGGGGGCTAGCTGTCGACATAGGTAATAAATGCCTTTTTATTAAAAAGGTAGGTAGGAATTGTAATTGATCTGGCCGAATGATTAAGCCTAATTAAGAAATTGTTTTTATAAAATAGTAATTAATCTTTTATTTTAAGGCAACCTCTCTTTAAATATTCATCTTCTAAAATACTTTCCAAATACAGCGGGAAATCAAATATTGTTTGCTCTCATTTTTAATTTTAGCTAATATAAAATCTCTTTTATTGTGGAGCCTTTTGAGCATGCCTATCTTAATTAATATGTTGCCTAATTTGACGGATCTTTTTATTCAGGGACTTACTGGGCGATCACACCAATAAGTTGTAACAACGAGCGCGGACGATGTGCGTGAAATAAAACAAACAAATACATGCACGATAAATAAATAAATGTGCGCGAAGACATGCGCTACACGGAAAAAACGCGGGAAATAATATTAAAATGAAGACGCGCGAAAAAATGCGACGCAGGTTGCATCAAAAAATTACAGCATAAAATTACAACATAAATTGCGCACGAAGGCGCAAACCTCTGAGTCTGGTGAGCCTTAAGTGCGTCTTTAACAACGTTATTTATGAGAGTTTCCAAGTGAGGGCAATTGGGTAAAAAATGAAAAGCATGCTCTGTGTTGGAGGATTTTTGAACTGCTATGCACATTATCTCTGGAAGCGAGTATCCGACATTAAATTTATTTCTTAATGAGGTCAGTAGAGTAAAATTTATCTTGGATATGAAATCATTGGACAATGATTGTTTTATTCAGGATATGGTTGAGAAAATGAAGATCAAGTTTGATAAATATTAAGGAGATTCTAATTTGATAATGTCTATTGCTGTCGTTTTAGATCATAGGTGTAAAATGCGAGCACTTCAGTTCTTATTTCCCAAATTATATTTTGCACAAGAGCTGAGATAGAAATTAACTTCATTACATCACCCTCCATAAACGCATAAATCTTTCATGTCACTCTAATAGACATGTTCAAACTCAATTTGATTGGTCTGGTGTTTTGATTATGTGAAGTCAATGGAATTCATTCAGCCTTACAAATCTGAACTTGATATATACCTTGAAGAAAATTGTTGCATGATTGAGAAAGATCAAATTAAAGGCGAAAGAAATTTTGATGTTTTGGAATAGTTGAGAGTTCATGCTCTAAAGTACAATATCTTATCGACATTAGCAAGAGATATTTTAGCAATTGTTATTACTTTAATTTCTTCTAAAGCTACTTTTAGTGCTGGTAGTTGGGTCATCGATAAATATCGTGAATCGTTAAAGACGGACACAATTAAAGTTCTGATGTGTGCAGGGGATTGGTTGATAAAACATTTTGGAGTTGTGAGAGTTTGAAATATAAATAACTATTATTCTAAAGAATCTAACTAATTACATGAGAGCTCTCCTCTTTATATAGAGTAAAGGAGGGTTGAGAAAGATCAAATTAAAGGCGAAAGAACTTTTGATGTTTTGGAATAGTTGAGAGTTCATGCTCTAAAGTATAATATCTTATCAACATTAGCAAGAGATATTTTAGCAATTGTTATTACTTTAATTTCTTCTAAAGCTACTTTTAGTGCTGATAGTTGGGTCATCGATAAATATCGTGTATCGTTAAAGACGGACACAATTAAAGTTCTGATGTGTGCAGGGGATTGGTTGATAAAACATTTTGGAGTTGTGAGAGTTTGAAATATAAATAACTATTATTCTAAAGAATCTAACTAATTACATGAGAGCTCTCCTCTTTATATAGAGTAGCGGAGGGGGAAGAAATTAGAATATGAGATGTGGTACTAAACATAAGGAAGAGAAAAAATGTGCAATATGCCCCTTAATGGGCTTTCAGTCTTGGGTTTTAACACTCTCCCTCAAGCTGGAGCATATATATCGATCATTCTCAGCTGGTACAAATATCCGAAAAAGATAAAGACATTGGTTTGGTGAAGATGTCGGTCAACTCTTGATCTGAAAAAACAAAAGGAGTGCATATTTATTTTTTTGGTAACTTCATCTCTGATGAAGTGACAATCAACTTCAATATGCTTTGTTCTTTCATGGAACACTAGATTTTCATATATGTAGATAACAACTTTGTTCTCACAAAATATTGGTAGAGGATAATCATAGATTTCTCCCAAGTCTTTTAGAAGTGTTCTCAACCACTTTAATTCGTCTAAGTTATACTTCTGTATCGGCTTCTGCACTTGACCCGAACATCACTGTTTGGTTCTTGTTTTTTCATATGACCAAATTTCCTCCGACATATATGCAGAATCTAAAAATGGATTTTCGATCTCATTTATCATCTGGATATCTTGCATCAGAAGATGCTTCAATGCGTAAATGATTTTTTTCTTTATAACAATAGTCCTTTTCATGGAAACCCTTTGATGTATTCTAATATTTTTAAAGCAACTTCCAGATAACACTCTTTGAGAGCCTACATGAATTGACTAACCCGCCCAACAACATAGGAGATGTCAGATCTGGTTACAGTAAGAAAAATGAATTTACCCATACGTCTGTACCGAGTAATGTCTTGTAGAAGAGGGGATGTCTCACCCTAGAGTTTGTCAGCACCCACATGCATAGAATTATGAGTAGGTTTTGTGCCAAGGAAACTTGTTCAATTGAGTAGATCTAGGGAATACTTGCGTTGGGAGAGAACTATGGAGTTATTGCGTCACGCAATTTTAATTCACAATAAGTATCTTGGCAAACCCATATCTTTAGTAACAGATTGTTTCTGAAGATGTTTCTTTGTTTTCTCTTATTCCAAATGAGTCATCTTTGGTAAGAAGTATATCATCTAAGTAGATAGCAGGAATAACTAGTCCATGGTTGGTCTTTCGTATAAAGAGAGAAATCAACATTGCTTCTAATGAAATCAATGGTAGAGATGATCTGACTGAATTTGTCAAACCATGCTCGAGGGTTTTGTTTAAGACCATAAATGACATTCTGAAGCTTACAAACCTAAGACTCCCACTGAGCAATATAACCAAGAGGTTGCTCCATATATACTTCTTCGTGTAAGTTATCATAGAGGAAGACATTTTTGTCATCAAGCTGAGACATTTGCCAAATTCAGTTGAAAACAACGGAGAAGAGGATCCAGATAGTGATGATTCGGGCAACCAGAGACAATGTGTCAAATAACTCAACAACGTCGACTCCAGATGGGGTGAGAAAAAGAGTCCAGGTACCCCGTGATGTCAAAGTAGATATTTCCATATCCATTGTTGCTTTCCCAGCAAGGTACACGAAGAACTTCATAATATGTAGTAGGAACGGTGATGGTAGAGAGGGATCAGGAAAACTTGTTGCATGACGGAATGAGATTGGCATATGATACAACATTAGTAAGAGGATGTTGTGTACTCCCTCTTACCCCTTTCTGTAGAGCAATAGAAACATCCAGGTCCTAGTATGTTGAGGTGAAAGAACCTTCCGAAGAGGAGAGCGCTGTCCTGGGAGCTGACGGCGAGGACTCTGGAGTGGACAGAGCGAGGACAGGTAGGGAAGCAAGGCGGCGACGATGATGATAAGGAAATGGTGAAAAAGGTGGTATATGTTCAGGAAGTGGTGACAATTTTGAGATATACGACGAATGAGCATGAATGAGAAGGAACAATGAAATAGAGATAGGAGAAGGAGAGGTGGTAGAGATAGGATGGATCTCAAGAGTAAGAGTCCCTCAGTTTGTGGAGAAATAAAGAGTACTCAAAAAAGGTGACGTCAGCAGAGACATTGACGCTTGGAGATTGGGTCGAAATAATGATATCCCTTCTGAGTGGAAGAGTGCCCTACAAAGATATATTTGGTGGCTAGAGCAGAGAGTTTATCGCGACTAGAGGCAGGAGTATGGACAAAAACAGTACAACCAAATACACGCAGGGTAAGGGGAAAAGGTGTACCAGCTGGATATAGAAGCGAAAAAGGAGTCTTACCCTAAAGAGTAGAAGAAGGTGGACGGTTAATAAGAAAACAAGAAATGAGAATAGTATGACCCCAATATGAGCTGATGGAGGAGACGCAACTGAGGATGACCGAGACAATGATGCCATTAGGCAAAGAAGTCGAGACGGCAGAGACAAAGAGAGTGGGAGATCATAGAGGTAATAGAAATTACCACGTTCTATCCCAGTAGCAATCATCCTCTGCGATTGAAGGTCCTGAAAATAACATCCTCCGCATTGCAATTGTCATGAAAAGGCATTAACAAACAATAAATTGCAAGGAAATTTTGGGACGAATAGACAGCCGTCCAACTAGGAAGAGAGGCAGAAGTAATAATTTTAGACCCACAAACTGATGCAAGAGAACCATCAGCCAGAAAGATCAATGATAACTAGTTATGCTTCTTGAGGTGAGAGAAGATGAGAGTATTCAGTCATATGATTGGTGGCACCAAAATCGATGAGCAATTTACCCTAGTAGCAACATGCGCACTACCTAAAGAAGTGGAAATGGAGGCAGATTGCTCAGAGGCATTGATGAGATCCTCAATATTAGCCGAAGAGAACTAGCGGTCAAACTCTGGCAGCTGGATGGACAGGGAGGCGGAAGGCTCAAACGCAGTAGTCCTAACGTGAGCCTGAGGACAGAGGTGAGGATGCTTCACAAAGCATTCCTTGACAATATGACCAAGTTGTCCACAATGAGAGCAAAGAGGGCGCCCCCCACGACCCCTGGTGCACCCCCTACGGCCACAGTGAGCTCCATGGACGACCGCATGAGCAAAATTGTCAGAGGACGAAGAGGACACAATCAGAGGTCACTGCGGAACATTGGTAACAACAGAAATATGAGCTGTAGTTGCAACCAAGGTGGGAGTATTAGGCTCTGTTAAGATCTACGGGTGTATCATCTCGTAGGAATCTGGAACACAGAGAAGATAACAAACCACAAGGAGTTCTTGAAAACGTCTCTGTTGAGTGGCAAGGTCAGCAGAAAAGGGTCGATGTTTGAGAAGTTTTGCGTCGAAAGATTGAACTTCCTGATATTTACAGAAATTCGCGTAATAAGAGGACTCACAGAAGGCTCGCGAGAGGTCGCAGAGACATGCGGTTCTCTGGATGAGGAAGCGTAGACATTCACAGAAGTTCGCGTAAACCATCGGAATGCAGAAAGAGGACTCGCAGAAGGCACGCGAAAGGTCACAGAAGGAGCGCGATAAGGACCCGCAGAAGGCTCCCTTCGACGCATTGATCGCAAACGGAGTGAGGAGATCTCGTGGGAGGAGAACTCGCTGGAGGTTGCAGAAGCGAGCAGAAGAGCGGCGAGAGTTGGAAGTCCAGCAAAATCTATAAATATCCAGTGAAAGGTGGATTTTGGTGAGCTCTGCTTGGTCGAGGATCGTGCAAGAAGCAACGAACTAGGACTTTGATCACATAAGAGTTGGCGAGCTCAGCGGGTTTGAGAATTCGCAGCAGTTAAATGAGCTTGGCGAGAGAAAAAATGGACGATTTTGAGAATACGCATGAGGTGGTTGTTGGGACTGCAAGAGCTTCCGTGTGAGGTCAGGAGTGTTCATACGAGACTAGAAAGGTTCGTATGAGACTAGGAGTATTTACGCGAGTGATTTCGCCAGGCTCTGATACCATGTGAGAGTTTGAAATATAAATAATTATTCTAAAGAATCTAACTTATTACATAAGAGCTCCTCTCTTTATATAGAGTAGAGGAGAAAGAAATTACAATAGGAGATGTGGGACTAAACACAAGGAAGAGAAAAAATATACAATTGGCCCCTTAATGGGCTTTAACAAAAGTTAAAAAGAAGACCAAGGTAAAATTATTCAACTATGATATTGTTTTTGTAATGATATTATCTCAACTTTTGATTTTTAAAATTTATATCTTAAATTTCAGAGCGAGAAGAAAGCGGTGCAAGAACTTCTTCCAGTTCATGATGACGCGTTGAAAGGATAATTACATTTATGTCTATTTAATATTTGGATTTGATACGATGTAATACTTTGTTAATATCCTGCATGCCTGCATTTTCCATTTATTTTTTGAATTCGTATTTCATACATGCTTGTTCGGATTGCAATTTTATATCATGTATTCTTTTGATCCTTTTAGATGAAATTCGTGATTGTTAGCGATTCGGATGCTTTCCTGTAGTTTTAGTTATGATGGCGTGGATTTGCTGATTATATGATGGCGCTGAGGTGGTATACCATATCTTACCTTTCATCGAATAATTTTATATTTGACTTGTCAAAGGTGCTTTGGGTTCTGATGCAGTGGCAGGTCGACTCGTGGTGAGCACGCTAAATGCAATGTGATATGATATAAATGCAAGAGGTGGTCCGCGATGAAATTAGCAGCAACAATTAATTACTATAAGAAATAAGACTAACAGAGGCACAAGCATTCACAAACTATTAATTAACGAAAAACAAGCTTAATTCACAAAGCAACTGAGGCGTAAATATTTTAAGCGTATGCTGAATAAACTGTGCAAGTCACACGAGGTCCAATACTAATAGCAAACAAAAAATAAATAAACTCCAAACTACGACTTACACATGCAGGCGGCGGTGGAGGTGGTACTTGATGACGATCCAATGGCGAGTGACTCCGTCAAGGGTTGCGGATGGCTAGACAACGGCTAATACGGGTTACGAAAGAGGTTGGAGGCTGGATAATGGTGAATTTTAGGATGGATGAATGGGATTCGTGACGGGGTGGAGTAGTCAGTGGCTGCAGGGGAGTAGGAAGGGGAGGGTCAGAGGCGGGGGGGGGGGGGGAGCGGCTCACAGCGTTGTTGGAGGGTAGGCGAGGGTGATGCGGGCAAGGGAAGGGGCGGAGAAGGAGGAGGGACTCACGGGACTGTTGGAGGCCTGGTGATGGGGATGCGGGCAAGGAGAGGGACGGAGGAGGAGGAGGGACTCACGAGATTTGGAGGCCTGGCGATGGTGCCGCGGGCAAGGAGATGGGCGAAGGAGGAGGAGGGACTCACGGGATTTGGACGGGGCTGGGGAAGGAGGATGAGGCGTCGGTCTTGGAGTCGCACCAAGATCCCTCGTCGGTATCGCACCGAGAGAGGGGGGGATCGGGGGTTCCACTTTTCTGGAACTAAAGCATCGATGCCCAACCACCGTAACCTGCGTGTATAATTACACAACCGAAAAATAGGGCATCCAAATCAGATGGCCTTCAACGTCCAAGCCGATCGGGCGCTAAATATGACTCATAAAATATAAAACCATACATCAAACAGGCTCGAAACGTCCATTCGGGCGCAACCGTGGACTCGGATCGCCCGAACGGGTAGCGGTTCACCGCCTCCTGCAGGAATAGACTTATGTCGGGCGTGGCGCGCCATCAACTCCCCCCGGCTTGAAAGCACTCATCTCCGGTGAGTGAAAACGGTCGTACTCTCTGTGTAGCCGTGGGGCGAGTCTCCTGAGCTCCTCTGAAGAAATCCATGTAGCATCATATAGTGGGCGACCGCTTCAACGAACAAGATAACACACAATATCTCGCCTGCTTGTGGTATAGAGGTCGTGACCGATGATCTTGAAGTATGTCACTAGTAGAAGTAAGTGACTCTGTCTGTAATGTATCTCTGTCTGACTGATGGATCGGTGGGACCATCGATGGTGCAAGGTGACCCTCAAGGAGCGACTCCTCAGGTGGAAGTAGCGATGGACTAGTAGGGACCAAAGAAAGTTGAGGCTCTGTTATGGGTGTGGAGGGATCCACATACATGCGCTCTTCGTAATAAGGAGTCAGATCCTCTACGTTGAATACTGGGCTAATGCACATACCCGGAGTGATGTCAATGTCATAAGCATTTGTACCAATCCGCCGCACGACTGTATAGGGGCCCATTCGGCGAGCGCTTAATTTCATTGTTGGTCCTTGAGGAGCCCTCTCGGGTCGTATGTGAATCATCAATCATCACTTGTTCTCCCGCCTCAAAGGTTTGTTTCCCCCTGTGCTGATCTGTTCGATCTTTATAGTAATCATTACTTGATGTCATTTTTTAAGGACCGACTCATGAAGTGCATGCACATGTTGGGTAAAAGACTCCGCTGACTCACTGGGTTGGGACTCGAGAGAACATCAATCAAGTCAATAGGCTTCCTAAGTTCATACCCTAACATGACATGAAATGGACTCAAACCCGTGGTCCTATTGACGGAACTGTTATATGCAAACGCAGCTATAGGTATAACAAAATCTCGGGTAGACGGGCTGTCCCCAACAAGACAACGTAGTAGGGCTCCTAGACTACGATTGACAACCTCAGTTTGACCATCCGTCTGTGGGTGGTAAGCGGAGGAGAACTTCAAAGTTGTATCGGTCTTCTTCCATAACGTCTTCCAAAAGTAGCTCATGAAGCGAGCGTCGCGGTCGGAGACTATGAAAGTGGGTAACCCATGATACTTGAATACCTCCCTAAAGAATATCACAACCACATGAGACGCATCAGTGGTCCTACGACAAGGAATGAAATGGGCCATCTTAGAGAAACGGTCCACCACAATAAAGATCGAATCGAACTTCCTCAGAGTGCGAGGGAGCCCGAGTACAAAATCCATACTAATATCAGCCCAAGGCCTCTACGGGACGGGCAGTGGAGTGTACAATCCTGTGGGTTGGCAAGACCCCTTCGTGGTCTGACAGACTCGACAATGTTTAACAACCCGGGTAACGTCCTTCTTCAGGCCAGGCCAGAAGAAGCGATTCTCGACTAACTCAATCGTCTTGTCTCGCCCGAAGTGCCCCGCTGCTCCGCCTACGTGCATCTCCCAGATGAGGAAATCTCGGAGGGATGCCTGAGGAACGCAGAGGCGAGAGCCCATGAATAAATACCCGTCAGAAATCGCATAACCCTGACGAAGGTCAGGAGGGTCCATCGATAGCGCGTAAATGTTACCGAAATCTGGGCACTCTGGGTATTCATAAGCTAGACGCTCAAAGCCCACAACTCGGAAGCTCATGGTGTGGAGGGTCACACGATAACATCGGTCGGCTTGTTCTCGACACCCGCTCGACTAGCCAACATTGGGAGTTGCTTATTACGGAGCGAGAAGAAGGTCGGCAAGGGGAAGGGTCGGCGGCTAAGGTTTGGGACAGAATAGGAGAATAGAGAAGAGAGGAAGATAGGGAGCAACCCTGATTTTCTGATTAATCCAAGCATGCCAAAATACAATACCACACCCCCTTTTATAAAGGTAAGAGGGGTGTAAAATAGGGAATAATTAAAATAGGAAACTATTAAAATATGCAACAATTAAAATAGGAAATATTTAAAATAGAAAATAATTAAAATAGGAAATAATTAAGGGGTCTCCGTCATGTCATCGATCAGTGGGGTAGTGGGTGATTTGGCCGTCGATTTTCTGCGCGTGTAGACGCGCCACGCGGGCTCCTCCGTGCGTATGTCTGTAACAATACCGTCATCTGGGAAATTTGTCTTGTCCTCAAGGGAGCCAGGTAGCGTCGGAGTCGGCGGAAATCCTCTCGAGGGAGCCAGGTAGCGTCGGAGTCCGATCGATTTGCCCATGCAACTAGAACCTCATCGGATGACGGGTCGCCCGGCCGAGGGCAGCGGCGGTCTAGTATCTTGGCCGGGTAGCATGGGGCTTCACCAGCATGGTTGATGTCGGCAGGAATATGTGCTGACGCGGGATGATCACCAACCACTCGGCAAAGCTGGGAGACATGGAAGACCGGATGTATGCGACTTTGATCCGGTAGGCATAGGCGGTAGGCAACCGCCCCAATGCGAGCAAGGATCTCAAACGGGGCAAGAAAACGGGGGGCAAACTTCGGACACGGCCTGCGGGCGACGAACAGCTGTTGGTACGGGTGTAGTTTGACGAACACTTTGTCCCCCGCCTGGAAGGACAAGTCGCGCCGCTTCTTGTTCGCGAAGGAGGTCATCTTCTGTTGGGCTCGACGAAGATGATGCTTCAGATGATCCATGATGGTGTTGCGGTCTTAAAGGGCGGCGGCTAGGCTCTCTACTTGGCATTCCCCTGGTAAATGTCATAGGATGGAGGGAGGCGGTCGATCGTAGACGACCTCGAAGGGTGTGGTGTCGGCCGCCAGATGGTAAGCAATGTTGTACGAGTACTCCGCCCAGCACAGCCACTTGGCCCAACTACGAGGTTGTTCTCCCACGAAGCAGCGGAGATAGGTCTCCAAACAGCAGTTGAGGACCTCTGGCTGGTCGTCTATCTGCGGGTGGTACGCGGTACTCATACGGAGGCGAGTACCCTGGAGTCGGAATAGAGTAGTCCAAAAAGTGCTCAAGAAGAGGGGGTCCCGGTCGCTCACAATCGATCGGGGAAATCCATGGAGGCGCACCACGCCGCTGATGAAGCTGTCAGCAACAGAAGCGACTGTGTAAAGGTGACGGAGGGGAATGAAGTGGATGTACTTTGCCAGTCGGTCCACGACAACTAAGATGCAGTAGAAACCCTGGGAGCGCGGCAGTCGGGTAATAAAGTCCATAGTTATGTCCTCCCACACTCGGTCCGGAATGGGCAGAGGTTGAAGGAGGCCAGCTGGAAAGGTGGCTCCATACTTTGCCTTCTGACAAGGCAGGCAGGAGGCCACGAACGCCTGAACCTGTCGGAACATGTGGGGCCAGTAGAGTAAGGCCGCCAGTCGGCGGTAGGTGCGCAACACTCCCGCATGTCCGCCAGAGGGGGAGGCGTGAAACTCGGCCAGTAAACGAGGAGTGCTCGGAGAAGTGGGCGCGAGCACCAAGCGGCCCTTGAAGAACAATCGGCCCCCGACGAGCGAATAAGGGGGGGAGGGAGTTGACGTCGGCGAGGAGCGCCGTCCGGATACCTGCCAACACCGGATCAGCCTCCACCTTGTACTGTATGACCGCCGCATCCTCCCACACTGGCCGGGAGATAGTTGCAAGTTCCGCGGTGTGATCCCGCCGAAAGAGGGCATCTGCAGCCCGGTTGGCCCTTCCTGGCCGAAAATCGATGGTGAAGTCGTAGCCGATGAGCTTGGCCACCCATACCTACTGAGCTGGTGTGGCAATCTTCTGCTGAAGTAGGTAGCGCAGGCTATGGCGATTGGTGCGGACCACAAAGGGACGGCCTAGCAAATACGACCGCCAATGCTGCACCGCGAGGACGAGGCCCATGAACTCGTTCACGTACGCGGAGCGGCTGCGAATCGTGCCGGAAAATGCGCGACTGAAGTAGGCAATCGGCCGACCACTTTGCATGAGAACGGCCCCTACCCCGGTGTCGGAGGCGTCACACTCTAAGAGAAACGAATGGGAGAAATCAGGCATAGCCAACACAGGCCCCTGTACCAAAGCCTGCTGGAGAGCGAAGAAGGCGGCGGCTATCTCTGCCGACCACTGGAACTGCCCATCCTAGGATTTCTTCAGAAGCTGTGTGAGCGGCCGGGCCAACGCCCCGTAACCCTGGATGAAGCATCGGTAATAGCCTGTCAGGCCGAGGAAGCCTCGGACGTCGCGTAAGGAAGAAGGCGTCGGCCCGCAAAGAACTGCTGAAATCTTGTCTTTGTCCATGGCGACCCCCCCCCCCCCCCCCCCCGAGCCGAGATGGTGTGTCCGAGGTAGCTTACTTCGGTCACCCCGAAGGAGCACTTCTTCGAGTGAAGCTTGAGGCGGTGATGCTGGATGGTGGTCAGCGTGAGGCGGACGTGCTAGAGATGATCCTGCCACGAAGAACTGTACACCAAAATATCATCAAAGAAAACAAGAATGTGGCGGCGAAGTACCGCTCGGAAGAAATCGTTCATCGTGGCCTGGAAGGTAGCTGGCGCGTTTGTCAGACCGAATGACATGACCAGGAACTCGTAGTGCTCATCATGTGTCCGGAGGCAGTCTTGGCAATGTCCTCTGGCCGCACCCGGATCTGGTGGTCCCTGCCCGAAGGTCCAGCTTGGTGAAGAAGGTGGCGTCATGCAGTTCATCCAAAAGCTCCTGTATCACGGGAATCGGATACTTGTCGAGGATTGCGGGCTTGTTGAGCTCGCGGTAGTCGACGCAGAACCGCCAACTGCGGTCCTTCTTCCGCACCAGGAGGATCGGGCAAGAGAGGGGGCTCGCACTGGGCCGGATGAGGCCCCCTACCAGCATCTCCTGAACAAGATGCTCAATCTTGTCCTTCTGAGTGTGGCCGTAGCGATAAGGGCGGACCGAGACTGCCGCGGTCCTTGGCTGGAGTGGGATGGCGTGGTCGGTCGGCCGAATCGGTGGAAGGCCGGTCGGGGGCTCGAAGACATCGTCAAACTCAGCGAGGAGCGTCTGGAGATCCGCGAGGATGGGAAGAGGTGTCGGCGCCGTAGCGGACATCGGCCAGAGCCACGCAGAGAAGTCGACGTTGGTAGTCCGTTGAATGGCGCGGAAGGAGAACGGGGAACGGAGGAGGGCGGAGTCACCCACCAGACGGCACGCCCGACCTTGGTTGTGGAACTGCATCGTCATGCTCTCCTAGTTGACGGGCACATCGCCGAGCGTGCGGAGCCAGGCCACCCCGAGGATCGCGTCAATACCACCCGGGCAGAAGGCGTGGAAGTCGGCAGTCATGGGGCAGGACCCCACCGATGAGGAGAGAGCGGCGCAACACCCCTGAGTTGGTTGGCGACGCCCATTGCCGAGGCAGACGGAAAAATCTGGAGAAGGAACCATGGACAGGTGGAGCTGGTGTGCCAACTGGGACGAGAGGAAGTTGTGGCTTGCGCCACTGTCGATCATGATTACAATGGGGTGGTCACACAATATGCCCATCAACTTCATGGTCTGGGGGCCTGATATTCCCCCCACGAAAAAACATGGTAACTCCAAGCGGTGGAGGGCTGCCGCCATGGCGTATGGTGCCCCTTCGCTCTCCGAGACCTCCAGAGCCTCGAAATCCTCCAATGTGACCTCGGGGTCGAAGTCGTCGACAATGGCGTGGAACTCCTTGACAGGGCATATATGCCCCTGGAGCATATGGCTGGTGGCAGCGGAAACAGAGGCCCTTGCTGCGAAGGTCGTTGTAGTCGGAGTTTGAGATGCGCTAGGGTGGCGACCGGCCGGGTCGCGGTCCCCCGGAAGGTAGCCGCGGAGTTGCCGGGCCGGGGGGTGGTCGCCAGGGCGGCCGAGACTGGGGGTGGCTACCTGTGCCGGTAGGGACCCGGGGGCCGATATCCGCCTCCACCAAGCGAGCCATGTCAACCGCGTCGCTGACGGTGCGCGGATGATGCGTGCGAAGACGCGAGCGGATGTGGGGCAGAAGCCCCTGCATGACAAAGCCCAGGTAGTGGTCGGGTGGCAAACCGAGCACGTGAGTCACCAGGGCGACGAACTCGTAAAGGCTGGCAGTCTGACGGATGCCACAAAGACGCTCAATGGAGGAGCCTGAATAGTGTGTGTCGTAGCGGCGAATCATCTCCTATTTGAGGTCAGCCCAGGAAATGTGGGGGTTGGTTTGGCGGAGTCACCGGACCAGTAGAGGGCCGAGCCATTGAGGCCCACTACGACTGTGGACACCTTGTCCAATTCCGGCGTGTGGTTGAGGTCGAAGTACTGTTCGGCATTGGCAATCCACCCCATGGGGTCGAGTCCGGAGAAAGTGGAAAGGTCCAGCGAGAGAGCGGGACGGGGTGGTGCGGTCGGGGCTGTGATACCGGCGGCCGCTATGGTCGGTCCGGCGCTGAGGAGGGATCCGCCGTTGGCTGGGGAAACCGATCCCGATCCGGTGGACGTGGGGGCGGTGGACGTGGGGGCGGCGGACGCTTGGAAGGTGTCGAGTTTGAAGTGCAGAGCGAGGATAGCGGCGTGCATGGAGGCGACAAGTTGTTCCTGAGTCTCCAAACTACGAGTGAGGGCGTCGGTAGCATCCTCCGGAAGAGTCTCGGCGGCGGAACGCAGGGTCGGAGCCATGAGAGCGGACGAATACGCAGGCGAAAACATCGGGCGGTAGATCTGACGGAAGCGTCGGGCGGTAGGGCGGCTACAACGGCGCTCGAGCGAGGGAGATGGATTCGCAGAATCGCACGGAAGGGGAGCACCGACGGCGAGCAGCAGGCAGTGAAGCAGGTCGGACCAAATATTACAGAGCGAAAAGAAGGCCGGCAAGGGGAAGGGTCGGCGGCTAAGGTTTGGGAGAGAATATGAGAATAGAGAAGAGAGGAAGATAGGGAGCAACCCTGATTTTCTGATTAATCCAAGCATGCCAAAATACAATACCACACCCCCTTTTATAACTGTAAGAGGGGTGTAAAATAGGTAATAATTAAAATAGGAAACTATTAAAATAGACAACAATTAAAATAGGAAATATTTAAAATAGGAAATAATTAAAATAGGAAATAATTAAGGGGCCTCCGCCATGTCATCGATCTGTGGGGTAGTGGGTGATTTGGCCGTCGATTTCCTACGCGTGTAGACGCGCCACGCGGGCTCCTCCGCGGGTATGTCTGTAACATCGCTCAAGCGATGGGATCCCATCCTTCCCGTTCTCGCTCTTGGACCAACAAGTTTCACCTTGACAGGCCAGTAACCTCGGCTCATACTCAAGTCCAAACATTGAGGCCGAATTCTCGGCATCAACACTCATAATTTTCATTTCATTTTATTTTATTTTATTTATGAGAATAGGTTGCTTCAGGAACAATGTGACTATTGCAACGATTAGAACTTTTATGTTTAATGATTAGAACTTTTATGTTTAATGATTAGAACTTTTATTCAGGAACGTTGTGACTATACAATGAGCTAAATTCACTTTTATTGTTTTGACAATGTTTGTATCGATATCATCCATAAGTGCTTGCAATTTTATAGATATGGACAATGTATATGATTTTCCGCTGGGGGTATCGGCTAGCCGATAGGGGAGACGATGACGGACAGGGTTCCGCTGGGCTGTCGGCGAGCGGTGCTGGCGGCGGTTTGGCGGAGGCGGACGGGAGAAATAGAGAGGGAGAGAGATAGAGAGAAAGAGAGAGAGAAAGGGGAGCAGCCCCTCTTTACTTGATTGATCCAAAGATGAATACAAAACCTAAGGTGATCCCTTATATAGGGGGAACCCACCACATAATAAAGAGTTCAAAACAAATACAACATCATGAAATAAAAGGCAGCAGGGAAAGATAACTAGGGCCGGTCGGCCCCTTAGACGGCCTCCGCTGAACCGCCCGGTTCAGAGCGGGGCTCGGTGCTGTCGCTTGGTCTCGCGCGCGCCCTTCTCGAATAAACCTGTCATTCCGGCTCATTTGACTGGATGTCGGTAACAATACCGTCATCTGGGAAATTGGCCTTGTCCTCAAGGCAGTAATCCGGAAACTGATGGCGAAAATCATCTCGAAGGAGCCAAGTAGCGGTGGTAAGGGGCCGGTTTCGCCAGGCCACACGTACTTCTTCTGGTTGGGCATCTCCGGTCGTGTGCTTGCGCCGATCGATAATGGCTTCCGGATAGAGGGGGTCGGAACTGGCCGAGTCCAAGTCGGTCGGGATGTGGTCGGAGACGGGATGATCGCCTATCACGCGCCGAAGTTGTGATACATGAAACACTGGATGAATGCGAGCGGTGTCCGAGAGGCGGAGGCGGTAGGCTACGGCTCTGATGCGGCTGAGAATCTCGAACGGTCCAAAGAAGCGTGGAGCGAGCTTGGGGCAAGCGCGGCGGGCCACCGTAAGCTGGCGGTAGGGGTGGAGTTTAATGAACACGCGCTCTCCCACTTGGAATTGAAGGTCCCTGCGTTTCCGATTGGCAAAAGACGTCATCTTTGTCTGTGCCCGTCGAAGATGGTGCTTCAAACTGTCCAAGATGACATCCCTATCATGGAGATGATCCGCCAAGCTAGCCACCGGGCATTCCCCGGGTAAGTGTCGGAGCACGGTCGGTGGTGGCCGGCCATAGACCGTCTCGAATGGCGAAGTGTTGGCGGCGTGGTGGTATGCGGTATTGTAGGAGTACTCTGCCCAGCCCAGCCATTTGGTCCACGAACCGGGCCTCTCCCCGATGAAGCAGCGCAAATATGTCTCCAAGCACCTGTTGAGCACCTCGGATTGGCCGTCCGACTGCGGGTGATATGATGTACTCATCCTGAGTTGGGTACCCTGAAGACGGAACAACTCAGTCCAGAAACTACTGAGGAAAAGAGGGTCGCGATCGCTCACGATCGAACAGGGAAACCCATGAAGACGGACTATCTCCGCGATGAAACTGTCGGCCACCGACGCCGCAGTGTAGGGGTGGCGGAGCGGAACAAAGTGCGCGTACTTCGTTAGGCGGTCCACGACCACCAAAATGCAGTCAAACCCGTTGGAGCGGGGCAACCGGGTGATGAAGTCCATCGCGATGTCCTCCCAGACACGCTCCGGGATCGGTAGGGGTTGCAGGAGACCGCTGGGGAACATAGTCTCGTATTTGGCCTTCTGACATGGCAGGCAGGCCGCCACGTAGGCTTTTACCTGGCGAAGCATGTGGGGCCAATAAAGCGAGGCCGCTAACCGTCGGTACGTCCGATACGCTCCTGCGTGGCCGCCTGACGGTGTGGAGTGGAACTCAGCTAGCAGAGACGGAATCATCGCCGACGATGCTGATATAACGAGTCGATCCCGGTGGAAGAGGCGGCCCCCGATAAGCGTAAATGGAGGTCGGGACGAGGGGTCGGCCAACAAAGCTGCCCGAATATCCTGAAGCTGGGGGTCCCGGTCCACCTCGTGCTGAATGGCCGCGGCGTCGTCCCACACAGGCCGGGAGATGGCTGTCAACTCTAGCGCGTGCGGGCGTCGGGAGAGCGCATCGGCCGCCCGATTGGTCTTGCCCGGGCGAAATTCCACCGTGAAATCATAGCCGAGGAGCTTGGCCACCCAAACCTGTTGTGTCGGCGTGGCTATCTTTTGTTGGAGGAGGTATCTCAGGCTGTGGTGATCGGTGCGGATGACGAAGGGCCGCCCCAGGAGATAAGGCCGCCAATGTTGGACCGCTAAGACCAGCGCCATGAGCTCGTTCTCGTACGCCGAACGGCTGCGTACCGCAGTGGAGAACGCCTGACTATAATATGCAATCGGCCGGCTGGCCTGCATCAAAACGGCGTCGACGCCTGTGCCCGAGGCGTCACACTCTACGATGAAGGGCTGGTGGAAGTCCGGCATGGCCAAAGCCGGGCCGTGGACCAAGGCCGACTGGAGCGCCGTGAAGGTCTCCATGGCCGTCGGTGGCCATGCGAAAGGCCCCTCCTCCGATTTCTTCAGCAGTTGGGTGAGGGGGCGGGCCAACCCGCCGTAATTTTTGATGAAGCGCCGGTAGTACCCTGTCAAGCCGAGAAAGGCCCGTACGTCGCGCAAGGAGGTGGGAGTCGGCCATTGCAGCACCGCCTGAATTTTATCTTCGTCCATGGCCATGCCGTAGGCTGAAATGGTATGGCCCAGGTAGCTGACAGTAGCCGTGCCGAAGGTGCACTTCTTGTGGTTGACCGTGAGATGATGTAGGCGAAGAGTGGCGAACGTCACCCGAACATGACGGAGGTGGTCCTGCCAAGTGTGACTGAAGACAAGGATATCATCAAAAAAAACAAGGACATGCTTACGCAGAACGGGCCGAAATATCTCGTTCATCGTGGCTTGAAATGTAGCGGGGGCGTTGGTGAGCCCAAACGCCATGACCAAGAACTCGAAATGCCCATCGTGTGTCCGGAACGCTGTCTTCGGCACATCTTCCGGCCGAACATGAATCTGATGATAGTCGGCGCGGAGGTCCAGCTTGGTGAAGAAAGTCGCGCCGTGTAACTCGTCCAAGAGCTCCTGAATCACCGGGATAGGATATTTGTCCGGTACTGTGACCTTGTTGAGTTCCCGATAGTCCACACAGAATCTCCAACTGTCATCTTTCTTGCGGACTAATAACACCGGGCTGGAGAAAGGGCTAGCACTGGGTCGGATGATACCTCCCAACCACATCTCCCGAACGAGTCGCTCTATCTCGTCCTTTTGTGCGTGTCCGTATCGGTAGGGCCGCACTGACACCGCCGACGACCCCAGATGGAGAAAGATGGCGTGGTCGGTCGGTCGTGGGGGTGGAAGGCCCGAAGGGGCGGTGAAGATGTCCTCAAATTCCGCTAGGACAGCGCCCATGTCGGCCTCGACGGTTGCGGACGGCGCTTGTAAGCTCTCCTGAAGGGGCCATAACCAGGCCGAGAAGTCGACGTCGGTGACGCGTGTCATAGCCCGATACGACAGCGGGGAGCGGAGGAGAGTAGGGTCACCCACCAAACGACACTGTCGGCCCTGCTGCTGAAAATCCATCGTCATCGAAGCCCAGTTCACTCGGACGTCCCCCAGGGTCTCGAGCCAGGCAACGCCAAGAATAGCGTCGAGGCCACCTAACTCGAACATGTAAAAATCAGCCGTGACCCGGAACGGCCCCACTGACATGGTAACATCCCTGCATTGGCCCAAGGTCGGCCGGCGGTGGCCATCACCCAGGCACACCGAAAAGTCAGGTGACGGATCAATCGGTATGGCGAGCTCTTGGGCCAGATGGGCGGACATGAAGTTGTGACTTGCCCCGCTATCCACCATCACGATGACGGGGCGGTTGTGTATCTCGCCGGCCAACTTCATGGTGCGCGGCCCCGTTAACCCCCCCCCCCCCCCCCCCCCCACGGAGTATAATAGCAGTTCCAGCACGTTGAGGGGGCGTCTTCGAAATCGGCCGTAGGTGGGTCGGGTATTGGCTCTAATGACGGCGAGTCCTTGGTCACGACGTACCCCTCGCTGTCACTAAAGATGGCGTGGAACTCTTTGACCGGGCAAACATGCTGAGGCGAGTATGGTTGGCGACAGCGGAAACATAAACCGCGGCGCCGAAGGTCGTTGTAGTCGACGGTGGAGATGCGGTGCGGGCCGTCCGGGCGTGCCGGACGAACGTGGGGCACGGTGGCCGGTCGAGGACCGGTATCTCGCAATGGTTGATGACGGAAAAGGGCGGGGCTGGTGTGCCGGGGGCCGATGTCCGCCTAGACCGCACGGGCGAGTTCAAGGGCTTCCGAGACCGTGCGAGGGTGATGAGTTCGAATGCGGGAGCGGATATTGGGTAGGAGACCTTGCAGGAAGAATCCCAAGTAATGGTCAGGCGGAAGGCCGGGAACTTGCGTGACTAGAGCGACGAATTCATCGATATATGCATCCACCGTTGTTGATTGGCGGGCGGAGCAAAGCCGCTCGATAGCGGAGCCGGTGTAGCGAGCATCATAACGGCTAGTCATCTCGTGTTTGAACTCGTGCCACGGAATGAGGGGTTGCACTTGGCGAAGCCAACGTGCCCAATGGAGGGCCGAGCCGTCCATGCCGACCATGGCGGTGCCGACGCGATCCGCCGGGGGGTACCATTGAGGTCGAAATATTGCTCCGTACGGGCGATCCATCCCATAGGGTCCGTCCCGGAGAAAGGGGGAACATCCATCGCCATTGTGGATCGAAGAGCTGTGACCGGCGGGTTTGCTGGGAAAGGTTGGAACGCCGCCGGCGCACGGGAGCCGGTCGCGAGCGGGGGAGGTTGGGTGCCGAGCACCGAAGCAGTGTCCGCCGGGGCCGGCGGTGGTGGCGGTGTGGTCGACGACGGCTGCAAGGCCTCGAGGCGCGATAAGATCGCGTTCTGCGTGGCGAGGATGGCCTCCACCGTAGATTGCAGGCTGGAGATCTGAGTGTCGTGGAGCGCGATGTGTTCCGCGACGTGGGTGTTGTCGTCGGCGGCGGAGGGGTCGGCGGGATGCAGGCGGGTGTTCGGAGCCATTAGGGATTCCGGCGGCTGAGAGATAGTGGGCGGAGCGGCAGGTCAGACCAATGATACCGCTGGGGGTATCGGCTAGCCGATAGGGGAGACGATGACGGACAGGGTTCCACTGGGCTGTCGGCGAGCGGTGCTGGCGGCGGTTTGGCGGGGGCGGACGGGAGAAATAGAGAGGGAGAGAGATAGAGAGAAAGAGAGAGAGAAAGGGGAGCAACCCCTCTTTACTTGATTGATCCAAAGATGAATACAAAACCTAAGGTGATCCCTTATATAGGGGGAACCCACCACATAATAAAGAGTTCAAAACAAATACAACATCATGAAATAAAAGGCTGCAGGGAAAGATAACTAGGGCCGGTCGGCCCCTTAGACGGCCTCCGCTGAACCGCCCGGTTCGGAGCGGGGCTCGGTGCCGTCGCTTGGTCTCGCGCGCGCCCTTCTCGAATAAACCTGCCATTCCGGCTCATCTGACTGGATGTCGGTGACATTTTACTAGTTTGATTATACAGTCATGAGGAAACAATCCAAAGCATAATTGGTGATATGAATTCAATTGTGAATGAAGAGGTGGGAAACAAAACTAGTATGGATACTTTTGCCACCAATTTTGGTATGAAGGACGACAATGAAGACTTGCTACAAAAGGCAAAAAGGACTAAGAAGTCATCAAATTGGTCGGAATTTATAGAAAGGCAAGGATAAAGACGACTTAGTAATGATTTCTTGCAATCACTGTAAAAGAGTTTTACCAAATCCAAAACCATTCCAAAACTTAACTTTTAAGGCATTTACAAAATTGTGTTGCACATCATAAAGCAAAGGCTAAGGACCAGTGGTGTAGATATCGGCCGACATGTCGGGCATGTCGGACAATATACAGGTTTGGAATCCAAACGACACATTTATTTTTATTTTCTTATAATAACGTTTTGAAAAAACAGGCGATATATCAGCCCGTTTCCGATATATCGGCGCAGGAAACGGACGGTATATCGCCTATTGCGTTCTTTTAATTGAATTTTTTAAGGGTTTTAAGGATCCATCGTTTCGTCATTTCGACGCGCACGGTTAATAACCCCTATGTCGTTCTCATTCTTCTCATGTCATATTCCATTTGTGGTTGTTCTCTCTGAGTCTCTGGCGCTCTTCTCTAGCTCTTCTCCTTGATTTTTAGGACTTTTGACGCAGGACGAATCTATAGGAGGCGGACTAACGATGCCCTAACCCTACATGTAATGCAAATGAGCACGTGACAAATGCAATGAACCTAAACACCATCTAATGAAGGGTTAGAGGCTTGATGTGTGACCACTAGAATAATGTGACGTGCGTGAAGATAACTCTACTCACCTTAATGACTACATGTGAAGTGCAATATCGGACGACAAATTCAAGACATAGTAATAAATGATTAAAACGCACGCATATGATTTTAGCAATAGCAAAATAAATCTTTAGGCAAGCGGGTTTAGGCTTTCCTTCGCGTGGAGGGCCAAAGCAAGAGCGCACGTCGAATAGTTCCTGCAAATTTGTTACGTGTCCTTTTTATGGCGTTATTTATTTTTAATTATTTCTTAATATGCATTTATTCTGTCTTAGAGTCGTGTTCTTATATGACGCTGTTATTTATGTCGTGTTTTTATGAGGTGTCCTTTTTAGTCGCTTGTCCAAGTCTGTCGTATTTCCTTTTTGGTTCTTTCCTTTAGTGTCGATTGTAAGTCTTATTTAAAGGACCCGATGGGACTTGTATTGGCATCAATGAATGAAGTTCTATTATACTAAGCCCTAAAGAGATCATGGAAGCTCTCTCTCCTTGAGCAAGCCACGCTTAGGCAGCCGCGGTCATGGCTCCGTAGTATCTCCTCCGCCATCATCTCCACCTCCGACGACCTCCGAGTAGGCCCCTAACATCTTGGTATCAGAGCCAGGTTCCTTGTATGCCGACGCACAGTCAACTTGATCCTTCACGCATCTCGTCCAGCGGCACAAAATTTTACTTCCATCGAAGCCCAGACAACTTCTGTTTGTTGTTGCTTCTACATTGGGCCGGCGTCGTCTTCCGCTTTGGGCCAATACCGCGCCTCTTCATCGGAACACTCTTCACCTCCAACACGTCTTCCCCGATCAACCCACGCAAGCACTCGCCAAGGCTCCCTCTCCGACAGGATCGTCGCACGCATCGTCGACATCTGTCGCTACTCCTTCAACCGCGATCACCGGCATCAGCGCGTCCCGTCCCTAAACTCCTTCTGAGCCCCGATCTCCATAACCGCTCACATCGATACGGAACGACGCTCCGCCGACGCCGCTAAAGCCGCTCCATCAATCCCGCGCCGTTCCATCAATCCCGCCCGTCATGGTCTACGCGTGGGGCTTTATTTCCCTTTCTACACGTAAATTTAATTCCTTTACTGCGCATAGGAATTAATTTCAAGCAAGGACATTATTTTTTTGGGGGGGGGGGGGGGGGGGGGGGGGAGTATTTTCTTCAATCATTGGAAGACGACGTGGATCTCGCGGCACCTCCCAAACAGCCACCACCGAGCACTCTAGCTATCCCGTCACCCGCTCCTTATCCCGTGCTACCTCCATTCTCAATATGGAAGACATCATTAGCTTCCAGGCTCTTGGCGCACGCATTATTAAGATTCTAAGGTCGTTTGAGGAACTTTATAACAAAAAACTCCGGGCCGCCAAGGCACAGTCATCGCTTCCTCCGTTGGCCCGTGCTCGCCGGTACATCCGACCACCTCGCTGCTAGATCCGTTCCTTCTGCCGATCGTCCTTCCACAGCTTACAACGCCAAACGCAGCCGCGCCACCGCTCTCCATTGTGTTTGTCCTTCCACCACCAACTCATGCAGGCTCCACCCCGCAGTCTTCGCCATCGGCATTGTCGCCTCGTCTGCGGACACCTGCCCTGTCAGCCCCTCTGGATCCATTTCTTCAGCTGACTGTACCCAAGTCGGCACCACAATTGCTGATCAACGCCCCTCCTTCTCCTGTCCGCAACAATCAGGGACCCTTGTTCAGCCCGTTCACCGCCATCTTTTATGCCCCCGCTAAAGCAACACAATACCGGGAGTTGTTCTAGCGGGAAATCGAAGAGCCAGATGATCAAGCAGTGCCAACCACGTTCGAGCTTAAGGACAAGCTCGATTTGAAGGAGGAGGATATGTTACGTGTCCTTTTTATGGCGTTATTTATTTTTAATTATTTCCTAATATGCATTTACTCTGTCTTAGAGTCGTGTCCTTATATGACGCCGTTATTTATGTCGTGTCTTTATGAGGTGTCCTTTTTAGTCGCATGTCCAAGTCTGTCGTATTTCCTTTGGGGTTCTTTCCTTTAATGTCGATTAAAAGTCCTATTTAAAGGACTCAGTGGGTCTTGTATTGGAATCAATGAATGAAGTTCTATTTTCCTAAACCCTAAAAAGATCATGGAAGCTCTCTCTCCTTGAGCAAGCCCCGCTTAGGCAGCTGCGGTCATGGCTCCGTAGTATCTCCTCCGCCACCATCTCCACCTCCGACGACCTCCGAGTAGGCCCCTAACAAAATCACAAAATAATCTAGAACAAAATCCTACGATGCTATTTATCCAAACAAGTATAAGATCACAACACTATTTAAATGATGAAAACAAGAGTTCGTACAACAAGAAAACTCACAAAAGTATGAGGGCTGCCCAAGGTGAAGAAATTTGGTGAATCACGGCGCAGAGGTGGCGATCCAGAGGGGACAATGGATGGAATCGGATGGCGGTGGCTGGATCTGAAGGTTGGGGAAAGAGATCGGGGTTGTGATGGGGTCTTTAGGGAAGGGAGGTGGCTGAAAGATGCGACAGCAGGCTGGGAGGTGGCTGGAAGACGCGCCAGCAGGCTGGGAGGTGGTTGGAAGGGGAGGCAGCAGGTTGGGAGGGGCTGGAAGGGGCGGCAGCAGGCTGGGAGGTGGCTGGAAGGAGGCGGCAGCAAGCTGGGAGGTGGCTAGAAGGGGCGACAACAGGCTAGGAGGTGGTGGCTTTTGCTGGACAGCAAAAAAGGGAGGCGAATGGCTGGAAAGCAAGCAGGAGGGGCGGATTTGGGTTTGCTGGGTAGAAAAACAGCAAGGTATGGGTGTCGGCTAGCACTTAGAGAGGGGAAATGAAGGTTAGGGTTAAGAGATACCTTGGGGAGGGAGATAACCACCTAGGAATCGTCACCTAGGGTTTCATGGAGTCGTCACCGTGAAAGGATCGCCGGATTTCGGAATTCTTCTCTCCAAAATCTGCAATAACCTCCAAGCAGCCCCCCTACTCTTATTTATATTAAAACAACATTAGGGCATCCCTTACATCAACGACTATGATTGACCGTTAATGTAACAGACCCGACGACACTAAATAAAGATTGAAAATACAGTGTTATATATGAAAATGTAAATAAACGAAAATCCGGACGCGTCCGCAGAGTCGGATCATCGATCCGGAGACGCCATATATGACAGGTAGCCAATCGGCCCCGAACGGACCCAAAACTCGTCATCCGCTACGGGTCCGCATCTCTGATCCGCATCATTCTCCCCGGCTTGAAAGAATTCATCTCCTGATGAATAGAGATCGGAATCCTCTCAGTGTATGTCAGGTAAGACTCGATGAGGTCCACCAGAGGTCGTCCAAGTATCATCGATGGCAGAGCATCCTCGCCAATGGTACTCCTATGTCTGACTGTCTGGCGCGGCTATGTATGCGTGAGCCACGATATCAATAATGCTCTCAATAATCCACTGATGTGCTGGAAGTCCGGTGTGATCACTGGTGCAAACGGTGAAGTCATAAGCGACTGACCCAAAGGCAGGTGGGACTCAGAAGTGGATTGGGTGCAGGACTGAGGATTTGGAGGTATAGGCTCCAAAGGATATAGGGGTGTAGGCTCAAGAGGGTCTCCACGTCCTGGGTTCACATGCTCGTGAGGCTTGTAGTACGGCGTTAAGTCCTCAACATTAAATACGGGACAGATACTCATGCTCGTCGGGATATCAAGATCATAGATATTTGCTCTGATCCGTCTCATAATTGGGTAGGGATCCATTCGCCTAAAGCTCAAACTTTTAGCAGGCCTCCAACGGAGCCTCGCAGCGCGGATTCTCACCATCACCTGCTCGCTTTCATGAAATACATGTTCTTGCCAATGAACATCCGTATGCAATTTATAAGATTTATTACCAGTATTGATTCTCCGTCGGACCGACTCATGCAGCACATGCATTTTCTAGTTTCTATGGCTGCACTCCACTACTCAAGTGTTTCTTCTCTAATTCATCTCTTCTCTCTAAGCTATTTCTGGTTTCTGGATGCAAATTTTTTTAGGGCTTTGGCTTCCACCTTTTTCTTATTTATGATTTCTGATGTTAATAAGTATTTATGGTTGCATGTTATGATGTTAATATGCTGGAATTTCTATCTTCTCTAATCTCTGATGCTGGAATTTCTATCTTCTCTAATCTCTGCCCTCTACTCTTTTCTCTCTGCTGCAATCTTATCTCTGAGCTCGATGTCTATTTTAGCCATTGAGTTATGGTTTAGGGTATGGCTACATATTATTCTTCACAGAAAAAATGAAATTGCTAAAATCAATGTTTTAAATGTCAGATGTCAGGTACATATCGGATTGGGCTTATAAATGTCGGAGACATTTGAAAATGTCTGGTTTTAAAATAATAATATATAAATATTAATATTATGTATGTAAAATGTAAATATACATTTATCATGTTTTTATGTAACCCTAAAATAAACACAAGAGAGACATGTAATAATTATACAGTTTTGTAAGTTTTTTCTTATTATTTATATTGGCAAAACAATGACAAATGGCAAGCATTTAACATTTTTTTTATATGTTTGCTCATGCCATCAAGTAAATATTTCAACAAAGATATAACAGCAAAATACAACAACAAATGAATATTTGTGCAGATTGAGCAAAATAATAAATAAAAGAATACCTGTCTTTTTTTTGGAGGAATAGTTTAAGAGAGTTGTTGATCATGAATTCTGTAATAGTTGCTAAACATCCATCTGGAGCATCATGAACGGGCCTTTATGAGTTCAACAAGTCTCTGCCTAAGCTTAAAGTGATTAACTTTAACATCATTTCATTAAGATTGCATATCATGTACTATCTTTGATCTACTAAATTGACTCATTAGAAGGGATATTATTTTATCTTTTCACATAACTCAGAAAATACCACTATGATTAGAACCTTTTGTAAGCATATATCAATACACCTCATTTTGGATAAATTTTGTAAGTATCTCCATATATATTACAACAAATATGGACTCATTGTTGATCCTTGATGTAAACCTTTTGTAATAAAAAAAATCTTTGGTCACTCCAAAACTACTTCTAATATTAATTATCCTTGTTTGCAAAAAATATGAAAATCCGAGAATGTCTTTACTACATGTAAACAAATATCTCTCAATCAAACAGCTGATAAACTACAAAAATTTCTTGTTAAACAAAAAATTCTTGATATGATTTCTCTTTTAAACAAAGAGGATTTTCTTACCAATAGAACTGCATGTCTAAACAATTTTATTTAAATGAAAACCGTGAGTTATGAATCCAGGATTACTTACAATGATGCATGGAGAGCTAGATATTCCACTCAAGGCCCTTTTCTCTTTCAATAATGTAGCTCGTTTCTGATGGCGTAACTACAAAAGATAAAGCAAGGTGTGTATGTAATGATTCAGCCAGCAAGTTTAAAAAAATATGATTTCATGGCATACATAAAGAGTGAAAATTGCTAAGAGATTACTATTATTGTATAAGATAAAACAAACACTTATGTTTTTCACTTATACAATATCAGTACGGCTCTTTTAACCCTCAAATAATTTGTAGTTCCTTCTTTTTTCATGCACTGAAATCGATATATAACTAATCAAAATATAGCTGAGAAATTTTCTCTTTGTGATATTAGTTAGTTTCATAATATTCTTGAAAATTTTCTAGCCAACTTTTCATTTAGAATTAATATATCATTATATAAAGTAGCAACCAGATGACCTTGTGCACGTTTGCTGCACCTCGCTTAAGAATCAATTTGCAAAAAAATTGTCTTTGGCTGAAGCCTTGTTGGCTGCTGCAAATGGTGGAGAGGATGATCGATGCTCCTCTGTGGAAACTGAAAACTGGAGAAGATGTGGAAGAACCGAAGAATACCTAATAGAGGAGCTTCGCAAATGCTGGAGAAGTCGATGCTTTCGAGCTTAGAAGTGTTGGAGAAGCGCGACCTGTAACGCCTTGATTTAATGCTTATTGGGGGTGCGAATAGAGAGTGGTGTGCGGATAACATTTTTAGGTTAGGGTTTTAATAAAAACCTCAAACCCCCCTATTCCCACTACCCGATCGCCCCCTCCTCTCTCTCGTTTTCACGAGGCCAGCCGCAAACCCCTCTCCCGATCTTTTCACTCCCGATCTCGCTCTCGCTCTCGTTCGCACAGGGCGGCCACCAGGAGGAAAGCCGACTCCTCCCTCTCTTCTCGCGTGCAGCAAGGTGGAGTCTCCCCCCCCCCTCCCCCCCCCCCCCCCCCCCCCCCCCCCCCGTCTCTCTTCCGTCAAGCGGCAGTGAGAAGGGACAGCCCTTGCCTCCTCTTGTTCTGACGCCTGCATCCACTGGGGAGGAAAAGGAGGTTGTCCCCCCCCCCCCCCCCCTCTTCGTTCACCATTTGTTGATTTGGTGCTTGGCCTAGGTTCTAGGGGAGATCCCTTGCCGAGACCAGCGATCCTCTTGCCGTGAGGGGTTGGCCTATCAGAAGAGTTAGAGGGAGCTTGTATTGTTCCTTGCCGTTCTCTGTTGCCTACTCCTGCAAGAGGAAAGAGGACCACTGCTGATCCTCTTATTCTTTCTCTTGGCCGACCAAGCGGAGTGGAAACATCGTCGGGAGCTTGAGTGGTCGTGTAGAGACTCAAATCGTTGAGTGGAGGTTAGTTTTGAAAGAAGGCATCCGTTACGACCGTCTCGATGCCAACGATTCCTTTCCCCGGTCTTAGGACCGTATTTTTCTGTATTTTTGTGCATACGATTATGTTCCGTGCAATGAGAGTGCCCTCACGCCGTTTCAGTTGAGGATGGGGACTCCGCCGGGGCGTGGGATTGCGACCCTGGTGAGCTGCACGTAAAGTCCCTCTCTCGCTACGCGGTGGAGAGCGGGGACTCCGCCAGGGTGTGGGATTGCGACCCCGGTGTAGTTTTTCTGCTTTTACTTTGCTTAGGAGGGCCACCTGCCTCCAATTGGACGCGGTGTGTGTTCCCCTCGGTTCATTGCGAACCCCCGGGTCGATTGTGTCTGTCCCGGCATAAATTTGCATTAGTGATCTGACGTGCGAGTCTGGATTTAGGCATGCTGTGTGAAGCCTACTCGTGGAGGCAAGCCCGGATCGGTGATGTTTCTGTGATGTGCATTGCGATTAGCCCTAGATACGCGAACGGGAATGTCCTGTGCTCTTCGTCGTAGTCTTGTAGGAATTCGTGGGCTTTATTCGTGAATGCCCCGTCCGTAGGCGGGCCTGTGTTGGGCCCGGTAGAATGACGTTTTGTGGGCTTTTGTTGGACGGGCGGATCCCCGTCCCTGTGTAGATTACGCTTTCGTAGATCAGTCCTCTGCCACTTTGAAATGACAGTTGTAGGTCGTATTCTTCCAAACCAATCCTCTGTCACCTTAAAAAGGGTAGTTGTAGGTTGTCTTCTGACCAACCCTCTGCCACGTCAAAAAGGCAGTTGTAGGCCGTGTATCTTCTGACCAGTCCTCTGCCACCTCAAAAAGGGGTAGTTGTAGGTCATTCATCCCAAACCAGTCCTCTGTCCATGGTATAGGACAGTTGTAGGTTTGGTCCTTCCTATCACTACGAATAACCGAGTCACGGTCGTACTGTTATACTTAACATTGAGGCTTAGATCGTGCGTTTCCGGTGTGTTCATAACACGTGTTTGGTAGTTTGAAAGGTGACGCTTAGTGTGTCCCCTGGCTCTGTCCTTTGTTCCTTGTTTGCATATTTTGGTTTGCGTGCATACTTGCAGGAGAGCGATGTACTCGCCCCGGAGTCCGCTAGGATGGCCGGGGGGAGGAGTCGTTACGTTGTGTTGGTCAGCCCCATGCTGACCTTCGTTTGCCGCCCATTTCTTCTTGGTTTCAGGTGGCGTAGCTCGTAGCGGTGTGTAGTGGGCCGGAGCCCAAGAGCTGCTGAGGAGCTGGTGTTTTCGCTTCTCCCTTTTTGTTTGTCTGTATCTCTTTTTGGAAAGCCATGTAAGGCCTTAAGGCCGCGTCTTTTCAGTACTGTATTCCTATTAGCTGTGGACATTCGGGCCCCTTGTTTTGGGCTTTTGGTTTGTTGGAACCTTAGTTTTGATTTGAGTTAGGATCCATCTCTATGATTTAAGTTTCTATCATAACACATCCTATAACTTAGATCAAATTCCCTTAAGTCAGAAGACTAAGAAAATAATATAAGAAAGTAATATAAATATAATGCGATCGAGTCAGAGAAAATAACATAAGAAAATAACATAAGTTCTCTGCGTTCGACGAACGGCTATCGGCGTTCGCGAACGGCGCTCTGCGGTCGACGAAAAGGTTCAAAGATGCGTTCGACGAAATCCAAGCAGCGCTCGACGATCCCGTCTCAGCGGTTCAGCGGTCGACGAACAGATCCCGTCTCAGCAGTCGACGAAAAGCTGCGTTCGACGAACTCAAGTCTGCGTTCGACAAATCTTCAACAGAAGCTTAGAACGACGAATGAAATGTTCAGATCGACGAACTTGAAGCTGAGCTCGACGAAATATTATCAGCTATATAAATTCTCCTTTCTCAGCTCGACTAAAATTATACTTTGTATAGTTTCTATTTATATATTGATGTCTTTCTTCTGTTTGAATTATTACTGCTTCACGTTTATATATAGTCGTTGGCAGAAGCACTAAATGAAATAGTCGTTGCAGAAAAGCTTAAAGACAACAGTTTATCTTCTCGAGGAGTCAAGATAATTAAAGAGACTTTATCTTTTTCCTTTTCCCAAAGAGGAATTCAAAATAAAGAGAGAAACTCTCCAGATTATAAAAATACAGAGAAAAGAAAAGAGTGATACAGACACGAGAAGAACACACAGATACAGCATAAACAGAGAACAACATATTGTTCTATCTTGTTTGTTTTGCTAACTCTTCTCTGCAGATCATCTACATCCTGAGACATCAATCAAGATCATTTGCTCAGGATCAAAACTGCAGAAGAAGAAAGGAGTTATTACAATCAAGTGAAGGAGTCTCCACAAGCTGTCATCTAATCTCAATTAGACAGGGGGAGCTCTTCAACATCATCAAGATCCAAACTCAACAACCCATCAGGATCATCAAGAGTCTTCTCAGAAAAGAGAAGAACACTATAACTTTTGTTTTCTTTATTCCTTCCTGTACAAAGGGTTATAACTCTCTTCAAAAGTTAACTCCCGGTGACAGGGCACCTTAGCAAAAACCTGTGATTTGGTTTTTGAGTTACCTGACCAAAAGCTCATATGGTGGCAGGGCACCTGATCAAAAACCTGTAGTGGATTCCTACCAGTGGGTAGAAGAGTAGATGTACCCAGGTTGATTGGGGAACTACTATATTTTTTGTGTCTTCTGGTTTGCTTGTTTTATGTTCTATTTCTTTTTGTTGTGCTGTGTTGTTGTGCCTTCTTAGTGTTTGTTGTTATTACACACTCAATACTACACTTATATATATCACTATTTTGAAATAAGATTAAAAAGACTTTAATAAAGAAAAGGATATTAAGAACTAAATTCCCTTTCAATTGGTATCAAAGCAAGGTTGATTATATTAATCACCTTCAACTGATATTCAATTGCACTTTCATGGTTAACTTCCGTTTCTGTTTTACTCTGAGATCTTTTAGTATGTTTTCTTGTATCAATTATTAACATTTTAGGCTTTGTGGATATTATATGTCGTGGGGTCCCGACCGGACTCATGTTATATTATATTTGCAGACCAGGGATGTTACACTACGAGTGATGACCGGAGGAGGAAGATACTGTATCGACCTCGACGCTTGAAGACGTATGCTTCCCGACGCTTGACGAAGGCGGAGGAAGCAACAGACCTGATCACAAGGGACTTCCCCACGCTCGACGAGGGAGGATCGACTTCCCGACGCTCGACGAGGGAGGAGGGAGGAGGAAGCAGCAGAGGCTCGCAGAGCAACAGAGGGGGCTCGTCGAGGGCTCGCAGAGAACTCGCGAGAATGAATTAGGTCATACGGTCATACCTGCGTTCATAAGAAACAACAACAAAAACATTATCTGATAGCCGTATGGATAAACTTCGCCCGATAAGTATAATAATCGGATCGGCCGATAATTCGGATTTTTTCCTATTTATCGGCCGATTAAAGTAAAAACGAATTTTTCCTATTGATTTGAAAAAATAGATCGTTTTCCTCTGAAATCAAACATGTCGGACGACATTTAAAACACTAGCTAAAATATATAAACCCAAAAAATCTATTACCTCTTGGCCCTCTCTTCTCTTCCCTTTGTTGTTATCTTATCTCTGAGCTCTCATATATTTGAGGCTTTGAGCTCTGGTTTAAGGAATGATTGCATGTTATGCTTCTTGGAAAAAAATGAAATTGCAAAAAAGTATAAACGCTAAAAATCTATTGCCTCTCGGTCCTCTCCTCTCTTCTCTCTGTTGCTATCTTATCTCTGAGCTCACATATAGTTTAGGCTTTGAGCTCTGGTTTAGGGTATGGTTGCATGTTATGCTTCTCGAAAAAAATGAAATTGCTAAACTATTGCCTCTCGGCCCTCTCCCCTCTTCACTCTGCTGTTATCGTATCTCTGTCAGATACAGGATGCAAATGCATCAATTAACCTTGTGGTTTTAATTTTATAGATTAAAATTAATGGTTTGATGCTTGATGGTTCACTGGTTTAGTGGTTTGTTGAAGCACCTCTATTGTGGTACATGTTTATGTTTATCAATAAATTATTTTATTTGTTCTGTTCGACAACATATGATGATTTAAGATAACCCACAAGTAATCTATTTATCCAACTCCATTTTGCAATCTATGGTGTATAGACATGGTGAATGATGAATGCTGATATTGAGTCATTCCGTTCGAGAAATAAAATGATGGATGCTCGGTACTTGAATATAAATAAAATGTAATGATTTTTGTCATCTCTTGGGTTCGCTCCCACTATATATAGACCTGATTTAATTGAGAATGGACTTTTTGACGGGACTTGTCAATCAAGGAAATTGAGAGAAAATGGGAGGGAGGTTTTTTGATTTGACTCTCGGGCGTAAGGAGGACCTCCGACAATCTCCAACGTTGTCATTCTTGTAGGGTCTTCTCTGGCTACAAACAACTCGGAGTCCAACAATATTGACAATTGAACAATTTATTTCCATCATATATAATTTTTAATCCACCTAATTTTATGTCGTAATGTCACATATCCAAAATTAAGGTTTGTATATATGATTCACTTGGGAAAATAATCGGCTATATACTTTGTATAAACAATCATTTATTAGATAAAGATAATATATAAGATGTCAAGATCATATAGACCATTAGTTCAAACAATTATGAAAAAAAAACTAGTGATAGATAGTTGTTTTTTGAGGAGTATTCCAGAGGTAGACGAGGTAATCTTAAATAGAAGTCTACTCATGACTTCTACTTCTAAATACCCCTAAAATGCAAGCCACTCAAAGACAATCCACTCAAATACATAAGTGTTCATCATATCAATATTTGGCTTGAGCAGAGTCATTCTTGAGGTTTATGTAAGTGATCATTCCCATTGACTTCTATTGTTATTTGCTACACAAGCTTTATGAAAAGTTTTTTTGTGTGTATTTTATTTGTTAGGGTTTAGAGTTAATCATATCAACACATGGTTTGATCAAAAGGCATTCTTGAGGTTTCTGTATTTTCTTTTTTACTAGTTTTGTATTTCACACAAGTCGTTGAATACTTGAGTGATTGTTGGTGTGTGTTAATACACGTCCATCAGGAGAGCAGGTTATGTGAGGCAACCATCTATGCTATAAGAAGAGTAGTGGACTCCGAAGCATGGAGAGGCTTATCTGCGGATGTAAGTGGTGGGGCCAAACAACATAAATATTACTATGTGCTTTTCACTGCGGCTAAATCTCTTTACAAGCATTATTTATTTGCTTATATGGTGAGTTAATAACTTCTAGCTTACATATATATGTGCTAGTTTGGATGTGAACTTTCTTTATTATACGTTTAGTTTAACTCATTCTTTTGTTAGCATTATATATTCTTCATAAATAACGTTTTTGAGTAGATATAAGTGTGCTTAGAATAAGGTTAATGCATATAAGTTTCATCATTTCAAGACCTTATGTAGCTCTTGTATTTGGAGGTTGTATTGTTGCATTTAGTATTCCAATATGCATTTAGTGTCTGGGTCAAATTGGAAGAACTTTGCAAGAAAGTCAATGTAATTTGCACAACAATTCAACCCCTTCTTGGTATGCATAAATCTACATGAAGCATGCTATATCCGCAATGAAGGAGATAGGAAATAAGATATTTGTGCAATAAAAATGCATATATCAAATTCTTTTTTAGTACTTATCAATGGGAAAAGGCGTGATCTTGTCAAAACTAGGGTAAAGTTTCTCAAAAAAAATCTTGTTTAGGTACATCAATTCCTCTCTTAATAAAACTATAATAAAACAACAACAATGGATTCCCTCTTCCTTTTCTCTTCCTTCAATCTCCCACAAAAAAACTGCACCAGCCAGCCCAAACTTCTACTCCTGTGTTTCCACGAGTTACTCTTATCCCATAGGAAACAAAATGGCTTCCCTTAATCTGTGGAGAAGTGCTGAAGTGGTTTAAACATGTATAGTCATGTACAGGGTGGGTATCACCATAAAGGAAAACTCCAAAAATATATTTTAGGATTTTATACAATCCAAATAATTACATACTTCTTCCAAAAAGACCTTATTGTATGTATATCGATCCTCGTATCATAATTCAAAAGGCATCAGAAAATTAAAGACAGATATGAGCATAATATCTACTCCCACGCACTCATAAATCCAAATCCCCACCCCTCAAGGCACCTAAAGTATACTTCCAAGTATCGCCCAAGCTGATTTCTTGAAAGAAAAACAGTAATCAACAGCAAGCCCAGCCATAAACCATTTCCCGTGTTGATTCAGCAATCCTTCAACCCCCTTTTTGCCTTAATCAGATGTGTCACTCCTACCTAAGCATGCATAGGTAGAAGAATAGAAAAATATCTAACCCTAGAGATCATGAATACCAGATAAAAAGGCGTAGAAATTTGTAGGTACTCCAATTCGAAAATCACAAGGTAGGGGAGCAAGATCCACAAACAAGGCGCATCCCTAAAGATTGAAAACAAGTTGAAGAAGAAATTGAATCAGATTGAGAACTGAACGAGTCGGATGGCGTTCAACTGACCTTCAGTATGAAACCGACGAGTTGACCCTGGCGGGAACCGGCGATCTATTCTATGGGAAGCTCCTCCCTGGAGCAATTTCATCGATCCTAACTACCTATATGAGAGCATTTTTACGCTACGGGGACCGATACAGCCTACAGGGCATGATTGTGACGCGTGGAATAACGTGGTCAATGTTGCCTCGCTCTCAATTCCAAAAACGTGATTGTTAATTCAACTTTTTTTAAAACGTATCTTTGATAGTTTTTTGCTTTGACCCCGTCCACCCATTTGAGATTTGTATATACGGTCTCGTTCCGAAGTCAGAGTTCAGCACCTCTGACATTTTGCCACGTGGAAAAAGCGAGTGAGGAGATCTAAAATAAAAAATCTTAAAGAAAAGGTGAACCCGTTTCTATTTCGATAGAGATCAATTCGATCTCCATAGAGATCATTCCGAAGTCCAGGAGGCGGACGCCAAAATTTTGCGTCCACCCTGTTGAAACCAGAAACTGGTCTCTTGTGGAGCTCGGGGCCCTCAACAGGTTGAGGGGCGACTAGCACTTACTTGTCTCTTGGGGAGAGCAAGTCGGGGTTCCAGAACTCAACACAGAACCTTAAACTCAGCAGGGAGGTCCCACCGCACACCCGGAAGATCTTTAAATTGCTTCCCCTCCTAAGCCAAAGCTGAGGCCCGGGCACCTTGGAGAGCTCAGGGGAGTCTCGGCAAGGATGACCAGAGGAGAGAGAAGCTTCAAACCGGACCTCTCTCCAAAGGTGCCCTTTGGGTCTTATTTATAGTTTTTTCTGAACTGGTCTGTGAATAGCGGAACTCCGCCTTTTGAACTTACTATACGCACCCCAATTTGGCCTGCCAATAGCCAAACTCCGCTGTTTGAAGGGGCTATATGCAGACTTCCAGGGGCAAGAGGGTAATTCTAGCTTCTAACCCTCCCTAAAAGGGGGGGGGGGGTCTGCGGGACTACTCGAGTTTCTGGGTCTCGCTCGCTTTAAGCGAGAACACCTGCCCTCTCTGCGACCTCGCGGGTCTCGCAGAACCTGTGGAACGCGCCACGCTTCCCGTCACGGATTCGGGCGAGACCGATGTTGGTACTCTGGTCTCGCCTCCTTATAGCTGCTGAGAACATATAAGTGGCAATCTCGCCTATGCTTCCTGGAAGACTGGCTTTGCGAGTTCTAGTGGGAGGAGCCGGGCGAACCCCGGGTTGTACACAATCCCCGCTCTTTGCGAGTTTAACCTGAGCTCGCAAAGAATCATCCAACCCTAGGGCGTTCGTCTGGCGACAGCTGTCTTGTCAGGAATCTTTCTGTGGGTCCCATCGCCTGGCTATAAATACCACCCGAGCTGAAGTGTCTTCATTGTTCTTCTCCTCCCCATCCTTCTCTTTACTGTAGCTGTCCTCCGATGCCTCTCTCCAAGGAAATGGAAGCTCGCCTGAAGGCCTCCAAGGCACAGGAGATGGCGATGATGACGAAGCCACCGGCGTGGATGAATCGCTCGTCTCCCTCTCCTATGCCGAAACTGAAAAAAGCAAAAGCCGCTCGCCGATTGGGAGAAGATACTGTCGACATCGAGTCCTCGGCCAGCGAGAAATCCATCGAGAAGGTAGGGATTATTACTCTTCATGCGAGATCCTTCGCCTGCTACTTCTAAACTTCGCCTCTGCAGGTCAGCGAGACTGTCAAGGACATTGGCGGGCCCTCGAACGAACCGCCCACTACCCCTCGGGTAAATGCGAATACTACTGGCGAGAATCCTCCTGGTACACTATTTGGTCTCGCCTCTTTTATTGGAATTATATTATTCGATGGTGTCTCCTTTCTCATCTTATCTTTTACTTTTTGATTGCAGCCTCGCCCCCAGCGAGCCCGGGGGAACAGGGTCAGCGAACTCCTTCCCCCAGACGCCGGGATGTGAAAATCCCGGCACCAACCTTTGACCTTCTCGCCAATCGAGACTCAGGCGGCTCGCACCCGCCGAATGTTCCTCTTGCTGATGCAGCGAGATATCCCCTTGGAAAGGGAAAAACTCATCGGCCTTACTACAGCACTTCTTTCGATTCCCCACCCGGTTCTTCTCGCCGTCCCAGAGGTAGACCTTCTCGCCTTTCCGCATTTTACTCTAACTTATCTTTCATAACCTCGCGTACGACCTTTCTTTGTTAGACGGCGAGATTCAGCTTACCGACTCTGAATTCGGGGACGACGAGGTGTCCCCTTTTCCCGAGCGGGTGGAAGATTTCCTGGGCGATGCGCGAGAACCCGAGGTGATGAGACGGCGGACTGCGGAACTATTCCAAAAGCAAAACCAGATGTTGCAGGACCTCAACATCCAGGCGAGAGTGGATAGGCTGGCTGCGGAGGAAAGACACGCGTACCTGATGGACGAATGCGACAAACTCCGCGCGGCGATACCCCACGACCCTGATGAATGCGAGGCCTCTCAGGAGACGCTCATAGCGAGGATCAGGGATCACGCCCAATTGATCGACCGCGACGCCCGCGCTGCTGCTGAATTCCACAATTCCCGGAGGCCGCCGAGGAGGGGACCGCGAGGTGGTGGTAGATGGTAGTGGCTGCCCTACTGACCCCGCGATTTTAGGTTCCCTCTTTCATGAACAATTCGCTTCTGTTTTTATTGCAACAATCTCGCTAGGCTATGGTCTTTATTGATTCTCGCTCGCCACGAGCATCGGACAACTTATTAACTATGTTATCGCTCGCGGCTCTTATAATGCCGCTTTTCCTTTACCTTGTTCTCGCATGCCTGTGATATTTCCGCTCGCAAATCATTTTATTCTAGCTAATTCTGCAGATTGATCTCGCTCGCCAATGATTGGCGAAATAATTTTTTTTGGTGTCCCAGTGATGTGACGTTTTGTCTGACAGCATCCCGGCGCTTGGGCTTCTTCCCGCCATTTTTATTTTTCTATAAATAGCCTCCCCATTAATATCATTTACCTACCGCCTTCCTCTTCTCCTAGTTGCAGAGCTCTCGTCAGCTTTGTTCTCGCCTCCTTCTACACTTGTTCTCGCAGGTACGCGTGATGGTGAAGACCTCGAAAGAGCTTCCTGAGGCGGAAGGCCGGCTGAAGTGTGCTTGGGCTTACTGCGAGCACGACTTCTTCCACTGCAATATGAGCGAGGAAGAGTATCTCTCCTCCATCGCCGACTACATTCCTACTGGGTTCACCGCCCGCCGGCCCGAGAAGGGCGAGGTGATTAACACCCTTCGGCCCGATGAGATCGCCATCCCGATCTCGCACTTCACCGTGGGCCTGCGACTTCCCCTCTGGCCCGAGGTTCGCCAGGTACACCTCCTTCCCTCCTTCATCACTCTTGCGAGATTGATCTCGCTTGCTTCAATTTTCTTTACGTGGCTTTTTAGGTGCTTCGGCACTATGGAGTTGTTCTCGGCCAGCTCACTCCTAATGCGATGGCAGTGATCACGGGGTTCGCCTGCTTCATGCGCGAGGAGCGAATCGAGTTCAGCCTTCCGGTTTTCCGGAAGCTGTTCTCGTTTCGCGCCTACTCCGAGGGCACGGTCTACTTTGTGGGGTCGGGCTGTAGGGTCATCGAGACCGTCAACAAGGCCCACTTCTGGGCCCAGAAGTTCCTCCTGGTAAAGGGGAATTTCGGCAACATCCCGATCTCGCCCATCCAGTATAACGACACCGTCTACCGTCCTCCACCTCTGGGCGGCCACGATGCCGACCTCTTCCAATTCTTCCAGAAGAAGAACTTCGAGGTGGTCCATCTCCGCCGCAACGTCGACAAACTTTCACCGGTTCTTCCCGGGGAAGGTAATGATCTCGCCCCCTTTTTTGCTTTAATTCTGATTTCCGCCATTCTTTCTAACACAACTCTTAACAGGTGAGCGAGACATCCCCCTCCACCCACCTTATGCGAGCAACATTAAACCCTCCGCCGATCTTGCTCTCGCAACCATGGGAGCGGCGGCCTGCCGAGAAGGTACCCCCCCAACTGCTATCACCTCTAAGAAGAGGTTGGGGGCTTCAGGCAGCCAGCCTTCCCGCCAGCCTACTTCGAAGAGGTCCAAGACAAACGAGATCCTGCGCGCCTCCGTAAAGGGAAAGCGTCCGGCCGAGCCCTCGGGTCCTGGGATCGACGATTCCTCACTCCCCGAGGATCTGGAGGTCGAGCAAGCCGAGGCCATCGCTAGGACCTCGGCACCGCCAATTCCGTCGAATCATCTGCATTTCGACCTTGGCATGCGAGCCCGAGATGAAACCGGCGAGCGCCTGGTGCGCTGGAATGAAGAGGTCAACCGGATCGACGTCACCTCCCTCCTTCCTACTTGGGTAGAGGAGGGCGTAGCGACTTCCCACGCCTTCAATTTCTCCTTCGTCATGTATGGCCGCGAGGACGCCGCGGCCTACAAGGACGCAACCGCACGGGGTCTCGCCTACGAGAGCTCGAGATCCCAATTGCGGGCAATGGAACTTGCCCATATGACGAGCAGGAAATGTCTGGAGCTGGAGCGCGAATGCGCGGGACTGGCCGAATCCCTCAGGGTTTCCGAGGTGAAGGTCGACGGGCTAAAGGAAAAGTTGGCCACCGCCGAGACCGGAGTGGTGAGTCGTTCGTTCTATAATGTTATCCATGACTTCCTAACTTCTTCTCATACTAAGTTCGTCTACAGGATGCCGAGATGGCTAGGCTCTCGGACACTCGGGTCCTGAGCTTGGAGGGCGAGGTCGCCGCGTTGAAGGCACTCAACTGTGAGCTTGCTCGGGCTGCCGTTCCCCCTTCTCCTCGCCGGTTAAAGGAAGAGAAGCGAGATCGCGACGAAGCGCTCCGGGTAGAGTCCACGAATGCGGCACGCTTCGTCTTCCAGGCCATGAAAGGTGCTGGGTTGCTGGTTGCCGAGGCCGAGAGCGTGACGGTCGAGGATATCGTCCCGGAGCTCTTCAGGCCGCTCCCGCCGGTGAAGGATGGAGACGACGACGGGGGGGTTCTTTGGCGAGGCCTAGAAGGCGATCTTTATTTTATTTTTTGATATATAAACTTTTTCGGGGTTGGCGAGTTCGCCGCCCATTGTAACTAAAACTTCTTCTTTGGAAAGGAATTTTTGCGCAATGCTTTCTTACTTCGATACGCATTCTCTCTGTTTTTATTTTTACATCAGTTGATGCATGTGTCGGGGAATCCGTTTATTTTATAAGCGCCGAGGACTTTCCTTCTCGTCCAGCGAAAACCTCCTTAAGCTTCAGTCTATACGTCTTGGGGATGAAAGTCCCCGTTCTCGCTCTAGTCTCGTGCCGAGGACTTTCCTCCTCGCTAGGACGAGAAGTCGCCCTCGCTTTTGAAATATTTTAGTCCAAATACATTTTTCTCGTTATTTATGCCGAGGATCCCCCCTCTCATCTAGCGAGAAGTCGTCCCCTTATTTTCAGAATATTTTAGAGACCCAACACTTTCTTTTGTTATTTCGCGCGAGGACCATCCTTCTCGCCCAGCGAGAGGTCGCCCTCTCCTTTTCCGAAATATTTTAGAGACCCAACACTTTCTTTTCATTATCTCGTGCCGAGGACCTTCTTTCTTAAGATCCAACATCTTCCATCCCGTCAGCCTCTCCGCGAGATCAACCGGCCCTACCAGCTAATGAGAGCCTGGCAGCGGGATCGTCCGGGGCAATCTAGCACAAAGAGTCTGTCACCTCGCCAGCCTCTCCGCGAGATCAACCGGCCCTACCAGCTAATGAGAGCCTGGCAGCGGGATCGTCCGGGGCAATCCAGCACAAAGAGTCTGTCACCTCGCCAGCCTCTCCGCGAGATCAACCGGCCCTACCAGCTAATGAGAGCCTGGCAGCGGGATCGTCCGGGGCAATCCAGCACAAAGAGTCTGTCACCTCGCCAGCCTCTCCGCGAGATCAACCGGCCCTACCAGCTAATGAGAGCCTGGCAGCGGGATCGTCCGGGGCAATCCAGCACAAAGAGTCTGTCACCTCGCCAGCCTCTCCGCGAGATCAACCGGCCCTACCAGCTAATGAGAGCCTGGCAGCGGGATCGTCCGGGGCAATCCAGCACAAAGAGTCTGTCACCTCGCCAGCCTCTCCGCGAGATCAACCGGCCCTACCAGCTAATGAGAGCCTGGCAGCGGGATCGTCCGGGGCAATCCAACACAAAGAGTCTGTCACCTCGCCAGCCTCTCCGCGAGATCAACCGGCCCTACCAGCTAATGAGAGCCTGACAGCGGGATCGTCCGGGGCAATCCAGCACAAAGAGTCTGTCACCTCGCCAGCCTCTCCGCGAGATCAACCGGCCCTACCAGCTAATGAGAGCCTGGCAGCGGGATCGTCCGGGGCAATCCAGCGTCATTATTTGTTGCTTGGAACTCACGATTAGCATAAAAACAACGCCCGCAAAAGCAATACATAGGAATCAATATATTCAAGAACTTCATGGATAGAAACGTTTCAAGTCATCCCCACTCCTGGCTCGGCCGAGAGGCTCCCCTTCCACATCCCGGAGGTGGTAACCTCCCGACTTCAGCACTTCACTCACAATATATGGGCCCTCCCAGTTAGGATTGAGCTTACCCACCGCGGCTCCCCTTCCGGCCGCATCAACCTTTTTTAGTACCAAGTCCCCTTTCTGGAAATGCTTCACTCGTATACGCTTGTCAAAGTATTTGGCCATCCGCCTTTTTACTTCCTCCTGCCTGATGGTGGCCAAGTCTCGGAGTTCCTCCACTAGGTCCAAGGACAACCGTTGGCCTTCCTCGTTGTTTGCCATCCATTCTTCATCCCCTCCTCCTGCGGCGGCCACCCTAGGCGACTTGACTTCAAACTCCACCGGGATGACAGCCTCGGATCCGTGGGATAGTTTGAATGGGGTCTCTCCGGTGGCCGTGTTCGGGGTGGTCCTCAGAGCCCAGAGGACCGAGGGTACGTAGTTGCTCCACCCAACTCCCTCTGAGGTTTTCGATCTTTTTCTTGAGGAGGTTCACTACAATTTTGTTCGCCGCCTCAAGTCGTGCCTGCAAATTATCTCACCCCAAACAAAGTTCCTTACCACTTGAGAGGTTACCTTGGCTAGCGCCTTCGCTTCGATCCACTTGGAAAAGTAGTCGATCATCACTAGCAAAAATCTCCTTTGACCGCTCGCCTGGGGGAAAGGTCCCACGAGGTCTAATCCCCAGACTGCAAATGGCCAAGGGGCCGTGATCGTTCTTAGCCTTTGAGCTGGGAGGAGTTGGAGAGGAGCGTAGAGTTGGCACTTAGAGCACCTCCTGGAGAATTCGGCCGCATCCTTGCTGAGGGTGGGCCAGAAATAACCTTGCCTCAGAACCCTTCCTTCCAAGGTTCTGCTTCCCGAGTGGCTGCCACATTCTCCCGAATGGATCTCCTCCAAGACCCTTGGGGCCTCCTACTCCGAGACACAACGGCCAGGAGCCCCGAGAGGGTCTTTCTATACAACACCCCTGCATGTAAGGAGTAGTAAGCCGATTTATTACTGAATCGCCGCTTGTCGACTTCTCCCTCGGGGAATCTCCCTGAGGCTAGGAAAGTAATGAAAGGGTCCATCCATGACGCCCGCTGATCCACCTCCATTACTTCTCCCTCCTCAATGGAGGGTCGGAAGAGTTCCGACATGGTCCCCCCAACCTGGGGACCAAACTTGGCCAGAAGATCGGCCTGGGTGCTTTCTTCCCTTGGGACATGCTTGATAGAGAAAGTTCGGAACTGTCCCACCACCTCCTTGACCTTCTCCAAGTACCGCTGAAGAGTTGGTTCCTTGACTTCGAACTCTCCCTTGACTTGGCAAGCAACAACCATGGAGTCCGTCGAGACCTCCACGTCTTGCACTCCCAGCTCCCGAGCCAAGCGGAGGCCTGCTATCACCGCCTCGTATTCTGCCTGGTTATTGGTGAGGGGGAAGTGGAAATGGATTGCTTGCTCTATCCTGGTCCCTTGGGGACTGACCAGGACTACCCCTCCCCCAAAAGAGTGTCTTCCGGACGCTCCATCTACCAACATTTTCCAAGACACCGGATAGGGTAGTTCCGATTCTTCTACCTCAGTAACGTAGTCAGCCAGGAAATCTGCCACTGCCTGCGCTTTTATGGACACCCTCGGTACATAAGAGTGTTGAATTCGCTTAACTCCACCGACCACTTGGCCAACCTTCCCGAGTGTTCTACACCCTCCATGATATTGCGGAGGGGGTGGTCGGTCACTACCCTTATGGAATGTGCCTGAAAATAGGGTCGAAGTTTTCAGGCCGACACCACTAGAGCGAAGGCCAGCTTCTCCAAGATAGGATATCTAAGCTCGGCCTTCCTCAGCACTCTACTTACGTAATAGATCGGTAGTTGTTTCCTCCCTTCCTCTCGGACAAGCACGGAACTCACAGCTTCCAACCCTACCCCCAGGTATAAAGACAAGTCTTCCCCTGACCTCGGCCCTTGCAGTAGCGGAGCCTTGGTCAGTTGTTCTTTCAACGCTTGAAAAGCCTTTTCGCACTCGGAGGTCCATTCGAACTTTTGATTACCCCGTAACACCTTGAAGAAAGAGGAGCATCTCTCCCCTGCTTTGGAGAGAAATCTACTTAACCCAGCCAACTTTCCCGTCGAACGTTGGATCTCCTTAGCATTTCTTGGGGGTGCCAACTCGAGGATTGCCTTGACCTTATCTGGGTTGGGCTCCACTACAGCCGGGGTGAGCATGTGACCCAAGAATTTTCCTCGATTGGCTCCGAAGACGCACTTTGACGGGTTGAGTCTCATCTTGAACTTCCGTAGGGTCTCGAAAGTTTCCTCGAGGTCGTGGAGGTGGGACTCGAGACCTCGGCTCTTGACCATGAGGTCATCGACATAGACCTCCAGGTTTCTCCCCTTTTGCTCACGGAAAACCCGGTCCATCATCCTTTGGTATGTAGCCCCCGCATTCTTGAGCCCAAAGGGCATCATCCTGTAACAGTAGCATCCATCCCTCGTGATGAAGGAGACGTTTTTGATGTCAGGGGGATGCATGCGAATCTGGTGGTAACCTGAAAAAGCATCTAAGAAAGACATCATATGAAAACCGACGGCTGAGTCAACCAGCGCGTCGATTCTAGGCAGAGGGTAGCAATCCTTCGGACATGATTTATTAAGCAAAGAGAAATCGATACACATTCGCCATTTACCTCCTCCTTTCTTTACCATGACGACATTGGAGACCCAGCCTGGGTACTGGATCTCCTTTACAAAACCTGCTTTCAGAAGTTTTTCCACTTCCTCGCGGATAGGGCCTTCCAGCTTGTCTGCAGTGGGCCTCCTCCTTTGGCGGATGGGGCGGGTGCCGAGCTCGAGGTTGAGGCGGTGGCAGGCCACATCAGCATCTATCCCTGGTATCTCCGCGGCACTCCAGGCAAAGACGTCCACGTTCTTCTGGACGCAGGCGAGGATCCCCGCCCTCTCCTTAGGGTTGAGCTCTCTGCTGACCGGACCTTCTCCATCATCCCTAGTCGGGTGACGACCTCTAGTTCGATGACCTCGTCTACGGCCTCCAGCCGCGACTGCTCCCCCCAAGGCCTCTCCTCCTCTCCTTCATTGGCGAGCTCTTGGGCTCCCCCTTCCTCCCCTTCCACCTCCGTCACCTCCTCCATCTTTCTCTCCTTAGCCTTCCCTCCCTCTTCTTCTCCTTCTTCTTCTTCATCTACCTCCATGTGTTCCCCTACCCCCCCCCCCCCCCCCCCCCTCCGGGGTGATCTCTTCGTCTCCTTCTTTTCCTTCCTCCTCCTCGTCTCCCTTCTCTCCTCCTGCCTCGGCCACCTCCTCCATCCTCTTCTCCCACTCCTCCGCTCCTTCCATCCAGGAGATGGTGTTGACAGCTGTCACGTAGCATTATCTCGCCACCTTGGGATCTCCCCGGACCCGGACTTGGATTCCACCTGTGTTGAACTTTAGGCACTGGTGTAGGGTGGAAGGGACGCATCTAAATGCACTAATAAGAGGCCGACCAAAAATGGCGCTATAGCTGCTTGGGGCGTCCACAATCACGAAACGGCAGTTCCGCGATTGCCCCCCGAGAGTTACATGGAGTCCTACTCCTCCCTCCACCTCCTTTCTCTCTCCCGAAAAACCAAACAGGGGGCCATCCGAGGCCAACACCCTTCGGGCCTCTACCTTCATCTCGTCAAACGCTTTCTTGAAGATAACGTTGACCGAGCTGCCATTGTCTACCAGGATTCGTGAGACGGTAAAATTCTCGATGGCGGTTTGGATAACCAGCGCATCGCAGAACGGGTCTTCATGACCGGGCATATCCTTCTGGGAGAAGGTGATCTTCTCCACCGGGGGCGGGGCTTGAGATGTCGAAGCTACGCTCCTACGGTACATAGCATGGAGGCTCGCCTTCCGGGTTGCCTCGATCCCCACCCCTCCGTGGATCACCCCGATTCCCCCCCGGGCTCCCACGTCAACCCGATCTTCGCATCTTTCTTCTTTATCTTCCGGGGTGAGGACCTCCTCGATCCTCACCGGGCGCTGCTGCGGTTGGGGTGCTGGTCCTTTTACTCCCCTCATTTCTAGGAACTCCGGGCAAGTGGCGGTCGCGTGACCTTCCTCCTGGTGGAAGTCACAATACGACAGCGCGGCCACCCTCCCCTCTCCTCCCACTCCTCTGTTCCTCTTCCTGGGACCGACTCCCCCGGCTCCCGCTCCCCTTCCTCTTCCTGCTCTTCCTCTTCCGATCTCCATCGCTTGATGAGGCGGGGGAGGGGGCGGCCTCGGGCCTTGCCTCCACCCCAGCTGGTGAGGTCTCCCCTGTCCTCCCTGGAAGTTACCTCCCCCATGGTGGAACCCCCTTCCCGGGCCCTGCATCCCACCACCTTGCTGCCTCCACCCCAACTCCTGGGCTCTGACTTCCTCCCTTCTCCTTCCTTCGGGATGCCTATTCTCCGGCTCGCTCAGCCGTGCCAATCTCTTTGTGAACTCGGGGTTAGCTGCCTCCCCGTCTACTTCCTCCGCCGCTCGCTCCATTAGTTCTTCATAGGAAAGAGGGACCCTTCTCTTGAGATCCATCTTGAAGAAACCCTCTCGCAGTCCCACCGTGAAGGCCAGCTGGAGTGTGTGCCCTGGTATCTCTTGAATGAGGAGGACCTCTTCCCTGAACCGCTCCAGATACTGGGCTAGGGACTCTCCTTGTTTCTGCTTGATATTGAAGAGAGACTCCGGGTCTTTCTTCCTCTTCTTCAAGGTGGAGAAACGCAACAGAAACCCCCTACATAAATCCTCGAAAGCATAAATCGAACCCGAGGGCAACTGGTAGAACCAGTCCCTCGCCTTCTCTTTCAGGGTGGTGGCGAAGAGTCGACACTTGAAGGCGTCCGACATGGGTCTGATCGAGACCATATCTTCGAACCATTGCAGGTGGGGAACGGGGTCGCTGTTCCCAACATACAAGGTCATGGCTGGCTCCCTGAACCCCTCGGGGAGTGGTGCCGAGAGTACCAACTCACAAAAGGGACTTCCCCCACTCACCCGCTGAACTGGCTCTACTCTTCCTGCAGAGCCTCCTGCCGAGGCTCCTCCTGCCGAGACCACTCTGGTCGGGGTCTCGCTCGCTCCCACTGGACTGGGGAAGAGCTCGCGACCCGCGAGATCTCGGCCTGCCTCCTGGACCGCTGCTTCCTTGCCTACTCGCTGGCCTGGGGCGTTCTCGCAGCCCCCGGATGGGGGAGCCATCTGAGGGGCCGGGGTAGCGAAACCACCTAGCGCCGAGGCGATGGCGCTCTGAAAGGCCCCAATCATATCCCTCTTGAGCTCGGCCAGCATATCCATCGTCACTGGTGGCCCTGTGGGTGGCGAGCCTCCGAATCCTGCATCTCGCTCGTCCTCGCCCGCCATGCTTTCTCTTAAAGACTTTCCTGCACTAGTCACACTCCACGCTCACCGCACCAAGAATGTTGAAATCAGAAAATGGTCTCTTGTGGAGCTCGGGGCCCTCAACAGGTTGAGGGGCGACTAGCACTTACTTGTCTCTTGGGGAGAGCAAGTCGGGGTTCCAGAACTCAACACAGAACCTTAAACTCAGCAGGGAGGTCCCACCGCACACCCGGAAGATCTTTAGATTGCTTCCCCTCCTAAGCCAAAGCTGAGGCCCGGGCACCTTGGAGAGCTCAGGGGAGTCTCGGCAAGGATGACCAGAGGAGAGAGAAGCTTCAAACCGGACCTCTCTCCAAAGGTGCCCTTTGGGTCTTATTTATAGTTTTTTCTGAACTGGTCTGTGAATAGCGGAACTCCGCCTTTTGAACTTACTATACGCACCCCAATTTGGCCTGCCAATAGCCAAACTCCGCTGTTTGAAGGGGCTATATGCAGACCTCCAGGGGCAAGAGGGTAATTCTAGCTTCTAACCCTCCCTAAAAAAGGGGGGGGGGGGTCTGCGGGACTACTCGAGTTTCTGGGTCTCGCTCGCTTTAAGCGAGAACACCTGCCCTCTCTGCGACCTCGCGGGTCTCGCAGAACCTGTGGAACGCGCCACGCTTCCCGTCACGGATTCGGGCGAGACCGATGTTGGTACTCTGGTCTCGCCTCCTTATAGCTGCTGAGAACATGTAAGTGGCAATCTCACCTATGCTTCCTGGAAGACTGGCTTTGCGAGTTCTAGTGGGAGGAGCCGGGCGAACCCCGGGTTGTACACACCCCAACCACAAAATTATTAACCTCTTCAGGGCTCTATTTGAAGTAATTGTTGCAAATGGTAAAGCTGATGTGGAAATTAGTGGTAAGAATAAATAGGTAGAAAAGCAGCACTGAGAAAGTTATTTCAAAACTTTGGCTGATTGAAAACGTTACTTTAAAATAATTGGTTAGGTTGTTGTTTGTTGAAACTGATTTCTCGGCCTCTTGTGGAGCTCGGGGCCCTCACCGAAATGAGGGGCAGCTAGCCCTTACTGATCCCTCGGAGAAGGTAGACTGAAGACTAGGAAGATGAATAAGACCTTAGTCACAGCGAGGAGGTTCCTCCACTACTCCGGAAGATCGTTGAGTGCTTCCCCTCCCAAGCCAAAGCTGAGACTCGGGCACCTTGGAGAGCTCTGGAAATGCTAACCAAGGAGAGCCTGAGGAGAGAGAAGCTGAAGTGAAGTCCTCTCCAAAGGTGCCCTTTAGGTCTTATTTATAGGTTTTCTGATCTGGCCTGCAAATAGCAGGATCCCGCCTTTTGATTTTACTATCTGCACCCCAAATGGACCTGCTAACACCCAAACTCCGCTGTTTGGAGAGGCTAAAGGCAGACCACTAGGGGTAAAAGGTTAATTTGGCCCTATCAACCTATGGGCAAGGAACTGCGAGAACCTTACTGCGGAAGCTCTCGCGGGCCTTCTCGCGAGCCCTGCACGCGATGCCTCTCCTAGGCGATCGCCCTGCGAGGACCTCGCTGGCCTATTCTGGCGGTATCTGCCGAGGTCCGGTCTCGCGAACCTTCCTGCGAGACCGCCTCCTGACTTCGTCGAGCTCAACACACCTTTCGTCGAACGCAGGGCACTTCGCCGATCACAGACGAGCTCGAAGAATGCAGAACGTTAAATTGTTCGTTGTCCGCTGAGATGGGCGGTTCGTCGACCGCTGCTTCCCTGCTGTAGTTTGTCAAGCGCTGCTATAGAATATATTTTGTTCGTCAGGCGCCGTCCGACGAATGCTGAGCTCCGTTCGACATTCGTCGAACGCAGAATTGAGCTCGATGGACGCTAAGGCTCTAAACTCGCGAGCCTTCCTGCGAGATCGCCTATTGACATTGTCGCGCACTAAACACATTTCGCTGAACACCTCTTTACTGAACATATGTCTCTTCTGCCAGCGGCTGCGAGGTATTGGTTTGTTATCCCTCGCTTGGCCCAGTCTTTTGAGGATATCTGCCGAGGTCTGGATCTCGTGATTCCTCTTGCGAGAGCGTCCCTTTGGCTTTAATGAGCATAGAACACTTCGTCGACTTCTGATGATTTCGCCGAACAGGAGTGAGCTCGACGAAGTCAGGTGAGCTCGACGAACACGGGAGAGTTCGTCGAACGCAGTACTCCTTTCGTCGAACTCAGAAAACTTCCACAAACTGCTTGCGAGCAGTTATCTCGCCGACCCTTCTCGCTCGCCTCTCAGCGAGCCCTCCGAGACGGACTTCTCCAAGGTCTCTCTCGCGAGGTCTTTGGCCCTAAGGCCTCCATCTCTTATTACTTCATCCTGTTGCCTTCTTAAACCGTGCCTCCTCGCCTGGCGAATATCGGGGTTGTACACAATCACCGCTCTTCGCGAGGTTATTTGGGCTCGCGAAGAAACATCCAACCCCTGGTATTCGCCAGCCCCTTGATGATCTGTCGGGAATCTTTGGTAGGGCCCACCCTGGGGGCTATAAATATCGTCCCGAATCCTTAGTGGCGTGCGCCGCCACTTCCTTTTCTTTCTTTTTGCCACGTACTATAGCTGCCAGGAGATGTCGCTTTCCGAAGAAGCTGAGGCTCGTCTGAGGGATGTGAGAGCCGGCGGGCTACCCTCCACGACCAGGGTCCCCGCCTGGATGAATCGGCCGCCTCCCGCTCAGTCGCCGAAGACTAAGAAGGTGAAGGCGGCTTGCCGAACCGGGGATGGCTCCATGCTGCTGGACTCCTCCCCGGATAACCGTCCCCACGAGAAGGTATGAGCTATCCCTCTAGCTTAAGTCAATAAGTTTTTCTGTGATTCATGCCTACTCGCAGGATGCTTTGCCGAACGAGGACGCTTGCGAACCTGCTGGTGGGTCTCGCAAAAGTCCGCCGGCAGATACAAATCCTGCTGGGAAAAATGTCGTAGGTACGCCCTTAATCTCGCATGTCAGCCCTCCTTTTGTTAACTATCTGACCTTCATTCCCTGCTTCTTACAGTCTCGCCCCGGAAGTCCCCGGCTCGCCAGTCTCCTCCTCCTCCCGACAAAACTATTGATACGCCAGGGTTCCAACTCCTGACGAGCGAGGAGACCGGCGGCTCTGTGCCGCCAAAGATCCCTCCGACCAACAACGCAGCCTACCCTCCTAGTCTGGGTAAATCTCTCTACCCCCACTATGGTAATGTTTTCCAGGGCCGCCCTAGGACTTCTCGCCCCCCTCTGGGTAAGCATTCCGACGGCCCCCTGCCCTGCGCGAACTCAAGCGCGGTATCTAACCTTTTCGTAATATTTCGCAGAGAATTCTGAAAATCCGCCTACCGATTCCGAGTTGGGCGACGAGGAGATGTCCCCCCTCCCTGACCAAGTGGAAGACTTCTTAGGGGATCCGCGAGATCCTGAGACGATGAAACAACGAGCCGCAGAGTTGCTTAGAAAACATAGTCGGATGCTGATGGACCTCAACCTGCAGGCGAGGAGGGACAGAGAGGCCGCCGAGGATAGGCATACTGCCTTGATGGAAGAGTGTTGGTGATTAAGATTGACTATCAACCCGAAGAGGCAAGTGTACCTATCGAATTGTAGTACCAAGGTCGTATTTAAGACACGGGGCTGTCAAGTATTACTACTCACGCTTTCAACTATTATCCTACCGTACGATTGTTGTGGTTTTGGGATTTTTTTAAGAGAAGATTTAAGTTGATATAAAGATGATAAAACAGATTAGGAGAAATATCGTCCGATCAATGATTCACCATGAAAAGAGATGAGAAGGATAAAAATTTAGTTTTATAATTGCAAACCAAACTCGACCGTGACGGATCCGTAAATAAGATAAAATCTCGCTAGAGCATTAAATCTCCTAACTTCTAGACGATTTGACCGAAATCTCTTTTCAAATCAAAAAGGTCTAAAGTTGCATTATTGAAATGATCCGCACTATTGGATTTGACTCCAATCCGGAGGATTTACGTCGTCCGATCTCTAGGATTGCGTGCAACTCCTTCCTTCTTTGAGTGATCTTTCAAATCAATGAGTCTCTCGACTTCTATGGAATGAGATCAAAAATCCTACTACCGTATACCGGAAATACGGAGTCGACGCGAGATGAATCAAAGAAGGATCGAGAAATGATCTAACAAAAATAAAACTAAGAAATAAAGAGAAATCTCATCTCATTTCATGGATCCTCATGATCAAACGCTAACGGAAATTAGTTACGCATAATGGAAGTTGAGACGAAGATAGAAAAGAAAGCTTGCATTTTCATTAGTTAAAGAGTACAATAGCAAAATCAAAATGACAATAATATTCTTAAAGAAAAAGAGTACAAAACATGGAAAATAAAAGCTTGATAAAAAAGGAACTAAAACTCTCTTGATCTCTCTCTTGCTCTCTTGCCAAAAAAGTTCCTCCAAGCATGAGGGGAGGGCTCCTTTTATAGATGGAGGGGAAGGTTCTAGAGCATTGAAGAAGTGGAGGGAGACCAAGGGGTGGCCGGCCACATGCGTGGGAGAATGCATGAATTTCCTTTAATGGGAGGGGAGAGGGAGAGGCTCATGCATGCTTGTTATTTAAAAAGGAAATAAAGAGGAGAAGGGGGGATGTATGGGGAATAGAAGAGTGAGAAATGAGAGTAAATGAGAGAGAGAGGAATGATATTCATTTAAGAAAAAGAGGAGAGAAGAGAGAGGAGGATTCGGCCATGCATGTGCCATGCAAAGGTGGCGGGCTGCACCATGAGCTGCTCGGTTTTCCACTTGAAGAGGGCTGCACCATGGAGAAGGGGGCTCAGGTTTGAGCTGGTAGTGGGCTGCACCATGTGGGGAGGCTCGGGTGGCACCAAATGGAGAGATTCGGGCTGCTTGTCTTGAGTTCGGGCTGCACCAACCTACAACATAAAAAAAATAAAATTAGTTTTATATCGTAACAAAATAAAATAACAACATAACATAATCATGATTAAATATAACAGCATTAGATAACTATCATAAAATAATAACAAGAGAAATTAAAACATAACATACATAACAACATAAAAACTTAACAAACATAAAACGCAAAGGGAATATAATTAAAACTTATGGGAATTTGAACTAAACTAACCTAAAAACGATGACTAAAAGCTAGTCATCAAACTCCCCCATGCTTAAGAGTTTGCTTGTCCCCAAGCAAATGGAATTATAATTGGAAAGAGAGATGACAACAACTTGGAGTTTCAAATACTAAGAAAATCAAAACATGAAAAATTAAGCTATCCTAACTTCTATGCTAGCAACTAGTAGGGTGAGAAGTCCAAAAATAAAAACTTGAAAATGGAAATCTAAAAATATTATTAGAACATAGAGAAGGTTTACGCATTTCAAAATTCTTAAAACAAAGCATCCAAAAATTAAGAAGGTAAGAAAGACAATAGTAGAGTTTCTAAATAAACGGCGCGTTGAACAAACTACTAGGTTGCTAAAATAACAATTATCGCATAATCACGTCAAGATAACCTCCAAAGAAATCCATCAATGATGGTGTCCATAGGCTTGCCCGTTCACACTCTCTCCACTACACAAGTTGGCGACACGTTCTAAAGATCAACAGGACTTTTATAGGTAATTTAGCTTGGCTTAGGTAAAGGATTAGGATATGGAATAACAAAGATAAACGTGGCGGTCGAAATCACACTAAACCAAGGATGAGCTAAAAACAAATGGTAATCATAGGATATTTTTTTCATGATGCTTCTAAGCAAAAGAAAAAAAGGCAAATGCGATGATTTCAACTTTTAGAATAGGCCATCACAATAATTTTTCAACAATATATATGGTTATGTGCACATAAATCAAAATGGATTCTTGGGTCTGCCCTCTCTGATGTCTTTGGCTTTGATTTGAGGGCATGATTCCGCAGCAAACGCGATGGTATAGGGGGCCACTATTTCAGTGGTACTCTGTGAGCAGCCACTTTGTGCATTTATTGTCAAAGGTTAGGTCCTTCTCCTCTGAGAGAAGCCACTTTGTGCATAGTGCCAAAGGTTAGGTCTGTTTCCAATCTTCCCCCGCCCATACCCCCAATGATTGGGGACTATATGGGTTCTGTTGTTGTTGTTGTTGTATATATTTTTTTGAACTTGGCCAACAAGAAATTTTCTTCTCTTTGTAACATGTTCTCAAATTTTTTTTTTCAAAATTTTCAATATAATTTTTTTTCCTTCCTTTTCACCAAAATATGCAAGAAAATCAAGTCGCCAAAACACAAGAAAAATCCTATCACAAATGAAATTTTAGCTCAAAAATTTAGTGCGATTGGGAAGGGAATTTTAGCCTTGGTGAAATTTGGTGGGGGTGAACAAAAGGAACGGAAAAAAGGCCCAAAATTGTTTAAACAACGGTAAAATTTTTGGGTGGGCAAATAAGCTCAAAACGGGTCAAAAGGTGGCCTAAATCATTTCTAAAGTTCGTGAAGAACCGTGCAAATGTTTCGAGAGTCGCTTGAGGCAAGTTCTAGACACCAAGAAAGAATTATCCATAATGAAAATAGATAAAATTATCTAGCAACCATTCGTACGCAACTAAGCCGGATAAAAGGAAAAACCACAAATTGCTGACTTAGAACGTAAAAACGGATGCCTATATTTAAGAATTAGAAAATAGTAAAACTAAATTATGTAAAAATAATAGATTTAGGAAACCACTTCAAAGAAATTCTGCTTGAACTAAAGTACCGCTCGGGCATGCACACCACTAAAAGACGCATAAAAATAAAGATAAGAAATAATTTTTGATTTTGATTAATAGATTTTCTGATTTTTGTTTGATTTTTTCATAAAGCTAAGAAGAGAAATAGTACTTCTATAGTAATAATTTTTTTTCCAATTTTTGTTTTGTTTTCAAATTTTTTTTGAAAGGAAAAAAAGGAAAGAAATTAACAAAACCCTCCCCCATGCTTAAGTTTTTCATTGTCCCTAATGAAAAAGAAAACGAGAAAGAGGAAGAGATAGGGAAAGACAATAAATGCAGTAAATAATAACTAAAAAAAACAGGACTTCCCCGGGTTTGTGAGGCCGAATGCGGATGTCGCTCCCCCATGCTTGCACTTTAGTGACTTGATCATCAGCAGGTATGATTTGATCCTTCTTGAAATCAGCAACGTTGGAGCGGCAATCATGAACTTTGAAGCATTTGTGCCACCGGGAGGAAGAACACAATACAAAAATAAATGCAGACAAAGAACTTGGGCAAGATCCCAAGATTGTTCTTATTTAAATAATACATAATGTTCGAATAAAAAGTTTGATAATAATAAGGTCCATAATAAAAGTTCCAATTAAAAACATAGTTCCAAAAGAGATAACAATCACGAAATAATAAAACTTGTTCCTTTTCAGGAGACACCAAATCATTAGAAAAATATAATTTCAGTCGATGACCATTCACTTTAAATTCACCCTTATCCGGGTGCGAAATTAAAACGGTGCCGTATGGAGAAACCTCTTTGACCGTAAATGGTCCAGACCATCGAGACTTAAGTTTGCCGGGAAAAAGACGTAAACGTGAATTGAAGAGAAGAACTTGATCGCCTGGTTTAAACGTTTTAGGGTGGCGCAAGTTCTTATCATAAGCAAACGCTCGCCACTCGTCGAGTTCATTCAATTGATTTTTTCTATGCTCGCCGACTGAGTGCGAATCAAAATTAAAAAATTTCAGTGCCCAATACGCGCGGTGTTCTACTTCAACCGGGAGATGACACGATTTTCCATAGACCAATCGGAAGGGAGTACAACCGATAGCGGTCTTGTGCGCCGTCCCATAGGCCCAAAGAGCGTCGTCTAATTTTAAGGACCAATCTTTACGAGAAGTAGAAACAGTTTTTTCTAAAATTCTTGTGAGTTCCCGATTGACTACCTCGACCTGACCGTTAGTTTGGGGGTGATAAGCGGTGGAAAGTTTATGTGTAACGCCATATTTAGTTAAACCTTTAGTGAGTTGGGCGTTGCAAAAATGACTTCCCCTATCACTAACGATCGCTCGAGGGAAACCAAAATGAGAAAACAATTTTTTCAAAAAGGGAATCACAACGCGGGCATCATTACTTGGAAGAGCTTGGGCCTCTGCCCAACGAGAAACATAGTCTACCGCGACTAAAATATATTTATTACCTACACTTGAAGGAAACGGGCCGACAAAGTCGATGCCCCATAAATCAAAAACCTCACATTCAAGGAAATAATTTTGTTCCATTTCATTTTTATTAGAGATGTTTCCGGTCCGTTGGCATCGATCACATCCGCTCACAAAGATTTGAGCATCTTTGAATATGCTTGGCCAATAAAAGCCAGCACTAAGTACTTTGTGGGCGGTGCGGTTTGCTTGATAATGCCCGCCAGTTGGACCTTCATGAACATGCTTTAAAATTTTATATCGTTCTTCCCGGGAAACGCATCTTCTTACCACCTGATCCGCACAAATGCGAAATAGAAAGGGGTCCTCCCAAAAATAATACTTCAACTCAAAAGAATTTCTTCTTTTGCTGAGACGAGTACTCTTTTGGGAGGACACGGGTCACAAGATAATTGGCCAGGTCGGCAAACCATGGGGTAGAAGAGGAAACATTTAAGAGTTGCTCATCCGGAAAAGAGTCACTAAGAAAATTTTCATTTAAAGTTCCTATTTCAGGATTTTCAAGACGAGAAAGATGATCAGCCGCTAAGTTTTCCGCTCCTTTCTTATCCCTGATCTCCAAGTCGAATTCTTGAAGTAAGAGGATCCAGCGAATAAGACGCGGCTTGGCGTCCGGTTTAGAAAGGAGGTACTTCAAGGCGGAATGATCCGTAAAAACTATAACTTTGGAAAGCGTAATATACGGTCGGAATTTATCAACAGCGAAAATAATTGCTAAAAGTTCCTTTTCAGTTGTTGTGTAGTTTTCTTGCGTCGAGTTAAGAGTCTTGCTAGCGTAATAGATTGGGTGGAAATTTTTATCAATCCGTTGTCCTAGCACCGCACCTACCGCATAGCTACTCACATCGCACATTATTTCAAACGGCAAATCCCAGACCGGAGCAATCATAATCGGAGCATTAATTAATTTAGATTTTATTAATTCAAAAGCAGCTAAACATGATTCGTCAAAATTAAAAAGAATGTCTTTTTCTAAAAGTTGGGTTAGAGGCTTGGTGATTTTTGAAAAGTCCTTAATAAAGCGCCGATAAAACCCCGCGTGGCCTAGAAAACTTCTAATCGCTTTAATGTTCGTAGGCGGCGGCAGTTTTTTGATCACCTCGACCTTAGCTTGATCGATCTCGATTCCCTTAACAGAAATTTTGTGACCTAGAACTAGACCTTCTCGTACCATAAAATGGCACTTCTCCTAGTTTAAAACTAAGTTTGTTTCTTCGCAGCGTTCTAAAACCTTAGCCAAATTTTCTAAACATAACGAAAACGAATCACCAAAAACAGAAAAGTCATCCATAAATAATTCCATTATATTTTCTACATATTTATCAAAAATGGCCAACATACACCTCTGAAAGGTAGCAGGTGCGTTGCAAATGCCGAAAGGCATCCTACGGTAAGCGAAAGTTCCGAAAGGGCAAGTAAATGTTGTCTTCTCTTGGTCCTCGGGTGCGATAGGGATTTGGAAATACCCCGAGAGACCGTCGAGAAAGCAATAAAAACTATGCCCAGATAAACGTTCTAAAATTTGATCGATAAAAGGGAGGGGAAAATGATCCTTACGAGTGGCGTCATTAAGCTTACGATAATCGATACACATTCTCCATCCCGTTACTGTCCTAGTCGGGATTAAATCGTTATTCTCGTTTGCTACTACCGTGATCCCACCATTTTTAGGCACAACCTGAACGGGACTAACCCACTTACTATCTGAGATTGGATAAATTATCCCGCATCTAACAACTTAAGCACCTCTCCCTTTACGACCTCTTTCATGTTTGGATTAAGACGACGTTGAGGTTGCATTACAGTTTTTGAATCATTTTCAACGAAAATTTTGTGGGTGCAAAAAGAAGGGCTTATGCCAGAAATGTCAGAAATTTGCCACGTTATAGCTCAACGATGCTTTTGTAGTACTTCGATCAGTTGATCGTTCTCGGATTGAGAAAGAAAAGCCGAAATTATAACGGGCAATTTAGAATTTTTTTCTAAAAAAGCGTACTGAAGATGATCGGGGAGTGGTTTGAGTTCAAGAGAGGGTGGTTCATCGTAAGAATTTTATTAAAACTTTTTTCTTTTTCAAAAGTCAGATTTTCAAAAAAATTTCGTCGAAAAACAGGTTCGTTTTCAAAATTAGTTTGTATGGACATGGCCGTGTCCTCAAAAAGAGTTGGAGACATTTCAGAAATCGAAGAAGAAAATTCATTTGAAGAGATGTTTGAAAGAGAAAGGGAGGAGTCTTCATTTAAAACATCAAGAAAGAAACATGAGTCATCATTTTTCAAAGGATGTTTCATTGCGTCATTAATTGAAAATGTGACCTCGTCATCGCCCACGTGAAGACATAGCTGTTGGATCTTACGGCGCCCTTAGAGGGGGGTGAATAAGGGAATAAAAATCTTTTTTATAATTTTATGGAAATTACTAAATTGTTTAAAGTAATATTAGAACACAAAATAACAATTTAGCTAAAGGAAGAAAATATCATAATTTGCAAGTTTAGGATTTAGAAACAAGTGCTAAATTGTTATATGATGAAATAGATTGAGATAAACAATTTAGACAAAGTGATTTGAATTGAAAGCTTTGTAACCAATATTTTAGAGATAACGCCAAAAGTGAGAAATCAAGTAAACACAAATAGAGACATGATTGTATTTATATAAAAATGGTGTTTACATAAATTTGATTTCTATATCGCTAGAAATCGGAGACGTACAAATGAAATTATCTTTTCCTTTTCTATACCGACTCGTATCCCCACGAACCGGTTGGCTTTAGCCTATCCTTCCCCGGATATGGCCTCAAGCCGCTCTAGCCAATCCTTCCCCGGATATGGCCTCGAGCACCCCCTAGATCTAATCACCTAGACCTAGTCGCCAACACAAGGCGAATTTCCCCCTAAGTCCTACCCAGACCTAGTCGCCAACACAAGGCAAATTAACTAAACGGTTACAAAGAAAGTATGGAATGAAAATAAGGATAACAATAGTAAAACTCCCTATATGAGATTTCTGAAGATGAGGATGAAGGATCGCTGTTGTATGAGCGAGGTCGAAGCGATCGTCCTTCGGATGTAGCGTGACGTAGTCCTCCTCCAGAATTCTCCTTAAGCTTTTTGTGGGAGATCCATCTTCGGCAGCATATCAGCACTGGAATTGTGGCACAAGCAACCTCTCTGGGATGGATAGCCAAAACGAGAAGCAAAGCTCCAATTTATAAAACTTGGAGCTAGCGCCTGCGGTAGTGGCTAGCGCCTGCGGTAGCGTTCGTGTGGAGCGGTTGTGAAACCGTCGGTGGCGTGGCGCTGTGCACAAACTTGAGATAGCGCCTGGCGGTAGCGATAGCGCTGGCGGTAGCGGGAGATAGCGTTGGCGGTAGCGGTTGCGAAACCGTCGCTGTGCATGAACTGGAGATAGCGCCTGGCGGTATCGATAGCGCTGGCGGTAGCGCTGGCGTTAGCGATAGCGCTGGCGGTAGCGCTGCTCCTTTCAAGAGATTGTTCCAAGCTGCTTTCTACCTGTGGAGTATTGTACCTATAGTTCCTGCACACTATAAACACACCACAAGCAATATCAAATACAATATTTGATTTGTTATTCTCAAACAAAGGGATGTGACACACATGTCCAACAATCTCCCCCTTTTGATAATAACAAATCCTCTAAGCAAGAAATCAACAATAGTGTTTATAGAGAAGATAAGCAAGATAAAAGTGCAACTATAGTAAATGATATGCATGATAATGTGCATACTCCCCCTATCTTAATGCCCCCTACATAAATGCAATTTATGTGTTACTCCCCCTAAATGATAGATTTCATGAATTATAGTCTCCCCTTGTTTATCTATATTTCTCATATATAGATTTCTTCAATTAATCTCCCCCTTTTGGTATTATCAAAAGAAGGTGGGGTGAGGGTAGTAAGAAGGCATTTCTTAGAAATGATAAAGCATGATCGAGCTTTTGTAATATATGAAATGATAAAGAATTTAAGCATTGTATATAAGAGATTTCAAATAAAAAGAATATGAGTTGTAAGCAAGCGGAAGATTATAGAAAACATCTTTGTGTAAGCATGAAGATCATAAATATAAATATGAGTTTAAGTTCAAAATGTAAAGATGTTGTAACCTTTTTTTTAAATCTCAAAGTTTTTCATAAAGATACCAAGTATGAAATGAATATATCAAAGAGAGATTATACTACAATGTTACTTAATTTTAAGTTCAAGAGATACCGAAATATTGTAGAGGTCATGCTAGGTTATCTAGTGCATTTTTTATTTAAAGAGTAGTATAGATAAAGCATTAGAATCCAATACTCATGAGAAGAAGTGTTATGAAAGATAATGATGTGCACATAAGTGTATTTTGGGCAATGTTAACAATTGATTTAAATCACCAAAATACAAGACATATGTAAAGTAAAATTCACAATAAAACACAAGTAAATTACTTTCACACACTTTTAATGCACATAATTTTTAACAAAGTGGTGTAATAACCAAGGTTTGCACAAGTAACTTTACTATTCTTTCCAAGGTGCTCAACCTCACAATGCTTATGAAGACTTATCAGGAGGTTCAAGTAGTGCTTGGTGGAGTTATATTTGTCTACATATATATAATTTTTGTTCATATTTGTGAGACAACATTCTCCGAATACACTTGTTTTGCAAACCCAATTTTTAAACTTAACCACTTTTCTAAATTTCATAAGTGCAATTCAAATGTAGTGTAGGCAATAAACTTATGCAAGTTTTAATTCATTGTACAAATACAATACACAAGCAAACATTTTTAGATTTAGACACACATGTTGATTACCAAAATAAGTGAGTGAAATGTATCATTATCAATCATAAAACATTTACTCATACTTAGAGGCATGCTAAGCTTGGTTCTACACATTTTTCAATATAATTGATGCACTTTAAATAGATATATCAAAGCATGATAAGCAAAACAATGTTCATAGTAATTTGAAAGAATATATTTTAACATTGTAAATAATTCTAAATAATAGAATTCATTCATGCTTGATATTAGCAATAAAGATTATACAGTTTTTTTGTTGTTTTATCATTTTTAATGAGAAAAAGAAAACAGAAAATCACAAAAACATATTTTTGTATTTTTGAATTTTGAACTTTTGTAGTTGATTTTTCAAAATATGGATAAAAACACAAATAACAAAAACATATTTTTGTATTTTTAGATTTTGAACTTTTATAGTTGCTTTTTCATAGAATGAATAAAACACAAATAACAAAAACATATTTTTGTATTTTTGAAATTTGAATTTTTGTAGTTGATTTTTCATAATGTGAATAAAATAAAAATACCAAATGTAAGAAATACAAAAACAAAGTAGTACATATAGACTAAAATATTTTTAATGATTTTTAAAAATTTTAAAACCCAGAAAAATCACACACCCACGCTAGCGCCGGCGCTAGTGATAGCGCGACAAACAGTACACAATTTTTTAGGAATTTTAAAATTTTTATTATTGATATTGATTAAGTGTCCTTAAAGTAGTTCCATGCTGAAATTTAGAGGTTAGGTCTCTAATGCACACAACCCTATGCCCTTGCTATTGTGAGATATGAAGTCATAGGTGAAATAATCTTTTGGACAACCTATGCTTTTAAATCTAAGGGTTGATATAAAAACTATGGGTTTTGTTTAATGTGATGAGTTATATAAATCCGCATAGCTTTTCTACTATTACGAGATGACGATATGAGATAACTAGCACAATTATTAATATTCAATAAGTGACAATGCTAGAATGATGAGTTTTGTGTTTAATGTCATGTCATAAGATTTATATTAATATTGCATGTATTTCAAAATAGAATTTCAAATTATAGATCTAGAATGGAGTGCTGATTTAGTTTGATTTATACTTTCATTACAAAGTTGATTCTAGAGTCTACAAATATGAGAGATACATGCAATCACTAGCAAAGCAAATCAATACATCAAATAATGTAAAGAAAACATTATTCATAATTTTTATCATAAGATTCATAATTCCTATTATCGATTTGAGACAAGTCTTGATAGAACATGAATTATGATTTATGATTAAAGAGAATTTTTGCATAGAATATATGTGTTAGATCATCATGATGTATGAGAATTCTAATCCTTCTAGACTTATGATATAGTGATATAGTGATTTTCTTTTGAAAGAACATGATTGATTTGTAAGTCTAGAAAAATGATGATCATCCAATCATATAAAAGGCAAAGATCATATATATAAAGTTTTTGAAATTTATAAGATTGCTTTCAATAATTAAATTTATTGATTTTTGGTTTTGCATGATAATATATGATTCATGAAACAATATTCATAAATATTCTAATGATTAATCCATAAACTATGTGGTTGTTGGAATTTTAGTATTCTATATAATTTCAAATCACATAGTTATCATAATATTTTAATAACATTGTAAATGTTATACCTAGCATATAAATTTGAGCATAAACTAAGAAGTGATGCTAGAATAATGAGTTTGAGTGCAATGTTATTATATATGATTTAATGAAGATAATGTTGCATGTAATATGAGAAGTTTTCAAATTAATTTTCTTTAGACCTAGAATGAAATGATTAATCTTTTGATTTGATCTTAATGATGCAAGATGATTCTAAGGTCTAAATTACATGCAAACATTGGTGACACACATCACACACATAATATTTAAATTAATATATGAAATAATTATACTAAGGATAACATGTGATGAAAAATCCATAAACACAGAAATTTCCAAATCAAGCGAACTAAGATAAAATTTAAAAACGGAGTTGAAATTGAGCAAATTGACAGCACCAAACAAACTTAAATAGGCAAGTTTAGTTTGCTGATAGATGGAGATTTCTGTGCTCTTTCCGAAAAGATATTAAACGCAAAAATCGGACGAGCGGATCAAAAGATATGGCTATTTGAAGTTTTGATAAAAAACTCGCTTTTTGAAAGATTAAGCATGCGTTTAGATGAATTTTTGTTTTCAATTTTTCTAGATAATATTCTTCATTATAAGGGCTATCATATGCACCAAACAAATATAGAATAAAAAAAATGTTGCACATTTTAAATTTTTAGTTTAAGCCCTTTAATAAACCATTTAAATCCAATTTTTAAAATAGTTTCAATAGTCTTGATAATAATTTCAATATTCAATTTCTAATGATAATTCAAGACAATTAAGGGTAAAGGATTTAAAAGGATAAAGAACAATCAAAGATGAGAGATAGATCACTTTTGAAAAAAATATATGACTTAATGTTCAATTTTAATTCAAATTTGATTTGATAGACATTAGGCTTAATATGTGCAAGTCATATTACATGATATATAAAGTGATCATAGCATGTTTGTTTAAAAAAATATAAAATAAACAAAAGAAAAAGAGACAATAAGCATATCATGAAGTAGAGTATTGATATTTCATTTTTAATTATTTCTACTTCATGCAAATGATTGCATACTAATTAATAAGAGATTTAGGTATCCAAAGGGGACCATGTGGGATAGTTCCTTTGGGTACCCAAATACATCGTGATGGCTTTTGGGAAGATAGTGATGAATGGGCCTTTACAAGTGGATTTAGTGTTTCGTTTTTAATTTTGGGCCTCCATTCATACTTTGGTTGTTTTTCTCTTAAATTCATATTATGATTATTTGACATCTTTTTGGAATGATAGTTGTTTGAAAAATAATTCATTTGGGATTTATGTTTATTCAAATTATTTTTCAAAATAGATTGATGTTGATAATCATAATGAATATTATTACATGGATTCGTTGAAAATTTATAAGAGTGATTGTCTTTCTTAAGAAGTGATTGTTGAAAGAGTGAGTTACAATATGTTTTAAAAGATTGATTATTATTTTGATGATTTTCATTTCTACTCTTTCTTATAGACATACTCTTATAATATAAAGGATAATATTTTGTACTTTGATTTTCATGAAAAGGAGTTTTTAAATTTGAGTCATGATTGAAAATATATTGAGATTTATAATAATGACTCTTAAGAATTTTGTGAGGGTCATAATTCTTTTTGAAACTAAACTCCTTTTGAGTTGATGTATGAAAATGATCATTTTTAGAAATGATTTTGTAAGTTAATTTATCCTTGTTATTCAAAATCTTATGATGAAATTCATTACATTACATTTGAAATTTTTCAACAAAAGATTTTAATTGTATTAACTTACAAGATAAAACATCATTTTCAATTAACAATTTTTCATTATGCCTTTTAGAAATTAAGAGCCCTTTTCAATTTCCTTGAATTTTTCTTTTAATAAATTGCAATTAAGACAAGGAATAAGAATTTTAACTAAAGAGCGTGAAAGAGAATTTATCACATCAATACTTGATTCTACATTATCGTTTGCTTTTAAAGATTTATTTTCTAAACGTAATTTGGAATTAGCAATTTTTAACTTTAAAATTTTATGTTTAGCAATTTTAAGCATACGAGAAGTAGAAATAGAATTTGTTACAAAAAGAGAAGATTTAGATTTTCTTACCTTGCTATAGTTTCCGTCTTCTCTTTTGCTTGATGTTTTGCCAACAAATGAGTCCAACATTGTGACGTTGTATTTTTCTTCCTCCAAGCATGAGTCCTCATAGATTTCTTCTCTTGGATCCATAAAGAATTCCTCTTGTTCATCATCTGTAGAAGGAAGATTATAAGTATTCTCAAGAAATTTCCAAACTTCATAAGCATTAGGAAGTGTATAAATAAGTTTGAAAATATTTTGATCTAATGCACAATATAGACTATTCATAGATTTGGCATTTAAAAAAATTTCATTTTTATTTAAAATACTTGGGGGCATTTTAATTGTAATATTCCATACTTCCATATCCAAAGATTTAAGAAATTTTTCCATAAGAAATTTCCACCCATTATAATTTTTACCTTCAAATAAAGGTGGTGCTAAAGATTTTTCATTTATCAGAAAATTTCCCTTACTAGTAGAAGCGAGATCATGAGACGCCATTATTCCTGGTTGTTAAACTGATTTGGAATAACCTACCTCTGATACCACTTGTTGGATCTTACGGCGCCCTTAGAGGGGGGGGGGGGGGGGGTGAATAAGGGAATAAAAATCTTTTTTATAATTTTATGGAAATTACTAAATTGTTTAAAGTAATATTAGAACACAAAATAACAATTTAGCTAAAGGAAGAAAATATCATAATTTGCAAGTTTAGGATTTAGAAACAAGTGCTAAATTGTTATATGATGAAATAGATTAAGATAAACAATTTAGACAAAGTGATTTGAATTGAAAGCTTTGTAACCAATATTTTAGAGATAACGCCAAAAGTGAGAAATCAAGTAAACACAAATAGAGACATGATTGTATTTATATAAAAATGGTGTTTACATAAATTTGATTTCTATATCGCTAGAAATCGGAGGCGTACAAATGAAAATATCTTTTCCTTTTCTATACCGACTCGAATCCCCACGAACCGATTGGCTTTATCCTATCCTTCCCCAGATATGGCCTCAAGCCGCTCTAGCCAATCCTTCCCCGGTAAGGCCTCGAGCACCCCCTAGATCTAATCACCTAGACCTAGTCGCCAACACAAGGCGAATTTCCCCCTAAGTCCTACCCAGACCTAGTCGCCAACACAAAGCGAATTAACTAAACGGTTACAAAGAAAGTATGGAATGAAAATAAAGATAACAATAGTAAAACTCCCTATATGAGATTTCTAAAGATGAGGATGAAGGATCGCTGTTGTATGAGCGAGGTCGAAGCGATCGTCCTTCGGATGTAGCGTGACGTAGTCCTCCTCCAGAATTCTCCTTAAGCTTTTTGTGGGAGATCCATCTTCGGCAGCATATCAGCACTGGAATTGTGGCACAAGCAACCTCTCTGGGATGGATAGCCAAAACGAGAAGCAAAGCTCCAATTTATAGAACTTGGAGCTAGCGCCTGCGGTAGTGGCTAGTGCCTACGGTAGCGTTCGTGTGGAGCGGTTGCGAAACCGTCCGTGGCGTGGCGCTGTGCACGAACTTGAGATAGCGCCTGGAGGTAGCGATAGCGCTGGCGGTAGCGGGATATAGCGCTGGCGGTAGCGGTAGCGGTTGCGAAACCGTCGCTGTGCACGAACTGGAGATAGCGCCTGGCGGTATCGATAGCGCTGGCGGTAGCGCTGGCGTTAGCGATAACGCCGGCGGTAGCGCTGCTCCTTTCAAAAGATTGTTCCAAGCTGCTTTCTACCTGTGGAGTATTGCACCTATAGTTCCTGCACACTATAAACACACTACAAGCAATATCAAATGCAATATGTGATTTGTTATTCTCAAACAAAGGGATGTGACACACATGTCCAACAATAGCTTCCCATTACTTACATCAATAACTGCTCGAGACGTGGCTAGGAAGGGACGACCAAGGATAAGAGGGACCTCGACGTCCTCTTCGATATCGAGAATGACAAAATCCACCGGGAAGATGAATTTGTCGACCTTCACTAATACGTCTTCAATAATTCCTAGTGGATACTTGACCGACCGATCAGCTAATTGGATACTCATACGTGTAGGGCTTAGAGTGCCCAATCCTAACTTCTTAAACAAAGAAAACGACATCAAGTTGATGCTCGCACCTAGATCCGCTAACGCGTCTTTTACAGAAAGATCACCAAAAACACATGGAATAGAAAAGCTGCCCGGATCTTTTATCTTTTTAGGGAGATTAGTATTTTTAATAACCGCCGAGCACTCTTCATTGAACGTTACATGAGATAAATTTTCCAGTTTCTTTTGTTTGTTAGCAAATCCTTAAGATATTTAGCGTACTTAGGCATTTGACTAATTGCTTCATGAAAGGGTAAGTTAATGTGGATTTGCTTAAACATTTCCAGAAAACGTTGGTACTGGTCATCTAGCTTATCTTTCCTAAGCTTAGCGGGGTAGGGAGGCGGAGGGAATTCTTTTAAAACTTCATTCGTTTGAAACATAGGTTTCTCTTTTTCTAAAACAATCTCTTCTTTTTCATTTTCTATCGCAACAATAGTCGGTTCAGCAGCAGGAGAGGCCCTCACCTCTGGCTCTTCCCTTGTGGTGGGCTCGTGGACTACTTTGCCGCTCCGAAGAGTGATTGCTTCTGCGTGTTCCCTTGGGTTTGGCTCAGTATTTGAGGGAAGAGTCCCAGGTGGTCTCTCGTAGATAGCCTTAGCTAGTTGGCCGACCGTGGTTTCAAGATTTTTCATCGATCCTGTTAAGTTTCTAATGGTCGCCTCATTCAATTTTGATTTTGTGGTGGTAGTGGAGTGAAATCATGTGGTGGACGTGCGACGTTTGCGGGATTACTCCACGAAAAATTAGGATGGTTACGCCATCCAGGGTGATATGAATTAGACGCATCATTAAAACCAGGAGGAGCAGAAAAAGCAGAAAAATTAGAAAAATTATTTTGAGCAGGCCTGGGTATGTTCCCCAGATAATCCACCTGCTCGGCAGCAGCAACATTTGCATGTTCATGTACCTGAATAGCGGAGGCAGCAGTCATCTCCGTTACTTTCTTGTTCAGCATCTCCACTTGAAGCGCTAGTTGGGACACAGAGTCCACTTCGTAGATACCTGCAGGTTTAATTGGGCGAGACCTAGGTGTATTCCACTGATAGGTGTTCATTGCCATATCCTCGATAAGCTCAAGAGCACCCTCCGGAGTTTTTCGGTTCAAAGAACCACCGGATGCGGCGTCTATCATTTGCTGGGTTGCTTGATTTAGCCCATTATAAAATGTCTGGACCTGTAACCATACAGGCAGAGCATGATGAGGGAAACGTCTTAAAAGTTCTTTGAACCTCTCCCAAGTGTCATAGAGGGTCTCAGAATCGATTTGACTAAAATAACAAATATCAGTTCGAAGTTTAGCAGTTTTAGCGGGGGAAAATACCTAGCAAGAAATTTTTCTGTTAAAATGTCCCAAGTAGTGATTGATCCTCTTGGGAGAGAACTCAACCACTGTTTGGCTTTTGTTCTTAAGGAGAAGGGGAAGAGTCTTAGCCTAATCGCATCGTCTGAGACACCATTAATTTTGAAGGTATTACAGATCTCAAGGAAACTAGCAATATGCAAGTCCGGATCTTCATCTGGTAATCTGTCGAACTGCACATATTGCTGCACCATTTGTATAGTGCCGGGCTTAAGCTCAAAATTGTTGTTCGCTATTGCAGGTCGAACAATACTGGATTCTGTACCCTCCAAGTTAGGCCGAGCATAATAGGACATGGTCCGTTGCTGGTCAACTTCTGGATTGGGATCACCCATAATTTCAGAATTACGATCACAATCACCGCTAGAATCCTCAACCGTATCCTGAGAAGTGGAACCCCCGAATCGTAAATTTCTCCGAAAGGAGCGTTCGATTTCCGGGTCCAATTCAACAAGTAACGACGAATTCGTGTGGGTCATGCACTAGCAGGAAGAAGAGGGAAAGAGGGGAAAATAAACGAAAGTGAAAAAAAAACAAGATTAAAAATGATAATGATTTTTTTTCTTTTTTTCTTTTTTTTAGGCAGATTATATTAGTCATGGACTTCCCGAGATCTGCCCTGTGAGGGGTTTGCAACGGTACTAGAGGCTATGATGGGAATTCAAGCCCAAAGCGTCCTTTCCAGGAATTTAGGTGGGATAGAAAAACGATGATGTGGGTTGATTATAATATATAATAAATTTTTTTTTGAATTTTTGTAGAAGTAATAACGACGACGTTTTCTTAATATTGACAAAATTCCCCGACAACGGCGCCAAAAACTTGGTGATTAAGATTGACTATCAACCTGAAGAGGCAAGTGTACCTATCGAATTGTAGTACCAATGTCGTATTTAAGACACGGGGCTGTCAAGTATTACTACTCACGCTTTCAACTATTATCCTACCGTACGATTGTTGCGGTTTTGGGAATTTTTTTAAGAGAAGATTTAAGCTGATATAAAGATGATAAAACAGATTAAGAGAAATAGCGCCCGATCAATGATTCACCATGAAAAGAGATGAGAAGGATAAAAATTTAGTTTTATAATTGCAAACCAAACTCGACCGTGACGGATCCGTAAATAAGATAAAATCTCGCTAGAGCATTAAATCTCCTAACTTCTAGACGATTTGACCGAAATCTCTTTACAAATCAAAAAGGTCTAAAGTTGCATTATTGAAATGATCCGCACTATTGGATTTGACTCCAATCCGGAGGATTTACGTCGTCCTATCTCTAAGATTGCGCGCAACTCCTTCCTTCTTTGAGTGATCTTTCAAATCAATGAGTCTCTCGACTTCTATGGAATGAGATCAAAAAGCCTACTACCGTATACCGGAAATACGGAGTCGACGCGAGATGAATCAAAGAAGGATCGAGAAATGATCTAACAAAAATAAAACTAAGAAATAAAGAGAAATCTCATCTCATTTCATGGATCCTCATGATCAAACGCTAACGGAAATTAGTTACGCATAATGGAAGTTGAGTCGAAGATAGAAAAGAAAGCTTGCATTTTCATTAGTTAAAGAGTACAATAGCAAAATCAAAATGACAATAATATTCTTAAAGAAAAAGAGTACAAAACATGGAAAATAAAAGCTTGATAAAAAAGGAACTAAAACTCTCTTGATCTCTCTCTTGCTCTCTTGCCAAGAAAGTTCCTCCAAAGCATGAGGGGAGGGCTCCTTTTATAGATGGAGGGGAAGGTTCTAGAGCATTGAAGAAGTGGAGGGAGACCAAGGGGTGGCCGGCCACATGCATGGGAGAATGCATGAATTTCCTTTAATGGGAGGAGAGAGGGAGAGGCTCATGCATGCATGTTATTTAAAAAGGAAATAAAGAGGAGAAGGGGGGGGGGGGTGGATGTATGGGGAATAGAAGAGTGAGAAATGAGAGTAAATGAGAGAGAGGGAGGAATGATATTCATTTAAGAAAAAGAGGAGAGAGGAGAGAGGAGGATTCATCCATGCATGTGCCATGCAAAGGTGGCGGGCTGCACCATGAGCTGCTCGGTTTTCCACTTGAAGAGGGCTGCACCATGGAGAGGGGGGTTCGGGTTTGAGCTGGTAGCGGGCTGCACCATGTGGGGAGGCTCGGGTGGCACCAAATGGAGAGATTCGGGCTGCTTGTCTTGAGTTCGGGCTGCACCAACCTACAACATAAAAAAAATAAAATTAGTTTTATATCGTAACAAAATAAAATAACAACCTAACATAATCATGATTAAATATAACAACATTAGATAACTATCATAAAATAATAACAAGGGAAATTAAAACATAACATACATAACAACATAAAAACTTAGCAAACATAAAACGCAAAGGGAATATAATTAAAACTTATGAGAATTTGAACTAAACTAACCTAAAAACGATGACTAAAAGCTAGTCATCAAGTGTGAGAGGCTCCGGGACGCGAGCCAACGTGATCACGATGAGAACGTCACTACGCCGGAGGTGCATATAGCGAGGATGAGGGATTACGCCTTCCTCATGGACCGGGAGGGCCGCGTGGCCGAGGATTACTATAATTCTAGGGTACCGCCGCGGTCCGGGTCAGGGGGTGGGGGTAGGTGGAAGTGGTTGCCCCATGATTCTCGCTAACTTCTTTGTTGTCGCGAACTCTTATTACCTGTTAATGAGTGTCGCTATTCTGGACAATCTCGCAATGGCTTGCAACTTATATATTGGCTTTATTTCGTCTGATAATAATTATTACTAGGTTTTTATTAGTTCTCGCTCGCTGCTAATATGTCCGTTTCATTTCCATGCTATGTTGTGTTCGCGGGGAGACTCCGTTCTCGCTAAATGTATCTCGCGACGCCCCCCTTTTTACGCCATTGTATCTATTTGTGCTATTCTCGCGAAGATGTTGCTTGTACTAACCTCGCGGTCCTTTCTCGCTCGCGGTCGTGATGTGATGTTTTGGCTAACCGTGCTCACCGGCGCTTGGGCTTTTTCCCGCCCTTTTACTTTTGCTATAAATAGGCTGTCATAGCTGAGTCAACCACTGCATTTACTGTCAACCTTCTTCCTCCTCCGCTTCAGAGCTCTCGCTCCTTCCCGTTCTCGTTCTACTTCCTTTCTCGCAGGTTTTCGAAATGGGCGGCGATGCTAACGAGTCGGAGGGTCGATGAAAGATTGCTAAGGCTTTCGCCGAGCATAGCTTCTTTCATTGCAACCTGACAGACGAGGAATACTTCACCGCGGTCGCCGACTATGTCACCCCTCCATTCGCGGCGCGCCGTCCTAGCGAGAACGACGTGATCAACGCGCCACTTGTCGATGAGCTGGCCATCCCCACCGCTCATTTCTCGGTCGGCTTGCGTCTCCCCTTGTGGCCGGAAGTTCGCCAGGTAATAATCACTCTCGCTCATTTCTTATTCTCTACAGGTCAAGTCTCGCTCATTATATAAACTAATCCTGGTTTTCTTGTTGCTCGCCAGGTGCTCAAGCATTACGACGTTGTTCCGGGTCAGCTTACCCCTAATGCCATGGCGGTGATCACAACTTTCACATGCTACCTGCGCGAGGAGCGCATAGAGTTCAGCCTTCCGGTTTTTCGAAATCTGTTCTCCTTCCGCGCCTATAAGGACGGGACCGCCTACTTCGTGGGCTCGGGTCCTAAAGTCGATGAGACCGTCAACAAGGCCCACTTCTGGGCCCAGAAGTTCCTCTTCGTCAAGGGGAACTTCGGCAATATCCTGATCTCGCCAGTCCAACACGACGAGACCACCTATTGGCCCACTGCCCTCGGAGGACATGACGACGTCTTTTATCAGTTCTTCTATAAGAAGAACTTTGAGGTTGTTCATCTCCGCCGCAACCTCGACTCGCTGCTTCCAGTGCTCGCTGGGGAAGGTAAAGATCTTGCTCAATAACTATTGCCATTCCCAGTAACTTCGTATTTATTGAAGTTTCAACACTTTTTTAGGCGAGCGAGATCTCCCCATCCATCCCCCCTACACGAGCAATCAGAAGACCGACGCTACCCTTGCTCTTGCGACCATGGGGGCGGAAGCTTGCCGAGGCGCCATCACACCAGGTGAGCCCTCCTCTCGCAAGAGATCGGGGGCTTTTAGTGGCCATGACCTTCCCTCAAAATCCCCGACGAAGAAAAAGAATATGAAGAGCCGGGTCTCGCTCGCCTCCTCGAAGGGGAAGGAGCCTGGTGAAAGACCCCATTTTTTCAAACCCGGGGTCTTAGGCCCAGAAACGCCGCTTTGCAGTGACTCCTTCACTCGGGAAGGTCACCACTACAAAACACCGATCCTGCCGGCCAAATCGATCACAAAGAAAAGTGCATAAAAGAAGACAAGTCCACATAATCAACATGAAAAGTAAAACCATAAAGGTAAATGCCCACAGATATAACTGAATAAAAAGATAACAAATGTTACAATAATAAAGGGCTCACGCCCTGTACATCATATCCTCACTACAAGATCACTCGCGGAAGCTAACTCCTAATCACTCACTGATCTTGAATCCTGTGCTCATGTACTGCACCGGTCTGCCTCCGTCTGCATCGGCCTCTGGTGTTGCTGCGTCTCCTCAATCCCCTAAAATGATATGGTCCACCGACCGTTAGTCAAAAAGACTAAGCCTTATGTTCCCCACCCCACCCCCAATGGCTCCTAGGCACCGTGCGGGAGGATGAAGCGGAGGACAGCAAGGGGTATAACAAAGAGCAGGTGACAGTGGTATAGGAAATGTTTCTACACTACACATGTGTATATATATAACTGAAGCAGTAAAGGGGCATAGTAAGAGCAGGTAAAGAATAAGTAAAGTGCAGTAAGTAAAGACAATAGTAATAGAAAAGTAACCATTGATTTATAGGAATTCCCATACAAACCTATAGACCAAGGGGTCGTTTAGCAAGGCCTATCGTATAAGAAGTCCCATAACCGACTTATACGATAGGGGTAGGGGTTGAAATGCAATGTTTATGCTATGACAGGCAAGGTATGCAGTTATGCTATGTTCATGCAAGTGCAACTCACCCACTTTGACTCTATGCGCATAGACCTTTAGTTCCCCCTTTTTGGAGCGAGCTAGACTCCCAGGATACTCCCGTAGTGGCAAACGGAAGCGGTGGGTTGGGCCTCGCCCACCTCAAGGTTGGTATTCACACTACCTAACCTAGACCTATCGTACGCCTCAACGCAAAACCGCGGAGCATCTGCGTACTCTTACTGGCTGGACCACCAGACTTTCAAGGCTAAGTGCAAATTCCACACTTGCCGAGTCAACGTATTGACGTCGGTGTGAACGATCGTCCAATACTGAAGACCCACCACCTTCATGCACATGCAACATGTTCTACTATATTCCAAGCCATAAAATCCCCGGGCTAACCTGCCCGTCATCATAACCTTCCGATTCACTGGCTCGCCGGACCAACCCGTCCGCACCAACAACATTACTGAGCCACAAGATCACCAGACTAACTAGTCTGCTGCTACAACCACCGAGCCTACCGCACGAACAACCAAACCAACTAACCTCCCGTAACTACGGGGTACACGTGTGTGCGTTATTAAGTTCATCTTGTACATCAACTTATCCCTACAATTTATGGTTAATCTTGGACTTCCCGAGGATTACCCTGTTAGGGGCTCGCTACGGTACTAGGAACTATAATGAGATGACATCCCAAAGTTCCCTTTCTCAAGACACTTAGTGTTGTTGGTATCTACCCATAAGATTACCCCCTCTTTGTTATTATACTTGAGTTAAACTTAAGTGCTTTATGACACGTTAAGGAAAAGACGATCCTTCGTCAATCCCAAGCACTACCTTACCCTTAATTGACCAAGCACTCTTAATACCTAACTCCTTTTTGGTGACCTCACTCTCTGCATCCTGACCATGTACACTAAACTACATGTCATTCTCACTTAGTAGGCCACTAGTTACCTAAGATCCACAGATTTACTATACGCAGACCAAACTAACTATATGAAGCTCACAACTAGAGGCACTCTAAATATTCATCCAACTGACCCAAGCTATTTACTGGGGGTCTATCATAATGTTATAAGACTAAATCCAGAGAATCATAATTTTCCTTAATTATTTAGTATTTATTTTAATTTCTCCAAACATTTGCCAAGTAGGAAAATGAACATGAAGTGTAAGTAAATCTTAAGATATGGCTCTCCAAAAATTATGATAAATTCAGGATAACTTAATAACATCAAAAACAGTATATCATATTTTTACAGTAAGATATTGTCCTCTAATTTAATTATTTATCATCTATCCAAAATCATAGTTTTATGAAGAAACCACCAAAAGGATCAACAATAAAATTATGGGAAAATTACCAAGCTCGTATATTCACCAGAAAAGGCTACTGACTAAGTTTCAGATTTTAAGGAAATCATTTTCTCACCAAAATAAATACTTTAAGAAAATCTCAAATTAAATAAACTGTGAAGTAGCCTACTGATTTAAGTCTTTAAAAATTCTATAAAAATTCACAGAGGTTCTTAATGTTCTGAAATGTTCTGTCACCAATTTGCACAATTTATCAAAGAGTATTGGCCCCTCAATTATTTTTCTTAAGCCTAAGACAAAATAAATGCCTTGTGAATGAAGTACTTGTTAAATCATTTCAATAATTACACAAAAATTACCAGAGGTGTATATCATGATATTAAGGACACTACCAAAGTTTCATCATCATCCAAGACAATTTAAGCATGCAAATTTCTCTTATAAGGAATTTCCCTAACGAGATTATGACCTAATTCAAAGGGAATAATTGCTCCTAAAATTCTTATAAAATTGACTAAGGCCTATTTACACCCTATGAACTTATCCACCAAGTTTCATAACCATCATGGGACTTTTGACCACATGGCCTTCACAAGGTTCTAAATGCACACCTAGGAATAAAACTAGTGTTCTAGGGCTTAATCACCTCTACACCACCCCAAACCACACATGAGGATACTTTAGGTGATCCTAAACCAGTGGAAAAGGTTCCATCTCATGGTGAGGAGATTTGACCACAATACCCTAAACATCATGCCCTAATTTTGACCTAATTAGACCCAACTTAGGTTAACCAATTTCCAAAATAATCAGTCCCAATTGGGCTGAAATTTTTACCAGGGTCATGTGATGACCCTAAGAAGTACCCACCAAAATTTGGAGGGCATTGGAGGTCATTTGACCCAATAATTAATTATTATATGATTTATGAAATTATTACAAAAACCTTAGAAAAATTTTCTCCTAAAATTCTCATCTTTGGATATGAGGTGTGTGTAGGTATAAATAGACTATGTTTTAAATCTCAAGTCCATATCATTTCCCAATCAAAAGTTATTCAAGAAATGGTGGCTGTCCTACACTAGGGACCAGCCCCACCAAAATAGACCTACAGGGAGCTACAGAACTCCTTTTGGGGTGAAATTAATTTTAAAATAAAGTAGACTCCAAGGGCTACAACTTTGGTGTTGACCAGTTTTTCTGTAGAGGGGCCTAAGTATTTTCTATAATTAAATCTAGGTACAGCAATACTTGTGACAGAAAATACAAATATCAATTAAACTAATTACCAGATCTGTGCACAGATCTTAAAGCAAAATCGTGGGGCAGTGTTGGATCTTATGGCGCCCTTAGAGGGGGGGGGGGTGAATAAGGGAATAAAAATCTTTTTATAATTTTATGGAAAATACTAAATTGTTTTATAATATGAGAAAGGCAAAATGACAATTTAGCTAATTTGTGAGAATATCATAATTTTCAAGTTTAGAAATAAGTACTAAATTGTTTTATGATTAAGAGATTGAAATAAATAATTTAGATAAAGTAATTTGGATTTAAGACTTTGTAACCAATATTTTAGAGATAACGCCAAAGGAGAGAAATCAAGTAAACACAAATAGAGACATGATTGTATTTATATAAAAGAAAAGTGTTTACATAAATTTGATTTCAATATCGCTAGAAATCGAAGGCGTATAAATGAAAATATCTTTTCCTTTTCTATACCAACTCGTATCCCCACGAACCGGTTGGCTTTAGCCAATCCTTCCCCGGATATGGCCTCAAGCCGCTCTAGCCAATCCTTCCCCGGATATGGCCTTGAGCACCCCCTAGATCTAATCCCCAAGACCTAGTCGCCAACTCACGCGGCGAATTCCCCCTAAGCCGCGCAAGGACCTAGTCGCCAAAAACAAGGCGATTTCACTACAACGGATACAATAAGTGTGGAATGAAAATAATAAATAACAAGCAAAACTCCCTCTTGAGATTTCTGGAGATGAGGATGAAGGATCGCTGAAGCATAAGCAAGGTCGAAGCGATCGTTCTACGGATGCAGCGTGATGGCTTCCTTCTCCAGAATTTCTTCTTTGGCTTTGAGTGGGAGATGACCTTTTGGCAGAGTAGCAGCACGAAAGTATGGGCACAAGTAGTCTCTCTGGAAGGTCTAATCAAAACGATAGAGAGCCCACCCTTTTATAGAACTTGGAGCTAGCGCCGGCGGTAGTAGATAGCGCTGGCGGTAGCGTTCGTGTCCAGCGGTTGTGCAACCGGCGGCGGCGTGGCGTTCTGTACGAAATTGAGATAGCGCCTGGCGGTAGCGGTAGCGCTGGCGGTAGCGGTAACGGTAGCGGTTACGGAACCGTCGCGTGTACAAACTCGAGATAACGCCGTGCGGTAGCGGTAGCGCTAGCGATAGCGCTGGCGTTAGCGATAGCGCTGGCGGTAGCGCTGCTCCTTTCAAAAAGTTGTTCCAAGCTGCTTTCTACCTGTGGAGTATTGCACCTATAGTTCCTGCACACTATAAACACACTACACGCAATATCAAATACAATATGGGATTTGTTATTCTCAAACAAAGGGATGTGACACACATGTCCAACAATCCCCCCCTTTTGATAATAACAAATCCTCTAAGCAAGAAATCAACAATAGTGTTTATAGATAAGATAAGCAAGATGATAGTGCAACTATAGTATATGATAAGCATGATGAAATGTGCATACTCCCCCTATCTTAATGCCCCCCCTACATAAATGCAATTTATGTGTTACTCCCCATAAATGATAGATTTCATGAATTTATTCTCCCCTTAAACTTCTATATTTTTTCTATATAGATTTCTTCAAATAATCTCCTCCTTTTGGTATTATCAAAAGAAGGTGGGGTGAGGGTAGTAAGGAGGCATTTCTTAAAAATAATAAAGCATGATCGAGCTTTTGTAATATATGAAATTATAAAGAGGTTAAGCATAACATATATAAGAGATTTCAAATAGAAATATAAGAGTTTGTAAGCAAGCGGAAGATTATAATAAACATCTTTTTGTAAGCATGGAAAGCATAAGTAGAAATATGAGTTTTAGTTCAAAAATTGAAAGATGTTTTAACCTTTTTGAAATCTCAAAGTTTTTCATAAAGATACCAAGCATGAAATGAAAATATCAAAGAGAGATTATACTACAATGTTTACTTAATTTTTAAGTTCAAGAGATACCAAAACATTGTAGAGATCATGCTAGGTTATCTAGTGCATTTCTTATATAAAGAGTGGTATAGATAAAGCATTAGAATCCAATACTCATGAGAAGAAGTGTTATGAAAGATAATGATGTGCACATAAGTGTATTTTGGGCAATGTTAACAATTGATTTAAATCATCAAAATACAAGACATATGTAGAGTAAAGTGCACAATAAAACACAAGTAAATTACTTTCACACACTTTTAATGCACATAATTTTTAACAAAGTGGTGTAATAACCAAGGTTTGCACAAGTAACTTTACAATTCTTTCCAAGGTGCTCAACCTCACAATGCTTATGAAGACTTATCAGGAGGTTCAAGTAGTGCTTGGTGGAGTTATATTTGTCTACATATATAATTTTTTGTTCACATTTGTGAGACAACATTCTCCGAATACACTTGTTTTGCAAACCCAATATTTTTTTAACTCTTAACCACTTTTCTAAATTTCATAAGTGCAATTCAAATGTTGTGTAGGCAATAAACTTATGCAAGTTTTAATTCATTGTACAAATACAATACACAAGCAAGCATTTTTAGATTTAGACACACATGTTGATTACCAAAATAAGTGAGTGAAATGTATCATTATCAATCATAAAACATTTACTCATACTTAGAGGCATGCTAAGCTTGGTTCTACACATTTTTCAATACAATTGATGCACTTTAAATAGATATATCAAAGCATGATAAGCAAAACAATGTTCATAGTAATTTGAAAGAATATGTTTCAACATTGTAAATAATTCTAAATAATAGAATTCATACATGCTTGATATTGGCAATAAAGATCATACAATTTTTTTTTGTTTTATAATTTTTTTAAATCAAAAATAGAAAAATAAAAAAAAACATATTTTTGTAAGTTTTGAATTTTGAATTTTTGTAGTAGATTTTTCATAATATGAAGAAAAACATAAATAACAAAAATATTTTTGTATTTTTGAATTTTGATCTTTTGTAGTTGATTTTTCATAATATAAATAAAACTAAAATAACAAAAGTCAGAAACACAACAAATAAGTAGAAAATATGAACCAACATATTTTTATGGATTTTTTGAAATTTTAAAAATCAGAAAATTCCAACACCCACGCTAGCGCCGGCGCTAGCGCTGGAAACAGTACTCGATTTTTTGAGAATTTTAAAAATCTGATTTTTGATATTTATTAAGTGTCCTTAGAGTAGTCTTATGCAGAAATTTTGGAATTTTCAGAGATGACTTGATTGCTCAAATTTGCATAAAACTTTAGCTTTTTCAAATACATGTGTTTTACAAAAACATTTAAACTCAAAAAGATAAATTATGCAAACACATGAAGACATTTTTATTAAACAACCCAAAATATGCATGATTTAAGTAATAAGTGAATAAAAATGTTCATGCAGTGAGTAGTATAAGTATGTCCTAAGATTAAAGGCTACCCCAACTAAATGTCTACACCCTAGCCCCGTACTAAGTGACGAATTGGCATGAGGAGCTGCACGCATGCCGTAGGTAGGGGTGTTAGTCCCATATGCACACATTAGAGAACACTCAACCTAGCACTCTTTCCCCCCAGTGCCTCGCAAGGCCCCACTGGAACCCTCCCCGGTTAAGGACAAGACATGACTTAGAGGTTAGGTCTCTAATGCATACAACCCTACGCCCTCGCTATTATGAGATGTGAAGTCAACGGTGAATAATCTTTGGACAACCTAAGCTTTTAAACCATGGGTTGATTTATAAACTATGGGTTTTGTTTAATGTGATGAGTTATAAAGCCGCATAGTTTTTCTACTTTTATGAGATGACGATATGCGATAACTAGCACAATTACTAATATTCAATAAGTGATAAAGCTAGTATGATGAATTTTGGGTTTAATGTCATGTCATAAGCTTAATATTAATATTGCATGTATTCCAAAATAGAATTTCAAATTATAGATCTAGAATGGAGTGATGATTTAGTTTGATTTATACTTTCATTACAAAGTTGATTCTAGAGTCTACAAATATGAGAGATACATGCAATCACTAGCAAAGCAAATCAATACATCAAATAATGTAAAGAAAAACACTATTCATAATTTTTATCATAAGATTCATAATTCCTATTATCGATTTGAGACAAGTCTTGATAGAACATGAATTATGATTTATGATTAAAGAGAATTTTGCATAGAATATATGTTAGATCATCATGATGTATGTGATTTCTATTCCTTCTAGACTTATGATAATATGATTTGGTGATTTTCTTTTGAATAAGCATGTTTGATTTTTAAGTCTAGAAATTGATGATCATGTAATCATATCAAAGACAAAGATCATATTTTTGAAATTTATAATAAAATTGCATTGGATAATTAGATTTATTGATCTTTGGTTTTGCATGATAATATAGGATTCATGAAACAATATTCATAAATATTCTAATGATTAATCCATAAACTATGTGTTTGTTGGAATTTTAGTATTCTACATAATTTCAAATCACATAGTTATCATCAAATTTAAATAACATTGTACATGTTATACCTAGCATAAATATATAAGCATGGACCAAGAAGTGATGCTAGAATGATGTGTTTGAATGCAATGTTATTACATAGGATTAATTGAGATAATGTTGCATGTAATATGAGAAGTTTTCAAATAAATTTTCTTTAGACCTATAATGGAATAATTAAACTTTTGATTTGATCTTAATGATATAAGATGATTCTAAGGTCTAAATTACATGCAAACAATGGTGACACACATCACACACTTAATATGAGATATGAAACAATTATACTAAGGATAACATGTGATGAAACATTAAAATCCATAGGCACAGAAATTTCCGAATCTAGCAAACTAAGATAGATTTTTAAAATGGAGTTAAAATTGGGCAAATTGACAGCACCAAACGAACTCAAATAGGCAAGCCTAGTTTGCCGTTGGATGGAGATTTTTGTGCTCTTTCCGAAAATATATTAAACGCGAAAATCAGGCGAGCGGATCAAAAGATATGGCTTTTGAAGTTTTGATTTAAAACTCGCATTTTTGAAAGATTGAAACATGCGTTTAGATGAATGTTTGTTTTTGATTTTATTTGATAATATTTTTCATTATAAGGGCTATCAAATGCAACAAATAGAAAGAAATCAAAAAATGTTGCGCATTTTAATTTTTAGTTTAAGCCCTTAAATAAACCATTTAAATCCAATCTTTAAAATAGTTTCACTAGTCTTGATAATAATTTCACTATTCAATTTCTAATGATAATTCAAGACAATTAAGGGTAAAGGATTTACAAGGATATATATATAACAATTTAAAAAAAAAAGATAGGTAGGTCTCTTTTAAAATCATATGACTTTATGTTCAATTTTAATTCAATTTGATTTGATAAACATTAGGCTTAATATGTGAAAGTCATATTTCATAAAATATAGAGGGACCATAAGCATTTTGGATCAATAAATACAAAAACATACAAAAGAAAAAGAAATAAAGCACATCATGAAGTAGAGTATTGATATTTCATTTTTAATTATTTCTACTTCATGCAAATGATTGGATACTAATTAATAAGAGATTTAGGTATCCAAAGGGGACCAAGTGGGATGGTTCCTTTGGGTACCCAAATACATCGTGATGGCTTTTGAAGAGATAGTGATGAATGGGCCTTTACAAGTGGAGTTAGTGTTTCGTTTTTAATTTTGGGCCTCCATTCATACTTTGGTTGTTTGTATTTCAAATTCATATTATGATTATGTGACATCTTTATATGATTATATTTGTTTGAAAAATAATTCATTTGAGATTTATGTTTATTCAAATTATTTTTCAAAGTAGTTTGATGTTGATAATCATCATGAATTTTATTATATTGATTCTTTGAAAGTTTATAAGAGTGATTGTCTTTCTTTAGAAGTGATTGTTGAAAGAGTGGATTACAATATGTTTTAAAAGATTGATTATTATTTAGATGATTTTCATTTCCACTCTTTCTTATATACTTACTCTTATAATATGAAGTTAAGTTTTTAGACTTTTGAAAAGTTGATAAACTAGAAAAAAGAGATTTTTCATTATATGAAAATTTTTGAATAAATATTTTCAATGATTCTAGTTTATCCTTTAAGTTATCATTTTCTTTTATCAATTTTTCATTATGCTCTTTTGAAATTAAAAGTCCTTTTTCTAAAACCTTGAGTTCTTCTTTAAAAGAATTATAATCAAAACAAGATTTAACATTTTTAATTAAAGAGCATGATAGATAATTTAACACATCAATATTTGATTCTACATTATCGTTTGCTTTTAAAGATTTATTTTCTAAACGTAATTTGGAATTAGCAATTTTTAACTTTAAAATTTTACGTTTAGCAATTTTAAGCATACGAGATGTAGAAATAGAATTTTTTACAAAAAAAGAAGATTTAGATTTTCTTACCTTGCAATAGTTTCCGTCTTCTCTTTTGCTTGATGTGTTGCCAACAAATGAGTCCAATATTGTGACGTTGTATTCTTCTTCCTCCAAGCATAAATCCTCATCGATTTCTTCTCTTGGATCCATAAGGAATTCGTCGTCGATTTCTTCTCTTGGATCCATGAAGAATTCCTCGTCGATTTCACTCTTAGATTTATCGTCCTCCAAGAGTGAGTCCTTGTCGATTTCTTCTCTTGGATCCATAAGGAATCCCTCTTGTTCATCATCTGTTGAAGGAAGATTATAAGTATTCTCAAGAAATTTCCAAACTTCATAAGCAGTAGGAAGTGTATAAATAAGTTTGAAAATATTTTGATCTAATGCACAATAAAGACTATTCATAGATTTGGCATTTAAAAACATTTCATTTTTATTTAAAATACTTGGGGGCATTTTAATTGTAATATTCCATACTTCCATATCCAAAGATTTAAGAAATTTTTCCATTAGAAATTTCCACCCATTATAATTTTTGCCTTCAAATAAAGGTGGTGCTAAAGATTTTTCATTTATAAGAAAATTTCCCCTACTAGTAGAAGCGAGATCATGAGACGCCATTATTCCTGGTTTTTAAACCTTTTGGAATAACCTACCTCTGATACCACTTGTTGGATCTTATGGCGCCCTTAGAGGGGGGGGGGGGGTGAATAAGGGAATAAAAATCTTTTTATAATTTTATGGAAAATACTAAATTGTTTTATAATATGAGAAAGGCAAAATGACAATTTAGCTAATTTGTGAGAATATCATAATTTTCAAGTTTAGAAATAAGTACTAAATTGTTTTATGATTAAGAGATTGAAATAAACAATTTAGATAAAGTAATTTGGATTTAAGACTTTGTAACCAATATTTTAGAGATAACGCCAAAGGAGAGAAATCAAGTAAACACAAATAGAGACATGATTGTATTTATATAAAAGAAAAGTGTTTACATAAATTTGATTTCAATATCGCTAGAAATCGAAGGCGTACAAATGAAAATATCTTTTCCTTTTCTATACCGACTCGTATCCCCACGAACCGGTTGGCTTTAGCCAATCCTTCCCCGGATATGGCCTCAAGCCGCTCTAGCCAATCCTTCCCCGGATATGGCCTTGAGCACCCCCTAGATCTAATCCCCAAGACCTAGTCGCCAACTCACGCGGCGAATTCCCCCTAAGCCGCGCAAGGACCTAGTCGCCAAAAATAAGGCGATTTTACTACAACGGATACAATAAGTGTGGAATGAAAATAATAAATAACAAGCAAAACTCCCTCTTGAGATTTCTGGAGATGAGGATGAAGGATCGCTGAAGCATAAGCAAGGTCGAAGCGATCGTTCTACGGATGCAGCGTGATGGCTTCCTTCTCCAGAATTTCTTCTTTGGCTTTGAGTGGGAGATGACCTTTTGGCAGAGTAGCAGCACGAAAGTATGGGCACAAGTAGTCTCTCTGGAAGGTCTAATCAAAACTAGAGAGAGCCCACCCTTTTATAGAACTTGGAGCTAGCGCCGGCGGTAGTAGATAGCGCTGGCGGTAGCGTTCGTGTCCAGCGGTTGTGCAACCTGCGGCGGCGTGGCGTTCTGCACGAAATCGAGATAGCGCCTGGCGGTAGCGGTAGCGCTGGCGGTAGCGGTAACGGTAGTGGTTACGGAACCGTCGTGTGTATGAACTCGAGATAACGCCGGGCGGTAGCGGTAGCGCTAGCGATAGCGCTGGCGTTAGCGATAGCGCTGGCGGTAGCGCTGCTCCTTTCAAAAAGTTGTTCCAAGCTGCTTTCTAGCTGTGGAGTATTGCACCTATAGTTCCTGCACACTATAAACACACTACACGCAATATCTAATACAATATGGGATTTGTTATTCTCAAACAAAGGGATGTGACACACATGTCCAACAGGCAGCTGGTCATCTTCCTCCTCCAGCCAAGGGTGGAGATTTACCCGACCTGTAGCCTATCTACCATGGTTTTCCCGGCCACCCAAGCCCTTCCCCGGCCGGCCAATGCCACCACCACCTTCCTTGAGGTGGTGGCCGACGATAGGAGGTGTTGGCCGGCCGGTGGTGGCCGGAACCAGTGGTTTTGGCAAGAAGAAAATCTCCAATAAAAGGAGATTTCGGCCATGAAGATGGAGGACCAATTGGCCCCAATCCTTGCCAATTTTTGAAGTAGATCTACCCACTAGAGAAGAGGAGAAGAACCAGACATTCTTGGAGCCTTAAAGCCTTGTCGTTTGGCCCACCACCATGGCCAACCTTGGAGCTTGGAAGCCATGCCGATCTGAGCCTCCACTGCATGATTCCTTCTGAAAAGTTGGGGGTTTCACTCCTCTCAATCTTTTGAAGGTGATAGCGAGATTAATCGAGGGAGAGGGAGGGTTATACCTTGAATGTCATTAATGGCCATCAAAGGGGGAATTTCGGCCATGGTAAAAACCTCCCAAATCAGCCCCCATGTGGGCTGGAAAACCCCCTAAACTTCTTGTAACAGCTAGAGGAGATGAATCCCCATCAATTGGGAGATCAATTGACCTCCCTTGGCCATGAATGCCATTACTCCTCTCTTTCTCTCTCCACCATTTTTGGGGAAAATGAGATTTTCTCACTCCTGGCCGAATTTCTTGAAATTGAATGGCAATTTCAGTAATTCCCAACCCCATTAGGTGGTGGACCACCTCAATTGAGTCTAGCCCAAGTGGATTGGGCTTGATTAGGTCAAAATAGGTCATTTTGACCTAAATTTAGGGTGGAGTTGACTTTGGTCAATTTGACCATTTGGGTTGGCCTCAATGGGTGGTTAGTGACCCATTGGCCTCCCCTAAGGGTTAGGAAGGTATAGGTAGGGTCAATTTGGCAAGGTGGAGGTTAATTGACTCTAATTAGGCTACTTTGACCAATTTGAGGTTAGGTTGACTTTGGTCAATTTCGCCTCTTTGGTTGACCCCAATGGGTCCTAGATGCTCTAAGGGACCCTCCAAAGGGTTAGGTGTGCTATGGTGGGGTCAAAGGGTCAAGGTGAGGCCCTAAAGTCCAACCCTAAGCTTGGTAACTGGAAATTGCTATTTGCAGACCAAGGTGCTCTTCTCCTTCAAGCCTAAGGCCAAGTGATCTCTTCAAGATTCCTAGGGTTTTGTCATGACCTAGTCATGACAAAACCACTCTAGGGGTCTAGCTGTTTGGGGGATGTTACACCTGGCGAGGCCGCTTTTGATGAGTTCGACCTTACTGGCCTCTCCCCGGGAGGTGAGGACGACGAGTCCAGCCAGGAGGCTGCCAGAACCTTCGCTCTGCCCATCCCCGTCAACCACTATAACTTCGGTATCGGTCAGAGGCGCAGGGATGAGACCGACGAACTCTTGGTGAACTGGAAGCTGGAGATGAACCGGGCGGACATCTCCACCATCCTCCCTACCTGGGTGGAGAAGGAGACCGTCAGCGGTCACGCCTTTGATTTCTCGCTCGACCTCTATGGACACGAGGACGCGGGGGCTTACAAAGACGAGACTGCGAGGACTCTCGCTTTCGAGAGCGCGAGGTCTCAGTTGCGCTCTGCCGAGCTCGCCCACATGACGGGGAGGCGCTGCTTGCAACTGGAGCTTCAGAACGTGGAGCTCGCGAGGGCCTATCAGGGGCTTCTTGCCGAGAACGCGCAACTGAAGGAGAAGCTGCTCGCCGTAGAGGGCAGTGTGGTGAGTTACCTAGACCTCATCACCCTCCTCTCCTTCGGCCATTTCACTCCTTTAATTTATCTTACTTGCAGGATGTCGAGGCCGCCGGAAGAGCCGACGCTCGCATCCAGGACCTGGAGGGCGAGGTGGCCGAGCTAAAAGCTCTAAATTGCGAGCTCGCCCGTGCCGCCGTTCCCCCTTCTCCTCACCGTCTGAAGGAAGAGCGGCGAGTGCGAGACGAGGAAATCCGCGAGGAGTCCACCGAGTCAGCTCGCTATATCTTCCAGACGATGAAGGCGGCCAGCCTCCTAGCCGCCGACACGGCCGATATGACTCTGGAAGACATCGTCCTAGAGCTTTTCATCCCGCTCCCGCCAGTGAAGAGCAGCGATGACGAGGAAGGGTTCGCGAGTGATCCCTGATATTTGTAATTTTTTGTTTTATTTCTTGTTTCGTTTTGGGCTGGCGAGATCGCCGCCTCATGTAAATCAAACCGTGAAATACATATATGCATGTTTTTTTTGGCCTTGTACTGTGCTCGCTATATTGTTTCTCATGTTGATATCTCGTTCTCGCATGACTCGATATTTGTCTTTGCGAAGGTTATTCTCGCGATGTTCGTTCTCGCACATTATGTTATCGAATAGATAGGCATATGACATTTTTGGCTGCTCTGGCCTTTCACCATTTGCCTTAGGATTATTACCCTTTAGGCATGCGTTTTCCTCTAGGTTTCGCAAGGTACTTTCCTTCTCGGCGAGAGCTCACCTCCCACCCTGTGCCGGCGACCTCTCTGCCGAGCACCGGATGCCCCGGAGTGCTCAGGGTTGATTCTCGTCACTCATATACAATCGTGCGACATCTTTCTTCTTGCCGAGCAAGAAGGCCCGAGTCAGCGCCCAAGGCTCGCCAACCTGAGGCTTATCAACCTGACCTTACGAAGAACTCATCTCCTTGCCTACTTCCCCAGAGATCAACCTGCACCTCCCATCTAGTGAGAGCCCCGGAGCGGAATTGATCTGAGGCATTCCAACATCGATACTCGTCACTTTGCCAGCCTCTCCAGAGATCAACCTGAAACCCCCCGTCTAGTGAGAGCCCGGGAGCAGAATCGATCTGGGGCATTTCAGCATCAATACTTGTCACCTTGCCAGCCTCTCCAGAGATCAACCTGAAACCCCCCGTCTAGTGAGAGCCCGGGAGCGGAATCGATCTGGGGCATTCCAGCATCAATACTTGTCACCTTGCCAGCCTCTCCAGAGATCAACCTGAAACCCCCCGTCTAGTGAGAGCCCGGGAGCGGAATCGATCTGGGTCATTCCAGCATCAATACTTGTCACCTTGCCAGCCTCTCCAGAGATCAACCTGAAACCCCCCGTCTAGTGAGAGCCCGGGAGCGGAATCGATCTGGGGCATTCCAGCATCAATACTTGTCACCTTGCCAGCCTCTCCAGAGATCAACCTGAAACCCCCCGTCTAATGAGAGCCCGAGAGCAGAATCAATCTGGGGCATTCCAGCATCAATACTTATCACCTTGCCAGCCTCTCCAGAGATCAACCTGAAACCCCCCGACTAGTGAGACCCCGGGAGCGGAATCGATCTGGGGCATTCCATCATCAATACTTGTCACCTTGCCAGCCTCTCCAGAGATCAACCTGAAACCCCCCGTCTAGTGAGAGCCCGGGATCGGAATCGATTTGGGGCATTCCAGCATCAATACTTGTCACCTTGCTTGCTCTCGCATAACAGTTATAACTATCAAGTGAAGGAGTAAAATATTCAACTAATATCATAATAAAACTTTCAACGGTAGAATCGCTTCAAATCGTCTCCATTTCTGGCTCGACCGAGAGGTACCCCTTCCACATCCCGGAGGTGATACCCCCCCGACTTGAGCATTTCGATTCCCCTATCTCTCCCTCCTCAACCTCCATCAACTTCTCCCCCTTCCTCTGGGGTCTTCTCTTCTTTCTTTCCCTCTTCTCCTTCCTTCGCACTGGGTCCTTCATCGACCCCTTCCCGGGCATGAACTACTCCTTCCTCCCTCTCCTCTCCTACTACTTCGACCGCTTCTTCCATCGCCTCATCCGCCCCTTCCATCAGGGCTTCAATCTCTACTTCTTCCGTCTCCTCCCCCCTCGGCTCCTCCAAACCTTCTTCCCTTCTCTGCTCCTCTGCCTCTCCTCCGAGTCTCGCCGGCTCTCCCACCTCTTGTTCCCATCTCTCGGCTTCGGCCATCCAGGAGATGGTGTTGACTGCTGTGACGTTGCACTGCCTGGTTACCTTTGGATCCCCCTTGATCCGAACCTGGACTCCTGCGTCAATGAACTTGAGGCACTGGTGGAAGGTGGAGGGGACACAACGGAATGCGCTGATGAGCGGCCGTCCGAAGATGGTGTAACATCCGGATTCGAGCTAGACCCCTTGTGCGCGTTTTTGAGTCAAGCGAGTTGACTCGAGCTCGGGGTGTACTGAGGGCCAGGCTTGCAGCTGAGCCGGGGAAGTGCACTCGACGAATGCGGCGAGTACCTTTTCTATTCTTTGTCCCGATGTTTGCTGTATCGGGATCCAAGCCGTCCGGAGAGCATAAATTGAGCAATAAAACTCGAAGGAAGTGTGTCGCCTTGAAGGAATTCACCTCAGTCAGTTTTGTTAGACTCGTGACGTCTATACGAGTTCAACAAAATTGCTCGCGCTCGATTCTGATTCATAATATGGCTTGCAAATAGCGTATTTGCCCAAAATGTGGAAATTGAGCAAACGACTTCGAAATTGTCTCCACTCAATTTCGTTGGACTCGTAATAATAATACGAGTCCAACAGTGTCATCAGTTTAAAATTCCGACGTCGTTCGATGAGTTTTGACGCGACGTAAAAATTAGGCCGTAAACGCTCCGACAAGCATAAAATGAGCAAACGAACTCGGAATTGATCTCGGATCGTCCCGGTGGATGCGTGTCAGTGAGATGATCAAAACGAACCCGTCCGGAACAAATTACGAGTCCTATAGAGCGATATACGAGCGTTTGAATGCAAATAATAATAATAATAATAATATTATTATATAATATATATTATAAATATACATTATATGTTTAGGTTAGAAAAAAAAAACTTGCCCGATCCCCTTTCTTCCTCCCAGCGCCGTCAACATCTCCCTTCCCTCTTCCTCCCCCCTTCTTCGGCGCATTCTCCTCCGGCGAGTCCGACCTCCGATGGCGATGCTTCTCCTTGCGGCTTGGGCTCGCTTCATCTCCTTCACTCCGATGTGCTCTCCCCTCCGAACGAACCGAGTAGCCCTCTACTTCAGCTCCAAGACCCATTTCCATGGCCGCCCTTTTTCGAGCTCCTCCGACCAAGCTCCGGCCACCGACGAGCTCTCCTTCTCCAGATCTGATGACCTCCCTCCTCTCCAAACCGAGCCACCCCCACCAAGGCCGACCACCAAGCTCCGCCTCTCTACATGGTCGACCTCCTCTTCTACGGCGAGGTGCAGCACCAAGAAATCCAGATTTGAACATGATCTGCTCCATTTCAGAGGCGTGATGTCCAGATCTCCTCAAACCGCCTACTCTTCCTATTTTCTTGGCCGACCGAATCCATGGCCGAGCTCCCCCTCGTGCTCTATTCCAAGAGGTAGCCATCTTCTCCATTTCCGGCGATGACGCTCCAACCGAGAGCATTCTAGCTCTCAAAACAGAAGCAAGGCCCTCTCCAAAAATAGGGCAGCGCACTCAAGAAGGACGACACCACATCAGCGACGATTGACGAGATCCGACCATGACCGGGAGCAACGGACAAACGCCGCATACGCGGCTATTGAGTAGCATGCATGGACACTCGGTGAGCTTCCTCCCCTCTCCCTTGGTGCTAGTTTCCTAGGTCTGATTAGGCGATACATCGAGCTCAATTGAGCTTGATTGGAGAGGAATCCATGGAGGAATGTCCAAATCTATGTTCCGATTTGTCATTCCGGCCATCTCCGACCAACGATTCGCGCCCGGCGATGCACCTCATGTAGGAGGAAGGGGCGGTGGTGTTGGTTGGTCGGACGGGAAAAATATGGTGGCCGATGGTAGAGTTTTATTTTAGGCTCCAGGTCGTGCAAATCACAAGCTCCAGGCTGGAGGAAAAGGATGACAGGATGTTCGTTCAGCTTTTAGATCCGTGCAGTTTTTAATATAAGTAATGTACACAAAATCTGTCTAATGTGCGCGGCTGGCTTCGATCCTCTTTTTAGGCATGTTCCAGCTGGATCCAGGCCTTGGGATCAACATAAAAGTTGTAGCCCTCGGAAAGACCTTTCCAAAGACTGGTTGTGTGTTTTCTGGGGAGCTCTGTAGCTCCCTCAAAGTGCAATCGAAATTGGCTGTTCAGAAGTTGGTCCTGTCTAGTACAGGACAGCTTGCTGTCCAGGTAGTTACTGCTGGGTTCAACCTGATTTTAGAAAGATTAGGCTAAGATTTGGATCTGGGAATCAACACGAAAGTTGTAGCCTATGGCGATACCTTTTTGGAATGGTGTGACGCGAAATTTTTGGTGGCTTGTAGCTACGGGAATTTCAGTTTCCGTAAGCTGTATCCATAATATATAGATTATTATATAATTGGATCTCTCTTAAATTAGTCTTCGGACAAATACGAAATCGAAAGACTTGAACTTAATATTGTGATACACGTCTATATTATGTTGTATGAAATATGGATACATATGTTCTAAGATCTCACAATCCAGTTTCGGTAAACAACGACACACACGTAAAATTTATAATGTTGTATGGATTTCTCTCAAATTACTTATTGGATGCTCCTGAAATTTGGTGGACATGTGCCTAATGGTATTGAGACCACCCCCGATCAGAATTATGAATTTTGGATATATATTTACAGTAATATGACTAGTCTCTTCTTATAAATTTATTGTGTCGTAAATAACTTTGGTAAATATAAATGAGGCTTAAAATTGATTGAAATATTCAAGGTGATGATTATGTGATATCATAGAAATTTCATAGGATTTGGTTTGAAATAAGCCTTGATTAAATGTCCTGTTATAAATTATTTTGATGAATGAATCATGGTGATGTGTATTTGAATAAGTTTTGGGAGGATACTTGTTGTGATTTTGCCAATCACAGTTCATTCTCACATTGCACCGTAAATAATAATTGGGAATGCCGATGGGGCTAATATTTGGTGAGAATACAAGCTAGCGGAACTACGATAGAAGTTTCAGCAAGGCTCGATTTGATATGGGTTCTTAATTAAATATATTGTCGTAAAATATTATGCTGATTGTGAAACACTAGGATGCTAGTGAAGAAAGAAATATGGAGTCATACTTTATGGTAAAATTCCTGTGCACTTTTGGAAGAGGTATTCATGTGATAATTATGTCTTGATGTAGCAAGTTCGATGTTCGGTTTTGGTAATGTTATTCCACTAGTATATTTGCTACAAAAAGATGTGCTGACCTAGATACGACAATGATATTAATAACAAAAGGTTGCATATTTGGAATCATACTCATGTTGTAGTGTATTAATGTTATTGATAGAATACAATTGAATAAAAATGCATCCCTGAACTTGTGGTGAAATTAGCCCGAGGATGAGAAAGGTCAGGGAACATATTGGGTAACCCGTCTAGTGATCTGATACGCCACAAGGTACACAAGTAGTCCTTACGATCACATAGAGTGTAATCTCATGACTTATACCTTCCACTGCGTTAGAGTTATGACAACTCCGTATGTGAAGCAGTGATGGTTGGTGAGGCTTCTAGGGTATGGTTATATCCTGCGAGGTGAAGGACCCGGTTGGTAGGTCCTTGGATGCTAATTAGCATCGGCAGCGGTTGTATGAGGAGAAATGGAATAAGGCTCCTTACACGAGTCCTTGGGTACTTGATAGCACGGGTGGTGCATGGGAATTTCATGAATGTGCATGGTTTACACATGGTGGTGTGATGATCCAGGTTGGAGGATTACTTATGGCGGGTCTACGGGCTTGCTGGTCGTGACACCGACAGAAGCCGGCTATTAGACTCTAGACCGGTTGGGTTGGACTCTTGGTGCTCACCTATCCAAGTCCCCTTCTGTGTCCTTGAAGGCTCAGCATGATGCGAGCAGTACGCAGGGTATCCGCTGTGTGTTCTTAGCGTCGAGGCGTACAGAGGCCTAGGACTGGTAGTGTTCATACCCTCCTAGTAGTGGAGGAGCTCGTTCTACTGTCTCCGTCTGGCCACGATGGGAGATGCCTGAGCGATTAGCTACCCCTCAAAAAGCGAGAACTAATGGTCTATGTCGACATAGCAACTTGCACGGGTGAGTCATCATATCATAATCATTGCATTGCATTCATCATTCATAATCATAACATTGCACCGCATCGGGTCCATCATATAAATTAGTATAAGCTCTTTTATATGATGGGTTCTGAATTGGAAACCTTAACTTATAAGTTTGTATGAGCATTCATATAAGTTAAGGTACGTTTTGATGATGCCTACTCCTGTTTATATATACTGCTTACTTCTGTACTGATACACTGCTAGTATAGATGTGCTCTTACATACATGTTGATACCTCTTGCAGTTACTTGCCTTAATTCTTGATGTACTGTTGATATGTTAACTGCTAGATTAAGAACTTCATCATATCACCTGCTTGTTATATTACTGTTATATTGCAGCTCCTCTTCGTTCCCTTCCGCCCGGTGTCTTGGAGTCGCCCGGGGAGAGGAAGTGAAGCCACTTAGTCTTTATGACTAACGGTTGTTGCACACCTCTTTTTAGGAGCGCACCCTGGGGCAATAGCGCACGGTGCTAGAGGAGGTTAGTCAGGTCAGGACGACAGGGCCGGTGACTGCGATACCTTCGCTACCGTCGGTGATAGATGTGAGCACAGTTTGAGATGTAGCCCTTGGGGCATTTAGCTTGATACTCTGATACTCTGATACAGTTGCAGGAGCTCTCAGAGCTTCTTGTCTTTTGTGCTTATTTGGACTTTTACTTATGTGAATATCTTTATATGGCTTCTTGCTTTTACATTATTGATGGGTTGGCGCTGTTCAGTTGGTTTGGCCGGCAGGATAGGCGTCTTGTGGGGAGGCTAGCTCGTGTGCTGGCGCTCCCGCAAGGCGGCTGTCCTAGGCATAGGACTCCCCTTGGCTGTGTCATGTGTTCTGGGAGGGGGTGTTGGAACATGCGTTCCGCACTCGTCCGGTTTGAGAATAACAAATCCCGAATGTATTTGATCCTATATTTGATTAATTGTGTGCAGGGATAACAAATATTTTATGTACTAAGGATTGGCTGAGCAGATCAATGAAGAAAACGAAACTCGCAGTATCGTTGGCGTTAACTCTATCGCCAGGCGATAGCGTCAACAGTTGCTGCTGATGTCAGCCATGTTCCACACGTTGCCGCTCTCGAAGCCACGTTACAGCGCTATCACGGGGAGATATCGCTATCGCCGAGCGACATCACACGATCAGCCATGTTCCGCGCGACAGCCCACGTTGTCTAGCCACATTTCAGAGATATCGCGGGACGATATCGATATCGCCGAGCGATAGCTGGCGGTTGTGAAAAGCTCTATAAAAGGCCACGAATTTCAGAGGTTTAGGATGTTGATGAAGCCTTGATTCCCAGAGCAGATTCCAGACGAACTTCCTTGGTCTAGTACATTTTCAAGAGCGAAGGAGATTCGACTGTACTTTCGAGATTGAAGATCTTCCCATTGGTCAACCATCATCTTCATAGCTCTTCTTGAGGGAGTTTTAGTTTCATATATTGTATTTACATTTTTCCATTTCATAAATTGTAATTGGTTTGGGAAAATCATCGTCGTGTGTGCGGTGTCTAAGTCCGTGTGAGGCTTAGGGGAAATCATCACCTTGTGTGTGGTGTTAGATCCTTGTGTGGTCTAGGGTAAATCACCGTCTTGTGTGTGGTGTCAAGTCCTTGTGTGGCTTGGGATAAAATCACCGTCGTGTGTGCTACGTCTAGATCATGATTTGATTTAGGGGGAGGCTTGTGTCTATATCTGGGAGATATAGGTTATAGCCAACCGGTCCTTAGGATAAGGACCGGTGAAAAGAGACAAGAGATTTTATTTAAGCCTTTGATTCCAAGCTTTATTGGAATCATTTCTACTCATTATCTTTGATGAAATAAAATCTTGTTTTTAAATTCAATTATTTGTCTCTATATTCATATATTGTTTCGTTTTTTATAAAAATTATCAAAGGTTTAAATTGCCCTTATTCACCCCCCCTCTAAGTGCGCCACAAGATCCAACAAGTGGTATCAGAGGAGGTTAATTCCTTATAAGGTTTAACCACCTGGAATTATGGCGCACCATGATCATGCATTTTCCGAGGGGCAAGGAATAACTAGACCACCATTATTTACGGGTTCCGATTATAATTATTGGAAAACTAGGATGAGGTGTTTTTTAATATCATTAGATATTGAAGTATGGAATATGGTTGAAACAAATTATAATCATCCTACTTTTACAATTGGTGATATTGTCATGGAGAAACCCAAAGATAAATGGGATGACCAGGACAAATTAAAATGCAAAAATAATGCAAAAGCAATGAACGCATTATTTTGTGCTCTTGATAAACTGAATTTAATAGAACCTGCGCATGTCAAACTGCATATGAAATTTGGAATTTATTGGAAATTACTCATGAAGGTACCTCGCAGGTGAAGGACTCAAAGCTTTTCCAATTGGAGTCAGAATTCGAAAAGTTCAGGATGGAGGTAGATGAGGATGTGGATACCATGTACACAAGATTCACTAAGATAGTAAATGACTCAAAAGTTTTAGGAAAAAAATTTCTCAAATGGTGATTCGGTAAGAAACTTCTTAGATCTCTCCCCCCTAAATTCAATCCCAAAGTGACGGCTATTTCTGAATCTCATGATCTTAAAGCTCTTAATATTGAAAGCCTGATTGGGAACTTGAAAACTCATGAAGTTGAATTGAAAATTCAACAACAGAGTATATGGAGCCAAAGAAGAAGGGATTGGCTCTAAGATCTAAGAAGGAGAAAAGTAGTGATTCTGAGAAGGAAGAAGAAGACGAGGAAAGTTTATTTGTTAGAAAGTTTAGAAAATTTATGAAAAATCCAGAGAGGAGGAATTCATTTAAGAAGTATTTTAAGAAGGAGACGTTTAAAAGAAAAAAGGAAAGGAAGACGATGAGGAGGAAGAGAGACCGCCACCGGAGTGCTATCACTGCAAGAAGTTAGGACACATCCGAAGCAAGTGTCCAAAGTACTTAAAAGAACTTAAAGAAAAGAAGCACAAAGGGACGAAGAAGGTGCTGAAGGCGGAAACATGGGATGATACTACTTCTGAGGATGCAAGCAGTTCAAGATCAAGTAAAGAAGAGGAGGCCAACATGTGCTTAATGGGAAAGAGCGTCATATCTGATGACGAATGCAGTGTCCAAAGTGACACTGAGGTAACTCCTCCAACCTACGATGAATTATTTTCTGAATTTTTAAAGACTTGCAAATTTTTTGAAAAGAGTTTAAAAGATAATGATCTTCTTAAATCTGAAAATGAAATTTTGCTTAAAGAAAACAAAAAAATGTTAAATGAAATTAAGACTATTGGAAAAAGAGAAATTTCTTGCCAAGAGTGTGATCACTTTTTGGGAAGAATTAAAGAACTTGAAGAATCTCTTTCCAAATCTCATTCTACAATAAAAATTCTTACCAAAAAGAATGAGATTTTAGAGAGAGATCTGAAATCTTCAATTTCCAAAGTCTATGAGGGAAAGAAATCTTTTGAACGTAGATGTGTAAATCTAGTATCCGAGAATACAGAAATGAGAAACCAGATCATGACTTAACAGCGAAAAGTCCAGAAATTCTATTTTTAAAAATTCTGAAGTTAGTAAATTGTCTAATACTGCATCCTCATCCAGTAAAAGTCCAGAAAAGTTATACTCTTCTCAATACATTACATGTGCCAAATGCAATAGATTTGGTCACACTACGGACTCTTGCTGGAGGAAAGGAAAAAGTAAAATTAAACAAATCTGGGTGCCTAAGGCTTCTTCCTATACTATGGGTGGAACCACTTGGGTAACCAGATCTTTACTCACCTCTTCTTTCTAGGTGTGTTGGCAGGCTAAGGACAAAGAAGACGTGTGGTACTTGGACTCGGGTTGTTCAAAGCACATGACGGGCAATAAAGAGAATTTCCTTAGCCTGGAGATGAAAAAAAGGAGGAGTTGTTACATTCGGAGATACCGGAAAAGGAAAAATCATCGTCATCGGAGTTGTGGGTAACAAAAATTTTTCAATTTCAAATGTTTTATTTGTAGAAGGATTTAAAGCATAATTTGATTTCTATTAGTCAATTATGTGATAAGGTTTAGATGTTTTATTTGAATCCTCTACAAATTTGTGCAAAATTATTAATTCTAAAACAAAGAAATTGTTTTTACCGCACCTAGATGTCATAATGTATATATGATTAAATTTCTTGATTTTCAAATTCTACTTTAAAATGTTTTTTATCAAAAAATGATGAATTAGAATTATGGCATAGGCGACTTGGACATACTAGTGCCAAGTTAATTACAAACTTTCAAAAGATAAATTAATTAAAGGTTTACCATTGTTAAATGGAAATTTATCTTCTTCATTATGTGTGCCTTGCCAAAAAGGAAAATTTTCAAAATCATCTTTCAAAAGTAAAAATATTATTTCTACCACTAGGCACTTCAATTAATA